>JAHRHZ010000289.1:31035740-31100335 GCA_024137785.1 Ginglymostoma cirratum | reverse complement strand
TGATGTCTGTGACCGTGAACCAGATTAGTTGATCTGTAATTCAGTCATTTTTCTTTAAAATATAAAAATCCTCCCATTCTTCATCCCATAAAATAATCATGCACTCACGAAAATGCTGAGTTTCTGAAGAAACTTCTTTATCCTGGGCCAAAGCTTATGCTGCAGGCTGTCTGGTTGACAATTTAATTCAGATTTGAGCACTTTTTTGTTATTAAAAGAATGTGCGGTTATGAAATCTGGGTGCTGAGGCAAGGGAGTGGACTCATGCATTCTGAAGCTATCCTTCCAGGCAAACTCTCACCATTTTACCATTTTTTTATTACTTTGATGGCCTCATCACACTGCTGGTGGATTGGTCATGACCTGACGGGATTAATAAATTACAGTGTGGTGTTATAGCTTATGCAGGGTCAAGCATATCTTGACATGTAAATAAAAGTGGAAAGAGTGAAGATTCAAACATTGACTTTAAAAGTACAGTTTCCCTTTGAAACCTCACATGCCTGTTGTGTGCCAGAATACAGTGAAGCTGTGATCATCTTTTGTGAAGGCTCTTTATTTGGCCAGATGCTGAGCGGTCAGTTACTTTTACGTAGAATGACCTGTGTACTATTATCATGCAAAGCTAACTTTTTTTAGTGGGATTCACATGGTTAAAAATAAAACTGTGTGAAATTATAGTTTATTCACAGTACCCAACCCATGCTGGCACTTGCCAGTTCTTGGTTAGACAGTTGACAAGGTTTTTTTGCTACACAACGATAGGTGATCTCAGCAAGTCAACTTCTTTTGGCAGAAGAAAGCCAAATGGATGTCTGTCTGATTTTCTTCATTTGTATAGTATACACAATCTTGATTCATGCACTTTACAATGGAATTCATCATGCTGTCTTGTATTTGTGGAAGTATAACTTTATGACAAAACATTTGGACATTTTAAAATAAAAGAGGAGGTTGTATTTGGATTCATGCCATTATTTGTGCATCCCCGGAGCATTGAGATATTGTAGCTAATTAGCAGTTCAGAGAAGATAAGATTTCAAGATAAGACTTTGCAATAACCTTGTCTTTAAGTATTTATGCATGTGATATTTCCTGCTCATACTTTGGGACTGCCTCACTGTACAGCACTAAAGCAAATAAGCTCCATTTTTGTACTGATCTGAGAGAGGCTATCATTTTGCTGTGTAATGTCACCTCTCAGACTTCATCACATATTTGCATAAATGTGAAATTCTTTGCAACCAAGATCTCGTTTGGAGTTGCAGCCTTGGGGAATTGCTACCTAGTACTTGTTAAGAAAGCAAAGAAAACCTAAGCTTTCAAATAATCTTTTTGAAAACAAATATAAACAAGTGAACGGGAATGGGGTAACACAATGTGGAGCTAGAGGAACACAGCAGGTCAGGCAGCATCAGAGTAGGGGGAAAGTTGATGCTTCGGGACAGGAACATTCTTCCAAATTAAGATTTTCTGAATTTAAAAGTTTTTAAAAGTGAACTGTTTAATTTGTTTGTACTCAACTCATGGGATGTGGGCACCATTGCTAAGGACAGAATTTATTGCTTATCATTAATTGCCCTTGATCAGATGTTGGTGAACCATCTCCTGCGAACACTTTAGGTTGCATTATGTAGGTATTCCCATGCTGCTATTAAGGAGGGAGTGCCAAGAATTTGGAACAGCACAGAGAAGAAGTAGTGATATATTTCCAAATCAGGATAGTGGGTAACTTGGAGGAAATATTGCAGGCGGTGGTATTCTTATGCTTCCGCTGCCTTTGTTCCAGTTGATACTTGTCACTAGTTTGGAAAATGCTGCTGAAGGATGCTTGGGGAGCTGCTGCAATGCATCTTGCAGGTGGTTCATAGTGCATCCAGGGTGTGCCAGTGACGAAGGTAATTAACCTTTATGATAGGGTGCCAATCAGTGAACTCTTTTCTCCTGGATGATGTCGAGTTTCTACATTCTGGTTAAATCTGCACTTATTCAGGCAAGTGGGGCTTTTCATCACAGTTCTGACTTGTGCCTTGCAGAAGAGAGGCACTCTACTGAATATCCTGAATCTGACCTGCATTTGCAGCTACAGTATTCTTTTATTCATTTGTGGAATGTGGGCCTTACAGGCAGGCTAGCATTTATTGCCTATCCCTGGTTGCCTTGAGAAGGTGGTGGTGAGCTTCCTTCTTGAACCACTACATTCCATGGGCTGTAGGTTGATGCACAATATCACGAAGGAATGAATTCCAGGATTTTGACCCAGCGATCGTGAAGGAACGGTGATATATTTTCAAGTCAGGATGGTGAGTGGCTTGGAGGGGAACTTGAAGGTGATGGTGCTCTCATGTATCTGCTACCCTTGTCCTTCTAGATGGAAGTGGTCATGTATTTGGAAGGTGCTACCTGAGGATGTTTGGTGAATTTCTTGCCGTGCATCTTGTAGATAATACACAATGTTGTTACTGAGGGAGTGCATATTTGTGGATGTGGTGCCAATCAAGTGAGCTGCTTTGTCCTGGATGGTATCAAGCTTCTTGAATGTTCATGGAGCTGCACCCATCCAAGCAAGTGGGAGGGTATTCCATCACACTCTTGACTGGTGCCTTGTAGATGGTGGGCAGGGAGTCAGATGGTGAGTTACTCACTGCAGTATTGCTCGCCTCTGACCTGCTCTTGTAGTCACTGTGTTTATGCGGTGAGTCCAGTTGAGTTTCTGGTCAATCATAATCCCCAGGATGTTGATAGTGAGGGATTCAGTGATGGTAACGCCAATGAATGTCAAGGGACAATGGTTAGATTGTCTCTTATTGGTGGTAGTCTTTTTGGAATTTGTGTGGTGTGAATGTCATTTGCCACTTGTCAGTCTAAGCCTGGGTATTGTCCTGGTCTTGTTGCATTTGAACGTGGACTGAGGAGTTTCAAATAGTGCTGAACATTGTGCAATCATTAGTGAGCATCCCCACTTCTGACCTTATGATGGAGAGAAGGTCATTAGTGAAGCAGTTGAAGATGGTTGGGCTTACAACACTACTCTGAGGAACTCCTGCAAAGATATCCTTGATGACTGACCTCCAAACACCACAACCATTATCCCATGTGCCAGGTATGACTCCAACCAGTAAAGAGTTTGGCCCGATTCCCAGTGATTCCAGTTTTTCTAGGGCTCCTTGATGTCACACTCGGTTGAATGCAGCCATGATGTCAAGAGCTGTCACTCCTGTCTCCCCTCTGGAATTCAGCTCTTTTGTCCATGTTTGAACCAAGGCTGTAATGTGGTCAGGAGCTGAGTAGCCCTGGCAGAACCCGAACTGGGCATCACTGAGCAGGTTATTGCTGAGCAGGTGCTGCTTGATAGTACTGACGATGACACCTTTCATCACTTTACTGATGATCGAGAGTAGACTGAAAGGTTGTAATTGGCTGGGTTGGATTTGTCCTGCTTTTTATGTGCTGGATATGCCTGGACAATTTTCCACATTGTCAGGTAGATGCCAGTGTTCTAACTGTACTGGAAAATCTTGGCTAGGGGAGCAGCAAGTTCTGGAGTACAGGTATTCAGTACTATTGCTGGAATGTTATCAAGGCCGAAGGCCTTTGCAGTATCCAATGTCTTCAACTGTTTCTTGACATCACATGGAGTGTATCGAATTGGCTGAAGACTAGTAGATGTGATGCTGGGGACTGCTGGCACAGGCCAAGACGGATCATCTACTTGGCATTTCTGGCTGAAAATTGCTGTGAATGCTTCAGCCTTATCTTTTGCACTGATGTGCTGAGCTCTTCCATCATTGACGATTGGGATATTTGTAGAATCTTCTCTTCCAGTGCTTTGTTTAATTGTCCACTACCATTCACAACTGGATGTGTCTATTACTTGTCACTTATATTGTTTGGCATGGAAAAAGTTCTGTTTGGTAGCTTCACGAGATTGGCACCTCATCTTGAGATATGACTGGTGCTGCTCCTGCCATACACTTATGCAGTCTCCATGCAACTAGGATTGATCCCTTGGCTTGCCTGTAATGGCTGAGTGTGTGACATGTCAGACCATGAGGTTGCAGCCTGTGCTGGAGTACAATTCTGCTGCTGTTGACGGCCCACAGCGCCTCCATGGATGCCCAGTCTTGAGTTGCTAGATCTGTGCGAAGTCTGTCCCATTTAGCACAGTGATAGTGCCACACAACACGATGGAGGTTATTCTCAATGTAAAGGTGGGGCTTTATCTCCACAAGGACTGTGCGATGGTCACTCTTACTGATACTGTCATGGACAGATGCAACTGCAGCTGGCAGATTAGTAAGGATGAGGTCAAGTACATTTTTCCCTCTTGTTGGTTCCCGCACCACCTACTACAAATCCCCTTTAGGACCCAACCAGTTCATCAGTAGTACTGCTACTGAATCACTCTTAGTGATGGACATTGAAATCCCCCACCCAGAGTGCATGTTGCATCCTTGCCAACCTCAATGATTCCTCAAACTGTTGTTCAACATGGAGGAGTACTAGTTCATCAGCGGAGGGAGGATGGTAAGTAATAATTGGCGGGAGGTTTCCTTGCCCATGTTTAACCTGAAACCATGGTCTGGAGTCAATGTTGAGGAATACCAGGGCAACTCCCTTCTCGCTGTCCTGCCAGTGGAACAAAACATATCCAGGGATGGTGATGGTGGTGTCTAGGACATTACCTGTAAGATATGATTCTTTAGTTATGACTATGTCAGGCTGTTGCTTGAACAACCCATGAGACAGCACTCCCAATTTTGGCACCAGCTCCCAGATGTAAGTAAGAAGGATTTTACAGGGTCAACAGGGCTGTTTCTGTCATTGATTTCCGGTGCCTAAGTCGATGCCAGGTGATCCATCCGGTTTGATTTCTTTGAGACTTTGGAGAGATTGGTACAACTGAATGTCTTGCTAGGCCATTGCAGAGGCCAATTGAGAATCAATCACATTGCAGTAGGTCTGGAGTCACATGTAGGTCAAACCCCCAGATGAGGAAGGGCATTAGTGAATCAGATAGATTTTTCTGACAATTGTCAATGTTTTAATGGTCATCAGTAGGTTCTTAATTCTAGATTTTTTTCATTTTCATTGGATTCAAATTCCATCATCTGCTGTGGTGGGGTTCAAATGCAGGCTCCCAGAACATTAGCTGAGTTTCTGGATTAAAAGTCTAGTGACAATACCACGAGGCCAGCCCTGGTCTGGTTGCTTGGCTGGTCCAATTAAGTCTATGGTGAATGGTAACATCCCCATGATCCGCACCCCAAGAATGTTCATGATAGAGTATTCACTCAGTTAATGTTGAATGTAAAGGGACTTGGATAGACACTTATGTTAAAGCTGGTTATTTATTGCCTGACAGCTGTTTAGAACAAATGTTTCTTACCATTTTGCAGCGCGTGTCTGAATGTAGTCCATGCATGTAGTCATTGCTTCAATATCTGAGGAGTTACAAATAAATATTTGAGCAAAAAGGTTTTGAAGGTTGTGTTGAAAGGCTTGAAAAATGGGAATAAATAAATCACTCTGCATGAGAACCTGAGCAGCTGTACTGGGCTGAATCATTTTCCCTAGTGTTGTAAAATCCATTGCTCTGTGTGAATGTCAGGTGATCCCAGAGTTAGCCTCAACAGTGCGGCACTGGATCATTAATGAGTAATAGCCTCTTGGATCATGGACTTGTAGCTGGGAAGAATCAGGGATCTAGACAGCAAAATGGACTAATTTGTTAACAGTTCCCTGTTCAAGATTCAAACCAATGAAACAGCCTTGCATGATTTAATGAATTAAGTACTCTGTATGGATAGCTGGAATCTCAAAGTGCTAAATTGTTTACCTTTGAATCTCCGCAAAAAATGAACTTTCAAATATAAAGTTCAGAAGTATAAGTTAATATTGGACCCAGAATGTTAACTCTGATTTTTCTTCACAGGTGTGCAAAATGATCAGAGGTATAGATAGAGTAGACAGCCAGAGACGTTTTCCTAGGGTGGAGCTAGCTATTACCAGGGGGCATAGTTTTAAAGTGAGTGGAGGTAGATGTAGAGGAGACGTCACAGGTAGGTTCTTTACTCAGAGAGTGGTCGGGGCGTGGAAACCATTGCTGGAGCGAGTAGTGGAGTCGGCCTCATTCGGGACATTTAAGCGGCTATTAGATAGGCAAATGGATGATAGTATAAGGTAGGGGTGGAGGTTAGATAAATCTTAGGATTAGGGTAAAAGTTCTGCACAACTTGGGCCGAAGGGCGTGTACTGTGCTGTACTGTTCAATGTTCTATGCTCTAATTAAAACTATCAAATTGTCTATGATATCATTCATCAAAGATGAAACAATCTTTCCTGGCAAACAGTAAAGTCTTCAGGATCAAAACCAAATTCTTTATAAAAACTGAAAGAACTACAGATGCTGAAAATCAGGAAAAAAAACAGTGGTTGCTAGAAAAGCTCAGTTGGTGTGGCAGCATCTATGAAGAAAAATCAAAGTCCATGGTGAATGGTCCCCTGGACCCAGAATGTTAACTCTGATTTTTCTTCACAGATCCTGCCAGACCTATTGAGCTTTTCCAGAAACATCTGTTTATGTTCCAAATTCTTTATAGATGGGGTGAGGTTTGTTCTGAAGCATTAGGCTGAATATTGTAGTGGCAAACTGCAGCATCCAGCTTTCATTATTAATCTCATTGGAAGGATCCTAGATGATTAAATGGGATGGTCTTGAAATAGGCCGGGGACCTCAAAGCACTTCTAACTCACACCTATTGATTGCAATGCAGTAAGCACATCAAATTCATGCTGCTTGCTCAATATTATGATCTCTGTGGCTAGCCAAGATTGAGCACAATGTTTACTGACTGAACAGAGTGAGCAATATCATGAGTGGCTAGCTCCTTTTAATCTAACTCGAACTGCTGGAGAAACTCAGCAGGCCTGGCAGCATCCGTGGGAAGAAAGAAAAGTTAATGTTTCAAGTCCAGAGACTCTTCATCAGAATTGTTAGCAGCTGGGAAAAACTGCTATTTATGCTGAAGCCTAAGTTGGGTAGGGGAGGTGGAGGATGGTGGAATGGGAGAGTGGATAGGTGGAGATGGAGCCCAGAGAGAGGGATATGAAAAGCGTAGGTGAACAAGGAGATTACGGACAGCATCCCAGGACATAAGAAAAGTTGTTCCAGTGATAATAAGAGCTAAGAGTAGGAGAAAATGGGTGAGCTGTACTATATGCAATCCAGGTAATGTGATAGTGGGCCTAGGAGTACATGAGAATGCGATGTGGGGTGTGTAAAAGGTACTGAAGTTGTCGGACTCAATTTTGAGTCCAGGGGCTGCAGGGTCCACAAGCAGAAGATGAGATATTATTCTTCAAGTTTGCACTGAGACTCACTGGAAACTTCTGTCGCATGCCTGAATGAAGGCTTTATAATTTCTGTCAGGAGACTGGACATTGAACGATTTGCTGTACATGGTCACACATGAACTGAACATTTAGCTAGTGGAATCTCTTCCAATCCCAATTTAGGGCAAAACTGACATGTGGTGGCTACAAATAACATGTGTGCTGTTAATGAAACACCATGGGTAGGCCAAAGGTCCCAACAGAACCATAAAATCACTCCACTTATTTGACTGGCAAGAGCAGATGAAATGCTGTTAGCTCTGTTTGAATAGGGAATCTTTATGAGCCCCAATATGCAGCACAAAACCCAAAATTAACGAATGTTCATTGCCATGGCGACCTTCACAGCCACTGTCAATGCCCTGCTCTAATTTTGCAATGGTGTTCGTAACAGGTGGAGATTTTAATAAGGTCAAAGTGCATATATAATAGGCATTGGTGAAGTTCACAAAGGAGAGTGTGTCCCTGAGCAACCTGGATGGCTGCAGCCTTCCAGTGAGAGCCCTTTTCCACCCCTCCTTCCTCTCCCTCTTCTATTAACTTGCCTTGGTCTGTGTGGCTTCTATTCTTTCTCCGAGTCGTACTCTATTCCAAGGTTAATGCATATTTATGCACCCATGTCTTAAAGCAACTGCTCTGCGCAGGAGCCTTGAAGTCAGCAAAGTGCCCTTCAGCTTCTATCACCCTTTCTCTTTTGCATTTTGAAACATCATGATGTCCATCAAACAATTGTAGAATGATAGCAGCAGCAAAAATTGTCAACCAGCATTAACTGTCCATAGTTAATGATCCTTTTCAATACTGTTAGTTAGAGAATACGTGATGGGGGAATGCGTTGTATTAATTTTCCTGCTTACATGTGCGTTCATTTATGCAAGGTAGAAAAATAGGTTTGGCTACAGTGTGGGCCCATTGGCCCACAACAGCATCATACACTCATCACCATCATGATCTCCTACTGCGCATTCTCTCGGCTGATGTCCACTGCATATATACTAAAATCCATCATTTTAGAACCTTGAGGACATTCATTGTATTCAAAAACCAAGCATATATGAGCACAATTTCCTGCTCCTAGTCTCTAAACTAGGTGCAGAAAAGGAGGATTATGAAGGTTGTGCAGTTAAATCTATGGATGTACAGGATTAATTGATACTCATTGGTGGCATTGAACAACGTCTTCTTTGAAAACAAAATTTTAAAGTTAAATCCAAATTTGAAATGATTTCTAATTCATCAGGGAGTAGAAAGTGTGAGGCAGTAAAATAAAATTGGTCTGAAGGGGTTCTGATCACAGAGGTATATAATTGGAGATGAGATTGGTGGCTGAATGTGTCCTAAATTTCTAAGTTTCAATCCAAAGAAATCTTTTTGAAATTTCTATATCTGAATTTGATTTGGATTTTACTCAGTATTTCCACAATTATCAAGAGTCCCTAGTATTGGGAAAGATCATTTGATGAGCTGAGCGGTGCTTTCTGGTTCCATGCTTTCTTTTGCTCCTCATCTTTCCATTAAAGTTCAGCCTCTGTCTTATTTCCAGGTTTTTCATGATTCTTTATCAGTCAGTTTGAACACCCAATTTAGCAGGGCTGTTGTGGCACAGTGGTAGTGTTCCTACTTCTGAGCCAGGTGACACAGGTCTAATTCTTACCTATTCTGGTAGGCATATAATAATGTCTCTGAATAGGTTGAGTAGAAAAATATCTGAACATCCCATTAAAGTACAGCCTGTAATCCACTGACCCATCTCCAGTATGTTCTTCCACCTCAGGCTGGAAGTAAAAGAAAATTTCAATTTAATTTATACGTGAAATTTTTAAATGAGTGGCTTCAGATTTAAACACTGACTATATTTAAATTATTACTAAGTTCTCATGGAAGAGATCATTTAAAACGGTGACTATATTTCAAAAGTTGGTTTCAAAATGTTTTGAGAGATCTGAGACCATGATAAGTGTTATGTAAAATCAAGTTCCTTTTTTAGTGAATGTGACAGGCACTGAACTAACATGTCATTAAATGCTTAGTATGATTGTTAATAACTAATACTTACCCCAAGTTACTTTCTCTTTTAATTATGTTTCATTAAACAGAATTATACTGCATTGCATCAAAGAAGTTTAATTAAAACAAAGTCTAAAAAAGTCTGCTAAGATGACCTGAGAAATCACAATATCAATTTTTTTGTTATAATTCTTATTGCGGACAATTGATGGAAAGTTCTTGATCTGGTTCTACTCCACAACCAGTTTTCCAGCAATAATCAGGTGTTTTAATAAAATCCCTGAAACAAGGATAAACCAACATTTATCCTTGTCATTATATATTGATTGCTTACTTCATGAAATCAGCTTTTCTTTGCTGCATTAATGATATAGGAATATTATATATAACAGAATGCAATAAATACGAGCAGGGCTAAAGCATATAGCTGCTCTGCTATACAATATGGTCATCATTGATGTTTGGCTTCGACTCCACTTTCCTGCCAACTCCGTAAGTCCCTTAAATAAAGCAAAGAACTGCAGCTGTTTGAGATCTGAAGCAAAAACAGAAATTGCTGGTGAAACTCAACATCTCTGGCAGCATCTGTGGGAAGAAAGCAAACTTAACATTTCAGTCTGGTGACTCTCGTTCTGGTTCTGAAGAAGGGTCACTGGTTCCGAAATGTTCACTCTGTTTTCCCTTCATAGCTGCAGACAGGCCTGGTGAGTTTCTCCAGCAATTCCTGTTTTTATTTCTGATTTCCAGTATGTGCAGTTCTTATTTTTTTGGTTTGCTTAGATGATTGAGGTAGTTTGCTGCCATCAATCCTATTTTGACTTTGCTTTGCTCTGGTCTTGAAATGTTTAGCGGTAAAGGATATGCCACCATAAAATATTTACAGAAGACACACTGTTCTTAGGTAACAGGAAGATTTATTGTATGATAGCAATAAGTACAGCTACTCTTACTCAACCATAATTGCTAGGACCTTAGGGACCTGGTGCAGATAGACAATAAGATGATAAGACATTGGAGCTTAAACAGGCCATTTAGCCCTTTGAATCTGCTCCACCATTCAATGAGACCATGGCTGATGTGATAATCGTCAACGCCACTTTCCTGCCTTTTCGCTATAACCCTTAATTCCCTTACTGATTAAACATCTGTCTATCTCAGCCTTAAATTTATGTCATCACCTCCGAGTATCTGAATTCATAAATGCAGGCAGTCTGGACATATCACATTTTCCTCAAGACAACCTCTCTTCAGAACTGTAAAAATGATTGGTCTCTTGTTTAAGGACAGTTGACCCTGGTTCTGATCTATGGTTTATTTCTCAACTGGAAAATCTTTTACTTCTTGGATATTCATTGTCGAGGGTGACATTTTTGTAGAAGTTGTTGTTGGTCTACTATCTATGCTATGATCGAGGTTGGCAGAGTGAATTGTTTCCTTTGCTAGTTCCACTGATCACAAGTCTTACTTTTCTCAGTTTGGTGATGTGGCCATTTATATCAGTTCAGTCTGCGTCAAGTTCAGTATCAGGAACAAGTTTCCTTCACCAATGATAAATATCTGGTTTATTATCAAACATGCTCAGACATGCATCTAAAGTTAATGCAAATATTACAGCTAGAGAGTAGTTAAAATAAATTAACACACATACACATCAGAGGATAAGCAAAAAATGAGAACTCTGTAGTGTTAACCTTAAAGTTTTTGCGGCCAAGTAATATAATTTGTGAGGAAAGGGTAAGTCATGGGTTATCCTGTATGGTATTCTGATTCCAAAGCTATTCTGCGCACACAAGTTGTTGCTCCAGGGTCTTTAGCTGGTGTTATGATCCCAGCTGATGTTACTAGAGGACAAGTCAAATCTGGTCTGATAAAATAGATTGTTAACTAAAAGTACATAGTGAACACTCACTGATAAGGCTGAATCTTATGATATTTTGGCTAGGTGTCAATTTACCTTCGAGTTTCATGGATTTCATTCCATTTTCATGGGTTTCTCATTGTTGGCCTACTGAGATTTCTCACTGCATTGTCCCAAACTTGCCTTGTTAAGTACCAACAGCATCATTCTCATTTGATGATAGCTCGCTTCTACCCCTTGTTGAGGTCGGAATAACTCGCCACTTACTGGAAATCCTGTTGTAGATTGGCTTTCCTGGTGCCTGCACCATATTAAACATGCCAATGCACACCCAGAAGAGAACTAGCAATCCTCAGAGAAGGCCATGACATCAGACCCTGCCAGTCTGGTCTGAAGTTGCTTCCTGGGTTGGTGCTGTAGCAACTGTCTAAAGGAATGACTAGCAGTGATACAGAAAGGATCAATGATATTCTCCTCTCTGCCATGGTAATATAGCAACTTAGGAGCATGACCAGGCCAAGCAACTCTTTAGGCCTTCTCTGCCATTCAGTATTATCATGGCTCATCATTGTGCTCAATAACCTAATTACACTCTCCCCCCTCCATATCTCTCGACCCCTTTAACTGCAGAGCTATATCCACCATCTTCTTGAAAACAGAAGTTTTGGCCTTAACCACTTTTTGTGGTAGTGAATTCCACAAGCTCACTGTTATCTGGGTGAAGAAATATCTCCTCATCTCTGTCCTAAACAGTTTACCCCTTATCCTTAAATTATGACACCCTGGTTCTGGACTCGCCCACCATTGGGAACTTTCTTCTTGCATCTACCTGTCTGGTTAACTAATGTCCATTAGAGGGCAAACTGCCATTCATACCGACATGTGACTCCAGATCCACAGCAAAATAGTTAACTCTTAAATGCCCTCTGGGCAATTAGGGATGAGTAATAAATGCTAGCCAGCAATGCCTACATCCTGTGAATAAATAAAAAAAAATCAGCCAGCATCGCTGATTGACGTGCTCAAGTGAGTCTCAATATCTTCTTGATTTGATGAGTTGAAGAAATAACTTTTCTTCTAAGATAAAATATTCAGAGCCTCCTGAGACCTAAGCCTCTTTATCAATTTCCAAGAAGATTGTCTGGACTCAACTTTTCCTTCTTAGCACATTATAAGGAAGCATGTTCTCTTTGTATAACCACTACAGTATTAATAGCTGTATCATTTCTGATAATCCTTTTCTGGAAATTCCTTACATATTCTTGTTACTGCAATCAGTCTCTTGTTTCATTCCATCAATTAGATTTAATTCGATGAAAGTATGCTATTTTATTTATATCACTTTTCGTTTTAGCCTTTCACTCTTTTTTTCTGTTTTTTCCTTCTCTATTTTTATCTGAACACCTCGTACATCCACATATTTTCTATTCTAATTACTCTGTGGGTCTCTTTGTGACTACCTCCTCACTTGTAACTCTCTGCGCGAGGTTTCATAGGAACCTATTAAAATTACTGCTTCTCCAGCCTTTGATAACTTTGCAGGAAAACAATTTCTAAATTCTTCTATTGTCATAATTTCCCTTACGTTTTTCAATATTTTTCTCCACTTTCAGGGACTGAAGGATCCCACAAAATTTTCTTTCCTTGCACATTCTACAAATGTTTAAGTAGCTTTCTTATGATTCTTAACCCTAATTCATAAGCTATAGGAACAAGCTCATGTGCACCGAATATTTCTCTTTAAATATGTTTGTAGTCTGCGGGCTGTTCTTCTGACAAATTGCATTCTCTTTGCTGATCCATAATCTTATCTGGAGCACCCTTAATCTCCTGAATTTCCTTTGCAGAGGATTTCTTGTCTACTAACTCAGACAGTTACTTCTTAACATTTTTTAAATTTTCCAACATGTTTGACGGCTACTCTGTTGAAATAAAATACTTTCTTTCTGTGAGAGAGATAATGGGTACTGCAGATGCTGGAGAATCCCAGATAACAAGGTGTGGAGCTGGATGAAGAAGGGTCTAGGCCCGAAACGTCAAGCTTTCCTGCTCCTATGATGCTGCTTGGCCTGCTGTGTTCATCCAGCTCCACACCTTGTTATCTCTACTTTCTTTCTGTAGTAACCTGGGTTTCTGGATCAGGCTGATTGGAATTAGAACTGACTTTTCTTCAGTATTCAGCAGGTTTAAGCAAAATAATTTCTTCTTCTTGACCATGACCTGGATCTGTGGACATGGAGGTACGTCATTTTCTTTGTATCATTTTTTGGTTCCAATGGAGTCACATGCTGTTTACTTCCCTTTAGTTGTTGACTTAGGATAGACATCTTCAGTCACCAATTATGGCTGTTTGACTGCTGAAGGAAATATTTTCAGACTCTCAATCACGTTATTGAAAGATTGCTACTTGTTTATCGCTATTTCTGTTTGGCGATGACTGTGTTGTTTTAGAAAACAAATGCTTGAACATTTCCATCTGTCCAGTGAATGTCTGTGACTTCTTCTATGTGGACAATGTTAAACAGTTTTCTTATGACAACATGAGCGTTCTTACTTGATTCTTTCTTCTGATGGGCCCAGTGGAGTATTCAACTAATTTCCAATGACAGTCAATAACTGTTTGTCCATGGGTCAGCTGTTAGTTTCTGGACCAATTGTTCTTTGAACCGTTGTCAATCTACTCCAACTTTTCTGACACAATTGAGCTCAAGACTTGCATGCAGGCTCAGAAGTGATGTCGGTTGATTGGAAACGAAGTACACAATTTCAACTCTTTTTCTGTGTGGAATGTGTAGCATTCTTACTCTTCTGACAGTTCCACCTACACTATGCAGTCTTATCCCCTTAGGCTGTAACTCCTGCTTATTCAGCCATGGGAACTCTCCTATATCAAGCACAAAATCAACAAGGTGCACATTGACATAGTCAGGTTCTGTCTCTTCTGGATCAAGTGTTGCCTTTTGGGTGCTGAGTTTGCCCTTTTGTTGTAACTATGTGGTGTTTTCCCAGATGACAACTGTTGGTACTTTATGGGCATTTGTCACCTCTACCAGTACATGGTACTGAGGAAGAGCTGTTTGAGGTGGTTCACTGCCACTGTCCTCTTTTGTCTTTGCTTGTTTCGGATCTATCTAGTGATCATTTGGCAGAAGAAACCATAGTGTATCTACAGAAGTTGCACAGCTCTAAACAACATTATTGTATGCTAACATTAAGTGCAACTACCTGTGGTCAAACATAATTACAAGGACCTTATCGAAATGGTACAGATTCACTTACCCTGGGGAGGCGATGGCCGAGTGGTATTATCGCTGGACTGTTAATCTAGAGACATGGATAACAATCTGAGGACCTGGGTTCAAATCTTGCCATGGCAGATGGTGGAATTTGAAATCAATAAAGTATCTGGAATTAAGAATCTAATGATGACCATAAATTGTCAATTGTCAGAAAAACCCATCTAGTTCACCAATGTCTTTTAGGGAAGGAAACTGCCATCCTTTCCTTGTCTGGCCTACATGTGACTCCAGACCAACAGCCCTGTGGTTGATTCTGAACTTCCCGCTGGGCAATTTGGGATTGGGCAATAAATGCTGCCTAGCCAGAGATGCCCTCATCCCGTTAATGAAAAAAGAACTCTATCTGAAACATAGAGTGGAATTCCTTATCTCCACCCACAAACTGTGTGTGACATCAGTAAAATGGGTGCAACCAACGTTACATGAATACTAATCCCTTCAGAACCATTACCTTACACAGCACTGTTTGCAGTTCTAAATGATCAGTCCCCTCTCCTGAGACTGTGCCCCCACTGTTTAGATTTGCTGACCAGCAGAAACAAGCTCTCAGCATCTACACTGTGATGCCTCTTTAGATTGTTGTAGTTTTTAATGAGGTCACTTTTCATTCTTCTAAACTTCAGAGGATAGAAACCCAATTCACTCCACCTCTCGTCATTATTTAGCTGATGGATTAATTTAGAGAACTTTCAGTGGACCATATCGGATGCAAGTTTGTAATTTCTTAAATGCATGTACCAAAATTGTGCACAATATTTGAGATGTGGCCTCACAAAAACACTGTACAATTGTAACAAGACCTCTTTATTCCTCGACAGACTTATTTAATCCTGTACGAGAATAATGTAGGTCGTTATTCAAGAGTGTGACTCAATTATCTTTAAGGTTGGGAGAAACATTAAAATATTGCCCTCAGATCCTTAGGTAAATTGAATGAAGTCTCTGATGGAACACATGATACAAGATTTGTGGAACAATAGACTTGTTGGATCAAATAACCTTTATTTCTCCATGTTTTCCATTTGTTTTCATTACCACCTAAATCAGTATGGAATTGGATGTTTGATCCTGCAGACACCAGTAAAATGAGCTTTAGCTATGTTACCTACATTTACTTTTCATGCATGTATGGAACCAAAGTGTTTACTACAATGTTAAGTGAGACACATAATTAAATAAACACCTGCATTTTCCAGATTGTAACACTCTACCACTGGGAAGAAACAGCTTGTTATAGTCAATAATATGGGGCACATTATCAGTTTACACTGCAATCGGCAAGCTTAATACCTCCACTGTATACCTGGCATGACAGCGGTGAGGCCTGAGATTTTCTAGGGCTGGATCTCATTTGCAATCAGCCGATGAGCTGTGCGTGCCAAACTGTCATTCTGATGCAGGAGAATGGAAAATTTTACTGAAGTCCATATATAGTCAGAATTTGATGAAGGACTGGCCTGGAATAAAAGATAAAGATTTGTAATAGCAATTTCTAAATGGCATTCAATAGTTTTTTTTAAAGCAATGTTTAGGCTGTTCATTATCAAAACAAAGGGACATAGTAGCTTTATCATTTGTGCATCAAAATTGCATTCAGGATCCTTGATTGGATTACACTGCAAATAAAAGTTTGCTTTCTGCCTGAAACTGGAAGCCACTCTTCTCAGGGGCCTACCGAACATACCTACAACTGAAGCAGCAGGGGAAATTAGGTAATGATTCCCTTGCACCATTTTCATACGGCCAGATCAACATTGGCACCAAACAGTATTACTTTCAGAAACAAATCTCAAAAAGGCACTGGAACTTTAAAGTAGATAGATGGCATCATGATAGCTTTAGCACAAAAACTCTCCATCCTATTTTCTGTGTATTTTAGTCAATAATCAGGCAAGCATTCAGTCAATTAGGATAGAATATTATGGAAGTATGAGTAAGCATAGCACTCTTACTATATGCATAAGCCTGAATGCCATATTAGTGACATGGTTAGTTACCAATATACTTCCAGATATTTGTCTCAGTAATTATTTAAGTCTCTGTGGTATATGTTAAGTGGACTAACATATAGGAAACTACATCACACTAGGTAAAAGCAGTTAAAATTAGGCCCATCTATGTTTTGATGTTTGACTGAGCTGTCTATACTAGGTGATTGTTAACACAGATTAACAACTCAGTGGAACGTAGTAAACTAAACAAACAGATAACAAGGTGTGGAGCTGGATGAATACAGCAGGCCAGGCAGCATCAGGGGAGCAGGAAAGCTTGATGTCAGCTTTCCTGCTCCTCTGATGCTGCCTGGCGTGCTGTGTTCATCCAGCTCTACACCTTGTTATCTCAGACTCCAGCATTGGCAGTTCCTACTATCTCAAACTAAACAAAGAGCTGTGGCTGCTCAAGATCTGAAACAAAAAGAGAACTTGCTGGAAAAACTCGGCAGCTTTCTCAAAATGTTTCAGGTCACTGGACTCGAAACTTTAATTCTGCTCTCTCCCCATAGGTGCTGCCAAACCTGCTGAGTTTCACCAGCAGTTTCTGTTTTGTTTCAGTGGAACATACGATGGGAAAGACCATGGTCTGGGCAGTGGGGTAGATTATATAGTGTAATGCTTTGTAATCTGGAGAGCAGAGAAGCAAACATGTGAGATACAATAACTTGGGAAATAAGATTGGCTAGCGGCTGGCAGACACTAATCTCGATGGCAAGGTAAGCTATGCATTGGGAAACAAAAATGATGTGAACAAAGCGAAAATACTGTAGGTATTCAAAATAAAAACAGCGCTACTGGGCACATTCAGATTTTCTGCTTTTGTTGCTGTGGTCTGGCAGGTGGTATAGGTGTTTGGGGATAATACAGGGGAATGCAAATTGAAATTTTTGATGGATTGAATTAAGCTGAGTTAAAAATCTGTTGAGAAGGTATTGTAAGTGGGTTGACAACTGATAGGTCACTACTTGCCAGTGCCTCAGATGAGGAAGTTAAAATGGCCCCTTCTGAAAATAGAAAGAAAAGACAGAGCTTTCACTTCTCTCCAGAAAAAATGGTTGAACAGTGACTGAATTGAGGTCTTTAAATTTCTGGAATGTTTAGATAGCGAGAATATAGAGAGGATGTTTCCTCTTGTATAGAGGCCATTAAAGTAAGATGGTCACCAAGAAATCCCACAGACGGATCTTCTTCACCAAAATCCTGGTGGCAATGTGGAACTTGATCTCTCAGGGTCTGGTTGAAGAGAATGATATCAATGAATTTAAGGTGGAACTAGATAAGCATTAATATGGAGAAGGGAATTGGTACTGAGAACATATGCTGGAGATCATAATGGGTCAGACAGCATCCATGGACAGAGAACAAGCTAACATTTTGAGTCTAAATGGCCCTTTATCAGGAATTGGTAGTTTTGGATGGGAAATGACGGGAGGAGGCTAAGTGAAGCACGAAAACTGATATGGGCCGATTGGACTGAAGGGTCTGTTTCTGTGCTGCTATTCTATGTAGCTCTATACAGTGTGAATACAGTGAAAAGAGTGACATTTTGCTAAAACTTCATCTTGCATTCGTCAGGACAAACATAAGACTTCTGAGTTTCAAGCAATCATAACAATTTATACTACCGAAGAAAAGGATGTTAATTGTTTGACAGATTGACTGTGAATAGGCAAGGCATTGCTATAGAGAACAAAAGGCTCCACAGTCTGCTGGGTAATTTAGAAAGTTGTAAGCATCTGACATACTCCTTTCCTTTGCAGAGAACAAGTCCCTGCCTCTGAAAGTACATTCTCTCCAGTGCATGTAAATTAGCTGCATTATGAAGTTGTTTATCTTGAATTGGTTGTTAGTTTAGCTTTTCATGCAAGCAGGATCATTTTGTAGGAGCTACCCAATTGCCGAATCACATCTAACATTAGAAATTTTATCTTGTGTTTTGCACATGCAGGCTGGTTGAGAATGAACGTTATTCCAATATTGTGACTATCTGGAAAAACACGTTCAATTTATTAAACCAGTTATTGGAATATATGGCATAATCTTTGCGAAATCTATGAATCAGTGAAACTTAGATCATGCATTTATTCTGAGGATCATAACATCCCAAGTCATACAGTTTGTGGGTGAAGCCATCAGCTCTATTTATGGGTTCTTAAATGAAATTCAGAAAATTTATATCTCCGGAGCAGAGAGTAGTGGTGATAGATAGCATGAAAACAAGAACATCCTGACAAAACCAGATTTGATACAATAATAAAAGCATTGTTCATTTTTAAATGCATGTTTGAATAATAGTTACTACCTGACAAGGTAGAATTACAGGGAAAGCAACCCCCAGTGGTACAGTTAACCTTGTCACTGAATGTAATGGAAGAGAGAAATGATTCCTGTTACCCTTGGTTATAAGCTAAGCCCCAAACCTTTCCTCTACTTTATTGTATTCCTTAGGGTGCTACAAAAATTCAGCAGTTGGCGCAGACACACTGAACTTGGCATAATAATGCAAGTGTTGACTGACAAATTCCTGTGGTTTGCATTTCTGTTCATCAGTGCCCAGATATTGTCTTACTAAGTTGACCACACCAGCTGGTATTTTGTAAAGACATCAAGTTATATAATATTCCTGCCTAAACTTGACAATTACTGATTTATGACTTCTTCAATCTTGGACTGACTGAATGCAGCTTTAATTAATGTTAAACATAAATACTTAGAGATTCAGGTAACGACAATGACTGACTGGAAAAATTGAATTTCCACACAAATTTACAGATCTCAGTATCAGCTTGCAAATGAGTTCTCAAACTCCACGGCTTCAGTTAATCATGGGGATGAAAACAAATTTATTCAAATTCAGGACATCCCAAATTTAATGAATGAATATTTCCTTTAAAATGACCTGGTATGATGTGCATTGTTCATTGTTTTGTAGAAATATATAGCACAACTTTCACTGTAACAAATTCAGAGTAACAAAGGATACTAACACTTCCATGGGAGCTGGTGAAGAGACAGTTTTGCAGAACTTTGTGTTTAAAGTAGATTATTACTATTACAATCATTATGTGTGTTTTGTTTTCATGGCAAATGCACTGACAAGGTAATCACAACATAAAACTTATTCAGAGGCAACCCACGTTCCACAATTGTTTGCTGTTTATTGTCCTTCTCCAAGAACAACCTCTAACAACAATATATCAAACATTAGTTAGAGACAAAAGGAAATTGTAAATACTGGAATCCAAGGTAGACAAACAGGAGGCAGCATCTGGAGGAAAGGAGCAGTCAACGTTTCGGGTATGACCCTTGCTTATCATTCTTTGACAAGTGGTGAAATCACTTTAAAATTGTCTTTATAACAAACATCTCATTATTAGAACATTATACACCACAACATCTGGCATTACCCACACTGTTAGTGGTTCACTATTCAATGGAAAGATCATGTAAGTATGGTCTCTGTAAACATTCTGTTTCATGTCCTGAATGGAGATAATAGAGGAAGTAGTAGGCATTGCAATTGATAATTCCACAGGTGGGGCTGGATGGATACGTTGTATTTGAAAGCCATGCACAAGCATGATAGCTTTCACAAGCAGAAATCTTAACTAGTCACCACAGATAAATGATGCAATTGTTTTAACTGGAAGGAATGAATATGCTTTAATATTATTTTTGGAAAAAAAGTCCAAGGTCATTCTTTTATAATGTCAAACAACATGGAATAATATTTGTAGGAAATAAAAAAGCAGAAAGGCCCTGTGTATTAATTACATGTGCACGCTGTCCAAACAATAATGTATAATGGCGATTTTCAAATATATTTTTCACTGGCAGTGAGTTTGCTGATTTAATAGGTATTAGATACAATCGTGCCAAATGAACAGTTTGATAAGTGATACAAACCATTTGACTTCATCATATTCTGATCTGTCTATTCTTAAAGAAAGATAGGTTTTAGCAAGATGGAACTTATAGTTCACAGTGTAAAACTACATATTTAGTGAAGTTAGATGGAAAAGAATGTCTTGAAAATCTAAACCCCAATCAGTAGATGTGAAAATACTGTGATTAAGATTAACCTCCAAAGTTTGTAATTGTTATTGATTTTCAGTTATTGATTTAAAAAGTTTTAAAGTTATTGATTTCGGAAGGAAGGCAAGGTTAAATGAAGGTCATAGAAGAGGCATAGAGTCATAGAATCTTACAGCATGGAAACAGACCCTTCAGTCCAACTAGTCCATGCTTACTATGTTCCTAAATTAAACTAATCCCATCTTGGCGATGTAGGTTGGTTTTCACGTGTAAAAAATTAATTTTGTATGGAATGAGAATGAGAATAGCAAGGATAGCTAGGCCTTCAATTCCTCAATTTGAACCATGAATTTATGTAGTGCCAAATCACATCTTCAGAATATTCCTAGACACTTTACATGCCTTTTGAGGAGCAGTTATTATTTAATCAACAATTCAATAGCTATTTTGCGCTGAACTTCCAACATCTATTCAAGGCCAAGTAATGTTTTTGGTGTGAAGAACAGATGTCATCCAGAACTCTCTGTTCTTCTTTCATATTGTGCAATGAAATCTTTTGTGGGCATCTAAACTTGTAAATATGGCCCATAGTTTAATGTATCACCAAGTGCCAACACCTCTGACAATGTAGCTCCCTCAGGAATGCACTGAAGTAGTAGCTTAGATTTTGTTGACTCAATCTGTGGCTCAAAGGCAAGTGCTACCACCTGCACAAAACTGACATCTTACAATCTTAAAGTCATTTATTAAATATAAATATAATTGCATGGATTATATTTATATAATATAATACAATACAAGAGCAATTAGCAATACTTGCACTTTAGATATCAAATTGTAATAAAATTCCATGAAATTTCAGCAAACGATACAATTTAATTCCCCATACAAATACGAGTCTTTAAAAATAAGTCTACCTGACATCACAGGCTCAAGTCATATATTCATGGATCAGTCCTTCATAGAAGATTTATTCTCACCATATCTGCATTTAATTCCAGGTAGACAGAACTATTGCATTGTCTGGGGAGCAGCTAGATGACAAAGGAAGTAAACAGTGAGAAAATCATGGAAAACATAGAAATTCATCAACTACCCAAAGATTATTTGCTTCCACGATAGCAAAGAAAACATAGAAAATAATTACGTTCAGGTGCAGTATTTTCGATGTGGCTACTTTCCTTTGTTGGAAACTATGAAGGGACATATTAGGTAAAAGGCATGAAAATTTCTTCAGCCTGTGACAAATACTGCTATGATTGGTGGTAGAATGATAGAGTTGACAGAAAGTGACAGTTTATGGTTTCCATTGGTATTTATTCAGTATTTATCACTCAGGTTGGCTCAGGAAATCCACATTTGTTGTTACTAGAGAGTGGCAGAATTTTACAGAGAGAGCAAAACATGAGGCCATGGAGGGATTTGAACAAGACAATGTAATTTCAAAATTGGATTATGGTAGACCAGAGGTGGCCAGGGCACAAGGATCTTGTGTGAAGGGGACCTGTGTGAATTGGGATACCATAATGAAAGATGTGTGATTTATATATTTTAATATCAATTTTATTAGAGTTTGGATTTCAAACTAGTGGCATATGGCTGTTGGTTTGTTTGTGTGAAGAGTTTAAAATAATATGGATCAGTCTTTCTGAAACCATGATTTGAAGTAGCTGGGGTACCGTGAACATGACTGCAAAGCCCCCTGGAATAATAATGAAAATTTGTTTATATGATGGGTATTTACAACAGGGAGAGAAAATCCATGAGCAGAATCTAGGATGAACAAGTTTTAATAATTCAGTTCAAATCTTTTAGAATTAATTCAAAGGTAAATCTGATTGGGGTGAGAAGCAAGTATGGTTGCTCCTAGAAAAGGGGATTGTTTAGAACAGTTAAGATAATAAGTTCCGTGAAAGATGCTAGTTCACGAAACTCCTGGACCAGGTATGTTAGCTTAGAAATCTAGATTATTAAAAAAACTGAGAAAGCCTAAGGTTTCGGTTGTGTGTGTGTGTTGGAGGAAAAGAAGTCACAGCTCACGGGACAGGAACTGAAAAGAAGCAGTGGACTTGACGACTAAGAAATTTGTGGTGTTGTCTCAAGAGAATGGCTTCATTCTTCTTAATTATGATCGGATAATGCTTTGGCTCATCTGCCTGCAGGTTAGGCAACAGAGGGTGCAGAAAAGATGATGGTGTGTTAGAGCTGGGTGTTGTCAACATACACCTGAAATTTGATATTGACATTGTACCTTTCAATAATATTGCCAATGGCAGCATGTAGCTGAGAAATGGGAGGGGTATGATAATATGAGGATAAATTGTACATTGCAGAAGGTGCTTTGTTAAAAGAAAGTCTTCTTGTGATCACAGTAGAAAGAAAGTGGACATTTCTAGTCTAACAGAAATGTTTTTCAATTGGTCCCATGGCATATTTCCAATATTCTCCAAAACCACAACATGCTCCCTGGAGTTGTTTCATTAGGATCCAGTTCTTGGTCAACCACAATATATTGTAGGGCATGGTATAAGGCCCACAGCCATTAGTCCTTAACTTGTGGTTGGAAGCTATTGTTAAAATTGGTAGAAGGTATGAGGTAGCTAGCCAAAATACACATTCCTTTTAACAGGCCGCAGAATGCACAGCATAAGTTAGAATATTTATTCAATTAAAATAACTTTAATATGGAGGCAATTACTATAAATGGTAAGTACTTACCTAAGGATTGATTCCAAGTACTTCATTTCTTAGCCAAACATTTTTCTTTCCTAAATGTTCCAACTTACTAAGTTCCTCATTGGAGCCATGATTCCATCTTTTTTGATTGCTAAACAGCTTGAGATCCCACTGGATGTTGGCAGAGGCTCAATACAGCATGCCTGCAATTTGTGTCTCAAGAAGATGATCAAGCTGTGGTAAGAGGCAGCCACTCTCAGCTGGCATTAGAAAAATACACTTTCTAATCTGTTGCAGGCAATAAAAATGGAGTCCATTTCAAACTCAGCCTATATTAGCCATATATTAATAAATTGAACTTATTTGTCATCACTGCAACATTTTTAAAAAGAATTTATATTGACAAAGAAAAGTGAATGATATATTGGTCTGAGCTATTGTTGCTCAAAATAAAAGATTTGTGTTATGGTGCTGTGCAGGTGTTCGAAATGGTATCTTTCATGTGTTGGAATCAGAAGGACTTAGAGGAATGACTCTGGTGAGTTTGCCATAAATCACTTTTGTTTGCTATAAAACTATTACTGAAGACATTGAGCAAGATGTTTCTGAGTGGGCTGTTTTCTGACCCACAATTGAAGATCGCAACAGGTCTGCAGCCATTTAACACTCCAAGGAGTGTAGATTATCAGAAAAATTGGACAACTGCTCCTCACCTATGAGGTGACAAGCAGAAGTTCATCTCAGAGAGCCTATAAGACTCATGGTTGATTTGATGGAAGCCTTATTTCCGGTTCACCGCCTGCTCCTGTTTAATCCTGACAGCCCTAATAGATCAAAAAATCTCTCTCACTTAGCCTGGGTGTATTCAATAATTTAGTCTCAACTGCTCTCGCAGTTAAAGTGATTCAGGGCCAAAGCCTTTAAATGAGAGATCCTGTGTATCAAACAGAGGATGTATGTGGTGCCACATTTGTGTGGGAACTGATGCAAGTGTTTGAAATTATATAATACAAATATTTACTATATCATATATTTAAAGTGATTTTAAAAAAAAATCCTTCAGCTGTTAATTATTGCTTGAATTGTGATGATTTTGGTTGGTTTGTTACAGCAAAGTTTTTTTGCAAGTGAAATCCTGTCCATCAATTTCTTTCTGTTGGCATTTTGATAATTCCTTTCTCTTTGAAATTATTAGCTCCACAGAGACAATAATACTTCATTATCACTTGCTGTACCTGCATGTTGACTTATTTTTATTCACATGCAAGGACACCCATATATCTCTGTATGGCAGCATTCTCTAGCATTCAATTTAAATGCTATTTTTCTTCTCTATTGTGAAATCTTCTCTAACATGAATGATGTAATATTTTCCCACTTTAAAGTCCGAAATTTTTAGCCATTCGTTTATCCAGTCCATAGCCTTGTGTGTGTCCTCTTCAACTTGTTTTTCAACCTTTTTTTGTATTGTCTGCACTGTCACTGAAACAAGGTCAACATAAACCTGTGAACAACTGAATTCAGCAAATTATCACTTTTGATATGACAGCAAATAATTTTTTTTGTTGTGTTTCTTAATGCAAGTGGGTAGTTTCTCTTTCTAGAGATCACCTGGCAGGGTGGCCATTTTTAATTTATTTCCCTCTAATCTTCGTTGGCTCATATCAAATAATATTAATAATTGAGAGTTACCAACAAGAGATCCTTTTCTACAAGAGCAAAGTACTGAGGATCCTGGAAATCTGAAATAAAATCAAAAAATATTGGAGAAACTCAGCAATTCTGGCAACATCCGTGGAGAGATAAACAACGTTATGTTTTGAGGTCAACATTCTCGTCTTCAGGACAGTTCAGTACAAGAGATCCTTTTGGACTTGTCTCATGCTGGACATCTTGAAATTCATTATACTGCACACAAGTGCTTTTGATACAGGAATGGAGACACACTCACACAAAGCTAGACTCTCCAGAACAAAATTGGATTAGTTTTGATTAACATTTCTCACTTCTGAACATAAAAGTAGAAAATGGTTAGAGATATATTACAGTGAAAATTGTGACTAAACCAGGAGAGAAAAATAAGAAAAAACTGATTAATGTTTTAATGAAGATCTGTAGCTCAGGTTGTAGTTGGAGTTGGTTGATTTGCTGAGCTGGCTGGTTTTCATGCAAATATTTCGTCTCCCTTCTAGGTGACATTGTCAGCGCTGTGTAGCCTCTGTTGAAGTGTTGTTGTTCTGTCCCATTCTGAATTTATATGGTCCGGTCTGTCATGATGGGCAGCCTTGTTTCTGGTTTTGTACTGTAGTAGCATGCAGATGGGGTTTATTCAACATATTTGTAAATTGCATCGCAAGGTTGAAAACCAGGCCTCCAGGAATTCTCGTGCTTGTCTTTGCCTTGCTTGTCCTGGTACTGTAACTTTGTCCCAGTCAAACTGATATCCTTCCATGTCAGAGTGTATTGAAATGAGGGAGAATTGGTCATGCCGTTTTGTTGCCAGTTGGTTTTCAGGTATCCTGGTGGCAAGTTTCCTGCCCCTCTATCCTATGTAGTGTTTCTCGCAGTTGTTGCATGGTATTTTATATATCACATTTGACCTGCTCATTGTGGGTATTCCCCATTGTTCGTTCATTTCACCATTACGTTTAGAAACAGGAGTTAATTGGTGAACTTGAATTTCTTACCAGTGTATACAGAAAGGCTACACACACAGATCAAATCCTGAATTACAACAGTAACCACCCCATTGTCCACAAACAGAGCTTTAAATGAGTGATAGCTCACTGCAACACCCTAGGGTGGCACAAAAATGAAGAGGAACACCTATACAAAGTCTCTGCAAACAATGGTTATCCTAACAGTTTTGTCTGCCAATGCCTGGCAAGCAAACAACAAGAAGACACTGAAAGCCCCAACACACTGGCCACCCTACCCTCTGTTAGAAACACATCAGAATTGACTACAAGCCTTCTATGACCTCTTGGAATAAGGATAGCACACAAACCAACGGCCACATTTTGTCAGTTACTCTTAAAATTGAAAGACCCTATATGCACAATTAGCAGGACAGATGTGATATATAAAATACCATGTAGCCACTACATAGGATAGTTGGGAAGGAAAGTCGACACCAGGATACATGAACACCAACTCGCAGCAAAATGGCATGACCAATTCTCCCTCATTTCAATACACTCTGACATGAAAGGACATCAGTTTGACTGGGACAAAGTTACAGTACCAGGACAAGTGAGACAAAGACAAGCATGAGAACTCCTGGAGCCCTGGTTTTCAACCACTGATGCAATTAACAAACATGTCGAAATAGACTCCATCTACATATCACTACAGTACAAAACCAGGAACAAGACTGCCCACAATGACAGACGGGCCAAATAAATTCAGAGAAGGACAGAACAACAGCACTTCAATAGAGGCTACACAGCACCGACAATGTCACCTAGAAGGGAGACAGAACATTTGCATGAAATCCAGTCATTTTGGTGAACCAACTAACTCCAAAAAACAATTGAGTAAATCACTGGAGATAAAGAACAAATTAGAGCAAATAAGTATTCTCAAAATAAACACACGGAGTAAAAGGAACAAATTAAACTAATTGCACATGCAAATTTATCTTGGAAGGTATGACCTAAATGGGATAGTGGTGTCATGATACGATCGCTGGATGAGTTGACTAGAAGCCCAAAGCTCTGGAGTCAGGGATTTAAATTCGACCACTGCATCCGGTGGAATTTAAATTCAATTATAAAATTTGGAATTGAAAGCTCATCTCTTTAATTGTAATATGAAACTAATAGTGATCATCAAGAAATCCAGCTAGTTCACTAATATAAGATAACAAGGTGTAGAGCAGGATGAACACAGCACGCCAGGCAGCTAATATCGTTCCAGGAGGGAAATCTAAAACAACTCCAGAAAATGCTGGACATACTCAGCAGGAAAGGAGAGAGAAACAAAGTTACCATTTTGAGTCTGAGATGACTCTTCTTCACAACAAATCTTCAGATTTAAAAAAATTAAACAAATAATTTAAAAAGCAAAAAAGATTTCTGAGCAAACTTTGAGTGTGATTTATTGTTGTCACCTGCACCGAGATACAGTGAAAAGTGTTTTGTGTGCTATAGAGGCAGATCATAACATACAAAGTGCATCGGGGTATCAGAACAGAGTACAGAATATAATGTTGCAGCTATAGAGAAGATGCAGAAAGAGACAGAGAGAGAAAGAGAGAGGTGAACATTAACATGTTGAACTCATGGATGAAAAGAGACACTGGCAACATGGATATAAAATTGTCTGAATTACAGGAAATAGTGAGTAAGGTTAATTGATATTTTTGAGTGGTGGGTTGGAAATTTGTCGCAGAGTCCCCCAAGGACACCCTTGACACCCTGGCTTTACCTGATTTATATTATTGGCATAGACCGTGGTGTGAAGGTCACAATTTGTATTGTAAATGATGAGGAAGATGGTGCAAAGCTTAAATAAAGACATAGTTTGATAGAATGGGTGAATGAGTGGCAGATGAAGTTCAATGCAGATACGCGATTTTCCAGTAAGAAGAACCTGGAGAGACAAAATAAAACAAAGCATACACATGATCAGAGGGACCTGGGTGAATATGAGGATAAGACACTAAATGTGCAGGACAGATCTAGAGAGTGGGTTTATTGATATTGGAATAAAGGACAAGAATGAATATGTTATGTCGAACTTGTTTCACACGCTAGTTTGGTCTCAACTGGAATATTGTCTCCAGCTTTATTCACTTCACTTTGTGAAGGATAAGTAGCAATTGGAGAGAGTGCAAAAGTGGTTTAGGAGAATGGTTAAAGGGGTGAAGAATTTCAGTTGGGAAGATAGATTAGAGAAGTTGTGACTGTTCTCCTTGGAGAAGGGAAAGCTGACAGGCGATCTGATTGAAGTGTACAAAATCATAAGAGATGTGGAAAGAGTATTAAAAAGAGAAATGCTCCCATTTGTGAAGTGATTGATAATGAAAAGACAAAGATTTAAGATAATTTATAAAAGAATTAAACTTTCTTTTCATGCAGCAAATGAAAAAGGTTTGGAATGCACTGCCTGACTGAACGGTGGAGGCATGTTCAATTAAGGAGTTTAAAAGATGGTTATTTGAAAGGCAGCAATGTGCAGATTAGTGGAGAGAAGGCAGGAAAATGTCACAATGCGAGATTTATTTGTAGACTAGCATTAGGGTGTAAATAGAGTGCCAAGTTTCTCTAGCAATTTGTGTTTTTATTTCAGATCTCCAACATCCACAACATTTTATTCATATTTAAATGTATTATTTTTGCTGGTAAAGAAATCTTTATGACTATTCTTGGATAGTCATTCATTGTTGAAATTTAGAAATTTTCAAATTATTCCAATTGTTTTCAGTGGAAGTTCATATCTATAATTGAAATTTGTTTGGGATTCGAAAATGGTAGGCATAAGTCCTAAAACAGAGACACTGTTTCTAATTTAGGTTGTTTATACAATCATCTTTCAATATCCCAACAATAAGGTTAGAGTCTGATATATTTCAGAATATCATGTATTTATTTCATACCAGATATGACAATGTTATAGAGAAGGCCAACCTGAAGACAATTTTTGACATTGCCTTTTCCTCAACAAGTCTGTCTTGAAACTAAACACTTGGATTTGGGTACGGAAACCAATGACAAAGCATCAAGAATACTGAAAATCATGTGAAAGAGTGTCATGCAAAATGACTCAAAACTGTCCGATTTTAATGACCAGACAGGAAACAGAAGAGAACAAATTCCAGAAGTTGCTTGATATTAACAGATAGGTACATTCAGACGTCAGACAGAATGTATTTCCTGTCTGTCTGGACTGACAGAAAAAGGAACAAAAAGTTATTCTTCTGCTTTACAGCTGGGATTGCAGGTACCTCTTTCCAAAAGTGCCCCTTTTATGAGAATTTGGTTTGTGAGTCTGATATTGCTCTGTATTGACATTACCATTCGAGGAGTTGTGGCTTTCGTCTTGACATTCTAAATTAAAGCTACAGATTTACACTAAAAATAACTTGAAATTTCCATTTCATTAATGGATGCCTTTTCAAGATGATCATAAAATTTTCTTTTGTCAGTAAATGTGACATTTGCATAAAAATATAGTACTGCAGATGCTGGAAACCTGAAATTAAACCAAAGTGTTAGAGAAACTTGTAATGTATGTAGTTGAGGGTGCTACCTTTTTAAGAGATTTGGTCAGGTGACCCAGAGGAACAGAGCTAGTTCTGTGGAGGTGTGACCATCATCAACGTAGTGTTTGGGACAAGGGCCAGGTGGATTTCATTGAGTATGAGATCCTTTATTGGGGCTATTAACATGGGCCAATCAGAGAGCCCTGGCTGACAGATACAATCAGGAGATTCAGAGAGTCTCCTCCCTCAAGGGACTGGCTCTGAGCTGGTTGGTCTGAGTCCATGTACTGTGCATGCATAAATAAAGAGTGATTTAGTGAAAGGATACTGCCCTCTGCACCGTTTTCTCAGTCAATAAAGTCTTCCTGTTCAGATTTGCTTTTTGCCCATCTGGTGTATAATTTCTGGTTCCAAGGGAAGCACCAACATAACAAAACCCCACAAGTCTGGCAGCATGTATGGAGAAAGAAACAGAGTTAACGATTCAAATTCAATAACTTGATGGAAGGTGATGGCCTAAGGGCATTATCACTGACCATTAACCCAGATTTCAAGGTAATGTTCTGGGGAACTGGGTTTGAATCCTGCCATGATGGATGGCTGAATTTCAAGATGGTAAAAATCTAGAAATAAGAATTTAGTGATGACTATGAAACCATTGCTGATTGTCAGGAAAAACCCATCTGGTTCATTAATTTCTTTTTGGGAAGAAAATTGCCATCCTTTCCTGGTCTGACCTACAAGTGACTCCAGACCCACAGCAATGTGGTTGACACTTACCTGCACTCTGGGCAATTAAGGGTGGGCAATACATGCTAACGTAGCCAGCGAAACCCTCATCCCATGAAAGAATATAAACTTTTCTTCAGACTTTTGAAAAACCGTCATTGGACTCTAAATATTAACTGTTTCTTAAACCACTGGTGCTGCCAGACCTGCTGTGTTTATTCTGCTCTCTCTGTTTTAATGAAATATACTTAATCCATTAAAACCTCATGTTAGGGACAGTGTCAGAAGAGAAACAAAAACAAAACTGTTAGAGTTCTTTCCCTTTTAAGCACATCTTTTAAAAAGGAAATTGTGTGTGTTCCTTAGCTACTTGAGTGAGTGCAACCAATTTAAATAATAACAACAAATATTCATGGTTTTAAGTAAAGAGGATACTTTATCTACGCAATCTCCAGAAGGTCTAAATGTTACTTGCGTACACTTAAAAATAGATTTCATGAGAATAATGAACCTTCACTAAGTACAAACGAAACAACCGTTCTTAAAATGCAATCGTGGCAAGCCCGTCAAAAATGTTATTTCACTTTGGACGATTAGTTTAGGAAGTGTTGGATTGCTGGAATTACATTTCAGTGTTGTTGCAGTCTTATTCGTGAAGCTAGGCCCTTGTTGTTTTTATATCAAAGAGATCAAGTTTCATTACCGGTGAGCTTGGGACAGGAATCGGTTGGAAGGCCTTTTGGATTTGATAGCCTCCAGGTCTTCCTTTAAACAAAAAAAAGGACTTTCTAAAGACCTTGTTCTAAAGCTGGTCTTCTACAGTCGGTGTCCATTCTGGACTCCTTGTGTAATCTGGCCAATTTCTCTTTAGCTCGTGAGATAACAACGTTCATTATCTAAAGACAGTTTCAGTGGCATGATCAACTGCTCTTGTCTACTTAGAATGACTTAAAGCTCACAGCCATTTCTATACCGTACAGAATGAATAGGGGTCCAATCACACCTGATTATGATAATGGGTTTCTGCAGGTTCCCTGTCAAACTGCAAACTCAGAAACATTCATTGATTTTAAATTTTAGATAAATCATAAATATTGTTAAAGTGTCAATTCGCAGGTGAGTTCTATCCGGGGATATTCATTTAAGGAGGCAGCTCACATCCAGAGTAATTCAAGCGCAAATTTTCTGGAGGATTGAAATGCTTCACTGTCAATATAGAAATTTCAAACTTCACCTATCCATTGGCAGCCAGCTTAACCACCTTATTAGTGCCCATCCAGAAACGTATATATTAATTGCAGTCCATGTTTAAAGATATGAATAGGACATCTCTTCACTGTGCATGACATCCAGTTACATGAAAGTAGTATTTAAACTAAAAAGTTCTTCCTCTATACAAATTCAAAATGTTTGGGTGATATGTGATAAGTTAATGCCTTCAATTTAAAAAACATATACATAGGAATTAATGCATCCGTTGATTGTATTGCTTCATGTTATTTTTAACTACAGTTTCTTAATCCAAGCGGATGCAAATAACCACAGAAAAGCCTCAACTGGAAAGAATAATTTTTCATGAAGTCACTCATGGCCCTAGAAAATAATTGAGATTAAGTTTCAGGATTTTATATTCCATATAATTGCAGAGGAAAAGGCACCAAAAAAGTCCTATTTGATTCACTCTAGTATTTATGCTCGAGTTGAGCTTCCTCCCATCTTAATCAACTAAAATGATCATGTAAACCTTTTCCTGACACCAGGTCGTGCAACGTACAAAGTATTTTTGATTTACGAGCTGCTCTTAGTGGGTATGATTTTCAACTCAGTATCCTTGGTCCCAGAGAACTGCAGTTCAAAATGGGTTTAATTCGGGAGGTCATCCCTATAAGAGGCAAATTGGGTCTAGATGGCGGGCAAGGTCCCCATTGCTTTCATTAATTACATCCCTTGACTTTACAAGTAGTCAGTGAGCTCCCTAATCCTTCTACCAAAATGTACGATCTTACATTTATTTGTGTTGAACTTTGTTTGCCAATTATTTTAAAATTCTGTAAATTTATTAAAGTCCTTCTGCAAACTGTCACAGTACTCTTCCATATTGAGTATACCCCTTCCGCAACTTGGTGTCATCGCATACATAGCCTGTCCCTGGTAATCTTTATTATTCCGCTCCATTCCAGGCCAGCATACCAAAGTGGTCGGCAGCAACAATGTTCAACATAAATTGTGATTATTGGCACTTGCCGACTTTTAAAAAGCTTTTGTATCAGCATAAAATCGAAATAGGCAATCTGGGAAAATGCATATCATAAAAGGGATCAGAAAAATATGCAGCATATAACAAATTGTTGCTTAAACCGGATCAATAAAAAGCAGATCCTGTACTCAAAGTACAGAAGCTTTTACTATTAACTTTGCAAGAACCCATCTGCCCTCTCAAATTTAATTACAGCTATTTCTATTGACCTAATAGGCAAGAATAATACAAAAAAGCAAAAGCACCCTCCACTTAAGTCTGATACAGTTTCTTCCTTAGAACTTTTAAAGAGATATTATGTCACTTTGACCAAGGAATAGCACATATTAAAGCTAGGGGAAAATAAATTTTCTCATAAAATTTATCCCAAGAGAACTTTTTTCTGAACTCTCAGTTGTGTCTTTTTGTATAAACACAAAAGCATTAACTTTGATTTATTGTTGTCACACGTACCGAGATATAGTGAAAATTATTGTTTTGCATGCCAACCAGGCAAATCATACCTTATGTAAGTATATCAGGGCAGTAGAACAGAATTCAGAAGATAGTGTTACAGCTACAGAGAAAGATCAGGTTTAATATAAGAGAGGTACATTCATAAGTTAGATAACAGTGGGGGAGAAGCAGTACTTGAATCTATTAGTGCATTTTCAATATTTTGTATCTTCTGCCCAATGGAAGAGGGTGGAAGAGAGTATAACTGGGGTGGGAGGGATCTTTGATTATGTTGGCTGCTTTCCCAAGGAAGCGGGAAGTGTAGACGGAGTCAATGGAAGGAAGGCTGATTTCTGTTATGGACTGGGCTATGTTCACAACTGTGTAATTTCTTGCAGTCTTGGACAGAGCAGTTTTCACACCAAGCTGTGATATATCTGGATAGGATACTTTCTATAAAAATTGGTAACAGTCATTGTGGACATGCTGAATTTCCTTAGCCTTCTAGCATGCTTTCTTGACTGCCGCATCTCTAAGGGACCAGAATAAAACCCCTCCAAACTTGTCAAGGAGATAGCCTAGACCCTAATTTTTTCTTATTCTCAAGGCAAGTGCCAGGCGTTGCATTCTGGATGCAATTTGATTGGTCAAACTACCAGACTTGAAGCATTACACACTTTCTTCAAACACCACAGTTAAAATATAAGACAAGAAAGAAGTATTAGAATTACAACTCTATTGGAAACCTTAACAGAACAATAAACAAAAACAAAGTTGCTGCAAAAGCTCAGCAGGTCTGGCAGCATCTGAGAAGGAAATAACAGAATTAATGTTTTGGGTCCGCTGACCCTTTCTCAGAACTGGACCTGAACATTAACTCTGTTTTTTCCTTCACGGATGCTTTCAGACCTGCTGAGCTTTTCCAGCAACTTTGTTTTTGTTCCTGATTTACAACTTCCGCAGTCCTTTCAGTTTTTAACAAAATAATAGATTATTTAACTACTAAAGAGCAACTGTTCCAATATGGTAACATTCCACAAGCACATCCCTGGCAAAGGCAAAGTCAGTAAAATAGATTGTGTCACATACGATTCTAGCAGCAAGAAGAGAACCCCAGATTTTAGTTGTAACAGAGAGGAATAAGAGCTTCCAAATCCAGCTTCAAGATGCCAGCAACTGCTGAAAGCCAGAACTGAAAATCCTGATTCTGAGAGAACGTGACCCCACCCATTCAGGCTGCTTCTATTGTTGTAACTTGATTAAAAAAAGGCCTTACAAGATGTTTACATTATTGGCTTTGAGCAGACTATTCCACACCTCGGTTTCAACCTTTCTACATAAAAACAGGACAAAATACACCTCCTAAAAGCCATAATATTTTCATATGTTGATGTGGATGGACTGGACAGATTGTTGGTGATATTTACTCCTAGGAACTTGAAGCTCTCGACCACCTCCACCTCAGCACCATTGATACAAGCAGAGGCTTGACCTCCACTCCACTTTCTGAAGCTGATGCTATCAGTTGCAACCATTGCTTGCTATGATTGAGTCACATATCATTTTCAATTTGAAAGACCAACTGAATGAATTACTCCTAAACCATTATTCATTAAGTTATGTGGGGATATAGGAAATCATGGAAAATATATATAATCCATTGCAGGGAAAATGACTATGAGAAAGAGATAACATCTTTGGTGAGCTAGGCAAGTTAAGGACAGAATAATATTCAAGAAAATATGTATAGTGCAGCCAAGATTAGTGATAGGTGAAAAGATGAAACATTTTAGCAATCAGTACAGGAGGACTAAACAAAAAGACAGAGAGAAATTAGAATATGTGAGTTAATTAGCACGAAATATAAAAAAAGTCTGTGGTAAGAGCTTTTGCAAATATATAAAAATGAACAGAGTAGTTGAAGGAGACATTGATCTTCGAAAAGATAGCACTGAGGAATTAATAATAGGAAATAAGTAACTTACAGAACTGTTGAAAAAGTGTTCTGAATCTGACTTCACTGCAGAAAACAAAAAACGTATCCCAAGAATAGTAGAAAATCAAAGTATAAAATGGAGGGAGAAACTTAACAATCACAGGGGAAAACGTAGAAGGAAAACTTATTAAAATAACTCCATAGCAGCCAGTATCCCACGACAAAGCCACCCTTTATTTAGAGATGGAGAGTTTTTCACACTAATCCAGCTCCCTCAGAGCTGTTTCTCAGAGTGAGCAGGATGTCTAATCCTCCTGCTCTTATCTATCAGCCAAGGCTCCCTGATTGGACCAGATTAACAGCCCCAGTCAGGAAACTCATATTTCTATGATGTCCACCTGGCTGACCCCGTTACAATCACTACATCCTTCCCTCTTTGAGTACTAGGACTTAGACCACTTCTTTTTCTTTAGCTTCTCCTGACGTATTTTAGCACCAGGTCAGATTCAACTCTTGCCTCAGATACAGATGGCATGTAACGTAGTGTAGCTCACCACTTGCGCCCAAGGAAATTCATTCTCTTCTTCAGATGGCAAAGGTGTCGAGGTGGTGACATTCACTGTGTCCATCTCAGATTCTGAGGTCTCTTCAATGCTTGACAAAGAGGGAGAACCAATAGGTTCCAGCTCTTGAGGAGCAGAGGCTGTTTTGCTACTGCACTGTTTGCAGGTTTTCAGGTTTCATGTGGTCCATGTGCTTGTTCTGGATCGTCGCAGCTACCTGAACTTTTTCTATCACTGGACCTGACCTTATGTCGACCATGCCTCTTACCCAAGCAGGACCATTCCTGTGGTTCCCACACCAAACTTTGTCCCCTTGAAGTAAACTGTCTCTTTTGCTTAGACGAGTCTTGTGTCTGGCATTGGCATTCCTGATGCCATTTCACCCTCCCCTCCAGGTCTGGGAAGACCAGATTTAACTTGGTGCAGATTCTTCTCCTCATTAGCAACTCTGCTGGAGCTATCCCTGTAGCTGCATGAGGAGTGGTTCCATAAACAAATACGAACCAGGATAGTTTGGTATCTAGTGAAGCTGTAGGCTGTTTCTTTAAGCCTGCCTTTAAAGTTTGGACTTCTCTTTTTGCCTGACAATTGAATGATGGATGGCATGAAGCTATCTTTATATGTCAAATGCCATTCAACTTTAGAAAATGCTCAAATTCCTTGCTGGTACACGATGGCACATTCTATCTGACCAACACTTCTGGGATTCTGTATATTGCAAAAGATGTTTGCAGTTTTTCTATCATCGTCCCTGTGTTTGACGAATGAACTCTAAACACGTACAATCACTTAGAGTGGGTGTCTACATGACTAAGAACCTTAAAGGTTGGTTCGTGATCACTGAATATGCTGCACGTCAGGAGAAGCTAAAGAAAAAGAAGTGGTTTATGTCCTAGTACTCAAAATATGCTATCAACCTCCAATAGAACCAGGTGACCATTTAACCAGACATTTATTTTGATTGGTTCAGATTTAGATGCTGCTGAGCAATTAAACCGCTCTAAACCAGATGTTCCTGATGGACATTCCAGGGTGTGCACTTTCCTGGATGCCAGTCTATGAGTTCTCTTACTCAATTTAGGTCTGATATGAGTTCTCTGCTGTCTTGAATCTGCATACCAGCAGCAAACTACAATGGGTTGCTGGTCTGGATCCTGAAGAAAATTTTAACCATTTGGCCGAGGCTTGGCTTTGTTTTGGGGTTTTACTGTGGGCTAACCTACAGTCCCTCTGTTCAGGATATGTCCTGAGTGGGGCTATGCAATTGCCTTCACTCAAGTGGTGTTCCCCAAGCACAGTCGCTCTGGCGAGGGTATCCACAATTATCGGAATATCCTGCAACTCCTGTGCTCTACTTGCTGCATTTACCAGTCATAAAGCCAGTTGTAATGCCTGTTTGAAATCCTGCTGCTTCTGCTTGTTGGTGCCTTTGCATGGTTACATCAGAGCTGGCTCTCAGAGTGCTAGGATGTCTGACACTCCTGTTTTTATCTGTTAGCCAGGGCTCCTTGATTGGACCAGATTAACAGCCCCGATCAGGGAACTCATATTCTATGAGTTCGACCTGGCTGACCTTGATACAATCACTTCACTGATGAATCACAGAATCAAAGAATTCTTGCACCCCTGGCGGAAGCCATTCAGACAATTGTGCCTACATCGGCTCTTCAAACAGGCATCATTACCTAGTGCCAATCTCTTGCTTTTCCCCATACCCTTGTACACTATTTCCATCCAAATAATCATCCAATGCCCTCTTGAATTGAACCATACTCCACCGCATTGCAAGTACTCTGAGTGTGAAAATGTTTTTTCTTGCATCGTCTTTGTTTCTTCTGCGCATCACTTTAAATCTATGTCCTTTCATTTTATTTTACAAAAGGAACAGCTTTTCCCAATCTACCCCATCCACTGGGATAACATCGGGATCGAATGGCTGCTCCAGTAAGTGACACAGTTTGGTGATAATGTCTTGGACAGCCTTAATCTGTCTCCCTTAGAGCTTTAGAAATTGACAGCAAGGCTTGTAGTTGCAGGGTCACATCACTTTTTTCTGTGATTTTCACCTGCTCCTTCTCTCTCTTGAGCCTGTGCAATGCCACTGGAGCTTATTGTTCTTCCTAGGCTTGCTAAGGATATTGTAGTTGTTGTCTCATTGCCATTCACTTTGCATTTGAAGCAAAGCCACAATGTCTCTTGCGACAGCCATAACTATGTGAAATATGTGAGCAGATAATCTATGGGGAATATCAGAAAGAGAACAGTGTTTCACAAACTATACTCCTGAGACCTTACAAGAATGACAATAAAGCATTACGTTGTTCCCAATGTGGTTTGGAGGCTGTGCAAGAAAGTCAATGTCATGCCTCCATAAGGAGCTTTGAGGGATTCAACTTTATTCAAACGTAGGCTGCCCATCCAAACTGTTCATGCTACATTGGTGGAGTGGAATTCTGGCAGCAACCTACTGCAACAGACACCTCCCCATTCTGAAATAAAAATTACACTTACACATCTCTGACCATGTCCTTTCATACTTAAAGCTCAGCAGCACCTGAATGTAGAACCTCCAAAATTCTGTCTTCCAATAATTGCTATGGAATATGTCTGAGAAATGCCAAGCTCGGGCAATATTTTCAAGCTTGTGTCTAATTACATTTACTAAGCTGATATGTCAAGGAGGCAATTAGTATGAATAATGCAATGGCCACGATTGCTTGAAGTCATAATTTGTATTATTCATTCTTGGACAATTAATACCATGCGAATAAAGTGGAATTCAATGTAAAATAGGTGGCAGTACTGAATCAATGGATGCATCATTAATGCATCTGCCCCAAAAAGAGTCTCATATTGAAACAATTTTACATTACCCCCGGAAATAAAAACAGTCATCTACTCTGCCGACTCTGCATGATGAGACAACTGTTTTGCATTATTATTGCACAATTGAATTTGGACTAAAGACAGCAGGGTTTTAATTTTGTGGTTCTTTTGAGTGATTTGCAGTCTCTGCCTGAGGCACTAGATCAGCCCATGTCGTACGTGTTCCCCTTTGCTTTGCGGCCCCAGTGGCCCTAGTAACCTGTCAGCCTCTCCCATTTCTATTCAGTGCATCTACATAATGATCAACGTCCCCAGTTTGTTGCCAGAGCCCATGGCTTTACAAATTTTCATGCCCTTGCTGCCATACACTCTCCCCATGTTGAGGCTGGAATGACTGTGACCTTGAAAATAGCCTCTTGGATTTCACTCTGCTCCCCTGTGCTATATGAGATCCCACTCTTATATCTTGCCTTGTTCTCTTTCACTGTAATCATTCCCTCAATGACCCTGTCCAATGCAACCCACACCCAAACATGAGTTCCTTGTTCTCCCCAGGATTTCATGGATTTCTGTCTGAAAAGCTCCCTGACTTTTATTGAGCAGATCCCTCAGGACTGACCAGGCTGCACTCCCCTACTGCCTTTGAAGTAGAGCCTTAACAAAGGACCACCTTATCCTTAGGACTGATGTTCCACAGCATCCCTAATGAGGTACCTGTAACCCCTCGAACTGTTAGCTCTTGACCTGCAGGATGTAGCAGTGCCTAATCCCTGCAATAACATAGATCCCTTGACTCTGGTTAGACCAAGCACCTGATTGATTGTAGCCAACCCCCTGGACTAGAATTGGATGAGACCCTTGACTGACTGTAGTAGTATCCCCTGATTGAATGAAGTCTCCTTTGACCCTGTTAAGGACTGCAGCTATTTGGCTCTCATGTGGCATGTTTGTCATGTAAGCTCCTAGCTGTACAAAAGGGGTAACATTGATGTAATATGATGTAATGTAACAAAATGCTCACCCCTTGACTGTTCAGTGCTCCCAATCATGACAAGCTGTCTGCATCACCCTCTGCACCAAAGAGCAATGATACCAACGGAAACTAGTAGTCTCCAAGTAATCATAAAGTGATTGAGTGCTAAGAAGTGAAGTCGACAGCCATGAGATGCATCCAATTTAGATATGTGAGAAGTATATGTGCTTGTGTGCATAAAGAGACCTGGCTGAAAGATACAAGTCAAAGGTATCCCTGAGCTCCAATGTCCAGTCCTGAAGGGCTGAAGTAGTGTGTGAGTTGGACTGAAAGCAGGCATGATGATGTGGTCAGGCTGCTGTTTGCTGATCCTGACTTGCATGGATGAAGAGTAAAGGAGAATGGTTTCTATGGAACGTGCAGTAATGTTGTGCTGAGGATATAGTAGAACAATGGAAGGGACGAGCAATCAGCAAACAGCAGCCACTAGGCCACCGCTCTGACTTTCATGTCAGGATTTTGCATTGTCTAGCTTCTTGGAGAAGGAGAGCAGAATTGGAAGTGGCACAGAAAAGAGTCGAATTGGGCTAATAATGAGACATAAATGCATGGGAATAAGGTCAATAGTGAATTCTGAAGTTTCTATTTCAAGCTTAAATGGCAAATTGGGAATTCTTTTTTGATTCTTTTGCTATTTTTTCATTCTCACTTTATTTTCCAACCTTCTTGCAATTCTTCACATTGCTGCAGTGAAGGGAAAATTGTGCCCATAGAGGTCTCTGAGGATCCCTGACATGTTAGATACTGACAGGATTTTGCGGTTGGTGGGAAAATCTAGGACACATTATTTATATATAAGGGGTCTTTAATTTAAGATGGAGATGCAGAGGAATTTCTCTCTTAGAGGATTGTTAACCTTTGAACTGCCTTTCACAGCGAGCAGTGGATACCAGGCTATTGAAATATTTACTGCTGGGATGGAGAGATTTATTGACTAAAAGTGAATCAATGGTGTGGTGTTAAGGTCACAATCTGATTAGCCATGGTTTTATTTTGTGGTTGAGCAGGTGCAAAGGGTTCTCAAATGGCCCACTTCTACTCCTGTTTGAAATGGTTTTATTATCCCCTGATCACTTTGGTGGTTACTTTTTCTTCAGAATGGGAAAAACTGGTTAGCTTTTCTCCTTTCCTTTCAACGGACAATTGCTCATTCCTCTGTAACTGAATCACTTGCTGGGCTATTTCAGAGGGAAGTTAAGAGGGAGAATGCATCATCTGCTGTTGTTTACATTTGAGCGGAGTAGATTGAGGAGGGGTGTGTGATTGAGATGCATAAAACTATGAGGCACATAGACAGGGTAGACAGGAAGAAACCTTTCCCCTTAATGGTAGGATCAATGACCAGGAGCCATAGATTTAAGGTAAGGTGCAGCATGTTTAGAAGGGATGTGAGGAAATGAAAATATCTGAGGCTGGTGGGAATCTGAAACTCACTGCCTGTAAGGGTGGTAGAGGCAAAAACCCTCAGAACATTTAAGAAATATTTAGATGTATACTTGTGATGCAAGGGCAAACAAGGTTATGGGCCAGGTGCTAGAAAATGTGATTAGAATAGTTAGGTGGTTGTTTGAGACTGGTGCAGATGTGATAGGCCAAAGGTCTTTTATTCTGTGCTGTAGACTTTTATAACTCTATGGCAACTGAATTGTGGATCTGGACAAGAAAAGGTATGGACAAGAAAAGGTATGTACAGCAGATTCCCTTTCCTTAGGGACGTTAATGAACCAATTCTTTATTAACACAGCAAGACAGTTATATTATGACAGCCATTACTGAGACTAGCTTTTTAGTTCAAATTTATTTAATCACTGCAGCTGCTGTAGTGGGATTTGAGGTCTTAACTCCAACTCAATCATCCAGGCCTATCCAGTCGAAGTTCATTAACAAAACCACTACACTCTGAACATCTTATTAGCACATTTTCACAGGACGCACTGAGGTATTATGAGGAACAGTCAGATAAAGACAATGATTAAAATAAATAACCTCATTATGGTGAATGGAAATGGTTCAGACTTCAGCTACTGATTGAAGGTTTGTTTAGACTTGTTATGAAACAGTTTTAATTTATTTTTCTGGCTTCTCTTAGAAGAAAACAATATTTTCACAGGATGAAAGGGATAGTATAGAGCAGTTGATGATAACTTAAGCAATGTGAGATGCTTAAGAAAGGCTGGTATGAACTCAGTGGTCATAGAACTGTTACAGCACAAAAAAGCTCATTCGGCCCATTGTGTCCATGCTGGTATTCAAACACCTATCTATTCTAATCCCATTTTTCAGCTCTTGGCCCATAGTCTTTTACGCTATGGCATTTCAAGTGCTCATCTAAATACTTCTTGTAAGTACTCCTGGTCTGATTCTTTGATAATTTAAACAGAAATACTAAATATGATCATTTGAAGTCTCTTATATTCAAGACATATTTGCAGTTTAATCTTTGTAAACATTAATCCAGTTTTTAAAATTTTGTCATTTCTATTTAACTGCATTTTTATGAGGTCATGGGAGTTTGTAGGGAAGCCACATGTACTATCATACATTAGCTTCATATAAAACAGGAATAAATAGAAACACAAAAAAATTTTGGTTTTTGTGACAAGTTCTGTACGTGCAAAAAGAATATTTAATTTGCCATGCCCCATGACAAATCTTACCAAAGAAAATCCCCTATAATAACACCCTCCCAAGTCTTTCTCCACAATATTACTTGGTAATCTATTCCATAGATCTGTGAACTCTGTGTAGAATAATTAACTATATCTTCCCTTTTTAAGTTTCAGTCTGTACCTTTCGTTGCACAGTTTGTGAACTTGTCAAAAAATTGGTCAATTTTGGTTCACTGAGGCCCTTACAATACTGCAATGTCTCCGTTAAATTATATTCTCTGGTCTATTCTCATAATTCTGGTTCTTTATCACTGGCATTAGTTCTGTTGCACCTCTCTGATATCTCTCTAAGGCTGTGTATCCCCATTGCTGCATGTATGGTGATACAGTACTGTACTCCGCCAGATGGGCAAATTCATGCTCTGCTCAAAATCACTATTGCTCATGAAATTTGTGTTGAATCTCTATATGATACAATAAGAAAATATTGCTTACCCTCATTATTGCAGTCAACACTGTGCTGATAAATCCAACAAGATGTTCACTGGCACCCCCATTCTCCTCATGTTGCTATTTATAAACTATTGCTCATTTCCCAGTTGTTGACTTTCCTATTCCAACTCATAATCCTTTTGTTTTCCCATCAAAATTGTTAATGCCACTTTTGGGCAACTTTCCAATCGCAACCTTTCAATATTCTCTCTCTTTTAGCCCCTGAAGAGTGGAACAGCTTTAGTCCACAATTTTAGATTATTTAAGGCATTATACCCTCACGACTGACCTTTTCAGCATTCCACATGTGGATCCCTTTCTTGATTCTTACCTTCCAACTTTGTGGATTAATCTCCTGTATGGCATGTTGATTTCAAAGTCAAAATACATTAGTTGTATTGTCCTTGCCTACTATATAAGTCATATTCTACAGGTCGAATATAATTGTGAAATGTGACCTATCTCCCATTAAGATATGCTGACCCTCTCTTATAAATTCACATTCCCCAAGATCTTTATTATTGAATTCGTTCCATGGATGTTTTATCCAATGCACCATTTATAGTTCGCAAAGCTATGGTTATGCTCCATTTGGAAACATTCTCCAAAACTGATATTCCATTGCCTAAGAATCCTTAAAAATGCAAAGCTGAATGTGACTCATTTTGGTAGCTTTTTTTAGATGTTATTTACATTCAATGTCATGTCCTCTTTCTGCTCTCAGATTGCCTGTACTTCCTTCTTTGTAATTTCTATTTTAATTAAAATGTTTCTGGTGATGTCAAATCAAAAAATAATTGCAATCTTCAGACGTTGTACAATAAGGGAAATAAGACAAAGATGTGTTTCAGGTTTCAGCTTTGTATATATTCTGAGCTGGATGTGCAGAACTTTGCCACATTTACACTGTTTGACAATTGAGTCATAGGAATCATACTGCACGCCCCCATGCCTTCCTGACCTCTGCTCAAGCAGCTGTTGAAGGCGTTATAGTTGTAACTGGAAGGGGGAAAAGTTTCTTCAGTTTCAGAATTCTTGAGGGTTTAGACACTACGAGCACTGAGGGCTCATCTGCATTTCCATTGTGGTATGTGGGGCAGATGCTAACAGTGAGCAGTAATCTTTGCATTGAGTGAGCTCCTTTCAGTACATGTCATCATTTCCTGGAAGCCCAGGGTATGTGACTATTGCTGGTCTTCAGTTTTATGGTGGTCAAGATCAGTATGGTTGAATTAGATCACTGATGGAATAGTTCCCTGAGTCAGCATGATGTTGACAAATATATTGCTGTAATTCCATTGGACACCTATGTATCTTCGGCCTTGGTGTTGACTAAAAAGCCATTCAATTCCATTCTGGTGCTTTGATTCTGCAAGGAATGCAGTTTTCTGATTGATATTTGTAGTGATCTAGTTGTCAAAGTATGCATTTCTCTTAACGATGTATAGCTACAGAGCTGACTGATTTAAAGATTATGAGTTTATGAATTGCATTACATATCTGACTGCCACAATCATGTCCCTGCTCTTCAATACATGCCTAAATAAATCCACATATGAAATGCTATACCTTCTGAGATATAGCCAGAATGATAGGTGGCTGAAAATGAACTTTGAGTCTGTAATTCAATTCAGTGACTTGGATGACACGAATAAATACTCTGAATTGACATTGAATGACAGCCTTTGTTAATGATTTCTTACTTTTAATGCATTGGACACATTTAACAGTGTCAGATAGCAAGGCTTATTGCGAGAGTGTATGAAGGTAAATACAACCCACAAAAAGCAATTGACCCAGATAGAGTCCCTGACCTTGCACTCAGATCCTGCACTGACCAGTTGGCGGGAGTATTTGCGGACATCTTTAACCTCTCCTTACTATGATGTGAGGTTCCCACCTCCTTCAAGAAGACCGCTATAATCCCGGCGCCAAAGAAAAATCAAGCAACATGTGTCAATGACAATCCCCCAGTGGCTCTGACATCTATCGTTATGAAGTGCTTTGGGAAGTTAACACGAGCAAACATCAACTCCAGCTTCCCAGATTGACTTGATCTGCTACAATTCACCCATACTCACAATAGGTCCACAGCAGACATCATCTCCCTGGCCCTACACTTATCCCTGAAACATCTGGATGACAACACCTACATCAGACTCCTATTTATTGACTTTAGCTCCACTTTCAACACCATAACTCAAACTCATCTCCAAACACCAAGACCTCCTCCACAATAACCCTCAACACCAGTGCCCCGTAAGGCTATATACTCAGCCCCTTACTATACTCCTTAACACACTCATGACGGTCTGTCAAAATTCAGTTCTAACTGCATTTACAAATTTGTTGACAACACCAGCATACTGGGTAGGATCTCAAACAACGATGAGGCGGAGTACAGGAAAGAAATATACAGCTTAATGGCATGGTGTAAAGACAACAATCTCTCCCTTGATGTCAAGAAAACAAAGGAGCTGGTCATTGATTTCAGGAAGAGGTGTGGAGAACATGCCCGCGTCTATACCATTGGTGCTGGGGTGGACATGGTTGAGAGCTTCAAGTTCCTAGGAGTAAAAATCACCAACAAGCTGTGCTATTTTTTTTTTCGTATAAAAAGGGGTGGCACGGTGGCTCAGTGGTTAGCACTGCTGCCTCACAGCGCCAGGGACCCAGATTCAATTCCACCCCTGGGCAACTGTCTGCATGGAATTTGCACATTCTCCCTGTGTCTGCATGGGTTTCCTCCCACAGTCCAAAGATGTGCAAGTTAGGTGGATTGGCCATGTTAAATTTCCCATAACATTCAGGGATGAGTAGATTAGGGGCATATAGAGGGATGGGTTCTGGGTGGGATGCTCTGAGCGTCAGTGTGGAGTTGTTGGGCTGAAGAGCCTGTTTCCACACTGTAGGGATTCTATGAAAATTTCTATGAAAAATCTGTCCTGGTCCATCCATGTCAATGCTACACTCAAGAAAGCACACCAATGCCTGTACTTCCTCTGAAGGCAAACGAAATTCAGCATGTCCACAATAACTCTTACCAATTTTTATAAATGCACCAGAGAAAAGATCCTATTGAGACACATCACAAATTGGTATGGCAACTGCTCTGCCCAAGACCGCAAGAAATTACAGGGAGTTGTGAACACAGCACAGTCCGTCACAAAAAACAACCTTCCTTCTATTGATTCCATTTATACTTCCGCTGCATCTGCAAAGCAGTTAATATTATCAAAGATCCCACCAATCTCCGGTTACACTCTACTCCACCCTCTTCCATGGGCAGAAGATATAAAAGTTTGAAAACATTTATCAACAAATTTAAGAACAGCTTCTTCTCCACTGACTTATGTATTAGAGTTAATATTTCTCTGCACCCTCTCTGTAGAACTATATTTTGCATTCAGTTCTATTCCACTGATGTACTTACGTAACATATCATTTGTCTGGTTAGCACACAATACAATAATTTTCACTGTATCTTGGTACATATGACAATAAATCAAATCAAATCTGATCACTATCAGATCACCAATTGACACTAATTGTAATTTCTTTCACAAAGATTCAGTCTTTTATATTAAACAAAGTTGTGGCAAAAACATTTCAATGCAATTACATTACAATTCTGCATCAGAGGTCAATTCTTTGCAGTATAAAAGTTAGGGGAAAAAACAAGGATAAATAAATAAATAAATAAAGAGTGAATTAATGTAATTTTACTTGGTCCTGTATTCAAGAGGTGGCTAAAAATAGCACTTCGGGCGAATGGGATCAAAGGCTATGGGTAGAAAGCAAGATTAGGCTATTGAGTTGGATGATTAGCCATGATGAACGGTGGAGCAGGTTCAAAGGGCCGAACGGCCTCCTCCATGTCCTGTCTTCAGTGTTCCTATTTTTTAATGCAGAAAATAAAGACTTAATTTTTTTTCAAAAATTATAAACTATTGTTCGGCACATAGGAACAGAGTAGGTCAGTTAGCCTGTTGAACATGCTGTACCATTCCGTATGTTCATACCTGATCAAACACTACAAAGCTTTTTACCAACCCCATCCCCATAAGAGGTGGTAGTCAGATATCTAATACAGTTTACAAACTCATAACCTTTAAATTGGGGAGGCGTTGGCTAAGTGGCATTATTGTTAGACTATTAATCCAAAGACCCAGGTAATGTTCTGGGGACCCAGGTTTGAAACCACCATTAGAAATGGTTAAGTTTAAATTCAATAAAAATCTGGAATTAAGAGTCTATTGATGACTGTGAAACCATTGTCAATTGTCAGGAAAAGCCCATCTGGTTTATTAACCTTCTTTAGAGAAGGAAACTACCATCTGTACCTGATCTGGCCTACGTGTGACTCTTAACGTCCCTTTGATAAGTGCTGGTCAAGCCAGTGACACTCACATTCTGTTAATGAATTTAAAAAAAATTGCATGCCACTGTTAACCAGAAATCTATCAGTCTCTACCTTAAATATACTCAAAGACTTTTCACATTGCTGTGTGATAGGGAAGTCCAAAACTTCAGAAACCTCTGATATAAAAAAAAATTTCTTTATCTTACACCTAAGTGGCATCCGACTTATTTACAATTGTGGCCTTTTGGTTCTAGATTCTCAAATCAGTGTGGGGATTGGGGTGGGAGGCTGGTGGTGGGGGATGCTGGGGAAGCAGGGTATACATTTTACTTGCATATATTCTGTCTACCCTTTAAGTATTTTTTGAGATCACTTCTCATTCTTCAAAACAGTAGACAACACAGACCCAATTTGCCCAATCTGTCTTTATGGACAGTTCTGCCATCCTAGGAACAAATATGGTGAATAAAAACAGCACTCCCTCTATGGCAATAATATATTTCTTGAGGTAAGTTGGCCAAAACAGCACACAGTAATCCAAGGGCAGTATAACCAAGCTCCTATACAATTGAAGTAAGATTTCACAACTCCTAAGATCAAAACCCTTTGTCTTAATTCCATTAGTCTTCCTAATAGTTTGTTGTACCTCCATGTTACCCTTCAATGATTTATTGACAAGTTCATCTAGGTTCCTTTTCAGTTCTATACTTTGCAACTTCTCATCATTTAGGAAATATTCTGCACTTCTGCTCCTCCTGCCAAAGTGGATATCCTCAAACTTTTCTATTCGTTCCATCTGCCACATCTTTGCCCCATCACTAAGTCTGTCCAAATCATCCTGAAAACACTTTAGATCTTCCTCATGACCCACATTCCCACTTAGCTTTTTATCATGTGCTAAATTAGAAATATTCCACTTCCAAATCACTGATATATATTGTGAACAGTTGGGGCCCAAGACCCGATCCTTGCACTACCCCACTAATCATAGCCTGTCAATATGAGAATGACCCATTTACCCCTAGTCTCTGTTTTCTGTCTCTTAGCCAATTATTACTCTATGCCATTACATTACCTCCTATACAATGTATTTTAATTCTTCTAACCAATCTCTGAAAGCTTTCTGAAAATCTAAGTATATTACATCCATCAGTTCTCTTTTACCAATCCTGTTAGTAACATTAAAAAAAACTCCAACAAGTGCATCAACCTTGATTTCCCATTTGTAAATCCATACTGACTAGCTCCAGTCAGATTGTTGTGATCCAACTGTCAGTTAATCTCATCCTTTATAATGGATTGTAGAATTTTCCCTATTATTCTGCAACTCTACAGATGCAAGGCTAAGATATCAATAGTTCCCTGTTTTCTCTCAATCCCTTCTTAAATATTGGAGTGGCATTTGCCACCTTCCAATCCTCACAAATCATCCTAGAATGTATAAAATGTGTGAAGGTAATCACTAATGCATTAACTTTCCCTGTAGCCGCCTCCTTCACATTCTGTGATGTAGACTGACATGAACTGAGGACTTACCAACTATCAGGTCCATCACTGTCTTCAGCACAATCTTACTTATACTATTGTCCCTCAACTCTTCATTCTCACTAGTCTCTTGGGTCTCAGTTCTTGAAGATTTTTAGATCTTCCTTAGTAAGAACAGACACAAAGTAATTATTTAGTCCCCCTCCAATTTCTCTATTTCCTATGACCCTGCTTGAATTCTGTGCCGTATACATCCTAAGATTCCATAAAAGGAGACATGTGGAGACCATCTTTTTTGGCTCAGTATCAATTTTGTTGTGTTTCATGGAGGGCATCTCTCTCTCATGAGTTTTCTTGAACCATCTTTCCCAAGCTCATTAATTACCTGGCCCAATGCAAAAATGCCCATTCATCTACTGCTAGCCCAATTGTCCAACTCAGCATAGCTGGAAGAACGCATTACTGCTAAGATGTCTCTGAATGGACTGATATCCCTATTGCATGTGCCTTCTTTAAAAGGCCATTGTGTACCTTGACAAGCTCATTCTGGAGTACTCTGCACAGTTTGTGACGTTTGCCATGGATTTGACTGGTGCCCTGACGTGGCAGTGCCGGGAAAGGATGTTCTCTTCCCCCAGTGGCTGGCAAAAGAGGCAACACAATGGGACCCCGCCAGCCAGATCAGTGCAGTTTTCGTCTCTGGAGAAATGTCCAGAAGTGAAGGATGATGAACGTTGACCTTCTCTCCTTCACGGGAGAAAGTTCCACCATTTCTCTGCTATCTTGTCCTCACCACTGCTGCACCTTCTTCCCACCAAGGCTCACCCTTCAGTTGTTCTGTTCAGAGATGGTATTACACACCCTGAAGCTGGTGGGACTTGGACTTGGGTCACTTGGCAAGGCTCACGCTCTACCCTTGTCAATTTTACATGTCATACCTTCCCTCACTTGCTCTCACTCACTTCAGCCCCTCTACAGTTCTAACTTTGCATAATGAAGTGCAAGACCAATCTGTTAACAATCTGAGAGACTGAAGGACAGGCAGATTGTCAGAACTGGAGGAGTTTCATGAAACATTAATTAACAATCCACCCATCCATGCAAAAAATTCATCTAATTTTATGGAAGTTATTGGAGATAAAGTTCATAAACACTGAAAAAGTGTTTATGCCTGCTTTCTGAGTTTTCTGAGTCTTTCTATTTTTTTCCAACCTTTTCCACCCAAAATTAAATTCATCACCACGTTATATATAAAGTGCAAAAGTTGCATATTGAAACAATACAATAACTAACATCAATTAGTCAGTGACAGATCACACCAAAATGAAATATGTTAGAAATACAGATGATGCCAGACAGCTGAACGTTTCAAGCAATTTCTGTTTCTGCTGCAGTCTAAGGGTCTTTCTGGTTCTGACTGGAAAAGTTGAAGAGGAAATGTGGTGATTTCAGGCTCAAGAGGAAATATAGGAGCTAAACAATGCAGAGAGATAAAGCAAAGAACTGTGGATGTTGGAGATCTGACACTAACAAAAACAGAAAGCACTGGATAAACTTAGTATCTCTGGCAGATTTTGCCAGAACTGCTGAGGTTCTCCTGCACATTCTGACAGTGAAGAAAGAGTCGGTTTATCATTCAGACCAACAAAATCAATTGAAGCATTTTCAGTCTGCAAGATCTGTAGAGAGTAAAATTTTTAATTTATTTCAACATCCAAACGAAATGAAAATGATGCAAGTGTTTGAAGTCACTACTAGACCAAACACTGTCAGCAATATAGACGAACAAATAAAGATCTGAAAAAAGAAATAAAGCTGGAGCATGTTTTGTATCGGGTGTGTAAAATGTATTCTTTCTCCTTTTACAGAACACTGTGGTCTTGCATTGGAACTTGGCCATGTTCTTGAATGTGATAAAAGGTAGCTGATAATGCATTAAGTTTTTAAAACCAAAAGGATTTACTAGTTTTCAAACATCCAAAGGCATGTTCATTCCTCATACGTCTTACAGTAGGAGAGGGATTCAAGGCACCAGTCAGTCTGGCTTTTGCTTTAGCTTATTTCAAGTGGCTTATTTCAGAGATGATCAGTAATTTATGACTGAGCAGAATTGTTTATTTGCATGCCACTGATATTCAAAGTAACAAGTTTTCATTAGATCTAGAAAAATAAGGTGTTTGGGTATTTTTGGGATCATACTTTATCATTTTCACCCCTTTGTCTCCCTGTTATCTTTGTATCCACATTACATCAAGTAGCTAAATCAGTATAATGATCTACTTCAGGCATTGATCAATACTTTTGTACATCTGGTTAGATTGTGTACCAGGAAACAACCTTGAAGGCAAATGGGACGTTTTCTCTCTACAGCTTTTCTTCCTAACCTACAAGTAGATGACTGGTCTCTGATTATTAGCACACACCTTAAGGTTAGGAAAGTCTATGCATGGAACTCTATTTGATATTCCTAAGTCTGTTATCATGGTAGCTTATTATGAGTCCAATACGCCCTAGATTCAACATTATCGTAACCTTAAGCCAGAAGTGACAGCAATTGTAACATCTCACTGCTGCTTAATGAAGATATGAGTTTGGGTTAGTACCTGATTTAGAGGAAAGGAATTTGATAGAAGTGCATTAGACATTGACATACTAACACGGTTGCTAATAATTTCCAAGTGCTTAATTCATATGTCACTTTATCCTTCTTGGGCTCCAGACTGTTCTCCTTGTACTTCTAAATATGTTGATTTACAGAAGTCCTTCATTAATAAAGCAAAGTTTGTCCTTGTTTTCTATTCTAATTCCGATACTTACCGGCTTGTATTGAATAAAGGTGACATGAGGAGAAGCAATCAGAGGCTTGTTGTAGTGTGGCATATATTCCAGGCCAGCCATGCTTGGACTTTTAAGACAATTTTATGTGACATTCCAGTATACCTGCTTCACCTTCAGTCACTCTGTCTGTGTCATGGAGTCACTGTAATGCGTTCAATTAATGTGTACATTAAATATGGTACCATCAATAAGCAAAACTGAGTCTAGATGTAGGAGCAAATTACTGCAGATGCTGGAATCTGCACTGAAAACAACAAATGCTGGAGATCACAGTGGGTCAGAGAGAATCCAGGGAGAGAGATTAAGCTAATCAGCTGAAGCTCTGATGAAGAGTCATCTAGACTCAAACCATAAGCTTGATCTCTCTCCATGGATGCTCTGTCACCTGCTGTGATCTCAGCCGACATGTGTAAGTCTGTGATATTGTAACAATTTAAATAGTTACTGTTGTTAATAAACTTCAAGACATCTGAATCAACAAGAATCTGACTTTGGTATGTGTTATGCAGATCAATCATGCAGAAAACCACAAAGCACATCAAGCCCCATGAGGCCTATTTTTGGGAAAGCCTACGAGATTGAATGCCAATTGGGTGCTTAAGTAAGTGGAGGTGAGCTAGGATCAAGAAGCCAAGGGCTGAATCCAACTTGTGGAGAACTGCTGGCCAGTCAGAGGCTGGCACGCTTTTATTGTACTCAGCTTTGCCATCTGGGGAGGTGATGGCTACTGCCAGCACAATACCCACCCGGAAGCCTTGGATCATCGAGTGAACCAAGCGACAGGTGAGTGATGGTAGGAGGTGTTTGTGAAGTGAGGGTCGTGGCATAGGAAAGGGATTTGGACAGAAAGTTTGGAGATTGGCTTTTGGTAGGTACCTGATTCTACCTCTCTCGATGCCAGGTTTCTTTATTAGACACTGAGTCCATTTGAATAAGTGATTTTTTAAAGTTCAGCTGTGGATTTAATTGTAACAGAGACAGGAAGGTAGTGGGGTGCTCACCAGTAACGATTATGCCCAAGTAGGGGGGATGCAATGGCCTAGTGGTACTATTGGTAGACCATTAATCTGGAGATTCTGGGACCTGGAATCAAATACAGCCATGGCAAATGGCGGAATTCAATAAAAATCTGGAATTAAAAGTTTAAAGATGACCATGGAACCGTTGCTGATCATCAAGAAAAGCCCATCTGGTTCACTAATATCCTTTAGGGATGGAAACTGCCATCTTACCTGGTGTGGCCTACTTGTGACTCTAGACCCACAGCAATGTGGTTGACTCTTAACTGCCCCCTGGGCAAGTAGGGATGGCCAATGAATGTTGGCCTAGCCAGTGATGCCCACATCCTGGGAATGAATAAAAAAAGTAAATCCCCTCTTCGTAGCAACTCACCCTGGATGAGGCAATCTACTTCAAATTTTTACTGGACATATAGGCAGGGCTGGATGCAGCTGTAAATTTATGACCGACTATCAATTTGCTATCTTTTCATCTCTAGTTGAGAAGCTTGGAGATATTGCCCATGACTCCCCTGCTACATCTGTGAGCAGGGATATTGGTGACCGTGAATAACAGCATCAAAATATATTTATATACCACCTTTCTAAAGACTACATCATTTTATTTCTTTTATTTTGGACTATGAACTAAAAAAAAGAAGATGCTGCTTCAAACCAAGGAGACTGTACGAAAAGATGCCTCCAGTTTTGAAAATCATGTTTAACTTAGAAGTTTACTTTTGCACCTTATGGGTTGTATGCATTGTTGCATTTTTCCTAGAAAAGCAACGGCAGACACCATAGAATGGTGGGTTCTAAGCCTAAAGGAAAACTGCTTTACAACAGCATTCTGATTGGCTCTTGACCAGGTGATCGTGGTTTGGGTGGTGAGTGCAGCATAAAACATCCTATTCTGCAAAAAAGAAGCATCAAAAAATCTCTGTGTCTGCTTATCTTGTGTAGAGATACTGGAAAGTCTCCAGGAATAGCTCATTGTCTTCCATATAATTTTCTCTGCAAATCCCCCAGTGTAGGAGGAATAAACGATGGCAGCATGAATTCTCAAACAATGAATGAAAGAGAGCATCAGTGGGCAAACAGGCTTGTGTCATTCAACATCAAGGAACTTAAAAGGAACTGAAAGGAGGATAAATTAAGAAACCCATCGACTGGTGCTATCAAACTGTTTCCTTGGTCATTTTCTTTCTCTTACCAATAATATCCATGCCTTGTCTGGCTTTCTGTGTCCTTCTGTCTGTGAAAGAGTGTTTTAAGAAATGAGAGATTTTTAGTTGCAGACTTACAGGTTAGAAATTCATGTTTCCTAAGGTTCATTGGCTAAAGACAAGTTGTTCGTAAATAATTATTTTCTTGTTAAAATCTGCTGAATGTTTTAACTAGAGTCGATGAGTCAGATAAATTGGTACTTTACTTAGTTTCACCAGATCTTTTCACATTTGTGATGCATCTGAGATTAGTGGAGCAGGATGTTAGGGCACTTCCCCAATGAGCCATGGCACCTTTCATTTAGTAAAACATCCAAAAATGCTTCACAGGAACATTAACAGAAAAGCTTCAAAATCAAGCCAGGAGACATTACAACATTAGCCTAATCAGCGCTTGACTAAAATGAAAATAAAATAGAATGGCTGATGCTAGAAATCAGAAACAAAAACAGAAATTGCTGGGAAATCTCAGCAAGTCTGGCAGTATCTGTGAAGAGAAAGCAGAGTTAAAGTTTTGAGTCCAGTGACCCTTTGATTCAAAAAATTGTTTTTGAGGTACAGAGGTGGAAAGGTTAAGGAAGGAAATTCCAGACCTCAGTGCCTTGCGGGAATGATTAGAAATCAGGATGCATTGGCGAATGGTCTTGGGACATAGGTTCAAATCTCACCACAGCAGCTGGTAGAATTTGATTTGGGCTAGTTATTGAGCCTGGAATTGAAATCCAGTCTCAGCAATGGTACCTTGAAACTACCAATTGTTGTAAAAACCCATTAGGTTCACTAATTTCCTTTACAGAAAGAAATTAACCACATTTGTCTGTTTTGGCTAAGGCTGTGTCACAGTGGCTCAGTGGTTAGCACAGCTGCCTCATGGTTTCAGGGACCTGGGTTTGATTCCAGCCTCAGGCGACTGCCTGCGTGGAGTTTTCACGTTCTCCCCATGACTGCATGGGTTCCTCCGGGTGCTCTGGTTTCCTCCCACAGTCCAAAATGAGCAGGCTAGGTGCATTGGCCATGCTAAATGGCCCATAGTGTTCCGGGATGTGCAGGGTAGGTGGATTAGCCATGGAAATTACAGGATTTCAGAGATAGGGTTGGAGATGAATCTGTTTGGGATGCTCTTCAGGTGGTTGGTATGGACTTGATAGGCCAAATAGCAAACTTCCACATTGCAAGGATTCTATTACACAATGTGACTCCAGACCCATAGCAATATGATTAGTTCTGAACTGCCCTCAGTTGAAGGTCAATTAGGGATGGGCAAAAAAGTGCTGGTCCTGCCAGTGATTCCTCAGTTCCCATGAATGAATTGAACAAAAGACCAGAAATGGAGAACGCAGGTACCTCAAGAAGGTTTTGTGTTGGAGGGGAGTACAAAGTCACTTAAGGGGTGAGAACTATTGGGATATGAAACAATGATGGGAGTTATGAAATAATTACATTGCTTAACTGGGTAAAATCATTGCGTTGCTTAATCAGAGACCAATGTATGCCCATGGGCATAAGGCGGATGGGTGAACGAGATTTGGTATGAGTGAGGACACAGAGGCAGCAGCTCTTTGGATGAGCTCATGTTTGTAGAGGGTAGAACACATCTGCCAGAGGCTGGCCTGATGCGCATTTGATTGTCTAGCGGTAACAAAGGCATACATGAGAGTTTCAACAGCAGACGAGCTGAGACAAGGGTGATCATATCTCTGAGGTACAATAGAAGAGTTAAGTGACGGCACATGCATGACTATAAGATCGGAGGTTCATCCTGAGGTTAAATATGAGGTATGTAAAGGGATCTTAGGGTGCAAGTCCCTGATAGTGGCAACAAGAATGGATAAGGTGGTAACAAATGGCATACATGCTTGTTATCTCGGATTCTCCAGAATCTGCAGTACCTTTTATCTCTTGTATGGCATACTTACTTTCATTGGTCAGGGCATTAAGTATAATAGTTGACAAGTCAAGTTGTAGCTTTAGTTAGACTACATTTGGAGCATTGTGTGCAGTTCTAGTCACATTACTACAGGAAGGATGTGGACGCTTCATATAGGATCCAAAAGAGGCTCACCAGGATGTTGCCTGGATTAGAGTGATTTAACTATTTGGAAAGTTTGGACAAACTTGGTTTGTTTTCACTAGAGCATCGGAGGCTGAGGAGACAACCTGATCGAAGTATAAAAAATTGTGAGAGGCATGCATAGGGTGGATAGTCAGAGTCTTTTCCCCAAAGTGGAAAGGTTAAATAGTAGGGGGCATAGGTCGAAAGAGAGATGGGAACATTTTAAAGATGTACAAGGAAGGTTTTTTACACAGAGGTTGGTAGGTGCCTGGAACAGATTGGCAGAGGAGGTGACAATGTTTAAGAGACATTTAGACAAACATGTGAACAGGCCGGGAACAGGGAGGGATTTGGACGGTGTGCAGCAGATGGAATTATTTTAGAATGGCATCACGATCAATGCAGACATGGTAGATCTATTCCTGTGCTGTACTGTCCTATGTTCTATCAAGTTTGTGAACAGTCTGACAGTTACAATGAAAAGACATGTGAATAGGGAACAGAGATTGTAGAATAGACTGAAGACAATAACTATGATCTTCCTAGTATTAAATTAGGTGAAAGTTCTGCTCAACCAGTACTGTCAATATAGAAAGAGTGGATATTATTGAGGTAGCTGGGGTCATGTTGGCCAACTGGATTACCAGCAAGAGACCTTTGTTGTCTTTTCCAGTGAAGTCCTGCTGAATCAAATGTCAACCAGGCATTAGTGAGGCCACAGCTGGCTTTCCCCAATATGGTCCTGAGGTGGAGGATCTGCCTAGTGAGAGCTGCCAGCAAACAGAGGCTGGTAGATCTTGCACTCAATAGTGTCATAGAGAAAGTTGTGGTTGCTGCTGGAAAAACACCCAGAATACTGGAGGATTAAAGAGCCAGATAAGTCATTTGTGGGGTTTAGTTTTGGGATTGGAGGTCATGAGGAGAGAATGTAAGGGTTTGGAAGCTTGGGTAGTGTAGGCTCCCATTTGTCACCCTCCTGCTCTGTGTCCATTCCCTTTATCAGACGCCAATCCTCTTTGATTAAATGCAATGTCCACCTTTACCCTCAACTGAGGATTCCACGCCTCTCTGGTTGACATGGCCCTTAGCTGTTTCCGATCCATTTCCTGCAATTTGCCTTCACCCCTTCTCTTCCCTCCAAAAACACCAAAGGGTCCACGGTCCTTACTTTCCACCCGCAGCCTCTACATCCAAAGGATCATAAGCTGCCATTTCTACCACCTTCAGCAGGATGTCACCACAAGACACATATTCCCCTCCCCCTCCTTGTCAGCTTTCCACAGGGACCGTTCCCTCCAGGACACCCTGGTCAACTTCACCTCCATTCCTAATACCTCCATACACCTCCAGAACACCTTCCCATACAATTGCAGATAGTGTAATACCTGCCCATTTACCTCCTCCCTCCTCATTATCCAAGGCTCCAGGTGAAGCAGAGATTTCCTGCATTTTACTCAATCTAATCCACTGCATTCACTGTTCACAATGTGCTCACCGGGGAGACAAAGTGCAGATTGCGTTATTGCTTTACGGAACATCTACATTCTATTGTAAAAAAAATAACCCCAAGCTTCCAGTTGCCTGCCACTCCAACACTACCATGTTCTCTAGCCCACGTTTCTGTCTCGGGCCTGTTGCAGTTCTCCAGCAAGGCCTAGTGCAAGCTGAAAGAACATTGTCTCATTTTCCACTTAGGAACGCTGCAACTTTCAGTCCTCAAAAACACGTACAATAGTTTTTGAGCCTGAACACTTCTTTCAAATCTTGTTTACCCGCCCTCACACCCTAGACCCTATAACATGGGCTGCTTTCAGCACAACAATCTATTTTCACCCACTCATGGTCTCCATAGATCAGCTTTCCTTTTTCTCTGCTTACTATCAACCATCCTTTTGTCTGTCTAACTTTCTTTCTCTACCTCTGGGTTCTGTCTCCTCCTATCGGCTCACTCCTTCTCCAACCCCCACCTCCATACCCCCCCGCCATCAGCATGTATATCTCACTGCTTTCTGTCCACGGATGCTGCCAGATGTGCTGACTTTCTCCAGCAATTTATGTTTTTGTTTCAGATCTTTAACATCTGCAGTTCTTTGTTTTATCCACCATACTTGTTCAATTATGTGTTCCTTGTGGCTAAGTAGACGTGATTTATACCGGGGGAATATGGCGTTTGAAAGTAATGGTTTTAAGGCTGTGCTTGCAGACACTAAGGAACAAATGCATTAGTACCCAATTTCTTTCATAAATATGGTAACAGATATTTGTAAAAATTAATACTATAAATGTAATAAAACAGTATATTCATGTGACAGAAAGGTTAAACAAAACAGAACATCTATTTTAATTTTGAAAGATTAACTTAATATAATGCTCATGCAAAATTAAGAATCATCATCAGAGAGTTTGTGTCAGCAATTAGATGCTAGTTTTAATCAGAGCTAGAGCATTCGAGGTGAGGGCAGTGATTGAGCAGATTTGTAGCTGCACAAATGTTAAATTACAAAAAAAGGCTAAAGGCTTGAGTGCAGGGTTTTGAAAGCTGCTTGTGAATTGAAATGGTCTTTTGCCAAGGATGGCCATGGAAGGTAACGAATTTGGGAGGGGAAAGTTGATGCTGGTGGAAAGGGATACAAGGACGTAATCGGGGTGAGATGTCCACCCTCACTAGGATGCAAATAACAAGCCATGTCAATTGGTTAGGTAAAGGAGAAGACTGAGGAAATGGGCTGAGGATTTTAAATGGAGTGAGATATTACGGGAAGACAAGATTGAGAAAGGACTTATGGTGGGTGTTGGAAATGAGGATCTTAAATGAAAGCTGAGAAAGATGGAAAAGTTGAGATGCTTAACAGAGTAAAGTCAGAAAAGCAGAGGGACAAACCGAGGTCTGGTTTAATGATGAGTCCTCAGCTACACTTGGCAGTCTGGACAATGTAAGTGCTGCCATCCAGGGGTTGGTGGAACCTTTGTTTATGTGGAAGGTGTCATTATCCCTCAATGAGGTTTCTGTCAGAGCCATCACATCAATGTAATTCTCTGTAATAATATCTTGGATGACAAAGGCCTCAGGGCAGATTCCACAGTGTTCTCACTTGGAGGGAAGATTTTGGTGGGAAGGAGACTGGCAACATTAACTCCCAGAAGGCATATTGTTCAGGGAGATCAATGAGAGAGTAGAATGAGGTAGTTAAAGTTGCTTCTCATATGAAGGCAACAACTAGTGCCTTGATAGGCCCTCAGGGGTTGCTATGACAGGTAGAGAGGAGACTCCATTTCCTTAAGTCATCTCCCTCTTGTTTGCATTTAGGGCTATCTCTTCCATCAAAAGTTGAAAAATTGACATGTAAGTGAAGGCCTAGATTCATTGCATTAGGTTAGAGGGACTAAGGAAGAAGCATTGCATTTTATAAGGATAAGTGACTGACAATGACGGATGGATAAATGCAGAGGTGATGTGGAGCAGAAAACAAAGAAGGCCGAATGTTGCTGGAAGATGAATGGTTGTGATCAGTGATGAAATTGAAAATATTTAGCAATATGTAATAAAGGGGATGAAGGATTTAACCCACCAGACGTTGATGAATCAATACACACTCACTTTTCCTGAATCAGTTAGGCTTTTAATCATTTCTTACCTTGCATCCAAGACCTGAGCACAACTCTCAACCTGCTCAGCTACCTCCAACTATGTCTTTATGGTGAGAGTTGCAGGTTTTATCTTATTGCCGGGAATAGGTATGTCTCTCCTGCTCCTGACTGTATCATTTCCTGTGATGTCTCATGGAGTCTGGATTGAGTCTGGGTGCTTCATTGCTCTAGGGACATCATTGTGAACACTTCTAATATCAATTTTTAAATTGTCTCTTTTATAGAGTTATATAGTCATACAGCATGGAAACAAACCCTTCAGTCCAACCAGTCCACGATAATCCCAAATTAAACTAGTCCCACCTGCCTGTGCTTGGCCCCTGTCCCCACCAAACCTTTCTTATTCATGTACTTATCCAAATGTCGTTTAAATGCTGTAACTGCACCTGCATCCACCACTTCCTCTGGGAGTTCATTCCACATATTGCCCATTCCACTTTCAGTGTAAAAAAGTTATGTCTTTTTAAATCTTTCTCCTCTCACCTTAAAATATGCCCCCTAGTCTTAAAATCCCCCACTGGCACAGTCCACTTAAGATCCTGTGATGGAAGTGCTTGGGGAATTCCACCTATTACAATTTTAATAGTCCTCACACATGAATGCCACTGAAACCCCAGAAGCAGCTGAAGAAATGTCATCTTATTTCTCTTTCAGGAGGAATTAAGGTTGGCATCCCATCTAGACCCATCCCCCTACACTATCCCTGTAACCCTGCATTTCCCACAGCTAATGCACCTAACCTACACATCCCTGAATATTACAGGCAATTTAGAATGATCGATCCACCTAACCTGCACATCTTTGGACTGTGGGAGGAAACTGGAGCACACAATGCAGACGCGAGGACCATGTGCAAACTCCACACAGACAGTGTCCTGAGGGTGGGATCGAACCGGGGTCCCTAACGCTGTGAGGTGGCAGCGCTAACCACTGAGTGACAGTGCTGCCGTTTGGTTTAAACCCAAGAAGGGTAGTTCTGTTGGAGTATCTGGGTGCTACTACAATTTGCCCATCAGCTTAGCATGGGTGACTCGGATTTACTTATTCCAGTTATTTTAATAACCCTCTTTAATCATTTCATATGGTTTGTGCAACTGTAAATGGCCAAAGGTTCCACTCTGCCATATCTGTGCTGGTGCAGCATGCTTATAAAAGGCTTCAGGCGCCAATATTTATATTCTTCAGTCTTTTGTATCAGGATGGGCTGGGCCATCTCCTGTGAGTGAGGTTTTTATCTCTTATGTACAGAGACGGAAGAACAGAATCTGGTGCCATGACATTCCATAGAAAAACATTATGTTGTCGTAAACGATCCATGATACTAAATGAACGTATGAAATGGGAGCAGAAGTAGACCATTTGGCTCCTCAGGCCTGCTGCACCATTCAATATGATTATGATTGTTCAAATTCCTATCTACCCCACTAACCCTTGATTCCCTTTCCTGACAAGATTCTATTCACCGCTATCTTAGATATTTTCAATGATACCTCTTCCACTGCCTTCCAAAGTCACACAACCTCTTAGAGAAAAACAGAATTCTCCTCATCTCTGTCCTGCAAAAATGACCCTTAGTTTTAAATCATGGCCCTTAGTTTGACTGACCCACTAGAGGAACCATCCATTTCATGTTCAAATATAAAACTGGGACAGCAGCATATGGAGGAGACTATCCTAGAGCAAAATCACTGAACTGAAGTTTGAGTATGAAGCAAGAACAAGTATAAGGAAAAATGTTTCACTTTGTCAATCTCAGCCTTATAAGAAAAGAGACTGTGTACCCATAGACAGAAAGAGCATAGACAACACAGGAACAAGACATTCGGTCCACCATGTCTGTACTGAATAGAGTTGGATTCATCTTTTATCTTGGGGTTCACTGAGCTCAAATAGCAGTTTGACCTAGGGCTTAAATTTAAACCTCAGTGAATAAGAATTCAGAAATGTAGCAGTAGCTTTCAGAGTCCATGTTTTACTTTTCATAAACCTTCCTGCTGGCAGCATGAGCTCAGCAAGCAACTTTCTATTGTTATCATTGTAGGTGGAGTCTGTTGTTATATAGACTTGACTACATATCATTAATTTTACCTACAAGTGATTATTCATAGGAATTAATATAAAATTATTACTTTTCATCTTGACTAATGTGCTTCTAGTGCACTGCACAATCTCACTTATTTATTCACAAACATTCGTTCTCAAAAGTAACCCACCTGCACTTACTACACTCTGAGCGCATATTTGATAATTTTAACATACATTTTACTCAGTAATGATTTAACTGCCTCATATGCATTTATTGTTATGGATTTCAGTACACCAGCGATTACTTCTCCTGTAAAATTTAATGGTAACTATGGAACAAGCAACAGCTGGTAATTTATCTACTTCATTTCCTGACAGATTCCATGCAAGGGCATTTATGTAAAGGAGTTTTTTTCTGGATTCTACAGTTATCCTGGGATTTACCTGCAACAGCAGATTTCTTATTAATGGTTTGGCAAGTGCACTGCTAATTCCAGAATGGCTGATAGCCGCAAAGCAGGGAATTGTCGTAGTACTCAATCTCCATAGCAACAAAACAAGGAAACTTTGGCCAGGGGATCCATGACAACATCTCATCCTTTTAACAATATTGAAAAACAAAGAAGGATAATTTAACCATCTTGCACAGCTACATTTTTAAAAGCTTGTTCTCGATAAAAATATTGCAACTACAATTAATTTTTCATTCAAGTGAAAAATAGCATTTAAAGATATGCCACTGGTTAACTTGACTATTTTTGAACTGAAATCAAACAATTATTGAAGAGGTTAGAAATATCCAATTAACTTAGACAAGCCTATCATCTTAGAATATTTTAACTTTTTATATTCAATGTTTTAGATCAAATTCTTACTTTTTTAATCGCAGCCACAGATCATTAAGTGATTAAGTTTTAATCCTTCTTTTAAGGACCGAACTTAACTTTACATTCCAAAAGTTGGAAGCATATACCTTACTGGCAGGTTATTCATTACAATGTGTGACAAATCAATTCTACCAAAGCAGACCTATGAATGGACACTTGGGACAATGTTGCAATTGAATGAAAATAAATTACATTCCTTTGGGCACAAGCAAGGATAACTTGACCAAGAGTAAGTAATGAGAGCTGGATGTCAGACAACACATGTGCCACAAGTTTCCACGAATTGTACGAGATCTATCAAGCAGGGTTAATAGAAAAAGGAGAAAAATGATACAGAACTAAAAGATGATTGAAACACAACTGCATGGTGGGGAAAAGGGGGTCCAGTTCCTTGGGGTTCAGCTAATGTTTGTGCAATTAATAACAGGGTAACTGATCACCATAGGGCAGGGGTTGTCCTTTCAGTTGCATAAATAGTCCTTACTACCCTATCTCTAAGCATGGCTATTTCTCCCGCTGCCAGTTGTTCTAAAACCTCCACCGTCCTACCCTGCAAGCACTCCCCCCACTAGTGAACTTTCCCTTTCCAGACAAAACCATTGATCCTGAAGCTGCATTTTCCCTCTGCACCTGCTGGCCCTGAAATCTTTCCCTCTGAATTTTGAGCGAGGATAGAGCATTGTAATTCATTGATGTCCATGAGTTAAAATGGCTCAAGCTTCATACTGAAGAGCCGAGGGTGATTCCTGCCTGTGCTGAATCCTGCCAGCTCTGGTTAAAATCAGGACTGCACTTAACTGATTTAACTTGTATCCAACAAGGTAGGTGGAGAGGAGGTAAGTGTAGTGCTAATCGCAATAGTATGAAGGAAAAATGATACATTTTTTATACAATTTATGCTGTAATATCACTTTTTGTAGACAAATTTGCTAGATATTTTAGTAGTCTTATTGTCCTGTTGGATTCATAACCAATCATTTTTACCTTTTTTCTAGACACTGCAGCACTGCCTTACAGTTCAAAAATTCATGTAATGTCCTGAAACCTATTTGTGCTGGCCCGTATTCCATGGCTAAAAGGCCAAGAATTACAAAGATAAATCCATATAAGTGAATGTCAACACAAAATGTATAGAGAACCCAATCAGTGTGATGTATACTATTACAAACTAATTATCTTGAGAAAAAACGCTATCGATGTTGGAGAAAACTTTGGCCATATAAGCTTGTATCAGACCAAATTGGAACCCAAAACTGGTGCTCGCTTTGAAGATAATTAAACATGATAGCCTACAGCTGACTGCTACAAATTGCACTCTTTCTAAATGTGTTAATATTGCTGTGAAAGATGTAGGAAGACAAGTTTTCTCAAAATAAGATACCAATGTAAAATATTAATGTACATTGAGACGCTCCATGCGGTTACTTTGGCCTCCCTTTTTCTAAACACCCCTTGTTTTACCAATGATATGCCTGGTTCTGCTACTGGCATGTCATCCTGGACTCTTCGTTGAACCAGGGTTGACCTTCTGGTTTGATGGTAATGGTAGAATGGAGGATATGCTAGGCATGAAGTTGCAGGTTGTGGTTGAGTACAATTCTGCTGCTGCTGTTGGCCCATTGCACTTTATGGATACCCAATCTGGAGTTGCTAAATCTTTCTGAAGTCTATCCCATTCAACATGATGGGAGTACTACATAATATGCTGAAGGGTATCCTCAATGTGAAGGCGGGACTTTGTATCCACGACGACTGTGTGCTGGTTACTCCTACTGATACTATCATGGACAGATACATCTGCAACAGAAAGATCAGTAAGAAGATTTTGGATTATTAATATTGTGTGAGCTAACAGTAAGGGCGGGACTCAGACTATATTGTACTAGCAGTGATATTTGACCTCAGAAGACACATCATGCCCATCTGCCTAAGGCTCCATTAAGCCTCTCCTGACTTGAATTCTGGTCACTTAGTCTTTATCCTTCTTTAAAGTATGAACTCGATATTAATTCTATTCTCTTCAACTACAAACAATATTTAATCTCCCATTTCTCTCTAAAATTCAAGAACATATCACTGCCATGTTATCCCATGACTACTTCTCAGTTCAATGAAATTAGATGGGTTTGTTAGAAATGGACAGGCAATCTACTCGGTTATTTCTACTGGGCAAAATGAAAGTCTACCTTATTTGACGAAAATCATAAAGGGGCTGAAAAATGCTGGGGTGAGAATAATTTGCAATTCTGTTGTGCATGCTTCAGCATTGATGGATCCAGTTATACTGTCAGAATAAACAGTGCAGAGGAATTGGTGCGGCTTAGCATCACAGCATAGAGTTTTCTTCTATGTACAGCAAATACTGGTCGGAAACTGCTTCTCACTGGTTTCAGCAGACATCGATCAGTTACGAATTCATCTCAGCGATTCATACTTATTTCAAAAACCAAATCATTCAGAACAAATGTCTAATGATTCGCCACAAGCAGTTTCATAGAACTGGATTAAGCAATCATTACTCGAGATAATAAGTACTGCAGATGCTGGAGAATCCGAGATTACAAGGTGTGGAGCTGGATGAACACAGCAGGCCAAGCAGCATCATAGGAGCAGGAAAGCTTGACGTTTCGGGCCTAGACCCTTCATCAGAGGACCCTGATGAAGGGTCTAGACTGCTCTAGGCCCGAAACGTCAAGCTTTCCTGCTCCTACGATGCTGCTTGG
>JAHRHZ010000289.1:31006805-31035340 GCA_024137785.1 Ginglymostoma cirratum | reverse complement strand
ATAGGAGCAGGAAAGCTTGACGTTTCGGGCCTAGACCCTTCATCAGAGGACCCTGATGAAGGGTCTAGACTGCTCTAGGCCCGAAACGTCAAGCTTTCCTGCTCCTACGATGCTGCTTGGCCGGCTGTGTTTATCCAGCTCCACACCTTGTTATCTAAGCAATCATTACATTTGCAGTGGTCAATTGGACACATAGAGATTGGAAAGTAAGGGTGATAAATAAAATAGAGATTATTTTAGATGCAGCAATTGTCTACATTACTGGAAAGAATGACAAAGACACAAGGGCCACAGAACATCGAGGTTGTGCATTATACTGAGTTATTTGCAAACTCTACATCCACACGTCTACTCTCTGCAAAATTGAACTCATCTAAAATTCTGCTTACTCTGCTTGAACTCACAGAAAGCCCCACTCCCTACTGCTCTTGTGTTAGCTGACCCACACTAGCTCCCAGACAAGCAACGGTTTGGTTTTAAACTTCTCATTTTTATTTTCAGATTCCTTGCGGCTCCTGTTTATCTCTATCATATCCTCCAGTCCCGCAAGTTTCTGAGATACCTACACTCCTCCAACCCTAGTCTCTTATACATTCTAAGCTATAATTGCACCACCTTTGGTGGCTGTTCCACTGCCCTAAGTTTTTTTTTATTATCTGCTCACACAACTGGGGTGGCACGGTGGCACAGTGGTTAGCACTGCTGCCTCACATCACCAGAGACCTGGGTTCGATTCCAGCCTCGGGCAACTGGCTGTGTGGAGTTTGCACATTCTCCCTGTGTCTGTGTGGGTTTCTTCTGGGTGCTCTGGTTTCCCCCACGGTCCAAAGATGTGCAGGTTAGATTGATTGGCCATGCTAAATTGCCTGTAGTGTTCAGGGGGATGTGTCTGGGTGGGAGTTCTGAGGTTCAGTGTGGACTTGTTGGGCCAAAGGGCCTGTTTCCACACTATCAGGGTTCTGTTAAAAAAAAAACTCTATGTCACTTTCCACCCTTAAGACATTTCTTAAAATCTGTATGTTTGCAATCATTCTGAAAAAAAGTTCTAGATTCAGATCAGTTAGACAGGAAATAGTACATTTTATTCAAATTAAGACAAGTTGCTTTAGACAGTCATTGTTAAAATCCATCCTGATAACTTGGCTCAGTGGTTACCTCCAAATGTGTTACTGTAGATGTTGTCACATTAGATGACCTTTGAAACGTTGAAAATTTCTCCAAAAATTGACTTGTGTATTGAACGTAAAGTGAACTGCCCCCTTGGGTGTGAATATAGCTGATCACCACCTTTACCATTTACCATATAGGGACCGCTCTGTTTGGGCAGGTCTTAAACTCCCATACATCTTCTTAACAGTTTGCTTCCCCTCCTTGATCCCTTACACTCACATTCGAGGTATCGGTGTGTAAAATATAATTTGTGTTATCAAAATATGAGTCTGGTTACCAACACGATTATGGCACTCGTGGCTGGAAATCCATTTGAATTATATGCCAGGTATCTAAAAAGAATCTTGATTTTTGGTGGAGAACAAATAGGGGAGTCTTATGTTCCAGGACATTCACTCTTCAAACAGATTTTTAAAAAATAAGCACAAACAGATTAAAAAAATCTGTTAATAAGAGATTGTAGATCTTTCCATTTGTGTTATATACAATACTTTTATGAATACCTTCTTCATTCGTTATGTAGCAACCATCTAAACTGGTGGATTTCATATTTTAAACATTGGAAGATAAGGCTGAATTTTAAAGGATGGCAGAAATCCAGTCACCAGGGCTAAAAGCAAAAGGTCAGTCTGGTTTGCCTGGCAGTAAGACCAAGGAGATATTTTTCCACTGGTGGTCAATAATGTGGTTGCTGCCAAGGCCATTTTATTGATTAAGGGTCATAGAGTCATAGAGTCACAGAGTGGCCCATCCCTGAGATCTGCCTGTTTAGTCAGGTGCTCAATAGTTTAGCAGCCTCAGCAGTCCTACAACTGGTCAGTGTAAGTCTTATTGCATTGGGAGATATTCTCAGTGACACCCTCAATAAGGGCCATGTGAGGTTGGAGAATATCCGGACCAAGCAAGTGGACCTCAGAAATTGGGAGGGTGGTAATTAATGAGCAGGAACATAGTGACGAACATTGCTGCCCTCAAGAGTATGGTGGATTTCTCCATGGGCTGTAGAATTCCCAAAAGGAGGGGCCTGCTGTAAGACCATTCAGGTTTCATGAGACAGCTTCCCCCATGTAGCAAGTGATCCCTCAGTTGCAACCAAATTTCTTTGAACAAGGAAAGTAGTCCATAATTGGCCACTCAATTCATCAGTAGGTGGACAGCCAATCGTTCAACTTTTCCACAATTGTCAAACTGGCACCGTCTCCTGCTTATGCATTTTTGCACTATGTTTCCATATTTCCCACTTCCTAGTCTGTTCTCAAAAAGGCTGATAAAATTCAGTCCATACGTTAATCTGCGTTAGCCTCCTATTGTAATAAAGCTACAACGAACAAATGATCAGGTCTTTAGGTACGGAATGCTTACCTATGAATGTACAAGGGCAAAAGTGGAAGCCAATCGAGGTAATCTGCACGTATTGCAAGTCATCAAAGACAAGTCAAATGCTGATTGGATCCACATAAAAAGCTTTATCTCCAATTTCCTAATACGCAACCTGATCATCAAACTTATCGCAATGGTCTCCTTTACATTGATGAGGCCAAGTGCAGACCGGGTAACTGGTTTTTGGAATACCTCCATCCTATTAGGAGGGATGACCCTGACCTCACAGTTGCTTGACATTTCAATTTTTAACTTTGATGTCATGCTAATATTTCTACCCTGGGCACGCTGCAACGTTCCAACAAAGGATAACACAAACTCGGGAGACAGCACTTATTTTCCACTTTACAGCTTCTCGGTCTCAATACTGAATTTCATAACTTCAGAACCTGGCCACATGATGTCAGTTCTCCATTTTCCTTACATCCCGTCCCTACTCCCCTCACCGTCCCTCCAACCCCACAGCCTTGTTTCGTTTGTGCCTTGTTTACTTTGCTCCCAGTAGCGCGGACTCATTCTCTCCCTTTCGCATGTAAATTTACACCCATTTTACATCTCATTTTCTCTCTCACAACCATGAATAACCGCTTTTTTTTTGCAGAGGGCCTCAACAACTTCTGATCCCTTCACCCCTCCCCATTCTGTCAAAAGTATCAATAATCATTTTTCAATATCTTTCCATTCTGGAGAAAATTCTTGCTGGACTCAACTCTGTTTCTATCTTCACAGATGCTGTCAGACCTGCAGAGTTTCTCCATCATTCTCTATATTAGTTTCATACCACATACCTCATTCTTCACAAATGAATGGGTTCTATTTCCCATATGATCTTGCTGGCTTGCTGAAATTATATTTGACCTTAACCCTTTTTTGACTTGAAATGGGGATTATCATTAATCTGTAATTGGGTTCAAAATAACTGAACTTTTCTCAGTTTTAATGTTTACAGCTGTTGTAGCAACAAGTCATTTTATCAATGCTGTTCTGGCTTGAATCAAATACAAAGTCTGACTCTTAAAAGAACAACCTGGAAACCACTGTGCAACATGCTACGCTACAATATTCCAATATCATTAATAAAAAAGTCAAAGCTATGGGACATTTCCCTTTATCTGAATTGATAATACCACTGCAATCCTTTTATAGTATTTAAACAACAAAGACACATAGAAATGAAACACTAGTTGTGATATGGTTTCCAAGAAAAGCTTGGATTTGAGGGTGATTATTTATTAGCCATTAAGCAAACAATGACTGTTGTAACTTCCTGCAAACTCTGATGACCTTTGAAAAGAAGCTGCAAATAAGGGAATCTTGCAATTTCTCCACACCATCTGTGGAATCTGTCTTCTTTTTAGGGTGAGGGTTAAGGTTTGAATGTTTGGAAAAGACTTTCAAAATTTGCTTCAATTGAAAAGGAATCTTTTGGAATTTTTAAGATGACAAGGAATATTGGTTCATGTGTCCTGACAACATGTGACCTGGAAGCAGTACCAACAGAAAAGAAGTTAGGACATAAATGAGCCATCAGGCTGACACACACAAATAAGAGCAACAAACTGAGAAGATAGCGTGTAAAGGCAATCAGTGCATAGATACAGACACCAAGAGAAAGCAGACTGTCACAGAAACAGGATCACAAAGAATTCTTGTGAAGAAAAGAAGTAAATCACTTTCTGGAAGAGGTCAGTTTTTCTGTTTGGCAGAAAAAGAGACAGGAGGCCTTGAGAGGTACAAGCTGGCTGAAATGGTTTAAAACCTGAAAAGCTGTGACAATAGCTTGAAGATACGAAAGAACTGTTTGCTTTCCCAGTAGTAGTCAAACTATAAACTGAAATGTAATTGGTTAGTCTGTTGAAAAAGATCCCTGAAATATAAGGCATCAAGACTTTAAGGGGGAGAGGATTTGGAGAAGGATGCCTTGCTGATGATTATTGTAACCATGAAATTCAAAGATGAAAGCTGTTGTAAGTTCGGATACAAACACAGAAATTGCTGGAAAAGCTCAGCAGGTCTGGCAGCACCTGTGAAGAGAAATCAGAGTTAACATTTCGAGTCTGGTGACCCTTCCTCAGAGCTGATGGTAGCTAGAAAAATGTCAGGTCTTATGCAGAAGGTAGGGTGGTGAGAGGGGATAATGCGTAAACAATAGGTGACTGGGGATAGAGCCCAAAGAGAGAGAAGAACAGTTGGACTGTAAAAGCAGTAGATAACGATCTGGCTGGTTAGTGAAAGCTGTTAATGGAGACTGTTAGTGGCTAACAATGGGTTGTATGTAATAGCACACTATGTGATCACAAGGCCTGGTACGTCAGGGTGGGGGCTGGGTCATACTAGAGTTCAAGCCCTAAAGTTATTGAATTCGATATTGAGTCCAGAAGGCCATTATATCAACTATGGTCACTAACCTCATTTCATCAGGTGATCTACCACCACCACGCACCCGCTCTCTTCCCCTCACCACCTCTAAGCTGATAGCACCCCAGCCTCACGCAACTCGCTTCTACCTCTTTCCAAAAATCCACAAATAGGACTGCCCGGGCAGATCCATTGTTTCTGCCTGCCCCTGCCCCACAGAGCTCATTTTTTCGTACCTCGACTCAGTCTTTTCTCCCTGGTCCATTCCCTGCCCACTTACATCTGTGACTCCTCTGACACTTTACATCAGTTTCGGAATTTCCAGTTTGTAGGCTCCAGCCGCTGCCTCTTCACCATGGATGTGCAGTCCCTCTTCATATCCATCCCCTATCAGGATGGTCTCAGGGTACTCTGCTTCTTCCTGGAACAAAAACCTGAATTGTCCCCACCCACCACCAGCGCTGTTTCGCCCGGCTGAGCCCGTCCTCACACTAAACAACTTCTCTTCTGACTCCTCTTATTTTCTTCAGGTCAGAGGGGTGGCTACAGGTACACACATGGGCCCCAGTTATGCCTGTCTCTTTGTGGAATACGTGGAACACTCCTTGTTCCATTCCCGTTCCGTCCCCCACCCAAAAATCTTTCTCCGATATATCGATGATATCAGTGCTGTTTCCCTCTCTCATCCAGAATTGGAAATGTTTATCAATTTTGCTTCCAATCTCCACCCCGCCATCACTTTCACCTGGTCCATCTCTGACTCGTCCTTCTGATTCCCATAGTTACCTGGACTATATATCCTTGCACCCTGCTTCCTGTAAAGTCTCTATTCCATTCTCCGAGTTCCTCTGTCTCCATTGCATATGTTCCAATGATGCCAAATTTGATAAAGCAGCCTCTGAAATGTCCACCTTCTTCCTCAACCAAGGATTCCCCAGCACTGTTGTTGACAGGGCTCTCAACTGGGTCTAGCCCATTTCTCACACTTAGACCTTCACTCCTTCCCTTCCCTACCGCAACAGCAATAGGGTTCCCCTTGTCCTTACCTACCATCCCACCAGCATCCACATCCAGAAGATCATCAGACGCCATTTCCTCCACCTCCTGTGAGATGCCATCACCAGACACATATTCCTTCCCCTCCCTGTCCGCTTTCCACAGATACCATTCCCTCCAGGACACCCTAGACCACTCTTCCTTCACTCCCAACCACCCCACCCCGCACACCCCTTCCCCCACTCCCCACAACATCCCCACCACACCTTCCCCTGCAACCGCTGAAAATGTAAAACCTGCCCATTTACTTCCTCCCTCCTCAGTATCCAAGGGCCCTATTATACCTTCCAGGTGAAGTAGCACTTTACCTGCACAATCTAAAAACCAAAAGAACTGCAGATGCTGTAAATCAAGAACAAAAACAAAGTTGCTGGAAAAGCTCAGCAGGTTTGGCAGCATCTGTGAAAGAGAAAACAGAGTTAACATTTCGGGTCCGGTGACCCTTCCTCAGAACTGAACTCAGAACTTCACACAATCTAGTCTATTGTATTCGCTGCTCACATGTGGTCTGCTCTACATTGGGAAGCGTAGGCTGGGTGACTGCTTTGCAGAACACCTATGTTCTGCCCACAAAAATGACTCTCAGCTTTCACTTGCCTGCCACTTCAACACACCACCCTGTTCTTTGGCAAATATCTCTGTCTCAGGCTTGCTGCAGTGCTCCAGTGAAGCTCAATGTTAGCTGGAAGAACAGCACCTCATTTTCTGAGCGGGGACCTTGCAGCTTTCTGGGCTCAAAATCAAGTTTAATAACTTTAGGGCTTGAACTATACTATGTCTTAGATCCCACCTCCACACACCAGGCCTTGTGATCCATAGTCTGCTATTACACCTAACCCATTGTTAGCCATTAGCTGTCTTCATTAACGGTTATTCACCCTAATAGCCAGATTATTATCCACTCCTTTGTCTGTCCAACTGTTCTTCTCTCTCTTAGGGCTCTATCCCCAATCACCTATTGTTTATGCATTATCCCCTTCCCCAACCCTATCTTCTGCATAAAAACTGGCATTTTCCCAGCTACCACCATTTCTGAGGAAGGGTCAACTGGACCCGAAACGTTAACTTTGATTTCTCTTCACAGATGCTGCCAGACTTCCTGAGCTTTTCCAGTAATTTCTATGTTTGTTTCTGATTTACGGCATCCACAGTTCTTTCACTTTACGTCAGATTGGATTCCTGATTTACTTCACATATAAAGAGCAACATATTGTAGTACAATGTAGCTACATAGTGCCACATTTCCATGTGGAATAATGTAGGTACTTTTGGCTGTATAAGATGTATCTGTGTTGCATTGACTATTGAAGGCACAATTTAACTTTTTGTTTGAAGTATATTACTTACTTGTTAGTTCATGTTTAATTTTAGCTGACTCTGATTCGTGTTAAAGAAGAAAAAGCTACAATACATGGAAATGTTTTTTTGTTTGGGGGTCATTGAGTAAATTTGGACATTATGGCTTCTGCTTTCTCCATAGGGATTGTAACAAGATACAGGGGCAGAGTTTCTGCTGTATTCGTGATCTATGTGCAAATAGTGGCTCACATTATGCCTATTTTGAAAGACATTTTTCTTCTTACTTATATGTCATGAATGAGTACAATTAGGCAGTGTTTTAAATTTAATCTTAAAAAATGCTTTAAAGAATTTTTTTAGTATATTTAAGATTGGTAACTTGATGCAATTTGCTTTGTACATTTGACAACAGGTTTAACACTAAAAATCCATTGAATAATCTAACCCTAAATTATGGAAAATCCTTTAAATAGTTAGATTGGAGTGTCAGCCCGAAGGTGATAAGGGGTAGGCTGGGGTGGGAGAACTGATGTGTTTTGGAGTGTGGAGGCGTTGAAGATACAAAAGGTGTCAGTGTAATGGAAAGGAACTTCCTCACGTCTACAATTAGCTCGCTTTCTCTCGAAATTTTTAAAATGAGAAGTGTTCTCATTGACATATATACATATCACAAGGGAAATGACAATGAAGATATTGATAAAGTTTTTTTCTCAACTAGGGTATCTAGATCATAGTCTCCGAATAAAAGGTTGGTATTTAGGATTAAGTTGTGGAGAATGTTCTTCACTCCAAAGGCTGTGAATCATTGCAATTCTGTACTTTAGAGCAGGGTTTGAAGGCAGGCTGATTCTTTGAGCCCTGGGCTTTAAGGGACCTACTGTACTCAGGTCAGAAGAGGGTGCATCTCTGCTAGTGCCAGGTGTGGGGCTACTTTTCTTGGGTCAGAAATGGAGCTGTTACTCTCAGGTCTGTGTGGAGCCTCTGACTTCAGGGATGGTACAGTTGGGCTCAGTTTAGGGGCTGAGGTGGTGGGTCAGAATCAGCGCCCAGGACCTATAAATTTTGTCCTGGCCCAGTCCTTGAGAATACTGGATGCTCAGTGATTAGTATATTCAAGACAGAAGTCAAATGATATTTGGGTACTAAGGGAATTAACGTAAGACTACAAAAACATAAAAAGGAGCAGAAGTAAACAACTCAGCCGTTCGAGCCTGCTCCACCTTTTAATATGATAATGACTGATCTCATCTCAGCCTCAACTGCACTTTCCTACTGGCTCCCCATTATCTTTCAACTCATTACAAATTAAAGATCTGCCCATCACTGCTTAAGTTTAGTCAGTGTCCCAGCATCCACTGCACTCTGAGATGGTGAATTCCAAAGGTTCATGACCTTTGAGAGAAGTAATTTCTCCTCTTCTCTGTTTTAAATTTGCCACTCCTTAGCCTAAAACTACGAGTGGTGACTAAAACAAAGTTGCTGGAAAAGCCCAGCAGGTCTGGTAGCATCTGTGAAGGAAAAAACAGAGTTAACGTTTCGGGTCCGGTGACCCTTCCTCAGAACAGTGATGACTTGTGCTCCAGTGGTGGCAGCATGGCAGAGGGACTTGTGCCTGGCCACCAGGCCTAAGACCTATGACAGAGCATTTAACAAGAAGGACTGTAAAGTTTGACACTTTTTTCATTTCTTCATTTTTCTGCTTTTATATTCTATGTTTTGATTTATTTTTCCATGGCTTAAAATGGCAGTGGAGAGTGGCGACAAGACACAAACCTTCTCACTGTATTTTGTAACAAGATACACATGACAATAAATAAATAAATCTTTTGTTCTAGATTGCCCCACAAGGTAAGGTTTATAATTGGGGGAAGGGTAATTATAATTCTGTTAGGCAAGAACTGGGAACAGATGCTGTCAGGGAAGAGCACTATAGAAATGTGGAGATTGTTTAAGGAATGCATACTGCGTGTGCTCGATATGTTTGTCTCTCGCAGGCAGGGAAGATAGGTCGAGTGAGGGAACCTTGGTTCTCGAGAGAGGTCGAACGACTGGTTAAGAGGAAGAAAGATGCTTATATAAGGTTTAGGAAACAAGGATCAGAAAAGGCTCAAGAGGGATACAAGTTAGCCAGGAGGGAGCAGAAGAAAGGGCTTAAGAGAGCTATAAGGGGGCATGAGAAAACCTTGACAGATAGGATCAAGGAGAACTCCAAGGCTTTTACACGTACGTGAAGAATAAGAGAATGACCAGAGAAAGGGTAGGGCCAATCAAGGATTGTAAAGGGAATTTGTGCACGGATCCTAAAGAGATAGGAAATGTTCTTAATGAACACTTTTCTTTGGTATTCACAACTGAGAGGGACGTGGTTGTAGGGGAGGACAGTGTGAAACAGGCTGGTAGGCAGAGGAGGTGGATATTAGTAAAGAAGATGTACTAGGAATTTTGAGGAACTTGAAGACAGATAAATCCCCCGGGCCTGAAGGGAATTATCCAAGGATTCTATGGGAAGCGAGGGAAGAGATTGCAGGGTCTTTGGCGATGATCTCACTGTCCACGAGTATAGTGCCAGAAGATTGGAGAGTGGAAAACATCATTCCCTTGTTCAACAAAAGGGAATAGTGATAACCCCCGGAAATTACATGTAAATGATTACATTTCAGTTATAGATTTCAGCCTATTAACCTGAATGATTTTAAGGTAGCATAATTTTAATAATTAATTTATGTGATGTGATCATCATAGTGTGGATCACCATTAATTGGTAATCCCAAATTTCCCATTTGGAGAGCAATTAGTAATTCATTCGCCAGTAATGTAGGAGGAATATCCCCCACCCACCACTCCCCACCCCCCCCAAAAAAAACTCTCTTTCTATCCAGTGAACTAACAATTCACTAAACTCTGCAATTTAGGCTACTTCCAATGCAATAGTCAGGCTGGCTATGACTGGAAGGGTATCCCGTATTCCTCCCTTTCTTTGGTCTATGATGCCTGCTTTTTCTTGAAGAAGAGAAAACCAAGAGTTATAAATCTACAAAGTGGTATGGCTTGAGAAGATGGAATGAAAACATCTACAAAGGGTCGCTGTGAAGATAGGTAGAAGTTGTCTTGCTTCCACCCACGGAGTGTGAGCGATGTCAATAGAATGGGCAGAGCTAATGTCATTTGAACTACAACCTTTTCAGGACCATTACCTTTCCAAATTCATCAAAAGTAAAGTTTATGTAATTGGTGGCCCCATTAATTATGACATCAGTTACCAGGAAGATAGACATACTTCCAGCAATTTGTGTAACTATGAAGATGTGACCAATTTCAGCTGGGAACTTGATGATGTGCCTCAAGAAAGAGAAATGTTAAAGATGCAAGGTATTAGTCATTGGGGCACTGAGGAGGGTAAGGCCAGGCATGACAGATTGAAGATGGAATACCACTCACCTTTCCTGTATTGATAAGGTCAATTAATCTCTTTCAACACTGAATCAAGGAATGTAGGACCCCACTCCTGATGCTCACCTTGTCTACATCTTCGAGCCATACTTGCTTTTCCTGAAGGTGTTGCCGACCTCCTCACATCCATTGGGTCAAGTCTATATCCTGATGCTTATAAAGTGGATGGCATTTGGCAGGTTCCCTTTATTTTTTTCCTCTAAGTACAGTACCAATGCAGTCATGAGTTAAAAAAGGCTCTTAGATCTCTCATTTTCTGGAGCCATCATTAGCCTTCTCCCCACTGCCGATGGATCTCAATTTTAAAATCAGCCCTGGGTTAGAAAATGTGGCTGACATAATAGCTGTAATATGTTATAAAGTCTATTTGTTGAGAATGTTATTGTATTGTAAATTAATTGTTTGTAACATAGTGTGGTAATACATTTTAAGATAGAATAAGATTGCACTTTATGGTTCATAAAAGTTGAAAAACAGATTAAAAATGTTTCAGAAACAGAAACAGAAATTACTGGAAAAGCTGAGAAAGATCTGAAGACGGGTCACTCAACCCGAAATGTTAACTCTGACTTCTATCCACAGATGCTACCAGAACAACTGAGGTTTTCTAGCAATTTTTGTTTTTGTTTCTGATTTAGAGTATCCAGTTTTTATTTTCCTTTTGTTTTAAAGTCTTCTGTTAATTTTTGTGAACGTTGCTGAATGTGCAAAACAAGAATGTGCTGGGAACATACAACATGTCAGATAGCATCCTTGGGGTGACGAAGACACATTCTCAATGACTTGTCAGCACCAGGTTTCTGATGTTTTAAACTTTCTACTGGTTTTGAATTGGTGTTTTTAAAATAAAATGTGAAATGTTGGAAGGGTTGGGATAGGTATGTAGGGACAGGAGGTTGCAGTGCAGAACGAACTACCCTAGATTCAGTCAGAAAATAAATTAGGTGAGGTAATGTTACCTTACAGGAAGAAGTGAATTGACAGGTTAATCTTGCAGCAAGCTTCTTGTAATGTCCAATAAATTAGTTTACAATGTAATTTAGAATTGTAGATTAGAAATTCAGTCAAATATTTTTGTTTAAATCAATTATTTCATAGAATCCCTACAGTATGGAAGTATGCCATTCAAGTTCATACAGACCATCCAAAGACCATGCCTCCCAGATCCACCCCATCCCTGCATTTCCCATGGCTAATCTACCTAGTCTACACATCCCTGGGCAATTTAGCATGGCCAGTCCACCTAACTCGCACATCTTTGGACTGTGGAAATAAAACCGGAGCACCTAGAGGAAACTGACACAGGCACGGGGAGAACATGCAAACTCCACACAGACAGTTGCCCGAAGCTGGGTCCCTGGCACTGTGCAACAGGAGTGCGAGCCACTGAGCCACTGTAAACCCGTATTTCTTGCAGTTCCTTTAATGCCAGTTGAATGTGATTTTGTTGCCATGCCCCATGATACAGGTAAAAAGGTGATTTTAAGGAGCAAGGTCAGAATGTAATAGGACATGTATTTGGACCTGCAGAAGTATCAGGGTATTTATGGGTGTACTTGTGCATCAGGACTGCAGTGGTTCAAAAAGGCAGTTCACCACCACATTCACACCACCACACCACAAACGCAGTTTGCCATTACCACTGGGGAGGCGATGGCCTAGTGGTATTATTGCTGGACTGTTAATCCAGAGATCCAGATAATGTTCTGGGGACCCAGGTTTGAATCCTGACACGGCAGATGGTGGGATTTGAACTCCATAAATATCTGGAATTTAAGAGTCTAACGATGACTGTGAATCCATTGTCAATTGTTGCGGAAACCCATCTGGTTCACTAATGTCTTTTAGGGAAGGAAACTGCCATCCTTACCTGGTCTGGCCTACATGTGACTCCTGACCCACAGCAATGTGTGGTTGACTCTGAACTGCTGTCTGGGAATTAGGGAAGGGTAATAAATGCTGCCTAGCCAGCAACATCCTCATCCTGTGAATGAATGAAGAATAAATTCTCAAGTGTATTTAGGAGTAGGTAACAAAAGGTGCTCTCTGAAACAATTTTTTAAAAAGTAACTTTTTTGGGGACACATTTCGTTGGGAATTTTGTGTTACACTGTACACTTTCCTGTTGCTCTCGTCAACCTACTTTCCCTGTTTCAGGAGAATTAAGAGTCTTTTGGATCCCATCACAGCGAAAGTAAAAATGTCTCTGTGGACATTAGTGAAAGTGACATCAGTTAGATGATTCACTCACTTCAGTATGAGAAGTCAGTATTTATTCCTGCACTGCAAAACCAGATGGGGAATTTCAGTTCCCTTCATAAATGTCACAAAAATACTTTGGGAAAATGAATACATGATTGTTCTCAGGCGGTAAGAGAACGTTCATCACAGATGATAGTGCGAAACATTAAATTGAAGGGGTCTGTGAACAAGAAATCTGCAAAACCAATTCACTCAGCCCTCCCTTCTTCTCAAGACCACCCAAATGTTAGCTTGATGAATATCTGCTGTTCCCTTGACTATGCTGAGACGCTGGTTCAATGAGATCTAAACAGTGTGTAAAGCTGAATGTATCAATGTGGGCCTTTGTATTATGACAGCTGATTCTGGACAAAATAATGTGAAACTACCTCCGTGTATATGGGTCAGAAAGAACTTAAATTATCAATCATCTGATGAAATTTGATATAAACCATGTAAAGTACTTAAGTGTTTGGATTTTGATATTTTCACGATATTGACACTTGCATCACCTGAAACTTTATTTGTCCTTCGACAGTTATTGGATTGTTAAAGATAGTGTCTTTCTTGTAAAAAAAATTGTAACTGTGGTATGAAGGGACCACTTTACTTTGCAAGGTTTTTGTTTATTCTTTGATGAGATGTGGCTATGAGAACACTCATTTCTCATCCCTAAATTCCAATGAAGATGGTGCTGAATCATTTTCTTGAACTACTGCAGTCTAGGATCTTGACAACGACAATGAAGCAATAATGCCACATTTCAAATGCAGAATGGTGAGTTTCTTGGAAGTGAACCTGCATGTGGTGGTGTTCTCATCTACCTGCCCTTGTTCTATATGATTGTGATTGCAAATTTGGGAAGTCCTATGAATCATTGCCTTGCACCTTGTACATTTTACGCACTGCAATCATGATGCACCAGTGATGGAGGGAGTCGATGCTTAAGGTGGTGAATGGAGTGCAACCTTGCTTTGGTTTGGATGGTATTGATCTTCCTGAATATTGTTGGAGCTGCCGTAATCCGGAAAAATGGAAAATATTCTATCATACTCCTGACTTTTAATTGGCTAAAACAGTGAGGAGAATTGCATAATGAGGCAATGAAGAATTTATTCTGATAGGTTAGTTTTAAGTTAAACAAAGAACAGGATAAGTTTATTGAAATGATTTTCTCTTGACCTAAAAACAATAAGTAACACAACACCTTTCATCCTGTCACATACACATATGGGCCTGCACACACATAGATATAGTTGGCACAGTAAGAGGATGGGCTTACAAGGAATTTACAGTCCATGACACCCAACACAAGAGAGGATGCAATGAGTGGTTCCTTCATTGGCCTTCGGGCAGAATAGTTCAAAGTTGTGGCCATTTAGTTCAGTTATTCTCCGGGATACAGTTGTATGGAGCAGATATCCACGCTTTAAACTATCCTAGCTCCCTGCTGATTTTCTCACAGAAAGAGTCACTTTTGCAGAAACATGCACTTTACTCCCACAAAGTGACCGGGAGGAAGAAAGAGAGAGAAAACTCAGCTTCTTTGCTCATCTACAGCATTGACTTTATCTTCCTGTCCTAATTAGTAAGTAGTTTTTGCAGTCATTTATTCATTTGTATATTCTTGAAGGATTCTATTAAGAGGGACGGGAATTCCACCTGAATTGGAAAAGGGCCAATATCCTGGCAGGCAGGTTTACTGGTGCTACTTGGGAGGCTTTAAACTAGTAATTGGTGGGTTGGGGTGTTGGTGGTAACCAAAGTGATAACGGGGAAAAAGAAAAGGCTGAGCCTGGTACAGTAGATAAGGGGAGTGAGTCAAGTAATCAAGAGACAGATAAGAACTTGGCAGAGAAAGAGGTAAAGCTCATAAATTAAACTGTATTTATTTCAATGCAAGGTAAGGCAGATTAACTCAGGTTATGGTTGAGAACATGGGACTGGGGTATCATAGCTATTACAGAAACGTGACTCTAGGAGGGGCAGGACTGTCAGCTTAATGTTCCAGGATATAGATGCTATAGGGAGGATAGAAAAGAAGGCAAGAGAGGAGGGGGAGGGATATTTTTGGTTCAAGATAACATTATGGCTGTACTTATGGAGGAAATTCCCGGGAGATCATCGAGTGAAGATATATGGGTGGAACTGAGAAATAAGAAAGGGATGATCATCTTGTTGGGATTGTATTATAGGCCCCCCAGTAGTCAGCAGGAAATTGAGAGGCAAATTTGTAAGAAGATCTCAGATATCTGTAAGAATGCTTGAGTTATAATGGCAGGGGATTTTAACTTTCCAAACATAGGCTGGACTGTCATTATGTTAAGGGTTTGGATGGGGATGAATTTGCTAAGTGTGTACAAGAAAACTTTCTTATTCAATATGTTGATGTACCTACTAGAGAAGGAGCAATATTTGACCTTCTGTGGGAAATAAGGCAGAGAAAGTGTCTGAGGTGTCAGTGGGGGAGCACTTTGTGGCCAGTGATCATAATTCTATTAGTTTTAAAATAGTTATGGAAAAGGATAGGTCTGGTCCATAAGGTAAAGTTCTAAATTGGAGTAAGACTAATTTTGATGATATTAGACAGGAAATTTCAAAAGTTGTTTGAGGCAGGCTATTTGCAGGTAAAGGGGCAGTTGAGAAGTGGGCGGCCTTTAAAAATGAGATACAAGAGTTCAGAGACTGTATGTTCTTGTCACTGTGAAGGGCAAGGCTGGTAAGTATAAGGAATACTGGATGACTAGAGAAATTGGTCAATGACCTCTAGTCAAGAAACAGAAGGAAGCCTATGTCAAGTATAGGCAGCTGGGATCGAGTGAATCCCAAAAGGAGTACAAGGGCAGGAGGAGTATACTCAAGAGGGAAATCAGGAGGGCTAAAAGGGGACATGAGATAACTTTGGTAAATAGAGTTAAGGAGAATCCAAAGAGATTCTATATGTGCATTAAGGGCAAAAGAGTAACTAGGGAGACAATAGGGCCCTTAACAATCAACGTAGCTGCCTATGTGTGGAACCATGGGAGATGGGTGAGATTCTAAATGAATATTTCACATCAGTATTTACTGTGGAGAAGGACAAGGAAGCAAGGGAACTTGGGGAAATAAATAGTGACTTCTGAAAAGAGTTCATATTACCAAAGAGGAGGTGCTGGAGGTTATACAATGCATAAAGGTAGATAAATCCCCAGGACCTGATCAGGTGTTTCCCAGCCCTTCCATGGGAAACTAGGGAAGAATTTCTTGGGCCCCTTACTGAGATATTTGGATCATCAACAGCTACAGGTGAGGTGTCAGAAGACTGGAGGTGGGCTAATGCAGCACCATTATTTAGGAAAGGCTGTCAGGAAAAGCCAGGGAAATAAATACCAGTGAGCCTCATGTCAGTGGCAGGTAACTTGTTGGAGGGGATTCTGAGAAACAGGATTTACATGCATTTGGAAAGACAAGGACTGATTAGGGATAGTCAACATTGCTTTGTGTGTGGGAAATCATGTCTCACTAACTTAATTGAGTTTTTTGAAGAAGTGACAAAGAAAATTGATAAAAGCATAATGGTAGATGTTGTCTAGATGGACTTTAGCAAAGAGTCAAACAAGGTCCCGCATAGTAGGCTGGTTAGTAAAGTTAGATCACATGTGATCCAAGGGGATCCAGCTAATTGGATACAAAATTGACTTAAAGGTATGAGACAGAGGGTGATGGTAAAAGGTTGCTTTTTGTACTGGAGGCCTGTGACAACGGTGTGCTGCTAGGATCCATGCTGGGTCATTATATACATGACATGGATGCGAATATAAGAGGTATTGTTAATAAGTTTGCAGTTGATACCAAAATAGGTGATATAGTGGACAGTGAAGAAGATTATCTTAGAATACAAGGGACCTTGATCAGATGGGCTAATGGACTGAGGAGTGGCAGATTGAGTTTAATTTGGATAAATATGAGATGTTGCATTTAGGTAAGGCAAACCAGGACAGGGCTTATACAGTTAATGATAGGGTTCTGGGGAGTATTGCCGATCAAAGAGATCTAGGTGTGCAGGTGCATAATTCTTTGAAAGTGGAATCACACGTAGACAGGATGTGAAAAAGGTGTTTGGCACTGTTGCCTTCATTGGTCAGAACATTGAGGATAGGAGTTGGGGTGTCATATTGAGGCTGTACAGGACAATGGTGCAGCCACTTTTAGATTACTGTGCATAATTCTGGTTGCCTTTCTGTCGGAAGGATGTTGTTAAGAGGGTGTGGAAAACATTTACAAGGATGTTGCAAGGACTGGAGGGTTTGAGTTATAGGGAGAGGATGAATAAGCTGGTGCTTTTTTCCCTGGAGCACCGAAGGATGAGACGTGACCTTATAGAGGTTTATAAAATCATGAGTGGGATGGTTAGGGTGGATAGCCATGGTCTTTTTCCAAAGGTAGGGGAGTTCAAAACTAGAGGGCATATTTGGATGCAGAATTGACCGTCCAATAGAAGACAAAGGGTGGTAGTAGATGGAAAGTATTCAGCTTGGAGCTGGGTGACCAGTGGTGTTCTGCCAGGATCTGTTCTGGGACCTCTGCTCTTTGTGATCTTTATAAATGACTTGGATGAGGAAGTGGAAGGGTGGGTTAGTAAGTTTGCCGATGACACAAAGGTTGGTGGAGTTGTGGATAGTGTGGACGGCTGCTGTGGGTTGCAATGGAACATTGACAGGATGCAGAGCTGGGCAAAGAAGTGGCAGATAGAATTCAACCCAGAAAAGTGTGAAGTGATTCATTTTGGAAGGTCAAATTTGAATGCAGAATACAAGGTTAATGGCAGGATTCTTGGCAGTGTGGAGGAATAGAGGGATCTTGGGGTTCACGTCCATAAATCCCTCAAAGTTGCTACCCAAGTTGATAATGTTGTTAAGAAGGCTAATGGTGTGTTGGCTTTCATTGGCAGGGGAATTGAGCTTAAGAGCTGTGAGATTATGCTGCAGTTCAATAAAACGCTGGTTAGACCACACTTGGAATATTGTGTTCAGTTCTGTTCACCTCATTATAGGAAGGATGTGGAAGCTTTAGAGAGGGTGCAGAGGAGATTTACCAGGATGCAGCCTGGGCTGGAGGGCAGGTCTTATAAGGAAAGGTTGAGGGAGCTAGGGCTTTTCTCATTGGAGTGAAGAAGGATGAGAGGTGACTTGATAGAGGTGTACAAGATGGTGAGACGCATAGATAGAGTGGATAGTCAGAGATTGTTTCCCAGGGTGGAAATGACTATTATGAGGGAACATAATTTAAAGGAGGAAGGTGTAGGGGAGATGTCAGAGGTAGGTTCTTTACACAGAGAGTGCTGGGTGTGTAGAATACGCTGCTGGTGTTGGTAGTGGAGTCAGATACATTTGGGACATTCAAGCGACTCTTGGATAGGCACATGGATGATAGTAAAACGTAGGGCATGCAGGGTAGTTTGATCATAGAGTAGGATAATAGGTCAGCACAACATAGTGGGCTGAAGGGCCTGTACAGGGTTGCACTGTTCTATGTTCTAGGTTCTATATGTTTAAGGTGAGAGGGGAAAGATTTAAAAAGGACCTGAGGGATAACCTTTTCACACAGAGTTTGATGCATGTATGGAATGAGCTGCCAGAGACAGGTATAATTACAACACTTAAAGGGCATCTGGATGGGTATAGGAATAGGAAGTGTTTAGAGGGGTATGGGCCCAATGCTGGCAAATGGGACTAGCTCGGATTGGGATGTCTGCCAGGTGTGGATGATTTGAACCAAAGGACTTGTTTCTGTGTTGTACGACTCTAACGTCCATGGCAGTTATTGCTGACATACAGGCAATTGCACTTTGATGTCTCAATTCCGAAACACTTGGAAAGTTTCGGGCTGTAGGAAGCAAAAGGCAATAGGGGCATTCACACTCTCCAGGTGATTGCTTATCCGCCTTCGTCCCACCTGGAGAAATGTGAGATCAAGTAATTTGTAATTGCCTATTTTGTCAAGACAATTCTTTTTAAAAGAAACACAGTTGTCTATTGAGGGTCTCAGCTGATTTAAAAATTCCAACCAGACAGCAAGAATTAGAAATTGTATTCTTCAAAAATAAATTCTTCATAATCCCGGTAATTGAGGGTTTTGAAAGCTATTTGCTACTTATCAGCCCAAACCTGAATGTTGTCCGGGTCTTGTTGCATGCAGACATGAACTGCTTCAATATCTCAGGAGTTGTGAATGGTCCTGAACATTGTGTAATCATCAGTGAACATTCCACTTAGGATGGAAGGAAGGTTATTGATGAAGCAGCTGAAGGTGATTGGACCTAGTAACTTGGCTGCATCAATATCCTGAGGCTGAGATAACTGTCCTTCAGCAATTACCACTTTTTTCCTTCATGCTAGATATGACTCCATCCAATACCCTGATTCTCACTGCTTTCAATTGGGTCTGACTTGATGTTAAGGGCAGGCACTCTAATACATTTTTAGAATTCAGCTCTTTTGCCGATGTTTGGAATGACACTGAAATGAGATTTAGAGCTTACCAGTTCTGGGAAAACCTAAACAGAAAATCAGTCAACAGATTATTGATGAAAATAAAAGCTGCTGGATAGCACAATCAGTGACATGTACCATCATTGATTGGGAGCAAACTGATGGCATGGTAATTACTTAGCTTCGAGTCAATCGAGCATACCTTGGAAATTATTCACTGTATTGGGTATATGCCAGTGTTGTTGTTGTCCTGAAATAGCTTGACCATTGATGTGCTTAGTTCTGGATCACATGCTTTCAACAGTATAGCCAGGATGTCATCAGACTCCATAGTCTTTGATGTACCCAGAAAGCTCAACTGTTTCTTGTTATCATAGGAGAAAATCAAATTGTTTGAAAGTAAGCACCTGCAATGGAGGTGAACTCAGGACAAGAACAAAGTAAATCATTCACTACCCCAGTCTGTCTGAAGTTGGTTTCAAACATAGCAGTCTTTTGCATGCATGTTTGGTCTTTGCCATTAATAAGGATGGGGATGTCCATTGAACTTTCTACTCCCAGTAGTTGTTTCAGCATTCAACATTGTTCAACAATGCATAGCTTTGTTTTGGTTGCTATAATTGTCTGCAGTATACTGCTTAGCATTCGTGGAGCTTTACCATTGTAGGTTCACTAGGCTTTTTGTTGATTTAGAATCCCTACAGTGTGGAAACAGGCCCTTCAGCCCAACAAGTCCACACCGAACCTCAGAGCATCCCGCCCAGACATATCCCCCTACAACCCACCTAATCTACACTGCCCTGAACACTACGGGCAATTTAGCATGGCCAATCAACCCAACCTGCACATCTTTGGACTGTGGGGGAAACCGGAGCACCTGGAGGAAACCCACGCAGACACAGGGAGAATGTGTAAACTCCACACAGACAGTCGCCTGAGGCTGGAATCGAACCCAGGTCTCTGGTGCTGTGAGGCAGCAGTGCTAACGACTGTGCCACTGTGCCGCCCCTGAAACTCATTTTTATAAATGCCTGGGACACACTTTTACAAATGTCATTGTCCCCTATTTTGATGGTACTGTTGGATTGACAGATTTATTGGGCTATGAGGTTTCAAATTGCTGTGGATCATAAATTCTGTTTTAATATGACACATATTGCCAATATGGATGGCCAGTTTTGTTTAGTCACTTCAGAGGAGACTTTGTGTTTCTTTGGAAATACCAAGTCTGGTTTGTTGAAAATTACCAGGAAACTCAGAAGTACAAGGCATTTCTGAATTGGAAGCGTCACCAATACTCAAGGGAAAGAAAGCAGATCTAAAGATCAATGAGGGCCAATGACAACCAAAAACCTGAGACACAGACAGATGGTAGGGGGAAAGAGTGCAGGAAATACAGCACCTTCCAAACTGACAGGCACTCACATCTAGAAGGACAAGGGCAGCAGATACATGGGAACACCATCACCTGCAAGTTCCTCTCCAAGCCACTCACCATCCTGACTTGGAAATATATCACCGTGCTTTCACTGTATCTGGGTCAAAATCCTACAATTCCAAACCTAAAGTCATTGTTGGTATACTTATAGTTCATGAACCAAAGCAGTTACAGAAGGCAGCTTCTCAAGTGACCTTCTAAAGGCAACTAGGGACAGGCAATAACTGCTGGCCAACCAGCGATGCCCATGTCCTGTGAGTGAATAAAAAAAATTCCAGAAAGTAAAAGAGTTGGGCACTAAATATTGACCAGGCCTGTGATGTCATATCCCAAGAATGAATAAAGATACTCATAAACAGCCATGATCAACAGCCAAATACCTGCTAGCTCAGTTGTGGCATGGTTTGCTGATCTAGCATTTGACTATTTAGGCACATAACACCGGTGTGGAAAAAAGTCATTCTTGGTCCTGAAGGACTAGTGAGTGTCAGGTCTGTTCTGAACCAGTCTAATTTAGCATGATGCTTCTTTCACTACATTTAGTGTGAAAACTTTGTCTCTACAAGAACTCTTTTGCTTGAATAAAACGTAATATCCACTGTTTATGAATTGCTTAGACTATATCACCGGTCAAAAAATAATCATTGTACTCCACATACAGAACAGTATAAAATTAAAAAAAAGGTCTGACGTTTATCACAAACCCAATAGGCCCCAGGACAAGCAACTTCAAAGGCAAAATGCACACATCATTATCTGTCTAAATCATACTAAATGATGCTAATTAAAGTAAATTCAATTGATCATAACTATTAAAGTTTATGGTAACCTTCTGTGAAAAAATGTAGCCTAATTATTCAAACTCAGCTTTGTTTTACTTCATGCTAATTTGGCCTGCTTTTAGGAAGATTTTAAAATACACCCTTAAAAATATTGAAAAACTGTTCAATTCACAAGCTCATTACATTGTTAAATCCTCAAGTTCGGCTCGTATGCAAGCTCATTTAGAGTCAACTCCTATAAACGCAAGACTTTCAGATCAGTTATGGAACTAGTGAACCTTAGAAGGTATCTACAGCAAATTTATTTTTGTAATATATGTTATCTTGACTACCTTTCATGGTGCTTCTCCATTGTAACACTACTGTCATCCCATACTTTGTAAAGATAGTGCATGTCTGGTAACCATATACAATCCTACCAATGTAACCTGACTGGTAAACCAAACCAATCAGGCCACAGAGACAAATGGTTATTCACTTTAAGTGTACATATGCAGAGAAAAATGGAGCTTCAACGTCGAGAATCTTCCACTATGGCCGACTAATATAATGCTGTTTTTTTGCACATTATTCCCTGATTGTAGCTAGGTTAATTCTGCAAGGAAAAGATAAAGAGACTGTAGAACTTCTTAACTGATAGTTTATATTGGAGTATTAGCTAAGTATGGTTGGCTGCGAAAGGGGGAGGGAAGTTGGAATGGTAGGATGGGAATTTCAAACATAAAGTAAATATTATAATTGAAACCACTGCAACAAAAACACGCACAGTGCATGTTTTCAATTAAAACCAGTGAGTAATGGATTCAATTACATTTGTAAAGATCTGTGAAATACTGGATCGAGTACCATAATATTTTTAAAATAAAGATAAATCCAACAAAGTATTTGTTACAATTAATTTTATTTTCTTTTCCACCAACGTAAAAAGTCAACTCTCTGAGAATGTGCAGATACAATAATCCCAATGAATCACAGTTTATCCTTCTTTTTGATTCCCTGTCATATCTTTTGGGGGCTTGTTTTGAGTTTATAAGGCTGAAAAATCTTAATACTTGGATATGATAAACTTCCCTCCTTCAGACAATTTCTTCTGAAACATTGCCAAATCTGACATTGCATGACTTAAATACTTGGGCTGAATTTTCCTATTTGCAGTTAAAGTGCTATGGTCAGTGAGTCAGTTTCATTGGCTCTGGCTTCCCATATCCAGGAACAAGTATTCTCAAGCAATCTTCCATTTTTCACCTCATTCATTATCCAACGGGGATCCTGGGTGTGTTTCTTGGGGAATCACCTGGTAGCATGGACATGCTCATCCCTACAGGGATTTACAAGGTTGCAGGCCTGGGGCAAAATGCACAAATAGCACAGTGCTATGTCCTAAGTGAAAATGGAAACTCAGCAATACTGCAAGGGGGTCAATGAACTTCTGTGCTCTGCAAGGGCAGTACCACCATCTTCTCTCTGTTTTATCACTCTCCAAGGCCAGCATTCACTTTTACCTCTGCAACAGCACTCATCTTTCACAATGCTGATGGACTACAATCCTCAGGATTGAATGCATACTGTTCGTTCAAGGGCTCTCATCCACCTCATCCACTACACTTCAAACACTTCTTTCCTCAGCATTTCCTCTTTCACTCACTGAAGACACTTCACCACCTCTCCTGTTCATGCATCACCACGAAGCACCCTTCCATCCACTCCAATCAGACTCAATCCTTCCTGTAGTGATTGTAATGAGGTCAGCCAGGAGGACCTCATAGAATATGAGTTCCCTGATTGGGGCTGTTAACCTGATCTAATCAGGGACCCTTGGCTGACAGATAAGGAGTGTCAGGCATCCTGTTCATTCTGAGAGCTAGCTCTGAGGATCTGGATCAGTGTCAAGGACTCTCCATCTCTAAATAAAGGATGACTTGGTAACCAGCCTCTGTGGAGTTGTTTTACCTCCCTTTGCCTCTTTGCAGGAGAAACTGGCACACCCCTTATCCTGATGTCTCAACAGCACCCTGAATGGTGTATTTGTGTTTTTCAGACTGTTAGCACTTGTCCTGCTGGACTGACTCCTGGACTGGAATAATTGGCCCCCTTGACTGACTGTGGTGTTGCCACCTAACTGACCTTCACCCCCATAATGACTGTTACCCTTGAACTTTCACACATAACTATTTGCTTGAAGCACATACAACATGTTTGCTGTGTGTTTTCTATGACAATGATGTAGCATGATTCCATACAGTGAAATGTGTTAACCTCTGTCTGTCTGAGAGACTGAAGGTTCTATGCTCCACCATTACAAGCTGTCTGCCTCTCCCTCTGAGTTAAAAAAAGCAAACTAAACTGTAGATGCTGGTAGCTAAGCATTATAGCACATGAAGAAAGCAATGTGATCTACACAGATGCTGGCAGCCTGTTACCGTGCTAGAATCAGGGAGTGCTACTAAAGCATAAGGTGCATGTGTCCATTATCATTGCAAAAGTATCGTTTGTAGATGCATGGCTGTTCCTTATACAAAGTCACCTGGCAGAATCATGCAAGTCAACTACCCTTCTATCAACTCCAAGGTAACCTGTTGAAGGCCTGAAGTTGTGACTAAGTTGGTCCAAGAGCAGAATTGATGATGTGATGCAGCTGATGGTTCATCAATGCCAAGTTTCATGGATGAAGAGTCAAGAAGGATAATGACAATGAAATATGCAGAGACTGTATGCAGATTAAACAATGGCTTGATGGCTGGGACCTGCTCTGTTTTATCTGTTGGGAATTTGCACTACCTAATTTCCCAGGAGTGAAAGTGGAATATTAATAGGGTGGATTGAGGTTCCAATGAAATGTAAATACATTGAAATAACCTCTCACGAGCAAGATTCTGAAATTTTGACATTAACCCGACTGCCTATACCATTCATTGCATACCACTTCTAACCATTGGCTGGAGGTGCTGTCTTTCACCTGCATTTAAAAGATACCATTACAGTATTTGAGAAAGAGCAAGGGTTCTTTCCAAATATGCAGATCAACATTTATCCTTCAATCAACATAACTAAATAGCAAGTAATCAGCTCATTTACTTGATTGCTGTTTGCTGGATCTTGTCATGATTAAATATTTTGCAAAGCAACACTGGCTACACTTAAAAAGAAAAAGATCAGTGTAATTGGCTATGTAATATTTTGGGACATACTAAAAACTTCAAAAAACACAATATTGATACAACATTTTTCTTCCTTCACTGATAGCTGATAATTTTATCATTTTAACCTCGTTCATTCGACATCTGTAATGTACTTTTTACAGACGTACGAAGCATAATCTGATACATTGGCCAGGATTTTTTTCTAAGCACTCTTACTCAACCATTGCAAAATTGCTGGAAGCATGGTGTAAACTTCATTTGTGTGCATGAACAGTGGGATCTATTACTTTATTTGTTTTACTGTATCTATTTGATTTGTATAGGAACCAGAAATCTGTGAATTGTAACAGACATTTTGAAGAACAGCTATTTTTGACTATGGAATTGTTAAATTCACTCTGGCCTGGCAATAGAGGTGTGGTCTCTTGCAAGATTTTCAGTAAGTCATTCAATGCTTTCTAGAGTTACAGAACAGTTCAACAGGAGTTGGACAGCTGCAGTGAGAGGAGAAGGCTACTACTTTTGGGCTGCTAGTCACTCAGGTATTTAGGTAGAAGAAGCTGTGGGGGCTCAAGAAAAGCTTTGGGAACTGTAAGGGCTCAGAACAATCTGCATACCATAAATAATTCAGTGTGTCTATGATTGAGGGCAAAGGAAGCCCATAAACAGTGTTTAATTTGTACAGCTGAAAAATGTCAGAGTTCAAAGAAAATGGACGGTACCAACTTGGTGAAGATAGCTGTCTGCTGACAAGCTGCAATTGTGGCTATTCGTAGGTCCTGGAATGAAATACCTGAGATCCAGGATAGTGTGGTCCTGATCAGGAGAATGTACTACCAGAATATGAGTATAAATTGAGGCAGTCCATGATGGAGCATCTTTCAAGGAAGTTGTGAAGTAGATCTTTGACAGTGAAGAATTGGAATCCCCTGCAAAGTCTTAATGAAATTTGATAACCCACAGTGTCACTGTGATATGGTGGTGTCACTGTGATATGGTGATTTCACTGCATATAGTGTTTGATATTCAACCACAGTGTGCCTGTTACCATAATTATCTCAGGTTGTCTCACTGGATGTTAGAATATAGTGGTTGTGAAAGTACAATATATATATTGCAGAATATATTACTATTTAACTTTGTACAGTAAAAATTATTGTTTGTTTAAAACAGTGAAATCATGTGGATTTATTCTCAAAGTAAGCAATGGGGATCCTACACTTTGTCTACCTTGGAGAAATATTCCTGAGCCCTTGCCAGATTGTATCATAAATTTGATGGTCTGTTTTGGAATCTTAACATTCCAAATCCCTTCAAGGTCTTACCTCTCCATCATTGTGACCTCCTCCAGTCTACAATTCTGAGAATTCTGCAATCTAGCAAATCCAATTCCAATTTGGTCACACGTCAACCCCTCAATTTGCCATTGATACACTTGAAAATCAAAAAGTCTCATGTCCATTTAGTCGAACTTAAACTGGGCATGAAGTAAAGGGGCCTCTGCTTCTTCATAGCCAATGGCAATGTGCCTTCAAACTGAAAAGATTGACTAACTAACAATAGAAACATTAAAAGAAACCAGGAGAAATTGAAGAATGGCATGGCAAGGTTATAATTTTTTAAATGCCTGCACAAGTTTCTTTATTCAGAGAGTAGTTAGAGTAGTAAGGGCATGGAATGCCTTGCCTGCAGCAGTAGTAGACTCGCCAACTTTAAGGGCATTTAAATGGTCGTTGGATAAACATACGGATGATAATGGAATAGTGTAGGTTAGATGGGCTTCAGATTGGTTTCGCAGGTCGGAGCAACATCAAGGGCCGAAGGGCCTGTACTGCGCTGTAATGTTCTATGTTCTATGTTCTAAGTTCTAGAAATTATATTTTAAATAAATTCCTTTGAGAATGTCACTCCTTTACACAATTACATTGGAATTAAATAGAAATGTGAAAGCCAGAAAGTTAAGGACAACAATATTTTGAACAACTTATTTAAAAATAATTGCTACTTGGACACAAAAATTATAGTATTATTTTCTAAAAGAATAAATATATGAATCCGTCTGACTGCATTAATATTAGTTGTCACTTAAATTCTATTGGCTGCCATTTATGCCATACACAGTCATTTAATTCTAGATTTTCCTTAACACCTGTTAAACAGAATCTGGCAAGAGGATAATGAACACATTGAACTGTGCAAACTGGCTGTAGTATGTTACGACAAATAATGCATTAGGGAGAATTAGGAGGTAGGGAGTTTTCAATGCTCAAACTTAGTCAATATAAATATTTTAAGATTATTGGAAATATAATATTTGAAAATGCACCTTTTAGATATTGTTTGAATAATCCAAGCACAGTTTGGATTTCAACAGAATTAATACTAAAACCATAGAAATATCAGGATGATTTTTTTTCCCTGAAGTCTGGGTATGGATTGTTCTCTTAAGGTCAAGTGCCTTTGCACAACTCTTTTTCAGGTCAATATAAGGAAAAATGAAGTAGAAATGAACACACATGTATAAAACACTTCTCACAACATAAAGACATTTATGCAGCACTCTTTTACCAAATAAGTACCTTTTAGGTTCATTCGTGGTTGCAATGCAAGAAATGCGGCTATCCATTTGTGCACTGCAATGTGATACAAACAGCAACGTGATAGTGGCTAAATAATCCTTTTTAAGAAAGTTGTTTCAGTACTAAACATTAGAAAACACTGGCAGTAACTCCCCAGTTCTCCCTAAACTGTTGACAGAACTGTTACAGAACAGGAAGAGGCCATTCAGGCTCCATTGTGCCTAAACCAGTTCTATTAAATTGTGTCAATCTCTTTACTTTACCCCGTACCCTCAAACACCATTTCTATCCAAATCATCATCTAGTGTCCTTTTGGAATGCCTCAGCTGAATCTGCCTGTAGTGATTGTAATGAGGCCAGCCAGGTGGATCTTGTAGAATATGAGTTCCCTGTTTGGAGCTGTAAGTATAGTGCAATCAGAGAGTCCTGGCTGACAGACAAGAACAGGAGTATCAGAAATCCTGTTCACTCTGACAGCTGGCTCTGGGAAAGCTGGATCAGTCTCAAGGACTCTCCATGTGCAAATAACGGATGACTTGGTAATGTGATACCGGACTCTGCGGAGTAATTTAGCCTCCACCAATGTTGTGGGATTATGTCTATCTGAGGGGTTGCATTTCATGAGCCAGTTCTCTTGGATATACAATCAGGTTTTTGTGGATGTGTGATCACTTTACCAAGATTAGTTAGCATAGTCTAGCAGTGTAAGTGCTGTGACCTGGCTGACAGATTTCAAAATGAGCCAAAAATAATAGACAGCGAAGCGCTGAAAATAATTTTATTCAGCTTTGGAAGAATACTGTCCATTTGTTGTCTTCTTGCTTTATTCATCAGTTTCTACAACTCTGTATATATATGTTGGGCTCTGTAAATATACAGAATGCCACAGAGAGCAAATATGCAGGGCCAGTTCAGGTCTACATTATTAACATCTGCTACCTTGTTGAATGCCAGAACTGTATATCCATTTTTTTGTAGATACAAGAACCAGGCTTGACTGTATCAGAGATAGTAGGAACTGCACATGCTGGAAAATCTGAGATAACAAGGTATAGAGCTGGATGAACACAGCAGGCCAAGCAGCATCAGAGGAGCAGGAAAGCTGACGTTTCGGGCCTACACCCTTTCTGAAGAAGGGTCTAGGCCCAAAACATCAGCTTTCCCGCTCCTCT
>JAHRHZ010000289.1:30984065-31006405 GCA_024137785.1 Ginglymostoma cirratum | reverse complement strand
TCAAACTGGCTGAAATCTAAGAGTCAGCTTGGTTCAGTGGCAATATACCCACTCTTTTATCAGAAAGTCAGAGTTCATGTCACATTCCAGGAATTAAGCAACACAGATTAATAAAGGTTGATATTCCAGTCTAGCGCTGAGAGAATGCTGCAGTGTCTTTCCATTTATATGGTTTACATGGTAAAGATCCCATTGTATCATTTGGGGAAAGGTTGGGCAGTTTTCATGGTTGGACTATTGCCTTCAACAGTCAGTGCGTTGAGCATAGAAGTTGAGTTGTCATGCTGTGGCTGTACAGAATGTTGGTTAGGCCACTTTTAGAATATTGTGTTCAGATCTGGTCTCCCTGCCATAGGAAAGATATTAAACTTGAACAGGTTCAGAAAAGATGTACAAGGATGTTGCCAAGGTTGGAGAGTTTGAGCTGTAGGGAGAAGCTGAATAGGCTGGGCTTTTTCTCTAGAACGTCAAAGGTTGAGGGGTGACCTTATAGAGCTTTATAAAATCATGAGGGGCATGGATTTAGTGAAGAGCCAAGATCTTTTTCCCAGGGTAGTAGAGCCCAAAACTAGAGAAGTTTAAGGTGAGAGGGGAATGATTTAAAAGGGACCTGAGGGGTAACATTTTCATGCAGAGGGTGATGCATAAATAGAACGAGAGAAAGTGGTGGAAGCAGGTACAATTACATCATTTAAAAGGCATCTGGATGGGTAAATGAATAGAAAGGCTTTAGAGGGATATGGGCTAAATAGAGTCATAGAATTGAACAACATGGAACCAGACCCTTCAGTTCAACCTATCCATGCCAAACAGATATCCTAAATTAATCTAGTCCCATTTTCCAGCATTTGGCCCATATACCTCTAAACTCTTCCAATTCATGTGCCCGTCCTTTTAAATGTTATAATTGTACCCACCTCCACCAACTCCTCTGGCAGCTCATTCCATAATGCACTACCCTCCATGTGAAAAAAATTGTCCCTTAGGTCCCTATTAAATCATTCCCCTCTCACCTTAAACCTGTATCCTCCAGTTTTGGACGTCTATACCCTGAGAAAAGACCTTGACTATTCACCCTTTTCATGCCATTATGATTTTATAAACCCCTTTAAGGTCACCCCTCAGCCTCCGACACTCCAGTGAATGTAGCCCTAGCCTATTCAGCTTTCCCTACAGTTTAAAACCTCCAAGTCTGGCAATTTCCATGTAAATCTTTCCTGTATCCTTTCGAGTTTAACTACATCTTTCCCATAATAGGGAGACCAGAATTGAACACAATATTTCAAAAGTGACTAACCAATGTTCTTACAGTCATGACTTGACATCCCAACTCCTACACTCAATGCACTGATCAGTAGAGGCAAGCATTTCCAAACATCTTCTCCACTGCTCTGTCTACCTGCCACTCCACCATTCAAGGAGCTATGAACCTGCACCTTAAAGTCTCTTTGTTTGTCAACACTCCCCATGATCCTACTATTAAATGTATAAGTCCTGTCCTGATTTGCCTCAACAAAATGCAACAACTCACATCTATTTAAATTAAACTCCACCTGCCACTCCTTGGCCCATCGGCTCTTCTGTGATCAAGGTCCCATTGTACTCGGAGATAATCTTCTTCACTCTCTACTATGCCACCAATTTTGGTATTACCTGCAAACTTACGAATCTTTCCTCCTATATTCACATCCAAATCATTTATATTAATGACTAAAAGCAATGGACCCAGCACTGATTCTTGCAGCGCACCAATGGTCAGAGGCTTCCAGTTTGAAAATCAACACTCCACCATCACCCTCTGTCTCCTATCTTCAAGCCAATTTTGTATCCAAATGACTAGCTCCCCCTGGATTCCTTGTGATCTAACCTTGCTAAACAGTCGACGATGTGGAACCTTGTCAAATGTCTTGTTGAAGTCCATATAGATAATGTCCTCTACTCTGCCTTCATCAATCCTCTTTAACACTTCAACAAACTCAATCAAGTTAGTGAGACATGATTTCCTATGCACAAAGCCACATTGACTATCCCTGATCAGTCCTTGCCTTTCCAAATACATGTAAATCCTTTCTCACAGAACTCCTTCCAACAACTTACCCACCACTGACTTCAGGCTCAGAGATAGCAAGAACTGCTCTGATGAAGTGTCCCAACCCGAAACGTTAACTCTCCTGCATCCCAATTCTGGTGAAGGGTCCCGATCTGAAACATCAACTCTCCTGCTCATCTGATGTTGCTTTACCTGCTGTGTTCCTCCAGCTCCACACTGTATTGACACTGACGTCAGTTTCATTAGTCTATTGTTTCCTTCTGAAATAATGGCACTGCATTAGCCACCATCGAGTCTTCCAGCACCTCACCTGTGGCTATCGATGATAAAATATCTCAGCTAGGGGTCCAGCAATTACTTCTCTCGCTTCACACAGAGTTCTGTCATACACCTGATCAGCTCCCGGGATGTATCAATTTATGTCTTTTAAGACATCCAGCACCTCCTCTTCTGTAACATTGACATCATTTTCACTATTTATTTTTTCAAGCTGGCTAGCTTCCATATCTTTTTTCACTGTAAATACTGGTGTAAAATCCTTGTTTATTATCTCACCCATTTCTTGCAGTTCCACACATAGACTTCCTTTTTGATCTTTAAGGGCCCCTGTTGTCTCCCTAGTTATTCTTTTGCCCTTAATGTATTTGTAGAATATCTTCGGATTCTGCTTAACCCTATTTGCCAAATCTATCTCATGCCCCGTTTTTATTCTCCTGATTTCCCTTTTGAGTACAGCCCTTATACTCCTCAAGGGATTCACTTGACCCCAACTGTCTATACCTGACATATACTTCCTTCTTTTTCTTGATCAGTGCCTCAATTTCTCAAATCATCCAGCATTCCCTACAAGTAACAGCCTTGCGCTTCACAATAACAGGAACATACAGTTTCTGAACTCTCATTATCTCCTTTTTAAAGTCCTTCCACTTCCAACCATCCCTTTATCTGTGAATAGACTCCCCCAGTCAACTTTTGAAAGTTCTTGCCTAATACCATCAAAATTGGCCTCCCACCAATTTCGAACTTTAACTTTTAGATCAGGTCTATCCTTTTCCATAATTATTTTAAAACTAATAGAATTATGATCACTGGTCCCAAAGTGTACCCCAATGACTTGTCAGTCATCTTCTCTGCCTTATTTTCCAAGACAAGGTCAAACTTTGCTCCTCCTCTAGGAGGTACATCCACATACTGAATAAGAAAATTTTCTTGTGCGTGCTTAACAAATTCCTCTCCATCTAACCCCTTAACACTTTGGCACTTCTGGCCTATGTTTGGAAAGTTATAATCCGCTGCCATTACAATCCTATTATTCTTACAGATTTCTGACGACTCCTTATAAATTTGTTTCTCATTTTCCCAATGACTGTTGGGGGGTCTATAATACAATCCCAATAAGGTGACCATCCCTTTCTTATTTCTCAGCTCCAACCACACAACTTCACTGGATATACTCTCAGGAGTATCCTCCCTAAATACAGCCGTAATGTTATCCCTAACCAAAAGCACAACTACCCTCCTCTCTTGACCCTCCCCCCCTCCACCCACTTTTATCCTTCCTATTGTATCTAAACCCTGAAACATTAAGCTGCCAGTCCTGTCCTTCCCTGAGCCACATTTCTGTAATAGTTATGATATCCCAGTCCGATGTTCCCAACCAGGCCCAAAGTTCATCTCCCTTATCTGCTGGGCCTCTTGCATTGAAATAAATGTAGTTTAATTTATCAGTTTTCTGCCTTGCTCTAGCAGGTCACACCAGAAATAACCCAGATATCACTACCCTCGAGGACTTATTTTTTAATCTCCTGCCTAATTTGTTATACTGCCTCTTCAAAACCTCTTTACTTTCCCTTCCTATGCCATTGGTACCAACATGTACAACGACCGCAAGCTGGTCACTCTCCCCTTGGAGAATATTCTGCACCCCACCCGAGATATCCTTGATCTTGGCACCAGGAAGATAACACACCATTGTGACGTCTTGCTGTCAGCCACAGAAATGTCTGTCTGTGCCCTTGACGAGAGAGTCTCCTATCTCAATCGATCGCTTAGAACCTGACCTGCCCCTCATTATAGTAGTGCCAGTCTCAGTACCAGAAACCTGGTTGTCAGTATTACATTCCCTTGAGAGACCATCACCCCCGACATTATCCAAAAGAGTGTACTTGTTTGATAAAGACACAGGAGACTCCTACACTACCTGTATACCTCTACTATCTTTCCTAAAGGTAACCAATCTACAAGACTATATCCCCCTTGGTCCAGGAACTCCCTACCTACGTCTGTGACACCACCCACGCTCTTCACCTCTTCCAGAACTTCCAATTCCCTGGTCCCCAACATCTCACTTTTACCATGGACGTCCAGTCCCTATACTCCTGCATTCCCCATGCTGATGGCCTAAAAGCCCTCCGCTTCTTCCTGTCCCACAGGCCCGACCAGTCTCCCTCCACTGACACCCTCATCCGCTTAGCTGAACTTGTCCTCACACTCAACACCTTCTCTTTCAATTCTTCCCACTTCCTACAGACAAAGGGGGTGGCCATGGGTACCCGCATGGGTCCAAGCTATGCCTGCCTCTTTGTAGGATACGTGGAACAATCCCTCTTCCAAAACTACACTGGTCCTATCCCCCATCTCTTCCTCCGTTACATTGATGACTGTTTCGGCGCTGCCTCGTGCTCCCACGAGGAGCTCGAACAGTTCATCCACTTCATCAACACCTTCCACCCCAACCTTAAGTTTACCTGAACCATTTCTAATACCTCTTTCTCCTTCCTGGACCTCTCTGTCTCCATCTCTGGCCTCCACCTGGAAACCGATATCCGTTTTAAGCCTACCGACTCCCACCCACCTTCCTGTAAAAAGGCCATCCCCTATTCCCAATTCCTTCGCCTCCACTGCATCTGCTCCTGAGATGAGGCATTCCACTCCCGCACATCCCAGATGTCCTCATTTTTCAAGGACCGCAACTTCCCCTCCACAGTGATCGAAAATGCCCTCGACCGTGTCTCCCGCATTTCCCGCAACTCATCCCCCACACCCCCTATCCACTATAATAACCAAAACAGAATCCCTCTCGTCCTCACATACCACCCCACCAACCTCCGAATCCAACGCATTATCCTCCGACATTTCCGCCATCTGCAATCTGACCCCACTACTAAAGACATTTATCCCTGCCCACCCTTATCTGCTTTCCGGAGGGACCACTCTCTCCGTGATTCCCTTGTCCGATCCACACTCCCCTCCAGCCCTACCACGCCTGGCACTTTTCCCTGCAACCGAAGAAAATGCTACACCTGCCCCCACACCTCCCCCCTTACCCCCATCCCGGGCCCCAAGAAGACCTTCCACATCAAACAGATGTTCACCTGCACATCTGCCAATGTGGTATACTGCATCCGCTGTACCAGTTGTAGCCTCCTCTACATCGGGGAAACCAAGCGGAGGCTTGGGGACTGCTTTGCGAAACACCTACGCTCAGTTCGCAACAAACAACTACACCTCCCAGTCGCGAACCATTTCAACTCGCGTCCCCCCCCCCCCAACCCCTGGGACGACATGTCCATCCTGGGCCTCCTGCATTGCCACAATGATGCCCCCCGAAAGCTGCAGGAACAGCATCTCATATTTCGCTTGGGAACCCTGCAACCCAAGGGTATCGATGTGGACTTCACAAGCTTCAAAATCTCCCCTCCCCCGACGACATCCCAAAACCAGCCCAGCTAGTCCCCACCTCCCTAACCATTCCTCCCACCTCAAGCCCCACCCCTATCTCCTACACACTAACCTCATCCCGCCCCCTTGACCAGTCCGTCCTCCCTGGACTGACCTAACCCCCACCTAAATCCCCACCTACATTCACCTTCACTGGCTCTAACCCCACCTCTTTGACCTGTCTGCCTCCTCTCAACCTATCTTCTTCTTTATCCATCTTCTATCTGCCTCCCCCTCACTCCCTATTTATTTCAGAATCGCCTTCCCCTCCCCCATTTCTGAAGAACAGTCTCGACCCGAAACGTCAACTTTCCTGCTCCTCTGATGCTGCTTGGCCTGCTGTGTTCATCCAGCTCCACAATGTTTTATCTTACTAGACTATATCTGCAGGTTGTCTTCCTTCCTGGATCTGACATCCATCACACCCCACCCCCCGCCCCAGTTCCTGTAAATTCCACTTTACCTCTAACTGTCACTCTAACTGATCAGTATGATCCGATTGGATTCACAACCAAACTTACTTCCTTCAGACGCAGAAGTCAGGGACATTGGAATTCTCCCTAATCTCCCAAATCACTCTACTAAAGGCCAACTCTGCACATTAATTTACAGACACAGAAAATAGCAGTCTTCCAGCTCCAAAAAATTGCTCTATGATAACTTAATATCTATGTTTTAGATTTTAAACATTGATCAAGAGACAGATCTCAGCAAAACATAAAAAAAATCCTACTCACTGTTATTGATTTACAAAAAAAGCAGATTAAGATTCATATGTTTTATAAGGCTTACAAACAAACACTTTCAGGCTCTGAAACTCCGAGCTGTGAGTAGTTTCAATGATGAGATCTCTCCATGGTCGGCTGTGAAATTTTACTGGTGGCAAAGGGGACTAGATCAGTTTAGGGTATCTGGCTGGCATGGATGAGTTGGACCAAAGGGCCTGTTTCCATGCTGTGTAACTCTATGACTCTATGTACTATCATCAAAAAGAATGATTCGTCATTAAATGATTGTTGTTCATGGAAATCTATTCTGCATAAATTAATTCTATTTGCCTCCATATTTTCAAGAATTTTAAAATCACTGCAGAAAGACATGTACTTTCTTTCCTTATTATAACTACACACATGGACTGTAGCAGGGGATCATGACAGTCGATTCTACCATCCTCAACCCAATGATTGTGGCAATGGTTAGCAGGCCTAATGGAATTTTGGTTGAAATCATCTAAGCCCAGACCAAAGACTGAATACGGGACTTCTTATTAAATTAAGTATAGCTCAGCCACTCACTATCCAAGCTGATTGAATAATGGGAGAAATGCAAATGCATTTTAAGGCACAGCTTGATAAAGGGACAGAGTAGATTATTATACCCTGTCTCTGGATAGAGGATTGGAAGTAATTGGAAGTTCTCCAGCATCTGCAGTACCTTTTATCTCTGATATTGTTTCACTTTGTCTCATCAAACTGCTGAATCAGTCTGTGCATCATTAGTAGCATAGAACATGCATTTCAAGCCATGACATATGGGAATGAAGCTCAAGTAATCATTGAATAAAGTAGAATGAGCAATTCGATGCATGAATATTTCAGAAGTGGAAGCAATTTATGGGTCCAATTCTGAACACTTGTGAGAGTGATTTATTTTTGAAGAGACAACTATTTAATATTATAGGAGTTGCATGAGCAAGAAACTGAGGAGATTACTAGAATTGCATGAGGTGGGTTTCAGAAGCAAAAGCAAAGCAATTGGGGTAGATCTTAGTATTATCTTCTATAAAAAGGTAATAGTGAATCAGAAGACTTTTTAACACCTCTCCCAAAATGAAAATCAAGAGATGTAAGGCAGTTGCCAATTTGTTATCACCCAGTGTACACTGTCCTACAATGGATTCAAGATTGAATAATGCGTGTAACATTCCAGCTGATCCAATTCTTTAAGTTTGTGTAGCTGACTGTCTTAGCAAGTTCATTTTTCAAGACTGGAAGAGAGGAGACAGAGAAAAGAAAAGACTTTTACAAAAGCGTGGAAACAAAAATTGGTCATGTGTGATTGTTGCTTGAGAACGGGTTTTCCTATACTTTGTTAAGCAGCCAATCTATATGGTAATTTCACTCCTGTGAAAAATGCACGTCAGCTGGAGTAATTTAATACCAGAATTTCAAACTGGTAAAACCATTGCTGTTTGAAAATTTAACTGTACTTAGCACGAGCATTAATTTATTATTTTTTAATCCTGATAAACTCAGAGATACTCCATCAGTGCTAATAAGTACTTAAATTTGTAAAATGGAACATCTCATTGCATCTTATAAAGTATAGAGTTGGAAACTGAGCAAAAAGAACCAGGAAATTAAGATCTCACTTATTGCCTTTCATCTTCAAGGGCTTTGAACCTTAAAATATTCTTGCTAGAACCTCGTCACCTTCCTTTTTTAAAGATTCTCCTTTATAGCCTTTAGGTCACCTTTCTTAACATGCTGTTTAACATAGTTTAATATAAAATTTAGTTTGAAAATGTTCATGTGAAACACAGGAGGATGTCCTATTTTGTTTAAAGTGCTATCGAAATGCAAGTTGCTATGTTGAGAAACATATGTTTAAATAGGGTTCCTGCTAAGTTAGGGCAAGTGATCCTCAATATAATAAAATAAATCAAAGAACTGCAGTTTCTGGAGATCTGAAACAAACAAAAGCAGAAATTGATAAAGAGATTCAGTAGGTTTGGCATCTATGAAGCGAAAGCAGAGTTAATGTTTCGAGCCCAGTAACCTTTCTTCAAAACTTTGAGAACATTAGGGAAGTCGATAGCATCATAGCATGACTATTAATTCAGAAACTCATCTAATGTTCTGCCAAAATGAGTTCAAAATCAATATTTAAAAAAATCTGGAATTAGGAATCTACTGAGGACCACAAAACCATTGTCAATTATCAGGAAAAACCCACTTGGTTTACTAATGTCCTTCAGGGAAGAATATCCGTCATCCTCACATGGTCTGGCCTACATGTGACTCCAGATTCACAGCAATGTGATTGACTGCCAAATGCCCTCTGAAATAGGCCAGAAAATAGCTCAGTTGTATTAATCGCAACAAAATCTGCACGAAGAAATGAAACTAGACCACCTGGCATCAACCTAGGCACCGGAAACAATGTCAGCAAAACCAACCAAGTTGACTCTGCAAAGTCCTCCAGATGCGCCAAATTAGGAGAGCGGTCTCACGGACTCACGAAGCAACACCCTGATGTTGTCATACTCACAGAAATATATCTTACAGAAAATGTCCCACACACCACCATCACCATCCCTGGATATGTTCTGTACCACCCAGCAGAGGTGGCAGCTCAATGATATACACTTCAGAGGGAGTTGCCCTGGGAGTCTTGACATGACTCTGGACAGCATGAACTCTCACAGCTTCAGGTTCAACATGGCCAAGGAAGCCTGCTCCTGATTATCATGTACAGTCCACCCCTGGCTAATGATTCAGTATTTGTCCATTTGAGCAATATTTGGAGGGAGGACTGATGGTGGCAAGGGTGCAAAACATACTATGGGCAGGGATTTCAATGTTCACCACCAAGAGTGTCTCGACAGCGGCACTCCTGATCGAGCTGCTTGAGTCCTAAAGGACATAACTGCTGGACTCTGTAAATCTATGACTGGGTCTGCAGCAGGTGGTGAGGGAACCAACAAGAGGGGAAAGCATACTTGAACTCATCCTTTCCAATCTGCCAGCTGCAGATGAATCTGTCCATGACAGTATCAGTAAGAGTGACCGCCACACAGTCTTTGTGGAGATGAAGTCCTACCTTCACGTTAAGAATAACCTCCATCGTGTTGTGTGGCACTGTCACTATGTTAAAAGGGACAGACTTCAAACAGACCCCGCAAGTCAAGGCTGAACATCCATGAGGCACTGTGTGCCATCAATAGCAGAATTGTACTCCAGCACAATCTGCAACCTCATGGCCCAGTATATCCCCCCATTCAACAATTACCATAAAGCCAGGGGATCATCACTGATTCAATGGAGAGTTCAGGAGGGTACACCAGGCATAAAACCAGGTATACCTCAAAATGAGGCGTGAATTTGATGAAGCTACTAAATTAGACTACTTGCATGCCAAACAGCATAAGCAGCAAGTGATAGATAGAGCTAAGTGATGCCAGAACCTGATCAGATCTAAACTCTGCAGTACTGATACATTCGGTTGTGAATTGTAGTGGACAAATAAACAACTCATTGAAGGAGGAGGCTCTAAAAATATCCTTATCCTGAAATAAAGGAAGAGTCTAACACTTAAGTGCAAAAGATAAGCCTGAAGAATTCGCTGCAAACTTCAACCAAAACTGACAAGTGGATGATCCATCTCTGCTCCCTCCAGTGGTCCCCAGCATCACAGATACCAGTCTTCAACCAATTCAATTCACTCCACATGATATCAAGAAATGATTGGTGGCGCTGGATACTGCAAGGGCAATCGGCTCTGATAACATTCTGGCAATAGTACTGATGTCTTGCTCCGGAACTTGCCAAACCCCTAGCCAAGCAGTTCCAGTGCAGTTACAACATTGGCATCTACCCAACAATGTAGAAAATTACTCAGGTATGTCTTGTACACAAAAAGCAGGACAAATCCAATTCACACTATCAGTCTACTTTCAATCATCAGTAAAGTGATGGAAGGTGTCATCTACAGTGTCATCAAGCAGCACCTGCTCAGCAATAACCTGCTCAGTGATGCCCAGTTTGGGGTCTGCCAGGGCCACTCAGCTCTTGATCTCATTACACCCTTGGTTCAAACATGAGAGCTGAATTCCAGCAGCGACGTGAGAATGACATCAAGGCCACATTGGAAAGAGTGTGGCATCAAGGAGCCCTAGCCAAACTGGAAACAATAGATATCAGGAGGCAAATTCTCTGCTGGTTGAAGTAATACCTGGCACATTGGAAGATGGTCATTGTTGTGGGATGTCAGTCATGTCAGTTCCAGGATATCTCGGCAGGAGTTCCTCAGTGTACTGTCCTAGACCTGCTTTTTAACTGCTTCATCAATGACCTTCCCTCCAGAATGAGGTTAGAAGTAACAATGTTTGCTGATGATTGTACAATGTTCAGCACTATTTGCGATTCCTCAGATACTGAAGTGGTCCATATTCAAATGCAACAAGATCTGGACAATATCCAGGCTTGAGCTGCCAAGTGGCAAGTAACATTCACAACACAAAAATGCCAGACAATGACCATCTCCAACCTAACCATTGCCCCTTAACATTTTCTGTTATTATATCACTGAAACCACACTATCAACATTTATAGAACTTGCAGTAGGACTCTTCAGCCCCTTACATTTTGTAATACTTCTTTTAGTTACATTTGTACAGATTAGGTAATCAAATACAACTCTCTAGAGCAGTGTCGAAAATTTCATGCTCATTCAAGACTGTGTCTTCTCTTTAACTGATATCAGAGTCATATGATTAGTTACATCATCATGATTTATATGAATCTCATTTTACCACATCTCCCATGTTTATTGCTACTTGGACCATATTGCAGTACTTCACTTCTACTTACAAACATGCATTTGATAATCATTAAAGTAACTGTTAATATCTTTATTATCATCTCCCAAATCCACTCTCCATTACTTCAATGACCAAATCTCTCACATCGAGATGATTGGCTGCTTCAATTATTTTTACACTGTATCTAGAGTTGTGATTTCTTTTTTGCTTTATACTTTGGCGTTTCTCTAGTTTTTTAACCTTTCCCTGGTCTTCAGAAGTTGTATTTTAAAACTGGCACATCCATTTTTAATCTCTGCTAGCAAAATAAAAATTCATTGGTGGTGCTGTGTGACTCAGTGAGCCTAATTCCAGGACTGGATTCTTATGAGCCAGAATTTTCACTGATCCTTCATGAGTGGAGAACTTTTCTACTGGTTGATGCTTACTTCCAAATGTATGGCAAATCTGGCAAAATTTGTCTACCTCTTTACGTAATCTTGACCAATAAAAATATTTCAGCCTGGGTTTTCTTAATAGTCAAGTGACCCGCTACTGGAATTTTGTGAGCCACTCACAAACGTTTACTATGAAACTCAGATGGACATATCACCTGATGGACCACTGACTATCCGTCATTGTCTGTACTTGAGATGGTTTCCATTTCCCCACTAATACTTTGTCTTCATGTAATAACATGTAATTATCATATCAGGTTTAATTTCTGGGTAGGCTGTTTGGTATAGCTCTTTCAGTTCTAAATTCATTTGTTGCATTTCTAATTAAATAGATAGGATAAAGATATCATTCTCTTTACCTTTAAGTTTTTTAGTTTTCTTTTAAAAATTGTATGATTAATAATTATCTAAATCACCCTCATGTTTCATAGACATTTTTTCTTTCCTTTCTAATTCAGTGGACCTGTATCTAGTTACAACAAAACAAGAAGCAATCAGGATGTTCTTCCTGTAATGTTTCAGTTTCTTCTAGCTCCACTGCCACCCTGGCTGAGACCAATATTCTTGCACCTGCCAAGTAATTTCTTTCAACAAAAATTTGTTTCACAACATCTACTACAACTTTTCCATTTATTAAGTCACTCTTTAATCTAACTTTGTATGTTGAAACTGGTTTTGAACCTCCATGTGTACCTTCAATTCAATATTTTCTCCTTCATTCACCCCAATTGATGACAAATAGTATCATCAGCCACCAACAGTGACTGACTTGTTCCAGTGCCTCTCAATATCTTTACTATTATCACTCCTTGATTTGCAACTTAAGGAAATACCTTCCCTTTTCAGATAAAATACTCAGAACTTCCAGTGGTCTGATTCTCCTTGTCAATATTGGAAGAAGAACTGTCCTAACTGTCCTGAACTATTTCACCCTCCTTAGTCCATTTCAAAGAATTATGTTCTCTTTGTACTACGGTTACAGTTTTTAACACCTATATCTTTTCCTGTTACCCCTTTTCTGAAGAATCCTTGGGTATTTTGAATATTGCATTTGGTCTGCTATTGAACTTCTAGCAATTTGTTTTTGTATGTCTCATCTCTTTACAATGGAAGCACGTTAACTCCTGTATGTCATGTTTTGGTTGCAGCTTTTCTCGTTTTTAAATTTGGCATCCTTCCACCTGTTCTCCAAAATTAGTATCTCTTCCATCCATAGGTTTTCTACTGTTCTAATTTATTTGTAATTATCTATATTACCATCTCCTCACCTGTAATGCACTGTGTAAGATATCATAGGTATCTGTCAGAGCTACTGATCATCTGTTCTTTAATCTCTCATCCTTGTAAGTTCTATAAATGTTTGGTTAGATTTCTTGCTTGCAGTCCTACATTTTGGTTCATACTTCAGACACAAGCTCATAAATACTGAGTATTGCATTTTTGATAACTTCATAGTCTGCAGATTTTTCTTTTCATAAACTGTGTACACAGTTGTAGTTATACCTGTCAAAACATTCTGTAACATTAAGGTCCAAACATCTATTAGCCACTTCATATGTCCAGCTACCTTCTTAAATGAGGTAAAATACCTTCCAACTCCATTCGCAGTAAATCTATCTGTAGATTCTTATTTAAATAAAATCCCTCATTTGAATTAGTTTCATTCTCCAAGGTATTATCTCTTCCTTCACACTTTACTCTCAACTATTCTTTGGTTGGCCCATGTCCCGTAAGTTCACTAACTGTTTGGCATTTGAGTATTCTTAGTTCCATCTCTCTCCATTTTTTTTCTTCCATTTTCATTTCAAGCTTTCTTAATTTTACATCACAGTACATTTCTTTCTGTTTTCCTTTTTCCTCACTTTCCATCTTCCCATGTTTTCTCTTTACCTAATTTCTAATCTCCTGTTTCTGTTTCTAGTGCAAGTTTTTCCACTTCTAGTAGTACCTTAGCTAATTTGAGCCACAACTTTCCATTGCAGTTTTCCTTTCTTCTAATTCTATATGTTGGATAAATCACCTACTGTTTATGAAAACTTCCTTCGAATGCCACCTTCAACTTATCTGCTAACTCTTTTGGTTTAGCTTTAGTCAAAGATTTCTGGTAATCCATTGTTATATCATTCATTTCTGGAAATGTCTTAGCACATGCAAAGCCATTTTTAAATTCCATGTAATAAACATTACCACAACACTGGCTGTTATATGTTCAGGATCACCATGTACCCATTACATTAAAAAGAAAGATACAGACCCCTCTTAAATCTTTTAAGTTCAAATCCCAGATGAATCCTAAATTGTTACGATCCCTATCTACATCATTACTGGACAAATCAGACGCCAGGAATGAAATTTTGTGGATGGATCATATTTCACTTTGTTTTTATTTAGTGAGATTGCCTTTTGCTGAAACAAAAGTATGTTGCAGGTTTAGTTTTAGCCAAAAAAAGGTTCATCATGCAAAACAAAATAAATTGGAATAAAGCAAGCTATTTGCATATTGCGTAATTTGGAAGATCTCAAAATACAGTAAAAGTACTTCACAATACTCAAGTACTCTTCTCTATCATATCAATAGGTTTGATTTAATCATTTTATTCAATTCCTGGTATTGAGTGTTTGATCATCTCTTCCTTCTTGCACGATTATTCTTAGACTTTTCCAGCTCCCTGCCCTTTCCAAACATTCTGGTCTGGACCTTTCACGCTAAAACCCTTACACTAAGGTTACCTTTTTCTCATCAGTTCTAAATCAGGCTTTTCTTTGGACAAATTATTTTGTACATCAAACTTCAACCAGGATTTCTGTAAACTAAACACAAAAGTTTTGCGAGATCCGGGTTTTCCCCTAAGCAAACAAAAACAATTATGATCCTTCTAAAATGAAAACCGGCTAATGTTCCTCAATGTTTAATCTGTCTGCCTGTATGACCCTCTCAATACAAACAAATTTCCATCATCCCAGAAAATATCTTTTGCATATAATACTTTTTTAAAAAATTATACCTCTAGAGAAACTGACCAATTAATCATTGAACCCACTCAGACAAACACATGCCACTTGATCAAAATCCAAAATCTAAAATATATTTTATATACATATATACACACAAAAGCCACAGATTTTACATCACACTTCCTCCTATCAAATATTCTAATTCTTTGTTTTTCTTCTCCAGAATGTTTCTGGTTCTGTGATTGGGTTTCAAAGTCTTCTAATGATCTCTTCCCACTATCACAACCAACATCCCACCGCACCACCCACCCCCCCCCCCCCACCAAGTCTTCTCATTTTGTAGAACTGTAATCAAACTCTTCTGAGGTCTTTCCCCAGCCTTGGGAGTCTTTTCCTCTTCTATCTTTTCTGTTGTGAAGTTTTCTTGGCCTATTTTTGGAGTTGTCTTCCTTTGTACTCAAATTATACCTTCAAAGTCTTCAGAGGTCCTATCTGGATTTTGCAGTCTCACATTTTTAGTTGTGTCCTTTTGACTCTACTTTAAATTCTAATCTTGCCTTTGGAGGTATTTTTCCTCAGCTTAAAACCAATAGTGCTGGCTCCATATTGAACTGTGAGGTCATAGTATCCCAGTTCTGGGTATCTGCACATACACCATCCTTGACATTGTTTGCTCCTTATCTCTAATAAAGGCTCCGCAGCTCCGAATAGAAGATTCCTTTACCTATGTCTGTACATAGTGGGTTATCAAATACAGCTCCCTAGCATAGTGTTTAGACCTTTCTATTCACATGCTTATTCTAAACTGGCATCTCTTCTCTTACTGATGTCAGATCCATGTGGTCAGTTATATTATCCATGATTTACATGAATCTTATTATAACTGACTCCTCCTAGAAAGAAAGTCTGACCTGAACTTTTAAAAGTTCTGCCCAGCAGTGATAAAGTACTGAGACTGGCCTGAATGGTTCAGGGTTGGACTTATGCACCTCAGAGGTGTAGGATGTATCATCCTTCATATCTCATTGTTTGGCAATTCCTACAAGCTCAGCTGTACCAGATCCCAGGACCTGATGCAACTAGGTCTGAGGTACAGGAAGAAGTGTGATGGTGACCAGAAACAGTCAAGCCCTGGGCTTTTAGTGTGGAGATGGATAGGAAAGCCCGGGTGAGTGAGGAGGATTGTGGGGGTCTTGGCATTCTGGAGGACAGACAGACACAATAAAGTGGTAGGTGACATTTTGTTGGAATATCCTTCGATGCACATTTGGAAATCCTGGATGAATGCAGCCACTTTTAAAAACCATGTTCGAAATAGCCTTCACAGTCTGCCCCCTTGTAACTGTTCTGCATTTTATGGCAGGGAAGTTGTTTGAAGTCCTTAATTACCAATTGTTCGAGCAGTTAACACTCTCAATAGGCATAAGGATAGATGCAGTAATGGATGATTTACGACCAACCCTGTATTATTGGGACCAGTTCAGGGGTGGAAGGAGATAGGCTGGGAACCCAAAATATTTTATGTGACCACCCCCAACCCTTTTGAAAACATACCGAGTGGGGGCAGTAACACTTAGCCCTGTAGGATTTATCAGGATTTGTGGAACTTAGTGAAATCAAGGCAAGAGACCTGCAGAATTTGAGAAAGCCATACTAATGATAATCAAAAATATCCTTTAATTGCATAGAATTCATATCTGCTTCTTGCCTAAATAAAGAAGGATGTGCCTGTGGGATGTGTTTTGAAAATATATTAATAACTTGCAGATCATTTCTATTGTTTTTCAGTTGATTTACAGTTGCCATTTCAAATAATACTTCAGCATGTGACCTGCTTATATAACTCTAAGCTGGGCCTCAGATAAGGAACAAGATGAGCAGAAATATGATAAACAATGACAGAAATATCCCTTTTGTAGTGATTGTAATGAGGTGAACCAGGTGGACTTCATAGAATATGAGTTCCCTGATTGGGGCTGTTAATCTGGTATAATCAGGGAGCCCTGGCTGACAGATATGAACAGGAGTGTCAGAGGTTCTGTTCGCTCCAAGAGCTGGCTCTGAGGGAGCTGGAGCAGTGTCAAGGACTTTCCATGTGTGACAAAAGATTAACTTGGTCACAGGATACCGGCCACTATGAAATTATTTCACCTTCCCTCAGTCATCTGCAACTCCACTGAAGAGAGGGGATGGAACCAAAGGTGCAGTTAGTGAGAGGGGAAACTCCAACTCAGGGTTTATGAGTGAGAGTTACAGCTTGGATAAGGCCAAGCACCTGTCTCTTAGGAGCCTTGGGATATCATGTTAGTTGTTCGCTGACAGGGTTCCTGGGGTTCAGTTCTTGTGGTCAGCTGAGGAGAACTTGGAGAAATCACGGATGCCTACAAGGATCATTCATTGTTTCTACCACCTGCTTGCTCACTGGGAATATCTGAGATACCTGTTGAGAGCAGAGTTACCTGACCTGATGAGCAATGTCAGAGTGCATCCTAAGAGAGAGTGATCTATTCTGATTAGTCATCCTCTTAGTCTAACTGCAGATGCTGAGTCAAACTTGAAGGACTTATGGGAGATGAAAGACATTTTCAGAACTGACAAGAGGCAGTAAGTGACCATTGTGCACGTTATCATATTTTACTACAACTGCTGACATTAAAACAAACAGAATTGCATGAATTGCATGTTGCAAGCCCAAGCGTACATTTAATTCTGCCCCCAGCTCACTGGGAGATCCTCATCTCTCTATCTCTGAAAGCCAGACACGCCAAGGTTCAGTTTACTTCCAGCAGGTGCAAATCATCAGCTGCTAGCGTAGAGATGGCCAGAAACCACCTCTGCTTCTCTGCCCCTCCCCCCTGATGTTTTGCGGTCTTTATTCCAGCAAGGTGAGAAAGAAGACACCTGCAAATGAGAGTAATGGGGTGCATTGAATGGATGGATGGACAACATCAACAGAGTGTCACTATGAAGGATGGGTGTGGCATTGGATTAAGTCTGTCAGTTTGAATGATCAGATGGAGATTTGAGAAAAATGCCTAGACAGTAAGGGATGAATGTACCTAAGTGAAGACAAACAAAAGGAGGCAATCACAAACCCACTTGACAGTTGTAAATCACATTTTCTTTGCTCAGCCAAAGCGTGAGCCACAAGCACTTGTTTCTCTTGCATGGACAAAAAACTGCCTGGTCTTTGATCATGCAATTTCTCCATGGTACCTTTAATATAAATAACACTCTTCTTCACATCTGAATATGCATTCTTCAGAGCTACATTCATTTTCTCTTACCCTCTACCTACTGCTTAGCATTATGGTGTTGCCATCCTTCCAGGCAGATGGTATGGGGGAGCCTGAACTCTTGCTTAAGGGTTATTGTTGCCACCCACACTTAGTCAGGAGCTTGGCCTCATCCATTCACACACAACAGGATTGTTAGAAACTTAGGTGTATCAGAGAAAACTGCTGGGTTCAATTGCACAACTCACCACTTATTCCCACGCTTGTCACAAGCCTGTGTAGGTTTGCATCATTCATTCCTTTTATTTGATTGAATTTAATTAAGCATCAGGTCAGTTGATACAAACATTAATCAAGCTGCAAACATGATGAGGGGACTCAAAAATGTAACAACAGTAAACATAACAACCAGAAATTAATGTTTGCTTTGTAGGCAATCGTACATGTTTCTCCAAACCAGTTGAAAGCAAGCCAAGAAACCACTTTGTATGGTAAGATTTTTTAAACAGTGTATCTGTTCACGGGATGTGGGTCATGCTGGCTAGTCCAACATTTATTGGCAATTCCTAATCACCCAGAGGGCAGTCAAAGGTCAACTACATGCTGTGCATCTAGAGTCACGTAGAAACCAGGTCACGTAGAGATAGCAGATTTCCTTCCCTAAATGTTATTAGTGAATCAGTTGTTTTTTTCTCGAAATGAAAATCCACATTTGTTATATGTTCATCATTAGGCCAGCTGTTCATTCCAATTTTATTTTAATTGAATTCCGATTTCACCATCTGTCATGATGAAATTCAAACTTTCATACCCAGAACTATAACCTAGAGTCATTAACTACTATCCCAGTGACATTACCAATATGCCCCCATCTCCCCACATGTTCTAATATTGTAAATGAGTTTCCCCACTGTGCTTCTTAGTAAGCCACAGAAATGTACTTACAACAAGATTGTGAAGCACTATGGATTGTTCTGTGACTAAAACATAAATGTGCCTCTTTTTAAGTCTACATGTCAAATTAAATTTAAGTAAGCATCAGGTCAATTGATACAAAAGTTAATTATGCTGCAAAACATGTGGGTCAGTAGTTTCTTATATTGGAGAATATGTTTGGAGTTTGAAAATATTGTGTTTGTCTCAGTAAACTGTGTATTAAATGTGATGCAAAAACATGCGTTTAAAGAAAATTTGACCAGGCAAAACTTTATGCCCATTCAGAATTTTACTATAGATTTGGCGAAATGATTGGGCAATGGCAATGTACATAAATGTACTCTATAACAGAGAATGGAGAAGCTAATCAATTGAGAAACTTTATTTCTCTTTCAGTTTCTCATTTTTTTTGTCAATTATCTAATACAATTGCATTGTATTTTTATGCAAGGGATAACATTCCAAAGAGACTGAAACCATTAGTCTTTCTCTGTGTATACTTTGTTTTTAATTCATTCATGAGAATTGAATGTCACTGGCTAAGCCAGCATTTATTGCTGATTCGAAATTGCCCAATTGAAGAGTCAACTACATTACTGTGAGTTTGGAGACGCATGTGGGTAAAGACTGCGATTTCCTTCCCTAAAAGACATTGGTCAACCAGATGGGCTTTTTCAAACAATCAACAATGGTTTCATGGTCATTGTTAATGTACCAGTGGAAAAGTTTGTACATTCCTGCTGTGTATTCCTTCTTTTACGCAAGTAATATTGTCTGATTCAGCTATTCAAGCCAACTGAATTGTGTATGTGTATTATATATACATATAAAACTATTTTTAAGTGTAACTATAATTTCCACTGTACAGTGTTTGTATACAAATCCATTTAGTAAAATAAAGTTCTCCTTGGCAGTATCCCATCTTCAAGAAGGGCTGAATGGCTTTTGGCTATGATTGTGTTGCTGCCAAGATAAAGAAAAAGCTTGTCATAACAAGACATCGCTATTTATTAACTAAATAGACAGGCACTTCATACTGGGTTGATATGATTGTTCTTTTCCTCATACTTTGTTTGATCTTCTTGAGGGTTTTTGTATAATCTATTAAGTGACTTTTGAACTCAGATTGACCTTCTGGTGGAACAAGAATGTATTATAATTGTTTGCTAGTTTTAAGACGTTATCTAAATTTATATAATTCTTGGGTGGCTGATCTATTTTAAGATGTGTTGGTCTGATTACATGTGTGCTTTTTAGAATAGGTCTCCTGCAAAAAATATTTTGCCTTTGGATGCTTAAAACTATGAAAATTTTAACTAGTTCTATCAACAGTCAATGAATGCATTAACTGTTAGTTAAATATTGCACAAAGCTTCTTTTTGAAATGAATTCTTAGGTCACAAATCTCCGGATGGCAGAATGGAGTAATTTTCTCATTTGCTAAGTGTTAGGATCAAAAGGCTGACTTTTCCCAGCCACTGGTTTGAAGGCTTGGAGGCAGGGGAGTTGGGAAAATTGAGGCGAGGGACCTACAATGTGATGGTTGCCTCATGCATTCTGTCATTGGGAATCTAATCCACAGGTAGACTGAGAATTGGATTGATTGTTCACTCTATAGCATGGGACAATCAATTAAGCTGCTTTGGGATCCAATGATGGATGATTTTGTAACCTCACAAGCATCCTGCCACCAGAGAAGTGCTTATCTGTCACATTTGCCGGCTATGTACTAACTGGAGGCAGTTTCCATGCATCAAGCTGGGGTCTAGAGCTGGAACCACCATGGCCTATTGCCGAAGGTATGAACATGAAAGGGCCACAATCACAGCCGAACCTAAACCATCACAGTGGATTCACTGATCTTGGTGATTTCCAAATGCATTTGCAGTCCAATGAAGGTTCCTCCATGTTGAAGCGCCTTCATGGTCCCAGACCTGCTTCAGCAATGACCACCTTCACCATGCCAGGCTGCCAATGCTCTTAAACTGTCAGTGCCCTGACTGGATCTACAACATTGGACATTACCCATAGTGAAAGCAGAGGCAGACAATTAGAAGGCCACCTGTCAGAAGATTGTTAAGACAATCCCACTGTCAAAAAAATTCAGCATTATGACCCTCATTTGGTTTCCTTAGAGAGAGATTGCATAGACCAGATGCAGAGTATTACTTTTACTAACAGTCAAAAGCAAAGGATTCGATTTTTCCGTGGGCTTCAGGAACATGCCATCAGGACCAAATGGGGCCCTACATCTAGACCTTGCAGCAGTAAGACCAGTTTAGTAATCTTCAAGTCTCATCTGCTTAAGAAGTGTACAATAACATCTCTGAACAGGTCGATCAGAAAGTCTATACTATGAGGAACTAAATCAATCTATCGAACTGCACTTCTCTCACTTCGGGCTCTACCCTTTATCCTATTATTTATTCCCTACCCCATCCTCCTCCCTATATCCTGCAATATAAACTGATGTTTTCCCAGCTACTATCAGTCCTGAGGAAGGGTCACCGGACCTGAAACGTTAACTCTGTTTTTTTTCTTCACCAATGCTGCCAGACCTGCTGAACTTTTCCAGCAACTCCTGTTTATGTACAGCAAGGAAGTCTGGGTCCAAGTCCCAACTGCTCCAGAGATATGTAGTGAGAAAATATCTACTCTGAGGAACTAAGGGCTCTTGTGGTGCAGTGTTGGGTCCCTAAATTTGAGCCAGGAGACCTGGATTCAACTCCTATCCGCTTCCTTCGTGTTTGGTATAACTCTGAATTTCTCAGATTTTCTCATGCTCTTTGAAGTCCCACTCAGACAAATATGGTGTTAATGTCTATAGTGGTCACTCTCACCTCCCCTCTAGCACCTACCTAGTTTTCAGAAAGAGAAATTGTAACATTTAACTTGTTGCTGTGTGCCATTTTTAGTCACCAGTCTTCTTTAATTAAACTTGCAATACTTATACTGTGGGTAGGTATCATTACAGAATGGAGCTTGTTCTTGAATTAACTGAAACTCCAAAACAATATTTCTGATTTAATTTCACCGAAATGCAAATAACTATGTAGTGAGTAACCGCCTGACTCAACAGCAATTGCATTTAGTTAAACAGTCAATTACTTAGTGAGTAAAAAGAATACAAGAAATAGGAGCATCGGGCTGCCCAAACTTGCTCCACCATTCAGTGGATTCATCTTTGATCAGATATTGGCCTCATCTCTCCTGTTCCCCATAACTTGACTTTATTATAATTCAAGAAATTGACTGTCTCATGTTCACAATAATCATATTGTTGATTAATTAACAAGTGCAGTACATTAATTTGATGAATAACACTCATACTGGTGAGTAAGCAAGAACTCAATCATTACCCAATAAATGGAACAGACATTAGATGTGCTGCAGAGATAGTAGGAACTGCAGATGCTGGAGAATCTGAGATAACAAGGTGTAGAGCTGGATGAACACAGCAGGCC
>JAHRHZ010000289.1:30911916-30983665 GCA_024137785.1 Ginglymostoma cirratum | reverse complement strand
GAAATTTCTGAAGAAGGGTCTAGGCCCGAAACGTCAGCCTCCCTGCTCCTCTGATGCTGCTAGGCCTGCTGTGTTCATCCAGCTCTACACCTTGTTATATTAGATGCGCTGCAGATCTTTTTACTGCTATTCAAAAAGCCGTCCTTAGGCTGATTTCAATTTTCACTAAGTAAATATATCTTATGGATGACAGGTGTCAGAGTCTGAATCTTTTCAATTATTTATTCAAGAGGTATTGATATGTAAAAACGAAAAGTACGCACACTGACATAATATGAAATCTCCCTGATCATGGTCATTAATCTCTGCATTATACGATTTATCTGACAGTGCTTTACTTTGTAATTACTGTTGTTTACACCAGGGCTGTTTGAATCCCTCTGAGAATCAGTATTTATTGATGTTCAGTACACGAGAAACATACATTTAAATAAGTCAAATGTGTATCTACACTTTGGAGATCCAGTAAAATGCTCACGATACAGGATAATCATTATGTCCCTCTCCATCTAAAAATGCATGCATTTCTCAGTAAAATGTCATCTCCTTTCCTCTCTTTTGTACCTTAAGTGATGTTGGCAGATGAAACTTGACAGTTTCCTTTCGTGTTCTATTGTGTAATTGTCCTTGCCTCTGCGATACAGTGCAAGGCCTTGACATCGAGCAACAATGTCTCAGTTCATAGCTATGGAATCACATTTTTTCCTTCATACATCAAAAGACATTGACAGCCCATTATGTTCAGCCAGCATCTTGTAAAATTATCAGGTATGTACAACAATTTGAATGTCAGTATTTATTGATGTATGACAACTGGCTTGAAAATTTGGAATGAAAATATTATTTAGACCACTGCCATTTAAGTCTCAGTCTCAAAAGTCAAAAGGCATTGTACAAAATCAATATGCCATTCATTGGTAATTCATTGGTAATTCCCTAAATGTAATTCTATTGCTGGTTTCCTCGCGGCCCTGAGACTGTATGATATTTTCTCTATCATTTATCTTGTATGTGACAAAACATGTTCCTCAAGAAAGACAGTCGGCGGACAAGTGCCTTGCAGATATCCTTCAATTCTGCCCCTGAACAGGACTGAATAGGGAAGCGTGATTGGCATGGCTTAACTTGCACTTAAACTTACTGCTCCACATCAGGAATGCTTTGCCCAAAATATACTCCTGAGGATCCTGAAATCAACACCTGAGAAGTATTAACAACAACAACGACTGAAATTGCTGGGAAAACTCAGCAAGTCTGTCTGGTAGCATCAGTGGAGAGAAAGTAAAGTTGATGTTTTGCATCCAGACACCCTTCTTCAGGAGTTCAGATATGTGTAAGGTGGGGTGGGGAGGGGGAAGTAAATCATGGAGATGAAGCTGAGAGAGAGAAAAAAAAACAGTTGGATGCATAAAGGAATGGGTAAAGGTCAGCCTGGGGGTTCCATCGGTATTAATTGGGACCATTAGTAGCTTACAACAATGGGTTGACAAGACCTGGTGTGAAGGGGATGGGGTAAGGACATGGAAGAAGGTGCTCAGGCTTAAAATTATTTAATTCAATATTGAGTCGTAAAGGCTGTAAAGATCACAAGTATGAAATGAGATTCTCTTCTTCCCTCTTGCACTGAGCTTCGTTTGAACACTGCAGCAAGCCTACAACAGAGATGTTGATCAGGAAACGCAGTGGTGTGTTGAAGTGGCAGGCAACAGAAAGATCAAGGTCATTTTTGTGGACAGAAAGTACGTGTTCTGTAAAGCAGTCACCAGTATGCATTTTGTCTCCCCAGTGTAGAGGAAACCATATTGTGAACAGTGAATACTGTAGATGAGATTGAGTGAAGTGCACGTAAATTGCTAATACATCTGGTGCCTTGGATAATGAGAAGGAAGCAAGTAAATGGGCAGGTGTTGCACATTCTGCCATGTCATGGAACAATATTGGGAATGGAGCAGCATTGGACAGAAGTATCCTGGGAGGAACAGTCCCTGCAGAAGGCTGACAAGGAAGAGGGGTGGAATACGTATCTAGTGGTGGAATCATGCTAGAGGTGGTGAAAATGGCAGCTGATGGTCCTTTGGTGGGATGGTAAGTAAGGACTAGGGTCGCTGTTGTTGTTGTGGGAGGGAGGAGAAGGGGTGAGAGCCAAAGTACGGGAGGTAGGTCAGACACGTCTGAGGTCCTGTCAGACACAGTGATGAGGAATCCTCATTTGAGGATGTAGGCAGATATTTCAGAGGCCCCATTGTAGGAGCTAGCTTGATCGGAACAGATGTGACAGATACTGAGAAACTGGGAAACCAGAATAGAGGCTGTGCAGGAAGCAGGGTGAGGGTGCTTGGGAAGTATTGATTGGTGATGTGAGGAGGGAAGGGAACCATGGGAAAGTGAAACAATAGAATGTTAGCTGGCTACATTTCTTAGAAAACATGGAAAAACAAATCATTTTATCAATCATGATGGTAGCAAATTTTTTGTGTCATTCAGGATTTTCCTGTTGATATTCTTGATGAAACACCTTTGCCACAATCCTTGTGTTTTCATTGAAAATATACAGCAGGCAGCAGTATCTAAAGACAGATGATGGGGTTTGATGCTTTATATGTGTACAATTTGTCAGAATTGATGAAGAACATCCATCAAATACATGGCTTATTTTTGCCTTTTCAGATGCTATTTACTTTAAGCATTTTCTGGTTTTTGTTCCATATTTCCAGGGTTTACAATGTTGCCTTTTTGTGTTTCTGAAGGTCCAGCATATATTTTGAGAGTGAAGCTGACTTTTCCATAAGATATATAGAACTCACGTGTTTATTTGTGTCCTGGACAGAAATAAAGGGCTTGTTGGGAACTTCTTTACCTTTTACACAAAACTGGGCACAAACATAGGGGAAGAAGGAAGCTTCAAGACGGATGTGGGGAGTGTGGAGAAGGAGACTGAAAGAAGTTGGGGGTAGGAGGAGCTACAGGTAGTTCTCCTCTCATGTGATAGTTGCGTTCTTGTGTGACCTCGGGCTATAGAAAATTGTGCTATAGTAAATCGCCACAGAAAATTGTATTACAGGGAAATCGCAATAGAAAATCGCTATACCTGTACAGCAGAAGGTTCGCGTTATCCAAAAGTATCCAGTATTAATCAGGGATAGCACGAATTGTAGATACTGGAGTCAGAGATAACACAGTTTGGATCTGGAGGCACAAAGCAGGCCAGGCAGCATCAGAGGAGCAGGAAAGTTGACATTTTGGGTCGGGATCCTTCTTCAGAAAAGACTGCTGTGTGCCTCCAGCTCCACACTTTGTTTCCATTATTAATCAATCTCATTACAGCCAATTTGTATTGATGAAACACACGTTATAGAAGAGCTACCTGTAAAACAAGAGGAAGCTGTAAAATAAAGTATCAGGAGACACTGAAGTTCTGGGGTGGCGGGAGAAGGGAATGACGAACACTGCAAAGAGGAGATAACTGTTTTAAACCTGTCAACAAGGGAATACACAGCTAACTAGCATCCAAGTAAGCTTTAAAGTCATAAATTATTTGTAAATCAGTGTGGAATCTTGATTTTAAGACAATGCAAGGTCAGGAGCTACTAAACCTGGAATAAATTTAGCAACTCCTGCTGTAATGAACGTAGATTCTTACAGTGCAGATAGAGGCCTTTTGGCTTATTGAATCTGCACTAACCTTCTGAAGGGGATTCCAATTGGTGCAGTACATCTTGCACAAACAGCTGCAGATGTGTGTTGGTGGATGAGAGAATAAACATTTATATTGGTGAAGCGTTGCTGATCTTGTGAGTCAATTTGTTTTGGGTGGTGTTGAGCATCTCACTTCTTCATTTCTGGTATGTTGATGACTCGATTGGTGCTATTTCCTGTTTTAACCCTCAATTTAAATGTTTCATCAACATTCTTTTCCAATGCCCACTCTCTTTATTCACCTTCATATGGTCCAGCTGAAACTTTTCATTTCTTCATCTTCTCCACCTCCATCTTCGGGGTAGCCGACTCATTAAGACAGCACTGACTCTGTCTATCACGTTGCATCCATTATGATGGTGCAACAATCCATATCAGGTCTTGGTGTATGTTTTCCTATTTCCCCAACCAAGGACTTGCCCCAACTCCCCCCACAAAGATGATAGGACCCTTGTCCATGTCTGTCCGAATAACACAGATTTGTTCTTATCTCTTCATCCCCTCCCAGAATCATAATAAATTCTCCCTTGTTCTTGACTACCACCACATCAAACTCTTTATTCAATGGCACTGTCTGCCATATCCACCATCTCCAGCCTGATGTCATCACCAGATACCCCTCCGCCTCCCCTCCACTTTCAGCATATTGAAGGGATTACTCTCTTGTAACAGCCTAGTCAACTCCTAAATCATCTTCAACACATCTTACCTTTCCAGCACCACCTTACCATGCAAACACAGGAGAAGTAACACCTGACCTTTCACTTTCTCTCTCCTTAAGGATGCATAATGTTTAACATCAGGTTGCTTGGACAGAGTCTACAGACACATATAAAATTCTGCTCAGTGTTTTATTTCAACGTACACATCAAAAACATCCAACCCACTGATTATTAGTCCCTATATGCACATCAGTCAAGTTTTCACCCAATTATCACTTAAATAACATACATTCTGCTCCCTTGTTGCATTTGGTCTCAGGCTCTATCATTGACTGTTTTAGCATCCGAAGCATTCAACACCCTTTCCAAGTGAAACAGTAATTTATTTAAAGCAAAATGCCAGAAATCTGAAACAAATACAAAAGTGCTAGAGAAACTCAGCAAGTCTGGCAGCATTTGTGGAGTCTAGTATTTAGTATACTGTATACAATGCCTGCAATGCAGTCTGCTCTACCTTGGATACAATAATGCATAAATAAAAAAAACGAAAGAACTACAGATGCTGGAAGTCAGAAACAAACACAGAAATTGCTGGAAAAAGATCAGCAGTTCTGGCAGCATCTGTGGAGAGAAATCAGAGTTAACATTTCCAGTCCTTCTTCAAAACTGAGTGTAGCTGGAAAAAGCAGTTTTTTATGCAGGAGACAGGTTGAGGGAAGGAGTCAAGGAGTAACTGATAGGTGGAGATAGAGCCCAAAGAGAGAGAAGGACAGTTAGACAGACAAAGGAATGGCTAACAGTCAGCCTAGGAGAATGAATGCCCTGCTAATAGGGTCTATTAATGGCAATTAATGTGTAATGTGTAATAGCAGACCATATGATAACAAGGCCTGGAGTGTGGGGTTTGGGGTAAGGACATGGAAAACGTGCCTCAAGCCCTAAAACTGTTGTACTTGATATTGAGTCCAGAATGTTGTAGAGTTCCCAAACAGAGATGAGCAGAAATGAATAATGTACATTAGCTAATCACTGTGCAGACCGCTTATGTTCAAGCTGTTTTGCTTTTAACTCATTTTCTCTTGTTTTGACTTTCAGATGGCCAGCCCCGTCATTCATGCCTCTATGGGACACATCTTTTGTTTCTTCATTTGCCCTATTTCTGCTCCCTTTAGTCTTGAGCCATTGACAACTTTGTCATTTAATCTTTCTCATTTTCTATCCTGTCACAGAACTTCAAAAAAATCCTGAAACTTCCGAAACAGCAGTACCAGTGAAGGAAGACTGTTGCACTGGATACAAAGGTGGCAGGAGGCTGCAGTGGCAAAGTGGTCATGGTCTTTGTTGTTTGAGACATAACCAAAACCTGACTATCGATCAATCAAGATCATATGGACAATGATGATGAACCAACAAGTCCTCTTGGCAATGAGAAAAAATGGTCATGAAAACAGCATTCTTAACCTGGATGTCATCAGTCAAGTTCCTTTGTTTTTATCCTGAATCACCTACTTCTTATGCTAAGGAAATTGTGGCAGTGACATTAAATGGCTCTAGAGCTTTCAGAGAAAGCTCTGACTTGTTGCCAGATGAATTCAAGAAAAACATCAAGAACAACACCAAGTGTTCTTCAATCAAAACTCACACCACAGTAAATTTCTAGGCTCCCTGGATTATGGTCCAAAGAATTGGATGCTCAAGAAATGCCATATAAAACCTGTAAATGTTTTCTGATAACATGACTGCAATATCCTGAGTGGAAGATCTGAAACAGATACCTTCAAAATCCAAACTGGGATTAAACAAGGCAATAAGTTCCGATAGCGTTTACAATATACCTGAAGGTATTCACTTCAACAAATACCAACTATTCTCTGGTGCCAGGACTCTCTTCCTGAAAAGGTGGTGGAAGCAGAGATTTTGAATTCTTTGATAGATTCATGTTAAGAAAGGGAGTAATAAGTTATCTGGATAGCCAGGAATGCACATTTGAGATTTTAATCAGATCAATTATGATTTTAGTGAAGAACTGAACAGGCTCTAGGGGCTAAATCATCTATTTGTGCTCCTAACTTATGCATTTATATGTATGTACTAAATCGCATCTAGATGGAAAACTCTTTTATGTCAGTCACCATCTTCCAAATGATTAATGTCTCATAACAATTACATAGTTTCCTGTGGCTATTCCTGCTAAGATCCCATGGTGAATGACATAGAAGCTACAACTTAATTGCAGTCAGTAACGACGTTGCTCCAGACAAAAGCATCAGGATCCTAAGCAGCAACGCACAGCAACAAGAAATAATTAGAAACATACTATGCCAAGCAGAAGCTGCTGCCAAGATTCCAGGCTGAATTCATTGGTAGTGACTTTGCTGTTCTTGAGTATCGCTGTTGCTATGCATCTTGGAAGAGTTTGAGAATAATCATGTGGGGAACACATGTTACCATGATACTACAAATCTTTTCAGTCATCCTGAAAATGAGAAGAATAGTTTAAGGAATGGTTTGAATCAAAGAATCATTTCAAGGATAGTGTTTTCTTGACCACAGAATACACTTCAAATGAAAATTGTAAAGGATAGGATTTTCTCCTTTTTACTTAACACTATGCCAATTCTTTGGGTCTTTATCAATTACGTTTTGTTTGTTTTTCTATTAGAGCCGGAAGTGAGCTCATCTGCTAGAATTTAATTAAGTAAACATTTTTTCCTCCTCACAATGCCAAATGCATTTTAGTAAAAAGGAAACAAGTGAATGGAATTGTGGATTGATTTTATAGAATGTGTCGGAGTAGGGGATCTCGTGCCGTGCTTCATTAGTTAGATGTTTTTTCTCACACTTCTCAGCCTGATAGAGTATGTGCTGTTTGCTATTTGCAATAATTATATTCTTCATGATTTTTTAATTAATCCATTCATGTTTCTGAAGGGATGTTCACCTTTGTAAAAGGCAGTGTGTGTTCTGTCCTTGGTTACTGAACAGTGTGTAAACTGATGTCCACTGTACGTTGGCGGACTGATTGAAACCAGCTTTAAAAATTAAGCAATATAAAGAGGCTTAACAACTCACCCACAGACTGGTATGAACAAAAACTGGTATTTATCATACTATTAATTCTCCCTCTCAACCTCTCCCCTGGCATGAGGTGTCGTGTCAATATCATGGATTCAAGTTTAAACTTCGATGAGTTGGCAATGCTGTTGAACATTCAGTTTGTTTTATTAATTACTCTTCTACAAGAATTGAACAAACATGGTCAGTTTGAGACCTGGTATCATTCTTGGCTTTCTTCCAACCTCTCAGCCTGGCTTGACTAGTTCTATATCACTTGCTTAGGAATTGTGCCTAGGATTTAAAATCCAAAGTGGATCTTGCACAAAGAATCACAAAATGATGCAACATGGAGAGAGGATATTTGTGTCATAATGCCTACACCATAATAGTAATAAATTTCAATAAAATTCCATCACATGACCCAGTGTTCCTTTGAGGAAAATTAAGTGTTTTGGGAAAAAAACATTTTTAACATGTACTTTCACTGTTTAGCAGTCTTGTATAACCTTCTTGGGGTCAAAGACTATGTAGCAGAATTTTAACTGTGGCTCCCAAATTTGTGTGCAATCAAGAATGTCGCGTTACTTTATTTATTTTTGGCAGCCTCCAATTCTGCCTCCTGACTGATCTGATTGGTTCCATCAGGTTCCACTCCTGCCCTTCCAACAATATCCCTTTCCAGCTTGTAACTCATTTGATTTATTTTAACACTTACAATTCACTTGTAACAAAATACATAACACTATCTGGTGAAATAAAGTTATTCTTTTTAATGTATGTGAAACCATGCACTTGACTTTTCTGCAATTGCCAGAAGCCAGTCTCACTGTCCAGGTGACAACTCATAATTTTTAGGAAGAGAGAATCATTAATGCAATCCCGAAGGATCTCGAACATTCAAAGTAACAGTCCTGTCATGCTGTTAAAGAGGAGTCACAGAACCATCCCTTCTTAAAATGAAAACTTCCATGATAAAACAGATTTTTTGGGACACGTGAACATTGCAACATGGAGTGATATGAAAAGAGTTCATGACTATCTTTCTCTACATGATCAATTCCCAATCTCAACTGTATTGCTATGAGGAATTGTTGAGTTATTTCTCTTGTGCATATCTTAATGTTTGTTTCAGAGATAAATTGACAAAGGACCAAAAATAGACCATACATCGGCACACTCAGCTGAGAATCTGATTCATTTCTAAGGCAACATGATATAAGAAGAAGGAATTAAAATGAACTTATAGAACTGAACTTTCACTGTTTCTTTAGGAACAGGAATCTTGTTATCAGTGGATTTAAAAAAAAAACTAAGCAGTTTAAAACTTAAGACGACCTTTAGCATCCATTTCTGGTTTTGTTGATTCGGTTGGACAATACTTGATTAAACAGTTTGCAATGCTGACCTCATCTGTGGAAACTGGCAGAAAAAATAATAAACTTGCCAGCATGAGGCTTATCAGCTTCCATGGGTTCTGCCAGGACCGCACTGCAGCTTATCTTATGGAGGTCTGTGAGAATACTGTATCGGGGTGGGGACTGGGAGAAGGGAATGAATAAGTATGTTAGTCGTACTCCAGCTTTCTCTTTTCCTGATGCAGTACATGCAACAACGTGGAGAAGATACATCTATTTCATCGTATTTTCTGAAAAAGTAGGATACAGAAACTAACTGAAGCACTCATAAACCTTAATTATCCAAAATCTTCGCCAACGGATTGAGCCATAATAGAATAAAATATCCAGAGCAAGAAACAGCTTAGTTCTTCAATTTTATGTTCTTTTTATCTGAATACTCATCCAATTCCCTTCTAAAGTATGGACTGAATATTTCTAGAAAGTAGCTAAGAGTCAATTTTGGACAGTTTCATGGAGGGTTCCTCTCCACCAGGCCTAGCAGATTTTCTCACACTATCTCCCCAAAATCACCTCATTAATTGTACAGCATGGTCGTATGATATCCTACTCAGCATGTTCTCCCACTCACCATGGCAGAATTACTCAGCGCTGCTGGGGCAGACTAGGATTCCTGGCACTTGTTCCGTAACAAAAACATAGCTATGCACCAGATCAAGCATCGACAGCCCGTAGCTGCCCTGCACAGTTTGTGACGTTTGCCCCAGACCTGGCTGACAAGGGAAGATTTGCACCCTGCTTCGTAGACCAGTGTCTGGAGGTCCTGGTGGACAGCATGGTGCGGAGGAGGGCTGTCCTGTTGTCCCAAGACTACAGTACAAGATCATGCCAGCTTGATCTGAGGTTGCCAACTGGGTCAATGCAGGGTTCACGGTAAAGAGAAATGCTTAGTAAAGCAGTAAGAAGGTCAATGTGCAATTCAATGTCACAAACTTCTCTCTGCTACCAAGGCTTAGTGCACAACTCTCACAATTGCATGCAATATCTCCTCTGACTCATTCTCGCCCACACCATCCTTTAAGATTTTTAACCCTGTATGGCCTCTGTGCCATCCTACTCAGTCACTTGGGACACCTCACCACCATTCACCAACCTGCATTAACAATAACAGCTGTGCCAGCTACTTTCATTTCACTCAAACCCTCCTATTCCAGAGAAAACATTGCACAATAGGGTGGAGAGAGAGCTGGTGTGGGTGGGGCGGGGGAGGTGGGGTGGTGGTAGGGGTGCAGTGTGTGTGTGGGGTGGTGGGGGGAAATGTGGTGGGACATGTGATATTTGGCTCCTCACACATGAGGACTGAGATTACTCAGGTGGTGATTCTGAAGCTCCCATATTTCAGCAACCAAGTAAGAATGAATACCAGGTTAATGTAAAAACCCTACCCATTGTTCATGATGTATTCTCTCTTTTGTCTCCTGCAGGCACAAGTGGCATCTGCACATTTCCTGCCTGCAAAAGGGTGGGCCTACTGAAAAAAAAATCTCCTCTAAATCTGAGGAAGAAACTACAAATCTCTGAGGATACAATGGCAAGGCTGCGTCCTAAACTCTCAACCAGCCTAGAGACTTATACCTTGAAAGGTATGTTTGCTAGATTAGAGTCAGGGCCATACGGTGATGAGCACATCACTGCCACACCTCTGAAGCTTGTCAGGAAGAAATGCCTCATGTTGCTAGCACTCTGAGGTCTGCTGGAGACCAGACACTAGCTCAGCCCCAGGCAGAAGTGGACTCAATGGTATTGATTAAGAAGCTTGCCAGTCTACTTAACCCTCAAAGAAAAGTTGCATTTAGTTTTGTAATGCGGGAAATGTGGCATCCAATTTTTGCATAGTAACTTTTACAAACAACAATGTGGTAATGACCAGATACTTTTTATTTTGTGATGTTAATTGGAAAAAAATCTTAGCCAGGCCAAAATGCATACTTTCGCTGTTCCTATTTGAAATAATGCACAAGAAAGACAACTATCCAAGGTGACAGACTCTCTCAGTTTAACATGTCATCAAAAAACAGCACCTTCAATAGGACAGCACTCCTCCAGTACCCTACTGAACTATCAGCCAAAATAATTATGTTCTTTTCCTGGAGTTGGACTTGAACTCATAACCACTGTCAGTCTTTGGGAATTAAATGTGGTTTTGATAGACATAACGATACTAAAATGAGAGTAAAATGTTGCAGATACTGGAAATGTGAATCAAAGAGATAATGATAAAAATGCTCAGGAGATCAAGCAGCACTTCTGGAGAGCAAAACAGAGTTAACAAGGAATTTTAATTCGGAGCTGGAACAAGGTCAGTTAGGTTATCTAAAGATGTTGCCATGTCAGAAAGCAAGTAGTCACTGCTGACTTCCACGTTTACATTGAGCATGCTCATGAGCATGTGGGAAACCTCTGTGGACAGGTTTGATAGTCACATTTGTCAACTCACTGCATATTGTTATGAACTATAGGACTTTACAAGACTGTTATCTTTTAAAATGTCTCCTGGTTGCCGTGAGTGTGAAAGTCAAATGAAAACCTTTTTACGTTCAAGTGGCAATTTTCTTACCTTTCCAAAATAACTCAGAGTATCGGACAGCTCTTTGTGAGATATAGGGATGTGGAATAAGCAATTACTACTGTGTGGATGAAGAAAGCTGCTCTTGCTGCGGAGTAGCAGGATACTTGTAAAAGTTTAAATAAAGATCCTTCTGAGGAAGGGTCACTGGATCTGAAATGTTAACTCTGTTTTTTCCTTCACAGATGCTGTCGGACCTGCTGAGCTTTTCCAGCAACTTTGTTTTTGTTCTTGTAAAAGTTTGTTTGCTGTTTCTTCCACTCTTGCCATTAATCTCTAGGTTGAAGACTACTTGTTGGACTATGGGCAACAATGACAATGACTGCATGCTAGCTTCGAAATAAAGTCTATGGTATATAGACATTGAGATTAGAAGTTGCAGTTTAACACTGAGGATGTAGGAGCCAGGAACTTCCATTGTGAATCCACACAGTCTTTCAACATGGAACATATGAGCAGGACTCAGAGGACACCTCACTCAACTTCAGCTATTTGATGCAGATGTCTGTAGACTACAGAATAACTGGAAGGGCAACATACACCAACCCAGAGCTTGTCGAGTCCAAACAAGTGTGGAAACTGTTGAGACTGTGGAAGAGGATCGGACAGGTGGATGGTGTCTTCCATCAGCTGGTTCATGGCAATGAGAGGAGATGAAGCAATTCATCCCCGTCCCAAAAGCATCAATTCTAAAATGTTATTAATGGTTCATGATTAAGCAGGATACCAAGCAACGGAAAAATGATTGCGCTGACTAGAGAAAAGTGTTTCTGGCCTGAGATGGCCCCTGATATTGATGACTACGGTTCAAATTATGAGAGGCCTACCTCAGTACGCAGGGAAACAATTTCACTCCAGCATAGGAGGTTGAATTGGTTTGGATGATGTTCACTGTAATTCAGAGAATAAAGGGGGTTCACACAAAAACCTATAACTTTTTAAAATTCACTCATAGGATGTCAGTGTTGCTATTGCCTGTCCCTAGTTACCCAGGGGAAAATGATGATAAGTTGCCTCTTGAATCACTGCAGTCGATGTGCTATAGGTAAACACACAATGCCATTAGGGAGGTAATTCCAGAATTTTGACTCAGTGATAGTAATGGAATGGTGATATATTTCCAAGTTAGGATGGTGAGTAGCTTGGAGTGGAACTTGCAGTAGGTGGTGATCCAATGTATCTGCTGCCCTTGCCCTTCTAGTTGAAAATGGATGTGAGTTTGGAAAGTGCTGTCTAAGGTGAATTTCTAACAGGATTAGACAGGGTAGCTGCAGGTAGGATGTTCCTGATGGCGGGAGAGACCAGCAACAGGGGTTACAGTATAAGGATATGAGGTAACCCATTTAGGCCTGGGTTGAGGAAAAAAATTCTTCACCCAGAGATGGTGAACCTGTGGCATTCACTATCACAGAAAGCAGTCAAGGCCAGAACAGTGTATGACTTCAAGAAAGAGTTGGATATAACACTCAGGGCTAAAGAGGTCAAAGGAAATGGGAAAAAAGCAGGAACAGATTACTACGTTAGTCTGAAGGACTGAATAGCCTTCTTCTGTTCCTTTTTTTATGTTCAAAGTGTTTATGCAACTAAAGGTGGGGTGAGGTAGTGAAAGGTAGAGTTCTGGTTTCCCTGCTAAAGGAAGGGTGTTGTGAATCTTGAAAAGGTTCAGGAAAGATTTACAAGGATCTGAGATAACAAGGTGTAGAGCTGGATGAGCCCAGCAGTCCAAGAAGCATCAGAGGAGCAGGAAGGCTGACGTTTCGGGCCTAGACCTTTCTTCAGAAATGGGGGAGGGGAAGGGGGTTCTAAAATCAATAAGGAGAGAGGGGGAGGTGGATAGAAAATGGATGAAGGAGAAGATAGGTGGAGAGGAGACAGACAGGTCAAAGAGACGGGGATGGAGCCAGTAAAGGTGAGTGTAGGTAGGGGGGTAGGGAGGAGATATGTCAGTCCAGGGAGGATGGACAGGTCAAGGGGGTGGGATGAGGTTAGTAGGTAGGAGATGGGGTGGGGCTTGAGGTGGGAGGAAAGGATAGGTGGGAGGAAGGACAGGTTAGGGAGGCGTGGATGAGCTGGGCTGGTTTTGGGATGCAGTAGGGGGAGGGGAGATTTTGAAGCTTGTGAAGTCCACACTGATACCATTGGGCTGCAGGGTTCCCAAGCGGAATATGAGTTGCAGTTCCTGCAACCTCGGGTGGCATCACTGTGGCACTGCAGGAGGCCCAGGATGGACATGTCGTCTGAGGAATGGGAGGTGGAGTTGAAATGCTTCATGACTGGGAGGTGCAGTTGTTTAGTGTGAACCAAGCGCAGGTGTTCTGCAAAGCAGTCCCCAAGCCTCCGTTTGGTTTCCCCAATGTAGAGGAGGCCACAACAGGAACAGCGGATACAGTATACCACATTGGCAGATGTGCAGATGAACATCTGCTTGATGTGGAAAGTCTTCTTGGAGCCTGGGATGGGGGTGAAGGGGGAGGTGTAGGGCCAAGTGTAGCTCTTCCCGCGGTTGCAGGGAAAAGTGCTGGGTGTGGTGGGGCTGGAGGGGAGTGTGGAGCGGACAAGGGAGTCACGGAGAGAGTGGTCCCTCCGGAAAGCAGATAAGGGTGGGGAAGGAAAAATGTCTTTGGTGGTGGGGTCAGATTGCAGATGGCAGAAGTGTCAGAGGATGATGCTTTGGATCCGGAGGTTGGTGGGGTGGTACGTGAGGATGAGGGGGATTCTGTTTTGGAAAACACACTCCTCCCTCTGGAAAAACCTCAGTGGATCTCTCTCCCACTACACCACTCCATCTATCTTCTCCTCTATCCATCTTCTATCCGCCTCCCCCTCTATACCTATTTATTTCAGTAACCCCTTCCCCTCCCCTATTTCTGAAGAAGGGTCTCGGCCTGAAACATCAGCCTTCCTGCTCCTCTGATGCTGCTTGGCCTGCTGTGTTCATCCAGCTCTCCACCTTGTTATCTCAGATTCTCCAGCATCTGCAGTTCCTACTATCTCTTTACAAGGATGCTGCCAGGTTGGAAGGTTGAAATATAGGGAGAGACTGAATAGGCTGGGGCTATTTTCCCTGGAACATCAGAGACTGAGAAGTGACCTTATGGACGTTTAAAATCATGAGGGGCATGGATAGGGTGAATAGACAAGGTCTTTTCCCCAGGGTAGGGGAGTCTAAAACTAGAGGTTTAAGGTGAGGGGGTAAGATTTAAAAGGAACCTAATGGGCAAGTATTTCATGCAGAGGGTGTTACGTGTATGGAATGAGCAGCCAGAGGAAATGGTGGAGGTTGGTACAATTATAACATTTAAAAAGCATCTGGATGGGTAAATGAATGGAAAGGGTTTAGAGAGATATGGGCAAAATGCTGGCAAATGGAACAAGGTTAATTTAGGATATCTGGTTAGCATGGATGAGTTGGACCGAAGGGTTTGTTTCCGTGCTGTACGGCTCTATGACTCTACGACTCTAATCAGCAAAATATAAAAGATGACATTAAAGTAAAGGACCTGTGTATTTTTTAGTACTTTAATTCTCAGGATAAAAGCAAAGGAGTCTTGAGTTATTTCTTGTGGGGGGCGGGGCAGACAGAAGTGGGTTGCAGAATGAATTCAAAACATAAAATCCTATTTCAACAGTGTTGGCGCTGCCGTTAATCATTCTAACTGAAGTATTCTGTCTTGAGAATCAAATGGTGTTTGCCAGCTTTTGATCTTAACGCACTTTGTGTGTTGCCTATTAGTGCCAGTGCATGAAACTAAGTCTATTAGTGGTGACACCTTTTAAAACGTAAATCAAAAATTGACCTCAAAGTGTTATGCAAAATTGTTGAGATTGGAAGTTTATCTCATTTGCTGTCTTTGTTCGCTGCCAGTAAGCTTTAGATGATTTTCCCATAACTCTAATGAACAACTTATATTTGAATTCCTGTCTGCCATGAAAAAACCTTTACTGCAATAACAGCTAATTATGTCCTATTGCTTGTTAGAGCAGCTATGGAGGCTCTCCCGCTACTTACCATAACTGAATGGAAAAATTTGGGGTGGTAATGTTTTGCTATTTCCAGTACACATAGACCTTAGTTGTTAAACATACTTGACAGAACTTTGAATGAGCTTCAAATGTGGTGAAATTATTGTAAACAACCTTCCCTCGAATGACGCAGAGTAATGTTAGATGGCGCGTGTTTTTAAAGCGTGGTACTACCCAACTGTTAATACAAGGATAAATGTTTATATTCAGTAAATGTGAGCAGAATTTATAAAACTGATTTGCAAAAAATGTTAAATTATAACAGAAGTCTACCCAGGAATTACTATCTCAGAGTATCCCTGATAAAGTTTTCAAATAAGGAAAGTACAAATATATTTCCATAACGGGAGAGGATAATGTAAAGGAAATAATTTCTGCATTGGAATGGCTAGTTTTTAGGTCCAACTGAGACTTCTAGGCTGCTCTCTGCTAAAGAGAATTTGAATTGAAAGCCACTATATGAGGATGTGACCTTCAGGGATGTCCTGGGAGAATAGAGGATCAATCAGGAGGAGATACAAGAAGAAGAATGAACGGGACAGGGTGAAGGATGTTCATTGGGAGATGGGGAAGGGTGATCACCTCTGCTCCTACAGACACCACAATTCAACTAAGTAACTTTAATGCTCTTAAAGGAGAACTGGTTACAGACTTTGCTACTACTTCAACAATTTGATAACAAGTAAGGCCTGCAACAAGATAAGAATTGTGATCTCCGGAAATGGCAGACTCAGTGCAATAGAATGGCTTCAGACCCACTTACAAAGAGGCACTGCCATCAAGTCAGCATGTTTTTATACGCTGGAGATTCAATATTCTGGTAAGGCAAGATGTGGAAAAACACACTACAGAATATAATTTTTCAATTAAAGTATCTGATGCATAATTTTTAACTTCTTAAAACTTATTAAAAACAACTAGCCTAGTTTGCATTTCTCTGGAAATGTTCCTTTTGTAGACCCTTTTCTTTGCTGTTGAGGTGACGAGGATGCTATTAACTTATAGTCTTTTTTAAAGCAGGTAAACTGGCCACATTTACAGCATTCATTCCCTCCACTGGATATTTATTGCACTTGTGACTCTGTTGGAGCCACATGTTGTACAATATAATACGATTAAATACATTAATTCCTATGCTTTCGTTATTTTGGTGGATTTTCAGGAGGATGGCAATGCCATCATGGGGCCTACTTAACTGACTGTGTCAAAAGAATCCCCGGTGATTCCTCACAATGTTGACCAATTTTGGGCCCTCATTATTGCCTTTAAAATGAATTGGATTTCCGTTCCAACATCAAATCCTTCTTGAGTTGAAGAGAGTCTGATAACATCTATTCCCTTACGCCAACTTCTCTGTAGCCTCTATTTAATTCATCCTTCAAACCCCTGTACGTGCAACATCCTGCAAGGTTCTTATCGACTCTTCCAAACACTGAAATTGCTGGTTAAATTTCACCCGTGGTATCTCTGAATTTCTTTGGGAATAATGTATGCATCAGATACTTTAATTGAAAAATTATATTCTGTAATGTGTTTTTCCACATTTTACCCCACTAGAACATTGAATCTCCAGCGTATTAAAACATGCTGGTTTGATGGCAGTGCCTCTTTGCAACTGGTTCTGAAGCTATTCTATAGCACTGAGTCTGCCATTTCCGGAGAAAACAACTCTTGTCTTGTTGCAGGCCTTACACATTATCAAATTGTTGAAGTAGTAGCAAGGTCTGTACCAGAAATGGATATTTAAAGATTACCTTGTCTGACTGACTACAGTAAGTACTTCAGAATGTGTCCGGTTTAGTGACTGTTTCAAAGTCTTCCAAATTATTTTTCTTGCCCTTTGGAGTCGGTTTTACAACTGTGTAATCAAAGTCTTTTGAGGTCCTCATTTCTACTACTATCATCTTCTTTATCGGCTTTAGTTGTTTTTCCCCAACATCTTGGCCTGCCTTCAGAATCTTCGCACTTTTGACTCAGCTGCACCTTCAAAGTTTTCTGAGGCCCCTTCTTGGTCTCAGCGTCCTCCCTTGTCAGCCATGCCCCTTTGACTGTCTTAGGTTCAGAATCTGTTCCCAGAAGCTCTTTTTCTCCCTAGCTGCCACCATGCTTTATCTTGTGCTTTTAACCAATACTGTCACCTGCGCATTGACAGGTGAAGGTGAAAATGTACCTATTTTCATTCATGAGAAAGTGAAGCATGGCGTTCATAACCAACCATCCTAAAGTCAGGTATAGCACAATTTTAGAGCAAAGAAAGTTGTATACTTTATTGGTATCCTCAAAATCAAACTGTGATTGCATCAGTGTGTCATTTTAATGTTCTTCATTTACTGTCCTTGTGATAGCTGTGAACGAGACAACAAAATTTGATAGAAAATGATTGAGCATATCTGCATTGTGAACAGTGTTGTGTTTACATAAACTCATTTCAATTAAACATCACAAGGTCAGAGAGAGGAGATTTCCAGCTCAAAACTCAAAGACAAGTCAAAGGGTCCTAATTGAACATGTTATTTAATCTGATTTACAGACTAGTTTTACTTGGAAACCCACAAACAATACAGGCAACAGACACCAAAAAAGGAAAAAAACATGCACCTTGTCACGCATACAGTGAATAGAACAGTTCAGTCCAAGATACAGCTGCACAAATACTAAGGACAACAGTCTAGTTTTAAGATGAGAACGATCAAATTTAATTTTCTTTGGAGCAAATCAGGTCAAGTGACCTCTACTTCCTTCAGCAAGGTAACAGTTCTCAGACCATGGTTGTCTTCTTAAGAATGACCAAGTAGTGACTGATATGGGGGATGTGAAGCAGGCTGACAAGTGAACTATTTTTGTCTTGTAAACTGATGCAGGTTAGAACTTTTGCCAAGCAAAAGAACTTTCAGAGCTCAGAAGAATTTAAAACAGAGATTTCTCGAAGAATGAACGAACCCTGATGTTTATCATGTGAATCTCCAAGGATGTTGTTACTCACCCCAAGCATACAGAACAGAATTGGTTGCTTAAATACTTTTGTCCATAAAATTTTATTAGATGCTATGAGAAAAGTCACACATCACAATGTCTCATCATTATGTGTTACCGACATTAACTTCTTAGCACACTCCAACATACTAGATAAGGGTCATGTCCAGAAGTATTGCTGTTTAAAAATATTGAACTATAATTTGTCCTCCATAATGTCTATGGCCAGGTGCCATGAGTGTCTTTGGAGCTCCGAAATGACATCATTGCCAATTGATAAATCAATTGATGTCTCTCTCCTGACAGCATACTGTTTCAGGCATTAGCACACACACAGTGAATGTCTGATAGAATGAGACAGACAATGCTGATTTGATGCCAACAATGGCATTTTGCAGCCTAATGTCCCAGTCAATGCCCACTCTTAGACTTGCAAAGCTGAACAGGAGTTCATCAGCAGGAGGATCCTGTACAATTTAATGGGATTATCAATCATTTTCAGGTTACAAGCTGGCTGATTTTCTTGTTCTAGCTGCTACAATTCTACAATGTTTGGTGCTTTCTGTTACGTTTCTTGTTGCAAAAGCCTGAAGTGTTTATTTTTTACAGCGGGAGATGTGGCAGGTGCTGAAGTACTTAATGGTGACTTCAAGACTTCTGCACACACCAGACAGTTGCTCCCAGACACGAGAGTACAAATATGCATTCTCCTTTGAAAACAACATGACTCAGAGAATAAGCAGAAACCATTCAGGGCCAAGCAAAGAAGTAAAAAAGAATGAGGCAAAATCTCTCTACTGGAGATCATATTTGCTTAGGTTGATTATGGATAAAATCTTTCTACCTGAACCTCAGTGAATTGTTTATCTTCATCGAAATCTATCACGTTGCTGCAGCCACATTTGGAAACTCAGAACTGAAGAATGAACTCATGAACCAAACACTGACCATGACAATTACCGTTTACTTGTTTGGTTCCTTGCGTGATCAAGTTGGAAGTATTTGGAGCCTTACAGTTTACTATCAGCTGTTGCTTAACAGAGGTTATGGGTGCTCTGTTGACAATTAAAGCTCAGTATATTTCGTTCTCTCTTGCTAGTGGTAAGCAGGTGAAGTGAGCGTGTGACTTAGCTAGGATTGAAGGATTACCTATTGTGCCAGGAGTGCATGCACATCATTGTACAGATGTCAACTCTGCTCAACATTGCTAGAGAATCCTGTCCCTTGGCATCCAACTGATATGGCCATAGGCAATGAATCATGTGGGTCAGTGTCTGGCTGCCCATGAGGAACTCATCCAGGTGGGAAACCAATAACTGTAAACCTAATTTCCAATTTACTCATTGGGCACACCGTGTTCTCTTCCTGTCATTGTTCACCACAACCTCCATTTTATCCCAACGCTGTAAGAAATGTCACCACAAAATAGTATTCTATGTCAAATTTATAGATGGAATCGTGCTGCATTGCATCCAGAAGTCAACTAATCAACTCTGGGCATTCTTTTACACATCCAGCTCGAAGTTGCCTTTAGATGGCCTTGTGCTACTATACTGTGTTATTCCAGTTAGCTTCATAGCAGGGAAATAATGCCTGATAAATTTACTGGAATTCTAGCATACCTGGCATTTCTCGAGATAGCAGTGTCTGACTTCCATTTCATTGCCTGAAACGGTATGCTGTCAGGAGAGATACATCAACTGATGTATCAGTTGTCATTGATGTCATTTTGGAGCTCCAAAGACACTCATGGCACCTGGCCATAGACATATGTGGCTTCTTATAAGGTTCAATAGTTGGCAGAATGTAAAAGCTGTGTGACTTGTTTCTGAAAACATATAAACTTGGAGCAGATGTGTGATGTACAAGATGATAGCTCTGAAGAAGTTAATGTTCATGTTACATTGAGTTCAGCCCACATTGATGATGTGACACATGAAGAAATATGTGCTATAAACACAGATAGTCAGTCAGCAGCTGAAGCATGATTGCCGAGAGAGAGGCTGCAGAAGGTATGGGAGGAGCAACCAGACAAGCTCAGTACCGTGGACAGAAACCTTCATCAAAAAACTGATAAGAGGTGTTGGAGCAAGAGTGTTGGCCAGGAACTGATAGAAAAGCCAGCCACATTGAGAAAAACAGAGGCGTTAAAGGAGGACACTCTATAAAGAACAAATGGAGGTATCAAGATCAGTTTAGAAATCCCTAAGGAATAAGAGTACAACTTTATGAAAATAGTGCAAAGACCAGAAAAGTCAGACATGGGAATGACAAACAGTATCCTCACCTTTCTCAAAGATCGTCAACACCATCAATGTTAGGCTCCATGAAGTGCAGTGAGGAGCACTGAAAGGGCCAGGAAAGAAACTCTGGTTGGAGCTATAGTACTGGGAAGATCTCAAAATTACTAAGCTGGAAAAGAGGAAGTTTAAAGAAATTTTGTGAAAGTCTAGCAGAAGAATGAAAGGCAGGAGAAATTAAAGATTTAAAAGGAAGTAATAAAATAAAGTAATAAAACCACAATCCTAGGTGGAAGATTTACAAATAGAGAAATTATGAGCAGAGAACCAAAGAACAACCATTGTAAACCGATGGAGGTGATGGATACCATCAGTTGTGAGCAGTGATAGTCAGGTTAAGGCCACCTATTCAGCCCTTCAAGCCTTGACTACCACACTATACGTTCTTGAATCATCTTCTTCGATGGTAACTTACAGCAGAAATAATTAGGTGTACCGATAGTGAGGTGAAACTTATAAGTGTTGGGCATGACCTTTAATTGAATAGATCTTATTTGTCGGTGAGTGATGGGAATATGGTGTAGTGAGCAGTATCTGAAGCTAATGCTCCGCTTAATAGGATATGGCATTTGAAAATGCACTGATCTTGTGAGTATATTGAATTTCTCATGGTAATATACCCAGGTCTGCTTAGTTAACCAATGGTATTGACCTCCACATCTATCAGCTCACATTGCTTTTTGCTTATGTGTTTACAGGGTCTTCTAACCCTCTGCAGATACAGGGCATTTCTTTTCCTATCTACCAAGGCCTTTAGTACAACACCAAAAAACCTTGGAAGCTATTTTGTCCTACACTGCACCATTCTTTACTATTTCCTTGAGTGAGATTAATTTTTTCTCATGACTGGCACCACCTGGTCCAGCTGGAATGCAACTCCACTTTAAGAGGTGCAAGCTAATTTTAAGCAGGGCAGACTAGCTTTACGTAGTGATGTGAAGTTATGACTTCAGGCTTGATTCCGTGCATGCAATTAATGAACAACATGGTTAGTAAATTGTTGCACACAGCAATTATTCAAATAAGCAGGCAGCACAAAGTTAGTGCACTGCCTGTATCATATTGAATGCTTTTCGATTAATGACGCATTGTGGTCACCATGTTCATTTCTGGGACAGATCCAATTTAACCTCACTCACAATTTAAGCTATTGCTAGTATTGCCCCCATTATATCAAAAAGTAGGAAAGCTACAGGAGAGGCAACATGCTGAAAATATTAGAATACACTTCTACCACAATCAGAGATAACAAGGTGTGGGGCTGGATGAACACAGCAGGCCAAGCAGCATCGTAGGAGCAGGAAAGCTTGACGTTTCGGGCCTAGACCCTTCATCAGAAATGGGGGAGGGGAAGAGGGTTCTGAAATAAAAAGGGAGAGAGGGGGAGGCAGATAGAAGATGGATAGAGGAGAGGATAAGTGGAGAGGAGGCAGACAAGTCGAAGAGGCGGGGATGGAGCCAGTAAAGGTGAGTGTAGGTGGGGGGGGTAGGGAGGAGATAGGTCAGTCCGGGGAGGACGGACAGGTCAAGGGGGCGAGATGAGGTTAGTAGATAGGAGATGGGAGTGGGGCTTGAGGTGGGAGGAGGGGATAGGTGAGAGGAAAAACAGGTTAGGGAGGCGGAGATGAGCTGGGTTGGTTTTGGGATGCGGTTGAGGGAGGGGAGATTTTGAAGCTTGTGAAATCCACATTGATACCATTGGGCTGCAGGGTTCCCAGGCTGAATATGATTTGCTGTTCCTGCAGCCCTCGGGTGGCATCACTGTGGCATTGCAGGAAGCCCAGGATGCACATGTCATCTGAGGAATGGGAGGGGGAGTTGAAATGGTTCGCGACTGGGAGGTGCAGTTGTTTGTTGCGAACTGAGCGCAGGTGTTCTGCAAAGCGGTCCCCAAGCCTCTGCCTGGTTTCCCCGAGATAGAGAAAGCCACAACGGGTACAGCGGATGCAGTATACCACATTGGCAGATGTGCAGGTGAACATCTGCCTGATGTGAAAAGTCTTCTTGGGGCCTGGGATTGGGGTGAGGGAGGAGGTGTGGGGGCAGGTGTAGCACTTCATGTGGTTGCAGGGAAAAGTGCCGGGTGTGGTGGGGCTGGAGGGGAGTGTGGAGTGGACAAGGGAGTCGCGGAGGGAGTGGTCCCTCCGGAAAGCAGATTAGGGTGGGGAGGGGAAAACGTCTTTGGTGGTGGGGTCAGATTGCAGATGGCGAAAGTGTCGGAGGATGATGCTTTGGATCCGGAGGTTGGTGGGGTGGTATGTGAGGACAAGGGGGATTCTTTTTTGGTTATTATTGCGGGGACGGGGTGTGAGGGATGAGTTATGGGAAATGTGGGAGACACGGTCGAGGGTGTTCTCGACCACCGTGGTGGGGGAGGTTGCGGTCCTTGAAGAATGAGGACATCTGAGATTTACGGGAGTGGAATGTCTCATCCTGGGAGCAGATGTGGCGGAGGCGAAGGAATTGGGAATAGGGGATGGCATTTTTGCAGGAAGGTGGGTGGGAGGAGGTGTGTTCCAGATAGCTGTGGGAGTCAGTGGGCTTGAAATGGACATTGGTTTCTAGGTGGTTATCCGAGATGGAGACAGAGAGGTCCAGGAAGGAGAGAGAAGTGTAGGCCCGAAACGTCAAGCTTTCCTGCTCCTATGATGCTGCTTGGCCTGCTGTGTTCATCCAGCCCCACACCTTGTTATCTCCGATTCTCCAGCATCTGCAGTACCTTTTATCTCTGCCACAATCAGTATCAGATTTCAACTATTTTAACAAAAAGGTTCAAACTGAATTTTCTGACAGTGGGACACAAGTTCTCCATAGAGGATGAGTAACTGGGTAGAATGGTGCTTCTGTGATTTCAGCAGCATAAAATGAAGTTGGCTTCTAACTTTCAATTCTGTGTGTTGTTTGTATCATCAGATAATGAGAAGTAAACGTGACCCATTACAAAACCAAGTTATGACTTAATCATTATTTTAGAGAAAATCACAATTCCGTTATCAATTGACGCAATCAGATTCTGAGGTTCTACTTAATAATATGGACCAGAATGTCAAAGAGTTGCTTCTAATCAATTCTGATTTAGTTAATTCAACTAAATACAAGTTGGGATCTTTGGACAAGACAAGGGCAAATTTGGTAGGATTGCTGCTGCTTTATTTTAAATTGATCATTGCTTATAGGACATTGATTGAATATGACGCTCTCTGCTATCAAACAATTGGCTGATTCTTGCATATGAGGCCACTTGGAAAGTCAGAGTATCCCCAACACCCATGGTACAGTGCCTGAGCATGTGCTGGGGCATTCACAATGGGAGGAAAGAACACTGAAAAAGGGTCCCGATCCGAAATGTCAACTTCCCAGCTCCTCTGATGCTGCCTGGCCTGCTGTGTTCCTCCAACTCCACACTGTGTTATTTCTGACTCCAGCATCAACAGTTCTTCCTATCTCTGGAAAAGTAGAAAGTACTTTTAGTGGGTTGGGAGATGAATCCCTCACAACAAAACTTGAAATTGCACTACTAATTATACTATTTATTATCCAGGCAACACGTTTTGTAAAGATCTGTGGCAACTTCTGTTGATCTGAATTAGATAATTGTCGGGTGTTTCACTCTCAGGTATTCATTATCTTACAATTAAGTTTATAAAGTTCCGACAATTTTCTTTTGAATTGCCACCATAATTCTTTTCCAAAAGTTCTTCAGTTATCCTTCAATTAGATTGCTGCTGGTACTTCAATAAAGAATCTATTATTTTATACATTAAACAGTTAATCACAACAGTAAATAAAATTAAAGTCCATAACTCAATACTAATTAACAATATTTTTTCTGATATATTGGATTTTTTCCTTTTCAAAAAATTGAATGTTTCAAAGTCAGTTTGAATACAGATCGTTGATAAAGCACATTTTTTGCTTGAACTCACAGTAAAAATTATGAAAAACTTCGTAAAACTATTACTAACATTTGGATCGAACATATCTCATGAGTATAGAACAGGAAAATTAAAAAAAAATGGCTAAGCTGAGTACTTTCCAGGAACACAACATGTCATAATAACACAGTTGGCAATTCAGATCTTTTGAAATATTATCTCAGTGACAATATTCAAAAACACTTTTTTAGTTGGTTAACAATTGTTGATTAATCTATTGATAGGTGTGATTTATGTCCTAACTCGCATTCTGGGGGTCTGCAATTCCAGAACCTTCTGCATGAAAATGTTCCTAACACTTTACATGTCAATGATTGATAACATGGAATATGCAGTGCCTTGGTAACATTACCACATTAAAGCTGATTTGGAGGCCAGATGCTTGTCTGGCTTCCAGTCGTGTACATTGCATAAGAGGGAACTGCGTCATAAATGGCCTCAAGATGTTTTTTTTTAAAACAAACACATGCAACAACAAAATACCGTAGGGCAATTATTCTAAGAAAACCCAAAGTAATATACCTTGGAAGCTGATTTCATGAAAAGCTGACGTGCTTTTTGGAACAAAAATCATAGCTGATGTTTTCGTTTCTAATGTTATCACTTTTGCTATCTACAACTTTTTTAGCAGTTCAGAGATGTTTAAATTTGGTGTATCACATCTTTCAACCCTATATATCCTTCTGTTGTGATTTTTTTACAGGAAAAGGGAGAAATATTGTTTTTTTTTCAAAAAAGTTCTGTTTCACAACTATATTAGTCTCTCTCAATTTTTTGAATAAATCTTCTCAAACTTTTTAGTTAGAATAATTTAAGCATTTTATCTTTTAAACTTCAGCATCATTGAGCAATTCTATTAAATGAGATTGTACTTAATTTTAGATATTTTTAATCAGCCTACTCAAATGCATTAAGACACAACTCTGAAGTAGATGGGACTTGAACCTACGTTTTTTGTCACAGATGTCGAGATACTATCACTACACGAGCCTTCAAGAAGTGCTTGAACAATATGTGGGCTGGAATCATGTCACTGAAATTAATAGCCTCAAACTTTACTGTTTGAGTTAACCGGTCTGGCTCCTATCTAATTGCAAGCTTAATAAAGAAAAGAAAGACCTATATTTACAGGTGACTACTAGAAAATGCAGATCTATGGATCCCCACAAACTGCTTAATTCATTCAGACTTTCAGAAAGATCTGTAAGATTTTCACTGCAAGTAAGGAAGGGGAAACATTGTAGGATTAAATTGTTTGTGATTTGGTGCAGCATTCTTAAATTATTGAATGAAAACTGTCAATAAGTTGTTATAGGCTGTGCAGGTGCTCAATGCAGCGTTGTGTTCAACACAAGGTCTTATCTGTACATGGCTGCCTGTCATTCCTAACATAGTTCATAGTTCTAACACTGCATGTCCTGGTGCATTCATTCTGTGCAACATTGCTATATGTGATGCTATTGTGAATAAATTTCATTTTCTTTGAAAAAGCTGGTGAATTTGTTCTTTTAAAAGCACAGCAAAGTTCAGCTCATATTTGGAGCTATTAAAATTTCTGTTTGGAAGGAATTTGTACCAATGACAAGCAGTTTCAACCCACACTAAAACTGAAGTCAGCCAGTATTTCTTTAATTCTAAATCATCTCCAGTAACAGTTCACAGATCTGCAATTTTGGGGCTTATTTTATTCACCTGTTGAAACCAGATGTAATATTCTGAATGAAAAACTTTCAACCGTTTGAAATGTAAAGTATAAATCACTGAGTAAGTGCTCTCTCAATTGCAACTGTCTCTGCTCCAACAAATTGAACAGTAGCTATCAATATTGGGGAAAAAAAAGGTTTTGATCATCACAGTGCTCACATGTCTTCTATTGTTTATGTCTAATCTGGTGATATTTTTCTGGTAAAATGTGAATGTGTGCAAATATCTGTACTTAATATCCTCTCCCAGCTCTTAGAGTGTCACAATGGCAGTGTAATGCATAGCTTCAGGTCTAGGTAATCTCATGGCAGTGGCTTGAAAGAAATCCGTGAATTTGCATATTAATCTTTTCTAACTGATTAAAGATTTAACTGCCACCAATTCAGTGATCCTTTGATCTTTTGCTTATAACTTCTGCGTCCGATGCCACCTCTGTCACTGACACCTGAAGAAGAAGTGAGACTCCGAAAGCTTGTGTCTGCAAATAAACCTGTTAAACTATAACCTGTGATAACAAGGTGTAGAGCTGGATGAACACAGCAGGCCAAGCAGCATCAGAGGAACAGGAAAGCTGACATTTCGGGTCTAGACCCTTCTTCAAAAAACCTGTTATATTGGTTCTTTGAACTCTTTGGATCCTTTACACAACCTTGAATGTTTTCTGAAGAAGGATCTAGACCCGAAACGTCAGCCTTCCTGCTCCTCTGATGCTGCTTGGCCTGCTGTGTTCATCCAGCTCTACACCTTGTTATCTCAGATTCTCCAGCTTTGGCAGTTCCTGCTATCTCTGTTACTATAACCTGTCATGAGATTTTTGACCTTGTCCATCCCAATCCAACACCAGCACCTCCACATCATGGGTAAGTATTGTTTGAGACACATTCAAGGTTGTGTAAAGGCTTCAAAGAGTTCAAAGAAACAAAATAACAGCTTTAACATTGGCCAAAACTATGACTAAATAGTATTAGAGTCTGTCCTCATGAGGTGGCTAAAGGCTGTGACACTAATTAAAGGACTCGGCAGATATTTCACGCAATTCAAAGGAGATAATATTGTCATAGCACAGTGCTGTCCATTAGTTATTTGTAATGTTGGTCATGCTTCTGTTAGGAGAGTTTGCATTCAGTTTCTGCTTGGCACCTGAATGCATAATGATGTTGACACACCCATGCAATACTGAGGAATGCTGCAACATTGGAAAAGCCAATCTGCAGAAGAATCATTACATTGTGACAAAAAATGACTTCTGCCAACAATACTTCATTGGATTGGCATTCAACATGCCTTCACAGAATGCTGGATTTCTTTTACAGTGGCAGTGCATGTTACAATTGCAAATGCGGACATAAATTTGCAAAAAGTTGCACGAGAATGTATAGTAAGCGTATGCAACAAACACCTGAAAATTAAAACTAAAAATTAAATAACCATTATCAATGCGAATAATATAACAATAGGGTGTATCGACAAATTAATGATTGCAGTGGTCTTTTTTGTGAGATTAACACAGTGACTGCTATCTGATGAATCACACATTTCAGCATCCATCCATAATAAAATCGCATGGTTCTGTGAAGAAATCATATCTTATCAGTGTACAATCTTTGACAACGCACTCTCTTTTCATTAACTTTCCTCTGACTATGCAATATGGTACTTCCAGCTCTGTTATCAATATCCAATGGGTATCATCTTGTCCATGGGCAAGTATCTCCCCTGCCATAAGCAGGTGTTGTGGGTGGTGCATCCAAACCCGACAAAGGTCATCAGAAGTTGTAGGTTTACGAGAAAGATGTAACTGGCCATCTCCTTTAAACAATCTATTCATGGGTGTCCCTCCTTTCAGAAGCCAATTATTCCGATTATACAATGCCCGAGGCAGCACTTTGAGCCACCCCTGTAATGTATGGTTAGGGATCAATAACTTAATTTGTTGTTATAATAACTCATTCAGTCATTCTATGCAGCTACTGCTTGAAAGTAATAAGGAATGTGGAACATCCAACGTATCCCATTGTCTGCAGCCCTTTGCTGCGCCTGTTCACCTGTAAAGTGCGGGCTATTATTTGATGGTATTTCTGGTGGTTCACCATCGTAGGATATCAACTGTTCTAGGTCCTTAACACTGTTACTCTGATTTGCTTTGGTTGTTGGTAAAGCTGACTTTAGCCCAGAATAAGTGTCCACCATGGTTGACAGATATTGATATAATTGTTGTAACAGTAATGGGCCAATGTGGGCGATCTGCTAGATTTGAACAGACTGATCTCCTTATTTGATTTGTGCCTTTGGTTTTTTTGGCAGTGGTATGTGTTTTGCTTTTTGACATATTTCACACCTGCCAATGACTGCTTTCACTAGATTAGTGGGTAAATGCAAACATTGACCTCTTGCCCATTGTACAGGGCCATGATACCCCAAAATGTCCTGATTTATCATGAGCCAGTTTTCCAGTGTGATAGTCCTCGGATGCATCTTCAACTGTTCTGGATTTTATTATTTCATCTAATGTGTTGTTCTGATCGGCAGATTCTGAAACATCCTTTGTACGGTCATCAACATGGTACACAGTAACTTTCATGTGCTCCGCCTTTGCCGTTATACGCTTCCATAGTTCTGTTCCCCACAGGATCTTTCCAGCAATCTTCCAGTCATGCCACTGCCGGGTTGGCATCCATTCAGCCATCCCATTGGCCACCGCCTATGTGTCAGTATATACATGCAGACACTGCCTCTTTTCTTCTCGAGCTAGGACCACAGCTGCTAATTCAGCATTTTGGCTCGACCCCCCATCTCCTTCACTACGGATAATCGGCTGTGAGGAGGGATTGAACGCAACTGTTCACCACAGCCTTCGGCCATTCTTCCAGCTGTCTGATCCATCAATGAACCAAACGCAGTGACGAGTATCTTTGGGCAGCTGTTCAAAAGGAACACCCCATTTAATGAGAGATGCATGTGAGATCTCAGCCTTTGTTCACCTGGTGAGCATTCAGCTATTTGTTCATGGAGGTTGGGAACCCCTCCCTTTCCCTTCTTGACTCAATCAGTTATGTGCCATTTCAGTTTTACAATGGAGCTTCGTTGGGTTCTTCTGACATTGTGGGTCCAATGTCAAATAACACCCACGTCGGAATTGGTAACTCAGATCTGAAGAACACTTTACCTAGCCCCTCTACCTTTCAGTCTCTACCAGGGCCCAGTAGCAGGCCAGAAGTTGCTTTTCAAATGGTGTGTAATGCATAGCTGCTTCAATTTTCTGGGCCAGAATCCCAAGGGTATTGCTTTCGCCTTTTGTCTCTGCCGTAATCTCCATGTGGCTACATCTTGTAACTACTGATACTTGTATTTCAAGGGCTAAATCAGCTATTTGAGGAGCCAGGGGAGGTCCTAGCACTACGGCCCCTTTATAGGCCATAAATGCTTTCTGCTGTTCATTGCCCCATTCAACCTGTGCTCTCTTTTGTGTAATGGCATATAGAGGTCTTAGTAACATGATCAAGTGAGGTATTTGTCTGTGCCAATGTCTGAGCATATCTATAAACTCCTGTGCCCCGTCTTGCTAGTTGGAACAGTCATTTCCTATATTTTACTCTTTACTTTTACAGGGATGACTCGATCCCCTTTTGTTCACTGATTGCCTAAAAACTGCAATGATTGTGCTGGTCCAAATGTCTTCTCCAGTTTCACTTCCCAACCTATGTCTTGCGTATGCTGTTCTAGTGTGGCTAGAGCTTCTACGACCGCGGTTTCCGTTGGTCCGTGAGTTATCTCTCAGTATTCCTGAATTTTGTGGTCTTTGCCCTCCTATTGGTTTTGCCTTATTCATTTTTAGGGGTCATGCTATTAGTCCTTTCTTGAGAATGGCTCTAGAGATAGAACGTCACTTTCCCTGTCCATCCATTCATACTCTGAATCAGATGAATACCAAATGTTTCCATTCCAATGGGTCGGGGTCCCACTGTGGGGTTAATAATGTGCAGACTTTGACTAAGTCATCTTTCCAACTGCGTGTTTTGCTCTCTTTCTCTGGTGTACCATCACCAGACGCCATACTATCTGGTTCTGTTTCTTCTCCGCCTTCTCAGCTTTCTCTTATGTTACCTTAATTGTTTCTGTTAGGATGATGTTATGCTGTTCTACCACTGTCAATGCAGCCTCAAGCTGCCTGTTTTGGCCTGGCATGCTTCCAATTCCCTACACGTAGAACACAAAGCTGTTTAACAATATCCACCCCATTTGTGGTACACTGTCCTTGCTTCTGGGACAGCCACATTCCCGCAAGCATTTGTGTACGACAGCCTATATGAATAATGCTCTCTTTTTCCAGTTACAACTGTCCCCCATGCTTGTGGGGGTCCTAATTATGCCACAAAATTAACTATGGACTTGAATCCAGAGTCTGGCACATTCCATTCTGAAATATTGAAGATCTCCGGAGCATCAGGTTGCCTTTCTCTTCTCTTAAACATTTTCCTGAAACCTGTCCTTGTCGCCAAAAGTATCTTGGATGACACAGTATATCTAAGCAATTCTTTTGGATTCAGTTAAATGTCACTAAGAGAAGACTTGACAACAGCAATTTGCTTAAATATGAATGCTAAGTAAATAACAATAAAAAATGGAAAATAAAATTTTTAAAAAGCAGTAAGTCTCACACCCTGCTGCCCGTTGGGGACTCCTCATTTGACGACTGGTCTGGAGGCTTATTCCATGGTACCATTTGTGATCCTGGTCTGAGGTGAATTCCAATAATTTGGAATGAAACTTTCTTTCTTATACAGTGTAACAAATAGCACATACAGAAAAGCAAATACAGAAAACAAGCCATCTTATGCATGTACAAGAATGTTCATAGGACTCACTCAAAGTCAAGCAGTTGTCAAATATCATCAACAATATTAGCCCTTCAGCCCATTCTATACAGTTGTTACAGTTATCATAGCAAAGAAATTATACAATTTCTTAAAAGGTGCTGCTAAATTATCTAATGCAGCACTAAATATGACTGAAAAATTAATTCTATAAATCGAAGCACTACATATACAGCAGATCAGATAAGCAGAATTGTGGACATGTGTCAAACACAGTTGAGGCATTAAGCCATTTTCAAATGCACCTTATAATGTGCAGAAGCATTGTAAGAAATACTGTTTGGATTTCTTTTTGTCAGATTCTTCAAACAATTATTAGTTAATATAGAGTATTCGTTATTTTGCAAGTTCCTGCAACAACTCTCTTTGATTAAATATGAATAATGGAAGGTTGCAATGATTACATCTAAAAAATTATGTCTCCAAAGACAGGTCAATTGATAATGTTTCTTTAATGATTCTGGATGAATTTAATTCCTTTCATTTCTGGGCTCAATAGCTCTCTCCAGACAATTTGTTTGTTTCTTATTGAATGAATTATCCTTAATATTTATGTCAACAGATTCAGGCAGAAATCAGAATTTCTCATAATAATGGAAAATATATAAAAGTGCATTCTTACCAACATATAATTATGCAATTGCAAATTACTGAAAGGAAAATATTCAATTCAATAAGTAGATGTCAGTCCAAAGTAACTAGTATATTTAATAAGGAGGACTGATTGCATTGTTATTAAATAATATCGTTGTTCACTGAAAAAGTTCCAATGCACACTGGTTTAATAAATAACATACCACAGATTCACAAGTTTAAGAAACTATCAGCTTCATGCTGCAGATAAACATTCAGTGACTGAGATCACAGAGCTGGCTTGAAGCAAAATCTCAGAAAAATAAAATTCATCTCATATGTCCTGGAGAAAGAACCATTAACAGATGGTAATGAACAAGATCTGCATAAGTCTACAACACCCTTCAGGTATCTGAGTGGAGAACGCTTTGAGTAGAAACAGGGTATCCTTCTCTCAGGAAAAATCTGCTTTTCTGTGTCATGCCATCTTAGAGAGAAAGTAGGCCAAAATGCTTAAGACATAGCAAGATGGCATGTAGCATCTGTCTGAGACAAATTTCATTTTCCCTGTAAAAAATGTCCAATTAATTATTGTTAATACGACTATTACTGGTGAAGTCATTTATTTATCCCAGCAATGAATAAGTGGATTGGCAGAAATATCATGCACAACAATACAATGTTAGAAGTTGTTTACAATAACCTCAATGTATTTTTTTAATTTTGATGGATTGTCCCAAGGCAGTTCCAAAAAAAATGACTGGATCCCTGGGCCAGCTTGTTGCCAATGTCTATAATTCCCTAGCTGTGATATGCAAACAAATGGTCATAATATACCAATAAATATTACTCAGGATGAATATTACTTACTATATGTTTTTCCTAAATAATAAGAATAATATACAATGAAAATATAATTACATAGAATTGCATAGCAGTTATAGCAAAGAAACAGGCCATTCAATGCAACAGCACTGTCCTTGTGTTTTTCAAACACACCAGCCTCTTGCCAGCCTATTTAATTAAACCCATCGACATATCCATCTAAGTCATTCTACATAGAACATAGAACATAGAACATTACAGTGCAGTACAGGCCCTTCGGCCCTCGATGTTGCGCCGACCTGTGAAACCAATCTGAAGCCCATCTAACCTACACTATTCCATTATCATCCATATGTTTATCCAACGACCATTTAAATGCCCTTAAAATTGGTGAGTCTACAACTGCTGCAGGCAAGGCATTCCATACCCTTACTACTCTCTGAGTAAAGAATCTACCTCTGACATCTGTCCTATATCTACCACCCCTCAATTTAAAGCTATGTCCCCTCGTGCTAGCCGTCACCATTCGAAGAAAAAAGCTCTCACAGTCCACCCTCTCCAATCCTCTGATCATCTTGTATGTCTCTATTAAGTCACCTCTTAACCTTCTTCTCTCTAACGAAAACAGCCTCAAGTCCCTCAGCCTTTCCTCATAAGACCTTCCCTCCATACCAGGCAACATCCTGTTAAATCTCCTCTGCACTCTTTCCAATGCTTCCACATCTTTCCTATAATGCGGTGACCAGAACTGTACGCAATACTCCAAGTGCGGCCACACCAGAGTTTTGTACAACTGCAACATGACCTCACGGCTCCGAAACTCAATCCCTCTACCAATAAAACCTAACACACCATACGCGTTCTTAACAACCCTATTGACCTGGGTGGCAGCTTTCAGGGATCTATGCACAGGGACACCGAGATCTCTCTGCTCGTCCACACTACCAAGAATCTTACCATTAGCCCAGTACTCTGTATTCCTGTTACTCCTTCCAAAGTGAATCACCTCATATTTTTCCACTTTAAACTCCATTTGGCACCTCTCAGCCCAGCTCTGCAGCTTATCTATGTCCCTCTGTAACCTGCAACATCCTTCTGCACTATCCACAACTCCACCAACTTTAGTGTCATCCGCAAATTTACTAACCCATCCTTCTACGCCCTCATCCAGGTCATTTATAAAAATGACAAACAGCAGTGGCCCCAAAACAGATCCTTGTGGTACACCACTAGTAACTGAACTCCAGGATGAACATTTCCCATCAACCACCGCCCTCTGTCTTCTTACAGCTGGCCAATTTCTGATCCAAACGGCTAAATCACCCTCAATCCCATGCCTCCGGATTTTCTGCAATAGCCTACCGTGGGGAACCTTATCAAACGCTTTACTGAAATAAATTCTCCCACATGTGCTTCCCCTTAAATTGATCAATGATAGTTTAGTCTGTTGATCCTAGGGGCAACTTTGAAGTGATGGGTGAATCTGAATAAAATATGGATTGTACCAGTCCAAAAGTGTGGAGATCAGTCCTTGCCAATTACATGATTGCATGTAATTTAATTTTAAAAGGCAAGCATCTAGTGCAACATATTCTTCCTATAGGCAATTAGTTAATTAGTGGGGTTGAATATCTGGTGGGATGATCAGAGTATAAAAGCTCAGAGTATTTTCTTAAAAGGAGTTGCTTCTCATCCTGGGATGAGTAATCAATGAGATTCATGCAAAAATTGAACAAATGAGAAGCATTAATTAGGTCTTCTTGCCAACAGATGGTATCGGATTTTAAGCCAAATCATTATGATTGAAACAGCAGAAAACAAAACTGGGCTGCTAAGTTAAAGAAAACATTATGATTTGACCGGAAATCCAAAGGAAAAACTCTCCTTCACATATTCCATACACTCTCTCAACCCTTATTTAGATCCAATATTACCATTCCTCCCTTCCCTCAAGTCAACAGGGAACATTACACTCTCCACTATGCTTGCACTCACATCATCAACATCCAAAACTTCCTCGATTACCTTTTCATCTCACTATTAGGTACACAATTTAAGTGATGTTTCCTTCCCCTGTAAGTGAATTTTCCTTGCAGGGCAAGGATTCCATAAAATTCCTTGGATAATATCTCCACCTCAACACCTCCACAGTTTTACAATTGAAAATGGGAGACCTAAGATAGCTCGCCAGCCAATGCCTCAAGGTAGGCCTTTAAGTAACCAATTAATGACCACCACAGGGTCGTTGTACAGCAAGACTCAAATTTCAGGCTGGCAAGGAGGAATTCAGGTACAGGGGAAAGTCTGGAAATCATTCCCACTCAGGCCTCAACGGGACATGGGGGACCTCCATCAATGACCTCCTTTCAAGATCAGTTGCCAGCTCCCATAACAAGGTCACGTATTCACGCATAAAAGAATATAGGAATAAGACACACTAGTCAAGGAAAGCACAAAGTCAGAAACAGTTATAGAGTCATACAGTACGGAAATGAACCCTTCAGTTCAAGTATCTGAGATAACAAGGTGTAGAGCTGAATGAACACAGCAGGCCAAGCAGCTTCTTGCTGCTTGGCTGCTGTGTTCATCCAGCTCTACACCCTTGTTATCTCAATTCTCCAGCATCTGCAGTTCCTACTACCCCTTCAGTTCAAGTCTTGGCTTTCTTTGTAACACTGTCTTATTACACATTAAGATATAGCAGGCTTACTGAATCTCACTGTTTCATTACGGAAAGGCTATTCGTAATGCTAATTGATGCACTCTATGTGTTTTCTCTTTCAAAATTTTATCTCTGTCTGTTCATTGCTTTCCATGCCCAGTGAGGAGCAATTCTGTCACATAATGGTAAGTTGCTCTAGGGCGTAAGGCTCTTATAAAACAACTCCCCCACCCCCGCAGCCTCACAAAAAGACGCATGTTACCTTCCTGGCCTCTTTATCCATAACTGATACACTCTTTGTCCACCCTACCAGGCCTGACCTCCTCTGCCCAACTAGAGACCCCCAAACATAACTAGTCCTGGACTCAGCTGTTGGGACATCTCGCAGTCCCAGACCCTTCCACGACAATTTCCAGTGCAGCTGAGACTGGAGCTTTCTGAGACAGAAATCCCTCCTAAGTGAGGGGTGCAAGGATGGTCTCTAACCAATTAATACTCATTGAAGTGTTAAATGACTACATTAAGGCTGGTATTAGTGATAATGCATTTGCCACCATCTCTTCAGGTGACTGGCCAGAACACTCCGCCATCTACAAGGTTCTGGCCCATATAAAATTTGGTATCTTCACACACATAAACATTTTTCCTTTCAGAAAATAGTTGGGACAAGTTGGAAAGATTAGAAAGCTAATAGTCATTTGATAGTACAGAACTTGATTATTGCTAAAAAGAAGGACATATTTTCTCAAAACTTTTCATTTTGCTGTCATTAGAATAATTCACAAGAATAAAAATTCAGTGGAGAAAGCAACAGTTATACTGTTTGAATGCTGACTGGTTAACAAGTGGACTCTGATTGGTAGAGGTGTTGCCAGAGAGAATACTGACTGACATTTAACAGCCAGGCTTTGTTTAAATTTTAAACAAGGCAGATCGACTCTGATTGTATAGAGAAAAGAGCCAATGAATGGTTGTCATCTATTTAGTTCAGTTGAAATAGGTGCAGTACTTGTACATGAGAGAGAGTAGAAACTGCTGTTGCTGGAGAATTTGAGACAAGGTGCAGAGCTGGATGAACACAGCAGGCCAAGCAGCATCAGAGGAGCAGGAAAGCTGACGTTTTGGGTCTGGCCCCTTCTTCAGAAATGGGGGAGGGGAAGGGGATTCTGAAATAAATAGAGAGAGACAGGGAGGCGGATGGAAGATGGATAAAGGAGCAGATAGGTAGAGAGGAGATGGACAGGCCAAGGAGGCGGGGATGGATCCGGTAAAGGTGAGTGTAGGTGGGGAGTTAGGGTGGGGGTTGGTCAGTCAAGGGAAGATCCTATTTCCTGCAGAAAAAAGGGGTGGCCATGGGTACCTGCATGGGCCCAAGCTATGCCTGCCTCTTTGTAGGATACATGGAACAATCCCTCTTCTGAAGCTACACTGGCCCTATCCCCCACCTCTTCCTCCGTTATATCAATGACTGTATTGACGCCACCTCATGCTCCCATGAGGAGCTCGAACAGTTCATCCACTTCACTAACACCTTCCACCCCAACCTTAAGTTCACCTGGACCATCTCTGATACTCTCTCTCCTTCTTGGACCTCTCTGTTTCCATCTCTGGCAACCACCTGGAAACTGGTATCCATTTCAAGCCTACCGACTCCCACAGCTACCTAGAATACACCTCCTCTCACCCACCTTCCTGCAAAAATGCCATCCCCTATTCCCAATTACTTTGCCTCCCTGCATCTGCTCCCAAGATGAGGCATTCCACTCCCGGACATCCCAGATGTCCTCGTTTTTCAAGGAGCGCAACTTCCCCTCCACAGTGATTGAAAACACCCTCGACCGCATCTCTCGCATTTCCCACAACTCATCCCTCACACATCGTCCCCGCAATAACAACCAAAACAGAATCACCCTCGTCCTCATGTACAACCCAACCAGCCTCCAGATCCAACGCATCATCTTCCGCCACTTCCGCCACCTGCAATCTGACCACCAAAGACATTTTTCCCTCCCCACCCTTGTCTGCTTTCCAGAGGGACCATGCACTCCATGACTCCCTTGTCCGCTCCACCCTCCCCACCAGCCCCACCACCACCAGCACTTTTCCCTGCAACTGCAGGAAGTGTTACACCTGCCCCTACACCTCTCCCCTCATCCCCATCCCAGGCCCCAAGAAAACCTTCCACATCAAACAGATATAATAGGTACTGCAGATGCTGGAGAATCCGAGATAACAAGGTGTGGAGCTGGATGAACACAGCAGGCCAAGCAGCATCATAGGAGCAGGAAAGCTTGACGTTTCGGGCCTAGACCTTTCTCATCTCACATCAAACAGATGTTCACATGCACATCTGCTAATGTGGTAAGTTGTATCCGCTGTTCCTGATGTGGCCTCCTCTACATCGGGGAAACCAAGCGGAGGCTTGGGAACTGCTTTGTGGAACACCTACGCTTGGTTTGCAACAAATGACTGCACCTCCCGGTCGCGGACCATTTCAACTCCTCCTCTCACTCTTTGGACGACATGTCCATCCTGGGCCTCCTCCAGTGCCATAATGATGCCACCTGAAGGTTGCAGGAACAACATCTCATATTTCGCTTGGGAACCCTGCAGCCTAATGGTATTAATGTGGACTTCACAAGCTTCAAAATCTCCCCTCCCCCTACCACATCCCAAAACCAGCACAGCTCGTCCCCGCCTTCCTAACCTGTCTGTCCTTTCTCCCACCTATCCACTCCTCCCACCTCAAACCCCACCCCCACCTCCAACCTACCAGCCTCATCCCCGCCTCCTTGACTTGTCCATCTTCACTTGCCTGATAAACCCCCACCCTAACTCCCCATCTACACGCACCTTTACTGGCTCCATGCCCGCCTCCTTGACCCTTCCGTCTCCTCTCCGCCTATCTGCTCTTTTATTCATCTTCCATCCGCCTCCACTTCTCTCGCTATTTATTTCAGAATCCCGTTCCCCTCCCCCGATTTTCTGAAGAAGGGTCCAGACCCGAAACATCAGCTTTCCTGCTCCTCTGATGCTGCTTGGCCCGTCCCCGCAATAATAACCAAACAAGACTCCCCCTCGTCCTCACGTACCACCCCACCAACCTCCGGATCCAAAGCATCGTCCTCCGACACTTGCACCATCTGCAATCTGACCCCACCACCAAAGACATTTTTCCCTCCCCACAATTAACTGCCTTCCAGAGGGACCACTCCCTCCGCGACTCCCTTGTCCGCTCCACACTCCCCTCCAGCCCCACCACACCCGGCACTTTTCCCTGCGACCGCAGGAAGTGCTTTACCTGCCCCCACACCTCCTCCCTCACCCCAATCCCAGGCCCCAAGAAGACTTTTCACATCAGGCAGATGTTCACCTGCACATCTGCCAATGTGGTATACTGCATCCGCTGTACCCGTTGTGGCTTTCTCTACATCGGGGAAACCAAGCGGAGGCTTGGGAACCGCTTTGCAGAACACCTGCGCTCAGTTCGCAACAAACAACTGCACCTCCCAGTCGCGAACCATTTCAACTCCCCCTCCCATTCCTCAGATGACATGTCCATCCTTGGCCTCCTGCAATGCCACAGTGATGCCACCCGAAGGCTGCAGGAACAGCAAATGATATTCTGCCTGGGAACCCTGCAGCCCAATGGCATCAATGTGGATTTCACAAGCTTCAAAATCTCCCCTCTCCCAACCGCATCTCAAAACCAGCCCAGCTCATCTCCACCTCCCTAACCTGTTTTTCTTCTCACCTATCCCCTCCTCCGACCTCAAGCCCCACCCCCATCTCCTATCTACTAACATCATCCCGCCCCCTTGACCTGTCCGTCCTCCCTGGACTGACCCATCTCCTCCCTACCCCACCACCTACACCCACCTTTACTGGCTCCATCCCCGCCTCTTCGACTTGTCTGCCTCCTCTCCACCTATCCTCTCCTCTATCCTTCCTCTATCCAGACCCCTCTCTCCCTATTTATTTCAGAACCCTCTTCCCCTCCCCCATTTCTGATGAAAGGTCTCGACCCGAAATGTCAAGCTTTCCTGTTCCTATGATGCTGCTTGGCCTGCTGTGTTCATCCAGCCCCACGCCTTGTTATCTCGGATTCTCCAGCATCTGCAGTACCTTTTATCTCTTATCCTTGTTTACAGAGATGTATTCCCTCTTCGAATGAGCTTTGGGTCTGTGGGAAGAGCCTCCCTTCAACTGTGGAGCCTGTTTCCAGCTATGGAAAATATTTGGGTAGCCCATTAGCTGACATGCTTGGGGTGTGGTGTTAGTTATCTCAAGGTCACTAGTTTAATCCCCATACTGGCTGATGTTTAGCGTCATTTGTGACGCAGTGGTAGTGTCTCTGGACTGGAAGGCCCAGATTCAAGTCTCATCTGCTCCAGAGGTGTATGATAACATCTGTGAACAGGTTGATTAGAAAAATAGTTTAATTAAAAAACCTAAAAATTAATAAAGTGGCTTGACTGCTATGATATACCTTACTGAGTAGATTAGTGAACACATGTAATTGATCTCTAGAAGAGGTTATTAACTCAACCCCTCCAAAAAAAAGTCGAGGATAAAGATACATGTGAAGTGAAATTGAAAGGGATTTATATATACTGAAGTGATCCAAAATATGCTCATCCTGTGTTGGGGTGACCCTGGAGATATGTAATATCGCAGCTGATTGCGTTATGCAGTGAAAATTTTCTGAAATTCTACTTGATTACCCTTAGGAATCTATGGAATTTTGTAGAACAACTCTTTGGAAGATTAAATAGGTGAAGGAGCAAACTTGATAAGTGTCCTATTCTTGATGAATTGATTTTCATTCATATAACTTGGTTCATTGCTGAGAAAATGGGGATCCCAGCTTCTTTGCATTGTTTACCATTCCCTGTTCCCATGCTGAGTCAGTCAATAAGATAAGTAAAAACAAACAAGAATATATTTTCTAATTAGACATCACTGTCCATTGTCTTCATTCAATCAAGTGTCGCTGATGACAACTAGATATTTCATTGTAATTCCAACATTCTCCATTTTCAGGTATTTATTTGTTAAACATAACATTTTAGATTCTATTATTTGTGCTTTGGGAATTGACATTACCTTTTCAAATTATAACGTAGCTACGTATGTGATGATCCTGGATCATTAAAATTCAACAATGTTTTTCCAAGAGCTACAAAAGTTGCAAGCAATCTGATTAATCGGTTTACACACTGATAGTTTATTCAAATGTCCTGTGTACTTTATGTGACTGAATAGTTCCTAAAATGTATCTCCAGTATTGAACTAAACACCTTATTTAGCAACTACCTTAATGGATCTCATCACGATAAATGACAGCTCAATGGCTACAAGAAGTTTTACAAATAATAAAGTGGATTAATTGATGCATGTCTTTATAAGAATTGTCAACTAATTTTTGAGACAAATCACATGACTACCATTTATACTTCTGCATACAAGTACTGCTGTAAAGCAGTTTCTGCTTAGATCTGACTATACTGATCATGGAAAGATAACTCAAACTGGCTCGGTCCAAGTAATTTACATTTTTTTTCTCGCTCATTGGTAACTATGAAATAATAGTTATTTACCTTTGCCTTTCCTTTAAACTGAGGGAACGCAGCAAGTTAAGCACGGTAGGTTTTCAAGTTAGTGTGAAAGCGTTGCTGCAGATCAGTATTTTAGAGGTAATGGTCCTGAAAATGTTAAAATTGGTGACTGCATTAGTGACAAACAAATTTGCTGATGTCGTAATGACTTGCACGGGGAATAGTGGAACATCTTAGTATCTTATAGAATGCCGAAACTGTACTTCTCATAGTACTAGAAACGATGTGTATCTTACCAATGTAATTCACATCTCATTGCTATCATGCAATAAGCTACAGGTTGTTTAAGCTGAAAGCCTCTTCAGTAAGATTTAGTCGGTGGAAGTAAACTACTACAATCACAACCAATCACAGTCAGCATTCCAAAAACAAATCTAATAATCAGGAGATTAGCCTCTTTGAAAAACCTTAAATCTATTTTTATTCAAAGAATCCCCACAGTGTGGAAACAGGCCATTCGGCCCAACAAGTCCACACCGACCCTCCGAGAATCATCCCCCTACACTATCCCTGTAGCCCTGCATCTCCCATGGCTAACGCACCTAACCTATACATCCCTGGACACTATGGGCAATTTAGCATGGCCAATCCACCTACCCCGCACATCTTTAGACTGTGGGAGGAAAACGGAGCACCTGGCAGAAACCCACGCAAACACGTGAAGAATGTGCAAACTCCACATAGACAGTCGCTTGAACTTAGAATCGAACCCGGGTCTCTGGCACTGAGCCAGCAGTGCTAACCACCAGACACCATGCCACTCGTCATTTAAGGGCTGTGGGCTTTGTTGTCTGGCTTGGTATTTACTTCCCGTCCTGAGGTGTCCTTGAGAATTTATGAATGGCAGGAGAACAACAACGGACAGCAGTCCAGCAGGCTCCATTGTCCTCTGCTCATCTCCAATTACTACCAGCATCCTATCATCTTCTGAACAAGCTCTTATCCATTTTCTCCAACAAATTCCTTCTCTTCTCTTATTCACACACTAATAGCACCCAGGAATTCTCCACAAAGAAAACGTCACAGCCTGAACTACTCAACAGCAGCTCTGCCTCTGAAGAGGAAGCTTGTGAACCCTCAATAAGGTGTTACCAATAAAGTGTTCACCTGCACCATTTCAGAGAGTTTCAGCTTGGTGGATAGCCTATCTAGATTCGAGTCGTGGGCCAAAATCTGACCAACGCACTGTTGATGCAACTACACAGCCAGCCAAAGAAGGAGCACCTGAGGTCTCTGGCAATAGGAGAAATGCTGAGACCTGGCATCTGCTCAGCTCCAGGCAGAAAATGTGCACCTACTATTGGCCATACTGTACTATAGAGACATGCCCAGGAATATCAGACAAGTGCACCACAGGCAGTTGTTAGGCTGGAAGGAAAGGTAGTGTCATGTGAATGATAATGATGAAATAACCAATTGCTCATCATTAAAATATAAGTTATAAAGTAGATATTGTAGCAAACCAACTGACCTATGTACGTAAAGTTTGCAATTTGTAAACCCATAGCAGACTAACTGCCATGCAATCACAACATCATACCTACACGCATGATGTGCTTAATGGTGAATTCCCTAAAAGGCAAGGTGCATACACAACGGAGGGAGAATTCCTTCAAAGTTCCCACTACTTTAGTGACTCTGGCATACAAGTATTTGGCTGCATCCATGAAGACCCAGGATCAGCAGAATGTTCAGTGGCTATTGAGATGGACTCTGAATGGTGCGTTGTTATCGCTTTATTCCAGATTGCCTAGCAACTTGGCAAAGTGACAGGGGTACAAGGGACACCTTCTCCTCTGAGACAAAGTCGGTGTCTGCAGCCACCACGTGATAAGGTGCAACAGTGAAACATGCCAGCAGCCTCCTCTCAAGACACTCCAGAGGTCTCGTTTCCCTCTGCCTCACCCTTCTTGAAATGCTAAAGCCTATAACACTATAAGCTGAGGAGTGCAAGTCTACAAACAAGCAAGAGGCTCTCAGCAAGTCTGGGCCCTCCAGGCCAAAATGCACCAGGAGACAACTGCCCAAGTCTTCCATGTCAACAGGGACATCCACAGAGCAGGACTCCTCAACCCTAACTGTGGATATCAGGCCTGCACCTAGATGTAATGGGAGGGAGAGGAAGAAGAAATTGACTGAGGGCGCATAGGTAGCACAAGTGCTACATCATTGTACATAAGCCGTTACTTCTGTCAGTATATTTTCACTTGCACTGTTATAATGCCTTATCATTAGTACTATTTTCATTAAGTCGGACATGTGAGGGATGAGGAAACTCATCATGTAAACCAAGGATGTACATCGTTGCAGTTGCCAAACATTGCTCATCTCTAATAAGCAACTGAGTGTCTGACTACAGATAGCCACATACATCAGGGATCCTTAAACCTTAACATTTAGGACTATAGACAAGGCAGTTAATGGTGAGGGCACTTAGGCTAAAGACAATTGCCAGGGAATGTGCCAGGACTTGTCTTGCACACATCCTCCAACTTTCACATCTATCTTATGAGTAAGAGTGCAGAACCAAAGATGATTCCACACATCTCAGTAAGAAAAAGTCGGGAGATTTTCAAGGGACCACAATGACATTCTAGACTGGGAGGTGTTTAATTGTCAGCTCACATGTTTACTGTTCCTCGTAATGTTGCCATCCATAGAGAAAAACGGCACAAAGCATCACTTCTCTCAGGTTAAATGCAGTCGTAGAAGATGTTCAAGCATGTTAAGAAAATGTTATAGTCTCTGCACACTCAAGCATTGAAGGGATATGACTGAAGGAAGACCAAAAAGGAGCTTCCTCAGGATTAGTGTCAACCTGCTGTCTTGCATGAGAAGAAGCACTACAGATAACTTTATGTCATATCCTCATGGATAGTTTCAGGGCTACATAATTTTAGCTCCATATGATGTAAGTGCTTATTCACTAATTGTGGTGTAGGGCAAATTAAGCATAGCTACTTTAATTTTGGCTCAATTCAAATGACCTTTGGGCATTAACATAGATAATGTAACATTTAATATGCAAAACAAAATGGGAAGAGCAACAAGTTAACACATTAGATATGTTCTTTACACCAAGTAGGAGGATGCCGACCATTTGATTAACTTAAGTGTAAAAAGACTGAAACGAAACCTCAAACCAGCTCAGTTATCCAGCAAGCAGCTGATTAGTTATCTCTGCCTCTCTGGATTTCTGACATTGCTCTGTCTTCCTCTCGTAGGCAGCTTTCTCATTAATCTCCTGACTCCGCAGCCTCCTCTTCATCCTCAGACCATTCGTCTCACCTCACTATTTTGTCTGCATCCTGATCACCCTTTGTCAGCTTAAGTTGTGAAGAGCATGGAATACTACAATGATGAGGGTTAACCTATCAGAGCCCTATTTAAAAAGCCTTGTCAGAATGGTTAAGGCAATAAAAGCTCATCTTCAGAAAGCTGATGTTCTGTTCATCAATGACCCCACCGAAAACATGAGTTGTGCATTCTGTGTGTCTCCGCATTTCTCACAGAAATGCCACTTTTGGAAGGATTACCCCTTGTCTCCCAGCAGTCTTCTGTCTGGACCAAGGACCTCGGAAAGAAGCAGGAGACCGTGAGTGCAATAACATGTGTAGGTGAGTTCCCAGAATACCTGGCACACGTTTTCAAAATGTGGCTTTGATTGTGACAAATTCATTGAACATTAAGGGAGTGAAATCCTTTCCTGTTCACAATCACTGCTGATTGCTGATGTGGAGCTCTCAAAGCAACATAGACACATTTGATAGCATGCAACACCTGGGGAGAAGCCAGCATTGGTGGAGGACTCTAAAGCCCTGGACTAACTCTCTTTATCGAAGTTGAAGGTAAAAGAGAGGTGGACTTAGGCAAAAATGGTGCCACTAACATCCTAGATACACTTATGTGCTACGAATCAGCAAATATCAACTAGGTACCCAGTTGCTCCCTTATCTGAGCCATTTTTGTGACCTTGTTGACTATTGGAATGGGATTGACATCCAAACCTTTGTTTCTTTGATATTTATTGAGGAATTAATTTCAATCAGGACACAAGGGATGATTAGTCATGTATTCTTTGAAATATCACCATAGGATCTTATATATTCCCCAAGCTGGCAGATGAGGTCTCAGCATCATGTCTCATTGAAGAGACAGCACCTCCAACAGTACAGCTGTCCCCCATTGCAACACTTGAGTGTGCTTTTGCCAACACTCCTAGAATGGCAGGGAGAATATTGGATTTGCCATCAGTCTCCTGGAGGCTATTTCCTGGCTTAAAGAAATATCTGAAATGTGTGACAAGAGGCAATATTTCTGTGTGCTGCTGGGCTAGAAAAAAAACACATTAGTTAAAACAGCTGAAAGCCTAGCAACATTGAAATCTTTCCACCAAATCTTTTGTGTGTTGTTCCTTCTATTTTATTTAAACATAGACATAGTAGAATAATACACCCCTTATTCCCATGCTAAAACAAAAATTGATGGCTTTATTGTGCACAGGTTTGGAAGTAATAGGTTAAAGGTCAATTGTTGGCATTATCAAGGTTGGAGTGAAAAGAAATCTCCCAGAGTAGCTTCACTGGGAGAGAAAATCCAGTTGGAGTGCCACACTTACCTGTCGTGCTCAAGCTCTGGAGTGGGACCTACACTTGGAACCATACAAGGCAGAGGCAAGAATGTCATCAACTGAGCCACAGCTGGCAAATGGCAATACCGACTTTAAGTCACTCAATTCTGAATTTTCAACAGTGAGTAGAGAGAGGTGAAAGAGTTTTTCTCTTGTGCTGATGGGTTATATTTAACACACTGTGATGAAGTTGTACTAACAATCCATTCAACTCCACATTCTCACCTCTCAGAAACTATCACTTTTTCACTAAAGGTTATGTTGGATGCAGGATAGCCAGTTACATATTCTACAATGTTCACTCATTGCAGTGTGGGAAGATGGAAAAGCAAAAAGAACTCTGATAAGAATCAAAGTTTCATTAATTGCCATTGAAATTTTTGACTATAAAAGGAAAGCAAGGCTTTAAGTGTGGTTTGAATATTTGAACTATGTGCAAACGTAATCCATGTTTAAACTTAGAAGCTACCACTCCTTATCCAGTCCAAAAATGCAGTCAGCAATTTCTCAAAAAAGGAAATCTCATCATCCATACAACTTCAAGTAACAAATCCAGGAAAAAGAATGGTTAACTTGAACATTTTCTTTTAATGTGGTTTTGTCATGTTGAGCATGTTCATTAAGATATGATAATGCTGAATTCCCTTAATGAATGTCCTCAGGACAAATATAAGTGAAACCTCAACTAAATTTGCAATCAGAGCTGCTGTAAATCAGTAGCTGGCGAGTAAAGGTGTTTTGCTACAACACAGAGATATGTAGGGAAGAGGGTCAAGTCAAACCCATTTTAGCACCACCTAAGTGAACTGAGAACAGGCTGATTTTCATCTGTCATTATGACAACGGATGCATGTCAACAAAGCATGAGAGCTGAAATTGGAGGATAATTGATGTCATTACTAAGTACTATTAATGTTTATAGGACCATTTTATACACAATAAGAACAGCCCACTAAGATGGCCCTTGACTTTCTGCATTGAGATCCCAACTGAGGACTATCTCCCTTGACTTAACAACTGCTGACAACCATGGCAAGCCTCCTGACTTTGTGTCTGCGCTACACAACAATGCAAGCTGGAAATACTGTGAGTTTGGTAGCTCTGGTTGAAGGGCAAAGTGCAACAAGGCAAGGGACGCTGTGATCATCCAACTTGGCTGAAACTGAGTGACAGATAAGAGAGCAAGTGAACAGCACTGAGATACAGCCTTGTCCAAACCACCAGCTGGGTCTCTGACCCCTCTCTGTAATTTTTTTTTTGCAGTAGATTTCAATGATAGTTGGCAGTGTGCCCTGCAGAGAAGCTGACAAGTGGTCTGATGCCAAAGTCCACGGATATGTAATGGATTCTGTTGCTGATCATGGGCATGCCCTGACATGCTAGTGCTGACTGTCCAAGATGGAAGAGCAAGTGGTGAGCTGGAGTTACCAGGTATCTAATTTCCTCACAGCGGGTAGTAGTCTAGGATATGAATGCCACATATTAAAGAGATGAGATCTGCCGGTCATTGGGTTGACAACAAACAAAAATCCCCCTCTTATTAGACATGTCGCTGCTGCCTCGCCAGAATCTCATCTCAACATCCAGAACTCTATTGGAAAATACATCTAGTTGTTACTGCTATTGAGCTAGGCCTCATTGGACCACTAATGTGATTTTCCCAGATTTTTCACCATAACCATATCTGAGAATCTGTGGGCGATGTCCTATAACGGAGCAGAATTTGACAATTAAATAATTGAGAAATTTACAACCAGTTCAAGATTCCAACACATCAATCGTTCGCAGTGATATCCTCAGTTGAATGGGGGCAGCAAAAAGTCAAATCCTCTTAAGTAGAATACTTTTTCACAGCTCTACTACAGTGCTGCTCCAGTGTATTAGAAAGTAGTTTCTCACCATCATAACTATTCATTGGGAGAAAACCAAAAACACAACTCCCTCTTATTCTGAAACACTGGGATGCACGAATGTCCCCAAAGGAATTAAAAAAGAAGTACTATTAATTAAGAACAGAAATTCTGTGTGTAAATAACTATAACAGATGCTTTTACACAAAGACCTTGCCAAGTTTGGAATGAGGCCAAACAGCGTAGATCAAGGAGCTCAACAGGAATGGAGATTTACGTAACACTTAAAATAAACAACAGTTGTGTCGCATTACCAAGTCAGAAGGAACTTTGTGACAAAATCACAGACTCCTTGTCTCTCTAAATAACCATAACCGATTACTGTTTCAATAGGATAGATCTAACAAATGGTGCCAGGAGCCTGATCAGTCACAAACAACTTTAATATGAGATCAACAGATATTTTTCTCTAAGGAAGAGTCATGGTAGACTTGAAACATTCACACTGTTGTTCTGTCCACAAATGTTGTCAGATTAGCTGAGTTTCTCCAGTGTATTGTGCTTTTTCTTTCAGATCTTCACCATCTGCAGTATTTGTTTTTGATTTGGTGCTAAATTCCTGATTATCATAGGGTCAAATAACCCCTCCTAACTTGACCACTTGTTTGTTTACAAAAAACATGAACTGTCTAAGAAAACAATTCAATTTATCAAATAGCTAAGATAAAATACCTACAAACACCACAAAACCAACCAAATTGCTTAGTTTAAAATGAAAACCGCACTTTGTGAATCATAAAATACCACAAAAACTAACGAATAAGGCCTTTCAAAAGTTTAATGGAGTGGAGACATTTGTCTGTTGTTAATGTAGGGCAAATTCAACTTTGGACATTTTCAAGCTGGACACCTTGGTGTGTACAAAATAGGACAGCAATCATATTGAAAAATACCAGCAATAGGCACGCTGGCAGCCACCTGAAATGGATGTAATCCTTGTTGATGTGCCCAACAATGACCTGGTACTTCTTGTTCTGAAGCTGATGAATAGCAAGCATTAGCAAAGGTAGGATTTGTGTTCTGCTGTTGTCACAACAGCACTGCAACATCATTGGTTGTACGAGTATAGCTTGGCATGATTTCCATTATTCTGCTTGTGTTGGCATATGGTGATTTGCCTGACACATAGTTCAAATGATAAGTCTCTGAAACAATATCTCCTAAATTGCCTTCCAAATATCATGAGCAGCTGAGAATGTGGACAGAGCAGTATCCCTACTTAACATGGGATAATCAGCACGTAGCACCAGTGAAGTTAGGATTCAACTCAGAATTTTGCAGGGATATCACTCCAGGGCTAAGTACACCCATTGTAAGTCTCAGCAAATCCTACGTTTTCCATTGGAACTGCACCAATACAATACCAAAATGGTACAGTCAGTAGGAGACTCCATTGCATTCCATCTCAGCCAGCTCAATTTTAAGCTTCTCTTCAATATGCATGTTGTACTTTCTTCATACACCAGTGATAGGAATTGCTTCTCCTTTTGTGTAACATGGCAACTCACTTGAAGTTATCAATTATGTCAGACCCATCCCAACATAGCAATCGGAGGTTCCAAACTCTTTAAATACATTCTGTGCTGCAAATTCCTTTATCTTTCAATGCCATGCTGACTTCATATATTGAAATATGCTATAAAGCTTATCATAATGGAAGTCCCACTACAGCTGCTCTAGCTACATCAGTAACATAATATAGTTATGATACCCAAAGCTGCATTGCAAAGGTATAGTTCTAATTCTCTTAATTGTTCAGCCATTATAGGCAGTTGGTCCATTCATGCACTGTTGAACTCTTGAGATTTTTTTAGGTAGCCCAGGTAGACAATCATTTGGCACTTCATTGCACTTGGTGCCCTAAATTTCTCTTGTAAGTGGCGTTCTTCAGAAGTCCTCAAACACTGCTACCATTTATGTGATTAATGGTGGAGCCACAAAAATACAAATATAATAAATTTGTAGGCTATTTATTTTAACTGGAATGTTCATAAACAACACAAGCGTAACAGCATGTTTCCACATCTCTTATATTTTTCGGCTGCATACACAACTGTCAGGTCATGTGAGACATGGCGTCAGATCCTTCAGTGTCTTTTCAATTATAGTGTTTGAAAGTGACCCCATAACAAGAAGTAAGAACACAGGAATTACTTAACATAAAAGCATAAGAATGAAGAATAGGAGTAGGCACTTCAGCACCTGCCATTTAATATGATCATGGCTGATTTCATCTTGGCCTAAACTCCAATTCCTGCCTGTTTTCTATAACTCTTCAACCCATCATTATTTAAAAATCTGTCTATCTCCTCCTTAGATTTGTTCAATATCTTAGATAAGAACATAAATTAGTTTTCAGGGCCAGAGATGTTCATTAATGATGGCCTTTAATTATAATGGAAGTTCATCAAAGATCCTTTGACAGAACTTTCCCAACCTATAAGCACTTCCATCTAGAATGTCAAGGGCAGCAGATGCATGGGAACAGTACCATCTGCAAGTTGTCCTCCAAACCACTCACCATCCTGACTTGGAAATATATCTCTGTTTCATCATTGTCGCTGGGTCAAAATCCTGGAATTCGCTCCCTAAGGGCACTGTGGGTCAACCTATGGCACAATGACAGCAGCAATTAAGAAGACAACTCACCACCACCTTCTCATGGACAACTGAAGGATGGCAGCCATCGAAGCCCACATCCCACAAGTGAGTAAAAACAAGGCTTAGTAGCTTGTTAAAAGAATTCAGTTACTCTTGATCAAATAAGTCTTAATTTTTTTATTTGTTTTACCTGAAGAATGGTGCATAAGAAGATGAAGTTTATATCAATTTAAGGATTTTGTATTGATACTGCAAATGAATTAAATGGAACAGCACGGTATACATATTTCCAGTTAGGGTGCAAAACCATTGATCCCCTGTGAACCATAATATTATTACATGGAGGAAATTTAAATTGTACAAAGTAAATGACATCTCACTGGGATTATTGATATCTTTGCTGGTTGAAATGACTTCTGGGGAAAGTGATGACAGAATAAGTTTCCAGACTTTTACATAAATTGTCCCGAGCTATGCTTGCTTTGTCTTGCTGAAATGACTGAATATCCTAATTGTTAGTATCTGGATGCAACAGACTTCAAGGCCCAGTTTGGCCTTTTTATGTTTATTCCCATATTTTTAAAAAGTCACAATTTGGCACATTTGATATTGACAGTGTTTGATTTAGCTATTAGTTGGTACAAGAATGAAAGCAAATGAAAAATTTTGAAAGGACTCAGCCTGATCCTAACCCCCAGGAGGCTGGCCTTGTGATATACTCACTATTTCCACTAACAAGAATTGCAATCGCATCCTTATGACGTCATCAGCAAAAGACATGCATAGGATAAAAGGACCATGTTTTGCCATGGTGTTGCTGCTAATTCGCAGTGGTCAGCCAGTAATTCGCCCAGACAACTTCCAACCTTAAAACTGCTAACTTGGGTTTGTTTTTCATTATTATTTTCAAAGCCAAGGTAAGGAGTATTGAAATTGTATCAGAGATAAAAGGTGCTGCAGATGCTGGAGAATCCGAGATAACAAGCATGGGGCTGGATGAACACAGCAGGTCAAGCAGCATCATAGGAGCAGGAAAACTTGACCTTTCGGGCCTAAACCCTTCATCAGAAATGGGGGAGGGGAAGAAGGTTCTGAAATAAATAGGGAGACAGGGGGAGGTGGATAGAGGATGGATAGAGGAGAGGATAGGTGGAGAGGAGGCAGACAAGTAGAAGAGGCGGGGATGGAGCCAGTAAAGGTGAGTGTAGGTAGGCGGGTAGGGAGGAGATAGGTCAGTCCAGGGAGGACGGACAGGTCAAGGGGGCGGGATGATGTTAGTAGATAGGAGATGGGGGTGTGGCTTGAGGTGAGAGGAAAAACAGGTTAGGGAGGTGGAGATGAGCTGGGCTGGTTTTGGGATGCGATTGGGGGAGGGGAGATTTTGAAGCTTGTGAAATCCACATTGATGCCATTGGGCTGCAGGGTTCCCAGGCTGAATATGATTTGCTGTTCCTGCAGCCTTCGGGTGGCATCACTGTGGCATTGCAGGAGGCCAAGGATGGTCATGTCATCTGAGGAATGGGAGGGGGAGTTGCTGGGAGGGGGAGTTCCTGCTCCTATGATGCTGCTTGACCTGCTGTGTTCATCCAGCCCCATGCATGTTATCAAGGAGTATTGAATCTCCTTTGAAGAATGAAGAAATGTAACATTCTCTCAAGTAGAACAGAAAGTAGGTAATGTGAGTGTGACAGCCATGTTAATTACAAAATTATTTCTGTAAAGTAGACTAGTCATTCAGACGATTCATACCAATGGGATATGCCACCCATAAAGCTCACAAACAGACTTCCTTACCAAGGGGCACAGCACGCAGGAGGCTTGACCCGCATCTTTTAGGTGTATTCTACAATGGGCTTTATTAAACAAGCATATTTCATCAAAATGGTTTACTCCGGATTTCTGATCTGCTTTATATAAACGTCATAAACAGATATTTCAAAGTTTAAGAGAGGTGATAAATGATAAATATAACATATGGTAAACATCAGCCTGAGTGATTCACACATTAAAGCTCAACTGGGACACCAGAGCCAAACTATTTCCTTTAAGTATATGTTGTTTTCCGCTTCCTGTTAACAAGAGAACTCCAGCTGCCACGAATAAATGTTTATCTTTATCTGAAACCTTTCAAGCATGTCCCAAGAGTCCGATCCTCTCACACCTGCAATGCGTTCAATATCTGAAAAATAATAAAGAGGCAGTTTTAATCATGCCTAATTTGCCATACAAAAGTTCAGGAAGGCAAATAATGTAAAAGGCTCTTTATTTTCTTCAGTAGAGCACTTCAGCCAGGTTTCAGAACAAGACTGGATGCCTCCTTGTAAAGAAAGTTAGGTGTACAGATCAAAAAATGGTGCCACTCGTCAGCTGTGGCTCAGTTTGCAGTTCTAATGCAGGAGGCTCCTGGTTTGAGTCTCACTATAGAAGGTGGACTGTCAAAATCTAGGCTGATATTCTAGTGTGCTACAAAGGAGTGCTACACTGTCAGAGTGCTATCTTTCCAATGAGAATTAATCCAAGGCCTTATTTTCCCATTCAGATAGATGTAAAAGATCTCTTAGCAGAGATGAATATGGGAATTTCACATGGAGTCTTGGCTAATATTTGTATTTCAATCACCATTATCTGGTTATTGTGGGTGTGGTTTTCTTACGATAAAACACCTCAACTACTATAATATGGTCAGAAAGGTTCTCTGTATGTTAGCTCATGTATCATATTTATATAAATCTGCTTTTGTGCATGGATGTGTATTCTCCTCAGTTGATGTATGGTTGATGGGTATGAGGTTTTCAGGATCTAAATCATCATCCTGTTTAACAGAGGGCTGATCATGTAAAACTCAGTTGTGTTGTCTGTTTCAACATAGGGCTTAACCATTGCTTGTGTCATCGCAGTTAAACCTGGGCTGGACACATTAATGCAGTATCTTTCCACTGCCCCATGTGTTACTGTGGCATGCACAAACTCTGATACTTTGTCCCAGTTCAAGTTGGTATAATTGCATGTTAATTGGTTATGATCTTGTATCATTTTCTCTCTTCTTTCCGGCAATGCATCACGTACATCTGGCTAGGTGTTAAGAGAGTCTGAGGGAAGAATTAGGTCTTCCAAACACAGAGCTGCTTGTATGAGTAAATTATTACCTGGAGAAGTAGCTATCTGAAAATCTTTAGCAAATCAATCTACATTTGTCCTTAGACTTGGAAGATGTCATCCACAATCTTGCTCAGGTTAGTCAGAAGGAATAGCCTGTGGAAGAAGTTCCCTCAATTGTTGGAGTTGATGGATTTGACGTGTTCCACATGACTGGATCAGGTGATCAATGCCCCTATTGACTCTAGGCCAATGGATAAATTCATGCACCAATGCCTTGGCTTTTCTGTGCCCATGTAACCTCGGTGTATATGCTCAAGGATACCACGACTTATCATAACATAGCAGTGTCACCTTTAAATTCACCAGTAGCATCAAACTTGTCTGGTTAAAGGTTAGTCAGCTTATGATAGACTCACTATTGCGGTCTGAAATCTTTGGTGTTGCAGCTGAGAGTTTGCTAACTCATGGATCATTATAACATGTAGATCTGTGCATGCTGGCAGAGTGATATTAGAATGCCCTCCTGTGTCATTGATGTAAAATGTTTCAGGTGTGCACTGGATGGAGCATTATTGAGATTTAAGTCAGATAATGCCAATGTGAACTACACTACACTGTATCATTGTAGGGGTCTGAAATCCAATTGAACTTTAATTATAAGACTCAGGACCTAAATATGGGACTAATCCAGATGCAAGTTTGTTAATGTTCACCAATTCAAGTTATCAAAGTAAGTAGAATACAAATGGCACTTAACCTGACAGTGGACTCAGGTGCTCCAACATAGAATACGGATCCACAATTAGCTGAGATGTACTCTTTTTTCTATCATCTTTCTTCTTTCTGTATGTACAACTGTTGAAAAGTAGGCCTTATTAATCCTTTGCAAACCTTAAGCCAATTCATGACCAGAAATATCTTTGTACCCTAATTGGTCTAAGCATTGCAGATTAAATTTTAATTGGTTAAGTGATGCATACACAGTGTATGAACAGACCATGATCAATCTTGGCTTAATTAATAAAGGAATAGAATACAAAACGAGGGAACTATGCAGCTTTAAAACACTTGGTTGGCCTTGGCTGTGGTATCGTGTTCAATTCTGGGCACCCTCTTCTTAGGACGGATGTTTAAGCCTTAGAAAAGGTGCAAAAGAAATTCATTGTGCAGGAAATAGGGAAGTTCAGTTACCTGGAGAGACTGGAGAAGGCTATGTTGTTTTCTTTATTGTGAATGTTCGGAGAAACAGATAGACGTGTTCAAAATCATGAATGGCTTTGATATAAAGAATAAAGAGAAGTTGTTTCCATCTATAGAATTCATGGAAGTCAGAGAGCATAGATTTAAGGCAAATGATATAGATCAGGTCTACACTCAGACTAATGAACATGAACAGGTTTTCTTGAATGTAACTAAATACAAGGGATGATCAGAGGATACATTCAGAAATACTACAGACACATATCCCAGTTCCATGCAACCTGATATCATGTTGACTTTGCTCCTTACGTACATGCTCAGTAGCTATTAAAATAATGGTATAGTTACTTCTTTACTACACTGTGACAGGTGAAAGTAAATGTTCTTATGACAAGTTGTTATGAGTTGGTATGTTTTAGCCAAAAGGATGGCGAAAGAAGATTCAGTAGTAACTTTCAAAGTGGAATTGAATAAATATTTCGGGGGGGAAATGTTGTGGGTTTGGGAGAAGAGCAGAGGGGCAAAACTAATTGTATCACTGTACCAAAAAGTCAGCATAGGCACAATGGGCTAAGTGACCTCCTTCTGTTTGGTATCATTTTATGATTCAACAAATACAATTCTGGGTGCTTAAACCAGTTGAGTACTGGACCCATGCTAGACCCAAATGCACAACATTCAAATGTTTGCAGAGGACCTGAAATCCACAGCCAATCTATCTCTGCATAAGTGTCAACAGAACACAGACTTATCCAGATGAAAGAAAAGTTTACAAGTTTACAAGTTTACAAGTTTTTTTTTGAAAGAAACAGAGAGTTTATCTAAATTGATATTTTCTGCAGTTCAGTTTATGTCTGACCAACCACCATCCAATGTGTTTTAACCTGATTTTCAGATTAAAGAGCTTTAGTGTTTACGTTTACCACAGAAATGTAGTCTTAATTCGATCTTTTAGACTATTGATAATGAGGAGGAGTAGTATTGAAGTAATAAGAGTTAAAGATTGAAATAAATTTTAAAAATTGCTTGCCCCATGATATGCTGCCTTGTAGTAATGGCATAGACAGTAGATTCCTGGAATGGATTCTTGTCAAATTCAGGTCTTTAAGTACAATGCAGCAACTAACAAGTTGTTGAACAAAGTTTTGCAAGCTGATGACCCAGGAGATTGCCAGTATTGGTCAGGAAATTGATCTGACAGTTGCTGCCACAAGAGAGAAACACACACATATACATATATACATATATATATATACACACATACCTGCCTGCTACGCATCATGGTGCCTCTCAGAAATGGTTCCAGATTGCAGAGCAGCAGAGAGAACACATCACCCAGTGTAAAGGGAATAATTAACTACACAATCTATTACAATACATTAATTACACTATCAATTGCCAGCACTCAATATGTCATCAACAAGGGTTATTTTTCTTTCAATCCAGGTTGATCACATTATGAAATACCCTGTTAAATTTCAATGCATACAGGCCTTCATTTGTAAATGTCAAAAACTAGGTTGAAAAACAAACTTACTGCTGAGCAACTCCAGCAGCACAAATCCATGTCAATTCAGTGTCAAGTTCATTGTCTCTTTTGTGTTGGTAGCTACAGAGGCAATACTGACAGTACATCTTCCACTGATAAGCAGAATGGTAGCAGTGATGAGATGTGTGACATTTGTGATGTCCAGTGACTACCACATGAATCTTTTAACTCTTTGGCCACATCAGTAGAGAGTTTTGGGTACAGCTAAACTTCTGCGTGAGTTGCCATTCTTTTTCAAGAGAATCAATTGTCATTTGTTGTGTGACCCTTTTCTATGCCTGTCAAAGTGAAGCATGTTGCTTAAGCTTTTTCATTTTCTCCAAGTGCGATACTCTTTGTTGAGGTGATTAAAACACTTGAGGCAGGGAGATTAATAGCTAAATGTTCCCTCTGACTCCAGTCTAAGTTACATTTTGCACAGATCATGTAATTTTCACCGTTTACTTTTGTCTCAGTACTCATTTCTGTCCTTTATGCATTTTTACTCTCCATTTGACTCTATCTCTGCAACTTCTAATTGTTTCTATCTTTCCTATTGTTGTTTTACCTCTTTTTCTCATTCCTCACCTTTATTTTTGTTTGTTTGCTGATTCTCTGTGACATTAGATTTGGATACAGCAGGTATGTTAAAGTGAGTGAGCAGCAACCACTTCTGGGATTTGCTCAAAAGGATACTTGAGGGACAATTAAAGCATGTTGTCTGGCAAACTAATGGGCTCTTGATTGCTTGCTTTCTGTGGAAATAAGCAGAATGTGTGGGTTTGGGGAGGCAGGGGCATCGACACATTCAGTCTCAGCAATACTGTATGAACTTTCTGGTGAAACACCTACGCTGATGGTTGAATGCTTTTTTCATCAATGTAACTCATTCCAACAACAATGGAAATCCACTTTTCAATGTTTGTTATGAGGTGCTGCTGGATTTACCATCTCACTTTCTGCCCAATATCCGACAGACGACTGTCATGGGAGAACGTGTAAATGAGGAGGAACACTTAATCATGTAGAGACCGAGTACAGTTCTCCAGCAACCGCCTCTTCCTCTCAACAGTCTTGTTTTCCTGCTGGTGTCAGCCTGCACGTCAGGGATCCGTATCTTGGAGAAGGGAGAATTCCGTCAAGGAGGCAAATAGCAAAAAATTTCTTATCGGGGAGGAGTAGCAACACTGGCTAATTCTGTCCATTCAAATTTTGCTGTAACAGTTATCAATGATTGCAAAGAAACTAAGAACTGTTTTTTTTCTGTCTACTAGGAACATTTGATGCAAGGCATCAGTGAAAGACTGCAGTGAAAGCCAACGACACTCTGTTGGATTCCTTCATTTTCTGCCAGCAGATTCTATTGATCTGTCCTCAGAACACTTTGCTTCATTGAAAGCTGCTTGTTTAGCCATTTCAAATTTTCAAAAGGATCAAGTTTGAATCTTTTACCAGGGTCTGGACGCCCCAGCGAGGCACCATGAATTAGATGCAGATTAATCTTTCTGGCGAGCAATTCCAGTACTGTTTCTCAATATCACCCAGAACAGTGCTCCACAATTCCTCGACTTTAAAATTCTTGTAGTCTTTTAGTGTGATGTTCCCTATGCAGTGCTAAATTGTCCTTTATTCATTCACACAATGAGGGCATTGCTGGCTAGGCAGCATTTATTGCCCATCCCTTATTGCCCAGAGAGCAGTTAAGAGTCAACCACATTGCTGTGGGTCTGGAGTCACACGTAGGCCAGACCAGGTAAGGATGGAAGATTCCTTCCCTAAAGGGCATTAGTGAACCAGATGGGTTTTTCGGACAATCAACAATGGATTCACGGTCATCAATAGACTCTTAATTCCAGATATTTAATGAATTCAATTCAAATTTCACCATCTGCTGTGGTGGGATTCAAACCTGGGTCCCCAGAATGTTATCTGAGTCTCTGGATTAACAGTCCAGTGATAATATCAGTAGACCATTGCCTCACCCATGATCTTTGGTTTTTTGTAGAGCAGTACCAAAAACTTTAATGTTTTGAAGACTAGTTGCTCTCATTTACAAGGAGAAACTTGAATTGGGAATTTGGTAGGAAGGTTTTACAATGCTAAAGCCTTCATTATAACTGTTCTAATTCATCACTGTGGAGGGCTGGAACAAAGCTATGCTCATAAGTGTTCTAGTTGTTGTTTTCAGAATGCCATTGATAACTTACTAAGACTATGTCACTCCACATTTTGAGCCACTTTGGGAGAAATAAGTAACAGAGGCAGAGAGTGGATGTTAACTTACAATGGCATTAAGCAATACTGAAGCGTTATGTTTCTTCTGCCATCCTGAGAAAGGATCAAGGAATTGCTGCACTATTGGAGAAGTGTCTTCCAGATAATACTTAAAACCAATGTTCTTTCTGCTCCATTCAGCAGAAAATCAAATGGTACAATTTTGGAGATGGGGATAACAAGGTGTAGAGCTGGATGAACACAGCAGGCCAAGCAGCATCAGAAGAGCAGGAAAGCTGACGTTTCGGGTCGAGACCCTTCTTCAGAAACATGGAGATGGGGACTTCTCTTTGGTATTCTGGCCAATATTTATTCCTCAATCAAGGTCACACAGAAAGATTATCTGGCTATTATCGCATTGCTTTTTATGGGAGTTGACTATCATGGCTTAGATTTCCACAATGTCTGGAAGACAGTCTATCATTGCAAAAATGGCTAATATGGCCAAAATTCACAAGTCCCTTTCCCGAATGCAGCCCCTGCCTGTTTTCGCAGAGGCTTATCCTTCAAACATGCCTATTGCATGGTGGTAGCTAGCCATACAAATCAGCAACTCCCACCACCTTGGTGTGGTTTTGGTGATCTGGGTATCAGAAACAAGACTTGTGCAGATTTGACCTGGTAAGAGCAGGTCTGAACTTTGTGGTATTTGCCCGATGAAGCAATACATATATTCTTTCTTGTAATGCAATGCCCTGACGTGGGTAAAATAGCATTAAAAGAATTAACAGATGTTATTACAACTCCTGGTACATACAGATATTACAGTTACAGGCACTTCATGTCTGGGCAAACACTAAGCTCTTTGGTTACGAAAAGTAGCATGCTTCCATCAGCATCTCATGCTTTATGTGGCCCCAGTTATGATAGAGATAGAGACGTTTGTACCCTCAGATCACATGCTATGACACAGTGATGATACCATGAGCATGTTAAAGGTGTACTATATACTAGCTCTGAGCCATAAAGCATCTGTAATGTTGATGGTTGTGTAAGGAATCTGAAAGGGTGAGTGCTGAGGAATGTATGAAGCATGCCCAACATCATTATGTCACATTGATTCAGGCCTTAGAACGATTTTGGATCTTGAAGGAGTAAGATCTAACATTAAGGTCTCTCACATAACCTCAGTAACAATGTCTATCACACCAATGTAAATTGTCTCTTGTTGCTAATCTGCAATAAACTATATCTTGTTTAAGGCAAGAGCCCTTTCTTGTTAGACAACCTTGTGCTTTCCACCATCATACCAGATCCTACAGGCACTGTAGATACCAACCAGGAAAGCAAATGGGGCAGTAAACCTATCAGATGAATCCCAAACTATGAAGAGCAGTGGTGACGATTCATCCTATGATAGTGACCATACACTATCATTAATTATTGTAAAAACCCATTTAGTTCACTAACGTCCTTTAGGAAAGGAAATTTACCATGTTTACCTTGTCTGGCCTACATGTGACTTACCTTTTTCTCCTGCTTGTTGTCTTTTTTTCTCCCACTGCTGCTTGCTTTTGTTTAATATTTTGCATTAATGCTAGGCACCGTGTGATGTTATCCCATTGTCTTGATGTAAGATTGTTCGATTTTACCACCTTGTTGCAAGTGTGTTCAGTAATGAATTAGGAGCAGGTCTTGGTAACAAGAACCTTTTATTGAACTGCATGCATTATATAAAGAACAAGGTGAGGTCTGTGAATGACAATCTTATAGTAAGACCTTCTACATTCTGATTTTCACATGACATTGCTAGTGAAATCACCAGCTATCTTATTGATAACTGCTTCCTTTATGCTACTCTTCCACTGACAGGAACTGTCAACTGCATTCTAAATTTTTAATGCTTGTTCAGCATTATCTTGGAACGCTTCTCTCTTCATAATGATTGAACAAGTTTTAGCTCTGGCGTTAACACATTTCTTTCTAAAATGCAGAATAGTCTTGGTAAGTCAACCAGTGAATTTTTTGTTATGAGCATGTGTATTCACTACTACAGCATCAAACTGTTCTTCACTGCCGCTCTTTGACATTCACTGCTTTATACAGTCAAACTAAAATAGACTAATTTACTGCGATAATTTACATAGTTAAAATCCAAAAATCTTTTGCTGGTGCTTTTGATAATGAATTGTCCATCTGTAACTATTTTCTCCAATCACTCTCTCTCTCTCTCTCTCTATTTATGTCTTTTTTTAAAATACTGTATTGGCTTCTGTTGTCAAGTGCTAATCATGCATCACAAGTGGACAACTTTGAAATGCTGTTTTTAGTTATATTGAGCTAACAAGACAGAAATCTGTCAAATATGAACTATTACTACCCCTTTTGGTGCCTCTGCTGTCTCTAGACTGTAAGACAATTTGCATGGCCTCCAGTGTTCAACAAGCTGTAATTGCCTCTGTTGTGTTCTGTCTCATGGTCAGTATGTCAGTGTACTTTTAGGAAACATGATCATGATATCAACACTGCATCATAACATGGAACATAACATACAAAGAATTCATATTTCTTCTTACCTCAGGATCACACTATTGTACGTGTGTTTCTTTGTTGTAACATAATAACTTAATATTAACTCAGACACTCAGAAACAAAGAACCTATTGTCTATTCATAATAATTGTTAATAAATGTTTGTTAGATTCTTTAATACCATGTCATCCAGGTTCAATTTCTTATGTGACTTATGTTTGTTTATTTATCATTTCTTATGTTAAGCATTGCCATACCCAGCTTCAGCACCCTATTGAAGTTCGGCTCACACCCAGCATCCAAGTTAGTTGAAATTTGCAATCTTCAGTCCCATGACAAAGCCCAAAGCCTCGCCAGTGACTCCATTTACATGCATTACTCCCAAGCTGATTCAGAATGTTTGCAACCTCACTATCCTATTCAAACTTCCAATCCTGGACCCTTTCCATCACAAAAGACAACCTCACCACTACTTTTAGTTCTATAACACCCCTTGTTTCAGCCCATCTAGCACTCACACCTTCAATCCATGACTTTGTACTTCCATTCTTGACAATTCCATTTCTATGTGATAGGATCTCCTATTCTTCACGCTCCAAAGCTAACAGCTCATCTGCTTTCAACTATGTATATATCTGCATCATGCAAATTCTTACTGCAGTTGCCCCTGTTAGAAAGGCAGGAATCTTGGGGAACAAGGTAACACCATGATGTTATTTGCAGATCTCCCAGTGCCTGCTTATATTAGCAGTATTGGATGGGAGTCTAGAATAGGTTCCCTGCTTGTGATCTCAAATGAATTATAGTGAATGATGGTGATAGATAAAAAGTGCATGAAAATATATTTTAAAACAGGAAAACCAACTTGCGCGTTTAATACAATAAAACATCCTAAAATATTTCTCACATTTTTTAATTGACAAAATTAGAATTTTTAAAGGAGGGATGGATACGTTCTTTATAAACAAAGGAGTATATGCTTATCAGAAATAGGTAGGAAAGTGGAGCTGAAACCACAATCAGATCAGCCATGATATTATTGAATGGCAGACCAGCCTCAAAGGGGCATATTCCTGCTCCTAAATTGTATGCTTGTATAACACCAAATAGCCAAAAGGAGAGTAGGATGGGAGACCAACCGTTTAGTCAGAGGTAGGTTTTAAGAAGCACCTTAAACATGGAGGCAAAAGTGGATAGATAGAAATGGTTAGGGAGCATATTCTTGAGTCTCGGGCTAATGAATGCACAGCAAATAATGGAGCGACAATGAGAATCGTTGTGGCCATAACTGATGGAGCTAATCTTAGAATTTTTACATATTACATAAATGTGATCGTATCAAACTTAATGTAAAATTACCAGTAGCGGGAGTTGCCAATAGCCCAGTTCCAATTTAGATCTAGGAGTGTGAGGCTGGTGGGATTGGGATTTATCAATGTCATCTGAGCCCCTGGAGAATATTACAACATTATTCATATAATCTGTGATTATAGTAAGACAAAAAATAACCTTAGTGGTAGTTAGAAGTACAAATGTAAAAAGAAAACTGCTATGACCACATTCAACTGAAAATGGTAGACTAATTTAGGTCACATGGGATTCAGGGTAAGCATGCCAATTAGATACATAATTGCTTAACGGCAGGAGACCAGGAGTAATAGTGGAGGGTTGTTTTTTGTACTGGAGGCCTGTGACTAGCAGTGTTTCACAGGGATCGGTTCTGGCTCCACTTTTGTTTGTCATTTGTATAAATGATTTGGATGAGAATGTAGGTGGCATGGTTCGTAAGTTTGTGGATGACACCAAAATTGGTGACATTGTGGACAGTGAAGAAGGTTATCTAAGATTACAAAGGGATCTTGATCAAATGGGTCAATGGGCTGGAAAATGGCAGATGGAGTTCAATCTGGGCAAATGTGAGGTATTACATTTTGGTACAACAAACAAGGGTAGGGTGTATACAATTAATGGTTGGGCCTTTGGGTAGTGTGGTAGATCAGAGGGACCTAGGGGTGCAAGTACATAATTCTTTAAAGTTTGCGTCACATATGAACAGGGTGGTAAAAAAGGCATTTGGCATTCTAGTCTTCATTGCTCAGTCCTTTGAGTGTAGGAGTTGGGATGTTATGTTGAGGTTGTACAGGACATTGGTGAGGCCTCTTCTGGAATACTGTGTCCGGTTCTGGTCACCCAGTTAAAGGACTGATAATATCAAGCTGGAGCGGGTTTGGAAGAGATTTACCAGGATGTTGCCAGTATGGAAGTTCAAAGAATGGCTGGATAGGCTGGAACTTTTTCCACTGGAGCGTAGGTGATTGAGAGGCAACCTAATAGAAGTTTATAAAATAATGAGGGGTATAGAAAGATTTAATGGTAGTTGTCTTTTCCCTAAGATAAGGAATTTGAAGACTAGGGGGTACATTTTTAAGGTGAGAAGAGAGATTTAAAAAAGGCATAAGAGGGAAATTTTTTACACCAAAGGTGGTTTGTGCATGGAATGAATTTCCTGATGAAGTGGTCAACGTGGGTGCAATTACAACACTTAAGAGACATGTCGCTGGATACGTGAATAGGCAGGGTTTGGAGGGATATGGGGCAGGAGCAGGCAGGTGGGACCATTTCAGTTTGGGATAATGCTCGGCATGGATTGGTTGGATCAAAGGATCTGTTTCTGTGCTGTATGACCCTATGACTCCATCTATGCCAGAAAAAGATATATTCCTATGAAATTTTAGAAATCATTAATGAAGGGCTGAGCTATTGCAATTGCTTGTTTTCCCCAGCAGGTGACACCATATTACCAGTTTCACCTGAAACATCCATCAACGGAAAATTATCATTGTTCCTGAGAATTAATTCCAAGAACATTCAACAAATGGTATTGCTCGGATAAGTCACATACACCTGTTACAGAGGGGGCAGGGGAACCGACAGAGGGCTACAGCTCACTATAGGTCTATGTTTAGAAAGCCTGAGTTCCCATTTTGTGTGTGTGTGTGTGTGTGTGTGTGCGTGTGTGTGTGTGCGCGTGTGTGTGTGTGTGTGTGTGTGTGTGTGGGCTTATTGAAGTCCCGAGCTTGATGCAGAAAAAAGACTGAGTGCCTAACATAATATTGAGGCATTTGCTTTATCTTGTCCTTGCATACCTTTTAGTACACCTTCTTAGTAAAGGTGCGCTTGAAATGTCTTGTAGGGTTTACAATACCTATTCGGTAATGTTTTGTTAAATAAATAAGTTAAATGACAGTTTCATTAGTTTTGCTTTTCAAAATGTTTCTGGGGTGAATTATGCTTTAACGTTTATGGTAGGTTAATTTTTAAAGCCAATCAAATATCATAGTTTCAGAACCCTGGCAATACAAGATGAAGGATGAAAATCTCTTACCATGACCCACAACCAGGATACAAACCACAACCCAATCCCATGCCAGAGGGCACCAGGGTTCTCGAAGACATTTTAATGGTAGTTGCCAAGACCATTAAGCAATTAAGGATGGGATGCACTTTCCAAGCCGAGTGCAGGGAGCACCGTAGCCTTGGCTTGCTACCTTTAGAGGTGACTGCATGCTAAAGCCCCCTTGAGGACAAAGAAAGTTTCCTTCTTACTGCACTAGGGCTAGGGAGACCTCAGCTATCAGGGCAGAGTTGGGGACAGTATTGGGTGTGTCACCTTCCAGAATATACAGGGACCTCTGTTTCACCTCTGTGTAGCATGGACTCTCCATGGAAGCAGGCTGTCCCACTTCGGGAAGCTGCTCGGAGGCTGTCAGGGACCTGTTGGTCTCTCCATGTGATGGTGTGCACCTCCTGACACTGAAATGCTGTTGGGGTTGCGAAGTATCCTTTAATCAGGCACTTGATTGGTATAATTCTTAATCCCCAGGGCTCGCACCACTGGCAATATTCCAAGACAGCTATGTTGGCCAGCACCAGCCTGACCAACTTGTAATGGTAATACCCCTGTCAGTAGCAGTGCAGTTGTGATGAAGCGGTAGTATCTCCTATCTCTGAACCAGGTGGTCCATGTTTAAGTCCCGCCCTAGCCACAGCACACATGATAACATGGCTGAGCAGTTTGATTAGGAAAATATCTAGGACTGTCAGGATCCCTTTGTCATTGTGATAGAAAGAACTGCAGATGCTGGAGTCAGAGATAACACAGTATGGAGCTGGAGGAACAGAGCAGACCCCAAAGGGTCCCGATCCAAAATGTCAGCTTTCCTGTTCCTCTGATGCTGCCTGGCCTGCTGTGTTCCTCCAGCTCCACACTTTGTTATCCCTTTGTCATTGTGTTTGTATTACTCCCAGTGAGTACTGAATTGTCGAGTATCGCTGTTAGATGTGGGCGGACAAAAATTCACTGATCAGTCTGACTCGATTTTCCTTCCAAAGCATCACGCCAAAACTTCTCAATGCTATTATATCACTGTACTTCTCAGATGTCGCTGGTGACTGCCTCATTTAAAAGTCAAAGCGCACCTTCCCTGTCAATATATAACCAGCTTTGAATTTCTAAACTTTGAGATGTGCAGCTTCTAGCAGAGGGCATGATAAGACTTTCAGTTGAATGTTTTATCTTGATTACATGCACTGCCATGGCTCAGTGGTTAGCACTGCTACCTCACAGCGCCAGGGACCTGTGTTCTATTCTGCCCTCGGGCAACTGTCTGTGTGGAGTTTGCACATTCACTCCGAGTCTACATGGCTTTCCTACGGGTGCTCGGGTTTCCTCCCAGGGTCCAAAGATGTGCAGATTAGGTGTATTGGCCATGTTAAATTGCCCAGGGATGTGCAGGTTAGGTGGATTAGCCAATGGAAATGAAGGGTTACAGGGATATGGTGGAGGCGTACGTCTGGATGGGATGCTCTTTGGAGGGTCAGTGTGGACTCAAAGGGCCGAATGACCTGCTTCCACACTGGTAGGGAGTCTACAGGGGATTCTACGTAACTGAGTTGTAACAATATAGCTGTTGATGTGGACAAGTACATTCAAAGATTAATATGAATATGTACATAGGATAATTTACATTATCATTAGGAAGTGATGTTAGATCAAATGACTATTAAGAGACGCTTCATTAGCAGCCTCATGGTTGCAATGAAATCTTGAACTTTATAAGGTTAGCTTACCAAGTTTAAGTCAGACGCAATGTTTGCCACCATCAAAAGACTCCTGCATTATTTACCAACCCCTCTCCTGGACTCAATCAAGTAAGGATAACAGAAGTAAAGATTCTCTGTCATTAGAGAGAGAGAGCTGGCATGCTTTAACTTAAGGATCATCCTGTCTCAGACAAGAGGAGAGGTTGATAACAAGTGACCTTCTTGGTAACATCAGCTGGGATAGGAATTAAAAGTTCTAAGAAGGGTCACCGGACCCAAAACGTTAACTCTGATTTTTTCTTCACAGGTGCTGCCCGACCTACTGAGCTTTTCCAGCAACTTGTGCTTTTGTTCCTGATTTACAGCATCTGCAGTTCTTTCAGTTTTTATTTAGCCATTTGGCCAACTGAGCTAATCAACCCACAGTTACAGAAACGTGAAATGTAAAATCACTGTTAGACAACACTTTTGGAATCTTGGTACACTACACTGTCAGGGATATTGTGCTGCTATGGTACAACTTAATAGGTTCCTTAAAGTGTGCCACCTTCTCACATTTCCTATATCCCACCACACTCTAGATGTCACTGAGTCAGGCTGTTGCCTTCTGCCATCAACAAAGGAACCAATCAATAAACTAACTCAGCAAGAACTGTTTCATTTTTCTCCCAGCTCTCACCTTAGGGTCTTGTCCTTTTGTTCTTTGTCATCAATTCTCTTCCCAATCTATACAGGTGTCAAGTTACTTGGATTTTCACAGATATCCCTGTAGCTTTTTGCTTATTGCTGAAATGTTTAGCAGTCTTGAGGCAGCACTCTACAAATGTTAACACAAGCATTTGTATGAGATTAAATTTGACTGTGATTGTAATGATAGATTATCACCTGCATTAAAAGAGCAACCAAAGGAATTTCACACCATCACTGGAGGTCTCTTCATCCTCAAGTTTGCATTCCATAATTCTGAGACCTTTATTCTGAAAGACATGCTTTTTATAAAGTGCTTCTTGGGAATAAAATATAAGAGAACCATATGTACTTTAAATTAAAAACAAACAAAAAGAATTGTAGCTCATAAATATTAATTTCATGCTGCATAATTTTCCGTTAAGAATTGAATGAAATGTACCTCTGGCAACGCTGGGAGTCTTGAGAGGATAACTGTTAGGACAGATAAATGTAAAACAAAGCTACAACTTTGCAGACTTACTAACATATGGTCCTGCTTGAGAAGCAAAAACGGCTGTAAAGGGGTGGCTAAACACGGGTAAAGTAAAATCACTGACAGACAATGTTTTTGAATCTGTATGCATTGTACTGCTCGATAGTCTTACCTTTGCGAGATCCGCGAGTGTGCCACCTTCTTTCATATTGGTTTCAAAACCTATGGGTATAGTGTTGGCACTAAGTACAGTTTCCGAAGATTGATTTAAAAACTTGCACAATCTAGGCTTAATAATGTCAGTGATTAATAATATTGGTAAGCTAATAGTGATAATGCCTTTGGTGTATTAAAAGGTTTGACAAGTTCTTAGGAGGCAGAGTTCGCTCAATTGTTCTGAGTACTTCTCCTTTACGGCAAAGTAACTCAAGCAAACAATAAAAACAGGGCTGTTCACTGAAAGAAACACTGGGAATAATTATATCATATTTAATGCAAAAAGATAACTGCATCGCTTGAAGATCCCTTAAAAACAGCAACGAGAGATAGTTGCATTATATCATTAAATCTCAAATTCCTTGTTAAAGCGATCCTCTTGTCTCATTATGGATGCATCAGATGGCAGACAGAATCTGCAGCCTCATCCATCACAGGTCAGTGATTGCTTTCTTGTTATTAATACCGTTATTGGCCGCATTATAATGAATAGGGCTCAAGAGATACTGGGACCTGTCTGAAAAACTAATAAAAAATGACTGCTCCTTCAACCACTATTAAAGGTAATTATCAATGAGTTAGAGACCATTAATCATAATCGGTAGAGATCCAAGTTCCATTTAGAATTGTTTGTTGCCTCTTATGATATTTTCCGCATCCCTGCTTCTCCTCCCTATCTCCAATTCTCCATGGCCAGCTTAAAGGATGCACGAGAAATGCCTTTATATGGAACTATTGCTCTTGTATGTGCTTTTCCTGTTATTCCTTGGAACAGTCTTGTTCTAGTCTCTTGCTCAACAGGGAGTTCATTGTCAATTGGATCTCATTTAAAGAGGTGAGAGTGTCCATAAAAAGGAGTTGTTGTACTTAAGAAGGAGTGGGGATAGGTGTGAAGCAATGGCAAGTGAAATAAAAAGAATGATGAGGGAATGGTTGAGGAAAAGAAAGTTAATAGTAAGCAAAAAGATTTAAATTCCAGGAGAGGAGAAATTATGTCATGCCACGTAAAGAGATGCAATAAATAGCAAGGAATAAGGGTTGGAGGAAAACACTTAGAAGTGAGTTGGGTGAATGGATGGCCAGGAGGAAGGATGGGAAAATTAGTGTCAAGATGAGAAGAGGGGGACCAGGACAGATAACAGTAAGATGCAAGCAGTAGATTAGATGGAGGCTGATTTGGAGGGGATGCAGATACTCCTGCAGCTACAACACGCTCCAGATTGCACTGAATTAATGAAAGCCCCTCTCTGAAACTGTTCAAAGAAGGACATTGGTCTCTAAGCCATTCTTCAGTCTGCTGTTCATCTTTGAAGAGGATTATCTGCGGTGTCACATTTCTGATTCTTCTCAAGGATTTAGTTTATCGTGGCATGCACTCAAAGATCATCATATGGATACTAGCAACTGAGGACTGGGATAATGGATTTGATGTTGACATATCCTCCACATCAATGCAGGAGCATCATTATATGTGCTCAATACTTTATCTTGTGCCTTCTTTGTGTGTTGTGCATTTCCATGTGACATTTCATAATCCACAGTACCTCTATACCCATGTAAGTACATTGTACTCGTCTGATGTATGAAATTGATAAGCTGTAAGAAACGCAAAAATATCTGCTGATTGTGCGATTTAAAAAGAAACATTGGCAACTTTTTTCACAGCTTCCTTCTTTATTCTGTCTCTAGCTGATATAAGAAAATAACTTACATCTTAATACTCTTCAATTCTGATTTAATTTTTAACTCTTATGAGAATGTATTAGATTATTTGCTTCAATAAAGAGGGAAACTTTTTTGGATAATTGAACATAAGCATACATTCTGCATAAATTGTGTGTGAGAATACATCTAGCCACATCATCAAATAGTTGCTTGGTAGCACAGACCTTGAATCTTGCTGAAAAAGAGAGTCTTCCTGTCGAAGTTTTTCATCTTGTACTCCTCAGGACAGATGCAAGAATACCAAATTTCAAGTGGGAGCAACAATTTATACCACGAGAGAAAAGGAGGCCGATTGGTTGGCAAGTTGGGTCTGATTGAGTTAATTGTTGCCATGGAGAAAGAACCAGGTGAGTATTATCACCCTCACTTTTGTTAATTGACTTTTAAATCCTAGAACATTAGTTCTTGTTGGGTAGTGACCCAAATTTTAGTGACTTCTTCTCCTGTTTGCATGTTCCCCTTTGGTTAGTTGAAGAGGTAAAATTCATTGAAAGGAAATATTGCTCATTACTGTCAGTCAAACTCCCCAATTATTTCATTATAATTCATTGCATTGTTCTCTTGGAGAGTCATCACACAGATGATATGGAGTTCTAACAGGCAAGGCAAGAGCATGTACCTCTTGCTGTATAGAGGTTATCAGCATGTATGACCTTCTGACAGTTTTGGGTGTGAACAAAAATTTTAGGGTAAATGTTGGTCAGTTGTTCCTGAGACACCAAATAAAACTATCAATGGGAGCCTGCAGTCACCTTGCTTATCTTTACAGTTCTTGTCAAATCATTAGCCTTTGTTCGTTGGTGTGTGTCCACGGCTTACAGAAATTGCATTAACTGCCAGAACCATTTTCTTCCACATTACTCCACAATAGTGTTGTATCACTGAACTTCATCCCATCCCACACCCACAATGTAATAGCCTCTGTGCCTAATGGTAGCTAAGAGATGTTGAACATCATTCTTGGTATAGATTGCAGTTCTATTTTTGTTGCCTTTGATATCACTTCCATTTCCCACTGCTTGTGGTTTCTCTTTAAATGCAGTTCATTTAAGGGGATATTTCAAAGTATGCTGAATAGATACATTTTAAAAAGAAAAAAAAAACCCAGGTGGTGGACTTACCATCTATAGTTAATTAAAAATGTTGAAGATAGTATTAAAGTTAAAGAAAAAGTAATAATGATGCAAAGATGGGTGACGGGTCGTAAAATTCAATAGAATTTGAAAACAGCCAAGAATAAATAAAGGAATAAGAAAGCTGGGGGAAAAAAGATTAGAAGAGCAACCCATCTATAAAGATAACAACAGATAGCAAGATGCAAACATATTTTATACAGAAAGTGGATCTAGGGAATTAATAATGGGAAAAAAGGAGATGGTAGGTGAATTGAACAGATATTTCACATCAGTCTTTTTTATAGAAGTTAAAAGTAATATCCCAGAAATAGCTATAAATCTGGAAATTGAAGTGGTGAGGAACGCAGGAAAATTATAATTACTAGAGCTGCAGTACTGAGCAAACCAATGGAGCTGCTAGCTGACAAGTCATGGAATCCTAATAAACTATATTGTAAGTTCTCAAGAGGAGTGACAAGTGAGATAGTTAAATGTTTTGATTCTACTTTTCAAAAACTTTATAGAATGTTCCATTATATTGAAAAATAGCAAATGTAATGCTTGGGGGCCGGGGCGGAGGGTTGCAGGGTGGGCTTGGTGGTTAGCTCTGCTGCCTCATAGCAACAGAGACCCAGGTTCAATGGGAAGGAAACGACATAACTATGCAAAGATGGGCGATGGGTCATAAAATTCAATAGAATTTGAAAACAGCCAAGAATAAATAAAGGAATAAGAAAGCTGGGAAAAAAAGATTAGAAGAGCAACCCATCTATAAAGATAACAACAGATAGTAAGATACAAACATATTTTACACAGAAAGTGGATCTATTTAATTCTGTATAAATCAGATTTAATTCTGTAAAATCTTTTGGTTCCTCAAAAAGGAAAGAGACGGTAAGCAGAAACTTCAGGTCAGTTAATTTTTTTTTTAGGTAAGCATTAATATGTGTCAAAGACAAAATGTTAAATGATATTATTAAATATATTTTAGCAGGGCATTTAGAAACTTGCAATTAATCAGACAATTTCAACGTTGTTTTGTGAAAGGGAAATCATATTTAAATAAATGATTAGAGTTCTTTGAAGAAATAGCATGTGCTGTAGATAAAGGAAAACCAGTAGAAATACTACATTTATTTTTGCAGAAGGCATTTGATAAATTGCCAAATAAAAGAAGACTGCAGAAAGTAAAAGCTCATGGTGTGGAGGGTAACAAATGGGCATGGATAGAAGTGTGGCTAGCTAACAACAGGCAGGAAGCTGGCAGAAATGGGTTGTTTTCTAGTTGCAGGATGTAACAAGGATCACTTCTGGCCTTCAATATTTTACAATTTATATAAATGACTGGAATGAAGGGACGTAAGGTTTGCTTGCTAAATTTGGCGATGACACAAAAGTAGGTGGGAAAGTAAGTTGCGAAGAGGACATTGGGAGGCTTCAAAGGGAGAAAAGGAAGTTAGGTGTATAGGCAAAGATCTGACATATAATTTGGAAAAGTATGAAATTATCTATATATATCATCAGAAAGAATATTTATCTAACTGCTGTGAGGCAAAGGGATTTGGATGCCCAAGTGCACCAATTGCAAAAGGTTAGCAGACAGAAATTAGGAATTCAAATAGACTGTTATTGTTGATTGCAACGGACATTGAATACAAACTTAGAGGGTTTATTTTGTATCAGAGATAAAAGGTACTGCAGATGCTGGAGAATCCGAGATAACAAGCATGGAGCTGGATGAACACAGCAGGTCAAGCAGCATCATAGGAGCAGGAAAACTTGACATTTCGGGCCTAAACCCTTCATCAGAAAATTTTTCTGATGAAGGGTTT
>JAHRHZ010000289.1:30854184-30911516 GCA_024137785.1 Ginglymostoma cirratum | reverse complement strand
AACCCTTCATCAGAAAATTTTTCTGATGAAGGGTTTAGGCCCGAAACGTCAAGTTTTCCTGCTCCTATGATGCTGCTTGACCTGCTGTGTTCATCCAGCTCCATGCTTGTTATCTTAGAGGGTTTATGCTTCAGTTATACAGGGCATTGATTAGAATAAATCTGGAGTACTGTGAACAATTTTGTTCTCATTTTTTAAGGAACGATGTAAATGCATTGGAAGAAATACAGGGAAGGGGAAGGAACTAGTGGGCTAATACCCTAACTGGGCTGGTTGTTTTATGAGGTAAGGTTGGACAGGCTAATCCTCTATCCACTGGAGTTTAGAAAAGTAAGAGGCAACTTGATTGATGTATATAAGATCCAGAGGGATTTTGACAAAGTGGATGTAGAAAAGATGCATCTTCTTGTCGTAGAATCTGGAACTGGATGTTATTTTTTAAAAATAATGGGTCTCTCATCTAAAAAAGAAATGAGGAGAATTTTTTTTATCACAGAGGGTCAGGCATTTTTTTAAACTCTCTTCCTCAAAATGCACTGGAAGCAGTTTCTTTGAATATTATGGCAAAGTAGTTTGATAAGATAGGGAGTGAATAGTTGTCAAGAGTAGGCAGGAACGTGGATTAATCAGATCAGCCATGATTTTACTGAATGGTGGAGCAGGATTGAGGGACTGAATGGCCTATTCCTGCTTCTAAGTCATATGCTTACATGTAGATATGCTGAGCTATACAGAAGCTGAGCCTTGTCAGCACCTTCCTCCAAACGCACCGCTTCACCCATTCTCATGTTGGAATCCATGTTCTTCACTTATCTGGCAGGATTGCAATGAGTCAAACATAGGATTTCTGATAGGGGGCAACATTAGAGCCAGAGTCCGAATGGAAGATTTAGCCCCACCATGCCTGGAGACTAGAACAGAATGGAATTACAGGTCCATTAAATGTCCATGTTAAATTAAAGAAATGCACTGGAAATTGAAAATAAGCACAGAAACTACTGAGAAACTCAGCAGGTCTGGCATTATCAGTGGAGACAAAAGCAGAGTTAATGCTTTGAGTCCAATATAATATCTCTTCAGCACTGCGTATTGTTTTGTCTGTGCTCAGCTCCTGTTACAGACTTAGGGAATAGGGTCATCAGCTGTATCTGAGGTGAACTTTGGTTCTTGAGCATGCATTTTTGCAAGTTGCCTTTTCACCCAGTTAAAAGTGTTACAACTGGTGGCTTTAAAATGAAACCCTCATGAGAGCTTTGCCCGAACTGAGCATTTGCATTAGTTAGTGTTGATCATTGTTGACCAGCTTCACATGGATGGACAGAAACATCACTCAGTTTGCACAGGTAAAACAATCAGTGACAGTAACCCATCAATGTTTTAACCTGGGCAGCTCTGCATTCTTCTTCATATTCCATGATGTGAAGTTTTAATTCGCCGCATTGAATAATCCAACAGTCACTTGCTTGATATACATCTGTGTGCGCAAATTGATTTATATTGAACATATATTGTTTATATTTCTACTGTGAATATTTCTGATGACAGCCTGTCAGAAAATAGATATATAAAAGTTAACCTTGATGTCACAGGCAATGCTGTTGCTTTGGTTTAATTTTGGAAAAGAGAGCACAGCAACTTAACTGCCTCCCTACTAACTCTGAGCCTGCATAAACAGTTCTTAGATATTGGTATATAGCTTCTTCTGAGTCTATAAAGACAGTGTTGTGGTAATGGGCAGGCAAAGACAGCGTAGTTCTGGAACAATCTGATCCCACTAGCCACCTTTATTTGATCTACTTTATCTTTTATCAAAAGACGTTGGTAACAGGGAACACTAAATCCAATCTTGCAAGTGAACAATGTAAAATGGTTCAGCTTCAATAGATCCCTGGGATCCAGGTTGAAACATAAGTGATGCTTAAAGTATAACTTCAATGTATGGCTCCAGTCATAAACTATGGGATTTTTTAAAAGTTTCTCTTCATTTTAATTTTTCAGGCATCTGATCAGGATTCCTCATGACAACAAAAAAAAACTATTCTAAATTTTCATTATTGGAGTGGAATTTTTCTTGTAAAGACCCTTTTCTTCCATTCATTTCAACTGAGCTGAGAATCTGATTGAAGTAAAAGTTGCTCTTGTTTGCAAAATTTTCTTCGGTTCTAACCCTAGTTGTGTTTTTTTTGTTATCATGAGGAATCCTCATTAGAAGTCTGAAAAATTAAAACGAAGAGTTTCACTGTCACCAATTTTGTTGTAGATTTTAGAAAGTTTCATTGATTCAGAAGACTTCTCAATTGAAATGAACAGCTTTGGAGACATACTCCTCATGGACCAGCTCTTCAATGAACTGCTAAGATTGGCATATAGTGAATTCCTAATCGGAACACTTTTGGATTTAAACATCTGTTCATTTAACAAATTGAATGTGATAACAGGCCACAATATTTATGATGTTTCCACATCGACCATCCAATCTCAACCTTGTTATTGTAAGATGCTATTGCCCAAAAGCAAGTCAGAATAAAATTAACAAGCTTGGCTGCAGAAGACACTTTAGGGATGAACTTTCCAATTTCCTATGTTTTATAACAATGTATGCTAAAGAAAGGCCCAAATTTAACATGCAGAATGATTTAATTCAGATAGTAGACCATAGTCACATAATATTTCCATTTCGTGTTCTCAAGGTCTTATCTTCTCCCCACTATAAGATCACCTGAAGACTTATCAAATAATTTTCAGCCATCTGATCATTTCTGTGGCCTAATCTCATTTATTAACTGCAGCAGATATACAATTCCCAGCAAAGCAATTGCAATTTTATTGACCCTTAACAAAATCAACTGGGCAAATAAGTGGCAGATTGCGTTGATGTAGCAGCACGTATGTCACACAATGGTAGGGGACAGATTTGTCTCCATACCAGGGGTAATCTTGGTCAAGTTGCCAAGGGAGGACTGGAGCAGTACTAACCAATTTTCCCACAGGGCAAAAGCACAAGTAAGCATACACAACTTTCATATTTACCTCATTATGGATTGTTACAGAATTTGACCAGCAAGAGGACTGTGAGCAGTTTGTGTCAAGCATCTCAGTTTGTAAATGGTGTATAAATGAAAAATGAACTATAATAAAATTGAAGGGCTAAACAAAAGAAGGTTGATGGGTCTTTATGTGCAAACTGCTTACACAGGCTTGTCATGTTTAGGCATAATTGGATAGCTTCTTAAATAAACGCAATGAGCTTGATGGTCTCCTGAGTTGTTAGACTCTTGGATTGGGTCAGACGCATCAGATTAGCTCATACGAAGATAAGTATTAGAAGTAGATGTAAAGATTCAGCCCCTCAAGCCTGCTTCACCGTTTAAAAAGTTCATGACTGATCTTTTCATATTTCCACATTCCCACGTAACCCTAATAAATTTCAATTTCATTGCCTAACAAAGATCAACTTATTGCTGCTTAAATATGCGCCACTCATTTCCTCCACCTTCTGAGGCAAAGTGTTCCAAAGTGCCTTTGAGGGGAAAAAAGCTCATCATCTCTGCCTACAAGGGTGTCCCCAAACTTTCACACAGTGTGCCCTAGTTCTGGGCTCATGCATGAGAGGAAACACCCTTTCCACATTGAGACAGTTCAGAGTCTTACATACAGTGAGTTCTGCTTTATCAAGTATTCCGGCAATGCAAATTGGTTATAACACGAATGACGAATAGGGGAACACTATTTCTAACATGAGGACTTGTGTTAGTTATAAAGTAATTCCATCGGTGCGCAAAGGCGTACGCGATGACATCACATGATAGTTTCATGGGCTTTATCCTGAATATGCGCAAAGTTAGCGCTGAAAGTGTCTCCAGCTGGCATCACATGATCATTTTGCACACTTTATAGTGAAGCACTTTCTGTGAGAGCAGTCCATGAAGTTTGTTTTTTTTTTAAATTCTGCCCTGTCACCCACATAAACACGAGATAATGATAATGATAATGATGACCACCCTCGTCCCCTACATTAACAACAAAGCAACCTCAAAACTTCCTACTCCTCAAATCATCTTGCTATTTTTTCCAAGTAAGGTATTAAATTTAATTTTATTTCATTATCAGGTATGAATTAAACATTTATTCAAACTGTGCTATCCTTTGTGTTAGGTCTTTCAATGATTTTTGAGCGATTTGGAGTGATTTTTTTTGGTGATCTGCCCCTAACCCTGCTTTTCCCATAGGCCCCGTTCTTTCTATAACACAGTGTTGCCCAGGAATACCATTATCGCATTATAACAGAACCGACTGTACTTCAATCAAGTTATCACTCATTGTTCTAAACTCTAGTGGAAATTCAACCAGTTTGCTTAACCTTTCTTCATTAGATAACCTGCTCATTCGAGATTTCAGCCTAGTAAATCTTCTCTGAACCACCTCAATGCAATTACACCATTCAAATGTAAAAAGCTATGAACCCAGACCACAACAGCATACCACTTGACATATCCTGCCAATCAAAGAAAGATCTATTTATGTAATACTCTCTGTTTTCTAGTGGTCAATGTTCTATCTGTGCTAATTGTTAACCCCTACACCATGAGCTTTCACTTTACACAATAACTTTTATGTGTCATTTTGTCAAACGCCTTCTAGAAATCCAAATAGTGTCCCCATTATTCACATGTAACACTGTCAAAGAGCGAGGAAGCAATTCCTATACGATCTGGGGTTGTGCCAAAACATTTGTGCTTTGTGAACTGGCCTGTTCAGTCACATGAAATCTCATGACAGAAACTTACCATGTTGAGAAGATGTCATCCTTGAATTGAGGGACAATGCAACAATGACGATGTAGAACAATAAGGCAATGGGAATAGCTGGATTGCTTTTTCAAAGAACTGGCATTAACATGATGGGCTGTGTGGCCTCATTCCATGGTATATGGTTTTAAATTTAGCCAATGTCAGTGGGATGAACTTTCACATAAAAAAGATATGTCAATTGGGAAGGACAACGATGCACTTACCGCACGTGTATGGTTAATCAAGCATTTTAATTTTTATTCTAATCACTCGTGGGACGTTGGTGTTGCTGGTTGGCCAGCATTTATTGCCTGTCCCTAGCTGCCTTTGAGCTGAGTGGCTTGCTAGACAATTTCAATGAGCAGTTGAGAGATAACAACATTGCTGTGGGTCTGGAGTCACATGTAGGCCAGACCAGGTGAGGATGGCAGATTTCCTGCCCTGAAGGGCATTAGTGAACCAGATGGGTTTTCTTGACAATCAGCAGTGGTTCCATGGTCATCAGTAGGTTCTTATTCCCAGATGATTATTGAATTCAAATTCCACCACCTACCATGGCAGGATTTGAACACAGGTCGCCAGAACATTAGCTGGGTTTCTGAATTAAGAGTCCATGCCCTCCTCTGTTGATGGAAGATGAAATGTTACAGGGAAGAATTTTGCATTTTGCTGGTGTTACTGCAACCATCACCCCAGTGAAAGTGCTACAAGCAAACTTGTGCCTGCTCTTGCAGGCTGCCCCATAGGCATTTTGGTGCCAGGAGACACATACACCTATAGCTAGGGGAAGCAATGGCCTAGTGATATTATCACTGTACAATTAATCCAGAGACCCAGCTAACAGCCCAGGAACCCAGGTTCAAGTCCTGCCATGGTGGAATTTAAATTCAATTTTTAAAAAAATCTGGACTAAGGGCTGACATTATGTAGTCTCCACCCTTCCACTTAACTACCAACCTCCCTAGGAGAGTGTAAAAATCTATCTGATAAGATCACAAGGTCAAGCAATGAAGCTTATTTCAAAAGTGACTCTATGCTCCTCTTTCTTTAATTAGAAAACTCTACCTTCAGCCACTGATCGACCTAAGCATTTTCAGTCACATTTCTTCATTTATCTGCCACCCCCATTAAATACGTTGGAGAAATTCAGTAGGTCTGACAGCACCTGTGGATAGAAAAACAGAGTTAATACTTTGAGACTGGAATTACTCTGAAGTTCAGAATAAGAGTCACGTTAGTCTTGAAATGTTAATTCTGTCTCCATAAATGCTGTCAGACCTGCTGAGTTTCTCCAGCATTCTCTGTGTTTGTTTCAGATTCCCAGCATCCACAACATTTTGCCTTTACCCCCATTAAATACACACTTTATCAATGACCTAACGTAGGGTGCAGTCTTTTGACAATAAGAATTAAATAAACACCACTGCCAAATTTATTTATCGCTTATTACATGGTAAATATAAATTCTCAGTGATACAGCCAGTGCTGGGTTGTCGTCCGAAGTAGAATTCCAAATGATTCTGCCAATTAACCATGAGATTGGATAAAAGTCAAGGCATAGTTCAGACAGTTTGTAATCTCAATATATAGAATTGGAGGTTTAATTTGGTGCTAAAATAAAGCAAAGTTATTAAACCAACTTTGATCCCTCAGTCAATTTAATCCTTTATACGCAAAGTGTATCATTGAGGTGTTACATATAAATTTACTCCAAGTAATATAATACATAGGATGTTTAAATGATAACTTTAAAATCTGATTGGCAAAATTCAAAACAGCAAAAACTGGAGACTAAAATATTGTGGTATTATTTATTTTCTATAAAGTAAAATAATTCCTTGTGACATTGTTAACATTCGAATGAATTGACGGTCTTCTGAATTCATCCAAAAATGGTCAAATAACCTCTGCACACCATCAGTACAGCCTATCACCCATTGCAGAAAAGCTGTCTGTCTGAAGTAATATGGTACAGTCTTTGTCCAGTCCTCTACTGCATAATCATTCCAAATGACATTAGTGTTGCATCAGTACCGACAGCTGGAGAATCTGTCTGCTGTAAACGGTTATGCCTTCAGTTCAGGGGCAGTCTAATAAAATCACACCCAAGGGCATGCACAAGCACAGATCACATTTCATCAATGCCAGCAGATAAACGTCTGATGTACAGAAGTAGCATATATGAAAAGGGAATGTTTTCTCAATCTTCACTTGTAAGAGTTTAATCTTAATTAATTTTAACAGGACACTATACTTTTTGTGTAAACGATTGAGCTTTAATTTGACAAAGCAAAAATAATTGTGAATTACAAATTTGAAATTACAAAGCACATGGCTTTTGTAAACAGTACACATTTTATTCAAAACTAAACCATTCAAAGAAGTGACAGGCCTTTCATAATAAAGAGAAATGATTGTGGAACATGAACAACTCTCACTCTTCCAGCATTTTGTTCAGTCATGGTGTTAGGTTCAATGTACTGTGCTGAATGTTTTTCAAGGTTGAGGACTTTCCAATACTGCATCTTAATTACTATGGCACATCATACAACAGGTTTATTCACGCCATGTACTTAAAATAGAAAGGAAAGCCTTTCACCACACAACTTAATGAATGGTTTAATCACTGTTTCATGGAATAACAATACTTCTTCAAATTGCTTTCTTAGAACCAAATGGGAACAGTTAGAGCAATAATATTCTGTAATAAAAAAAATTGTCATTTGCAGCAGCTTCAGTCTTCGAGGAAGTTTTCAGTGAGTTGAGCCACTGCAGAGGCCATTCCCATCTACCTGTGGTTAAATGCCCAACTGAGTCCTGCAACATAGTAGGAGCCTGGATGCCAATACTTTATGGAGTTCTTTACTGTTCTGCCAAGCGACACATCTGCTGCCAAAAATTGTGGTAGCAGAATCCCTACTGAGCAAGAACAGAGCAGGTGATTAACAAATTTGTTTTGTAATGGGTAGTGAAAAGACTACAGTCTCCCAAACACCTTCCCTTTATATATAGATGAAGAGAAGAAGTGGGCAGATTTAAACTGCACCACTTGGCAGGAACCAAATGGAGATGCTTTAAAAGATATTTCTTAGACATATCTCATTGCATTTCTGGCTGTATTTTCTGAGAATCTTATAGTCATGTGCAAGGGCAATCATTTATCACAAACCTGATTGAGTTTTTTTGAGAAAGCAACCGAGAAGATTGATGAGGGCAGGTTGGTAGACATTGTTTGTCTGGACTTTAGTAAAACCTTTGACAAGGTTCTGCATGGTAGACTAATTAGTAAAGCTAGATCACATGGGATTCAGGGTGAGCTGGCCAATTGGATACAAAATTGGCTTAACAGCAGGAAACAGAGAGTGATTGTGGAGGGTTGTTTTTCGGACTGGAGGCCTGTGTCCAGCAGTGCTCCATAGAAATTGGTGCCGGATCCACTTTTGTTTGTTATTTATATGAATGAATTAGGTGAGAAAATAGAAGGAATAGTAAGTAAGTTTGCAGATGACACCAAAATTGGTGGGATAGCAGTCAGTGAGGAAAGTTAACAAGCATGGGGCTGGATGAACACAGCAGGTCAAGCAGCATCATAGGAGCAGGAAAACTTGACGTTTCGGGCCTAAACCCTTCATCAGAAATGGGGGAGGGGAAGAGGGTTCTGAAATAAATAGGGAGAGAGGGGGAGGCGGATAGAGGATGGATAGAGGAGAGGATAGGTGGAGAGGAGGCAGACAAGTCGAAGAGGCGGGGATGGAGCCAGTAAAGGTGAGTGTAGGTAGGGGGGTAGGGAGGAGATAGGTCAGTCCAGGGAGGACGGACAGGTCAAGGGGGCGGGATGATGTTAGTAGATAGGAGATGGGGGTGTGGCTTGAGGTGAGAGGAAAAACAGGTTAGGGAGGTGGAGATGAGCTGGGCTGGTTTTGGGATGCGGTTGGGGGAGGGGAGATTTTGAAGCTTGTGAAAACAACATTGATGCCATTGGGCTGCAGGGTTCCCAGGCTGAATATGATTTGCTGTTCCTGCAGCCTTCGGGTGGCATCACTGTGGCATTGTAGGAGGCCAAGGATGGACATGTCATCTGAGGAATGGGAAGGGGTGTTGAAATGGTTCGCGACTGGGAGGTGCAGTTGTTTGTTGCGAACTGAGCGCAGGTGTTCTGCAAAGCGGTCCCCAAGCCTCCGCTTGGTTTCCCCGATGTGGAGGAAGCCACAACGGATACAGCGGATGCAGTATACCACATTGGCAGATGTGCAGGTGAACCTCTGCCTGATGTGGAAAATCTTCTTGGGGCCTGGGATTGGGGTGAGGGAGGAGGTGTGGGGGCAGGTGTAGCACTTCCTGCGGTTACAAGGAAAAGTGCCGGGTGTGGTGGGACTGGAGGGGAGTGTGGAGCGGACAAGGGCGTCGCGGAGGGAGTGCTCCCTCCGGAAGGCAGATAAGGGTGGGGACGGAAAAATGTCTTTGGTGGTGGGGTCTGACTGCAGATGGCGGAAGTGTCGGAGGATGATGCGTTGGATCCGGAGGTTGATGGGGTGGTATGTGAGGACGAGGGGGATTCTTTTTTGGTTATTGTTGCGGGGACGGGGCGTGAGGGATGTGTTCCGGGAAATGCGGGAGACACGGTTGAGGGCGTTCTCGACCACTGTGGGGGGGAAGTTGCGGTCCTTGAAGAATGAGGACATTTGAGATGTGCGGGATTGGAATGTCTTATCCTGGGAGCAGATGCGGCGGAGGCGAAGGAATTGGGAATAGGGGATGGCATTTTTGCAGGAGGGTGGGTGGGAGGAGGTGTATTCCAGGCAGCTGTGGGAGTCAGTGGGCTTGAAATGGACATCTGTTTCTAGGTGGTTGCCCGAGATGGAGACAGAGAGGTCCAGGAAGGAGAGAGAAGTGTTGGAGATGGTCCAGGTGAACTTCAACTCCTCCAGAACTTCCAATTCCCAGGTCCCCAACACCTCATTTTTACTATGGACGTCCAGTCCCTATATACCTGTATTCCCCATGCTGATGGCCTAAAGGCCCTCCGCTTCTTCCTGTCCCACAGAACCGACCAATCCCCCTCCACCGACACCCTCATCCGCCTAGCCGAACTCGTCCTCACCCTCAACAGCTTTTCTTTCAATTCCTCCCACTTCCTACAGACAAAGGGGGTGGCCATGGGTACCCGCATGGGCCCAAGCTATGCCTGCCTCTTTGTAGGTTATGTGGAACAATCCCTCTTCCGCACCTACACTGGCCCTAAACCCCACCTCTTCCTCCGTTACATTGATGACTGCATCGGCGCCGCCTCGTGCTCCCACGAGGAGCTCGAACAGTTCATCCAATTCACCAACACTTTCCACCCCAACTTGAAGTTTGTGAATTTTGAAGCTTGTGAAATCCACATTGATGCCATTGGGTTGCAGGGTTCCCAGGCTGAATATGATTTGCTGTTCCTGCAGCCTTCGGGTGGCATCACTGTGGCATTGTAGGAGGCCAAGGATGGACATGTCATCTGAGGAATGGGAGGGGGAGTTGAACAAGCTTCAAAATCTCCCCTCCCCCAACCGCATCCCAAAACCAGCCCAGCTCATCTCCACCTCCCTAACCTGTTTTTCCTCTCACCCCAAGCCACACCCCCATCTCCTATCTACTAACATCATCCCGCCCCCTTGACCCGTCCGTCCTCCCTGGACTGACCTATCTCCTCCCTACCCCCCTACCTACACTCACCTTTACTGGCTCCATCCCCGCCTCTTCGACTTGTCTGCCTCCTCTCCACTTATCCTCTCCTCTATCCATCCTCTATCCGCCTCCCCCTCTCTCCCTATTTATTTCAGAACCCTCTTCCCCTCCCCCATTTCTGATGAAGGGTTTAGGCCCGAAATGTCAAGTTTTCCTGCTCCTATGATGCTGCTTGACCTGCTGTGTTCATCCAGCCCCATGCTTGTTATCTCGGATTCTCCAGCATCTGCAGTACCTTTTATCAGTGAGGAAAGTTATCTGAGATTACCAAGAGATTTTGATCAGTTGGGTCAATGGACTGAAGAGTAGCAGATGGAACTTCATTTGGATAAATGTGAGGTATTGCATTTTGGTAAAACAGACAAGGACAGGAGTTATACAATTAAAAGTAAGGCCTTGGGTGGTGTTGTAGAACAGACAGACCTAGCGTTTCACATGCATAATTCTTTGATGTTTGTATCACATATAGATAGGGCGTTTAAGAAGGTGTTTAACATGCTTGCCTTCATTGCTCAGAACTTTGTCCAGTTCTGGTCACACTGTTATAGGCAGGATATTATTAATTTGGAGAGGGTTCAGAAGAGATTTACCAGGATGTGGCTGGGAATGGAGTGATTGAGTTATAAGGAAAGTCTGGAGAGGCTAGGACTTCTTTCACTGGAACATGGGATGTGGAGGGGTGACTTTACAGAGGTTTATAAAATCATGATAAAGTGAATTGCAGTAGTCTTTTCACTAGAGTGGGGGATATCAAGACTAGGGAACATTTTTAAGGAGAGGGGAGAAAGATATTAAAAAGACATGAGGGGCAGCCTTTTTACATAGGGAGTGGTTTATGTGTGGAATGAACTTCCAGAGAAAGTGATGATTATGGGTAGAGTTACAATGTTTAAAAGACATTCAGATAAGTACATGAATAAGAAATGTTTGGAGGGAAATGGGCCAAACACAGGCAGGTTTAATTTAGTCTAATTTGGGATTATGATTGGCATGGACTGATTGGACCGAAGGATCTGTTTCCATGCTGTATGACTCTATGTTATCCCTTAAAGGGCCACTACTTAAATGATTCACTGGCTAGAATGAAAGAAACAGCAGAATAATAATAAGGGGGAGCAGATCTAGGACTGAGTTGAGCAGGAAATTCTTCACCCAAAAGATTGTGAATCTGTGGAATTCCCTGCCCAGTGAAGCAGTTGAGGCTACCTCATTGAATATTTTTAAGGCAAAGGTAAATAGATTTTTGAACAGTGAAGAAATTAAGGATTATGGTGAACGAGTGGGTAAGTGGAGCTGAGTCCACAAGAAGATCAGGCTTGACCTTATTGAATGGCGGAGCAGGGTCTATGGGCCAGATGGCCTACTCCTGCTCCTATTTCTTATATTCTTATGGTTTTATGTAAGCACAGACAGTGTATACTGTGTATATTTGGATGGCAATGTTTAGAAACTACATATTATGCATTAGCTTCCAGTTAATATGCATTCTGTCAATGTAGTGTAGACCTTCCTCAAAATGTCAGCAGGCCAATCAGATGCAGGAAAAGGGCAGTAAGCTGTATGCCTTGACTGGAACATAGGATGTTGAGGGGTGTATGATTATGATTTCTCAATGTAAGAGTTCTGTACAAGTTCTCAAACGGAGACACTTTCCATCATTAATGACTGGTTAGAAGCTCAGAATCCATTACCTTTTAGGTATCATACTTGTAGAATAGAAGCACAGAATCCCTACAGTGTAGAAAGTGGCCATTCAGCCCATTGAGTCTGAAACGACCCTCTGAAAAGAATTCCGCCCAGATCTTCCCTATCCCTGCATTTATTCTGGCTAACCCACCTAGCCAGCAGATCCCTGGACACTGCGGGGCAATTTAGCATGGCCAACCCACCCAACCTGATCATCTTTGGACTGTGGGAGGAACCTGGAGCAGCTGGCAGAAACCCAGGCAGGCACGGGGAGAATGCACAAACTCCATACCACTGAACCACCCAACTTTCCATGCCGCTGAGGAAAAAAAAAATTAACAACCTTGAGAGAGTGTGTGAGAATCTACAAATAGATGGATGAGATCAGATCAACTGGCACAAAGGAAATAAACTTAAGATCTTGTTAGTAGTCCCTTTTCAAGAAATGCTAACTGTGAGATTTCCTAATAAAAACATTTAACGTACTCACAAGAGTTGCAGAGCTGTCTTTCCGAACAGGTAAATTAATAAGTTGCTGACAGACACTGAGTTGAAAGCTTTTAATTGAAAGAATTTTCAGTTAAAAGCTTCTCAATACATCTATCAGGTTAATAGGATTTTAATTGTGTTACTGGATGGAAGGGTTGATGGATGAATCACTCAAACAGATTATACTGGATATCCACATATAATCTCCTGAGGAGCAAATGCATCACTATAATCTTCTGATAACATTGTATCAAATAATCTTGGATAATTTACTGGTAAAGGCTGGCTTTTAATTTATTGTGATTAAGAAGTTGAAGATACAAGGGCTGCAATGAGGCATATAACCTCAGCTTTTGCATTACTATTGCTGTTGCACAACTTAAGTAGATTTGGAAGATACCAAAATAATTTTATTTTTCTGCTTCAACTTGGAATCAAAGTAATGATCCTTGGTGATGTTAATGCATCTAATTCAACCAGCAGGTCTTTTTCTGTTTATTTTTTCAAGGCACATGGATACAATTTTTGAAGTAAATCACTGGATTCGATGTTAACCTATTCTGTTCCATTAACCATCCCTACAGCAAGCAAGTAGATCTTGAACCCTGAAATCCACCAACTCCAGCATGGTTGGATCACCTGGTGAAAAAGGGAAAATGTGCATGAATCATTAATATAAATCCATCATCTTTATCACTACTTTGCTGTACTGTTTACATTTCAGACTTATACAGAGATGACATTTAGTTCCGATATGTGTAGCAACTTTCATTTACAGCACTTTAAAAAATCTACTCCATTGCACAGCTGTCGACCAGCTCTTTCTACAGTCCCTTCTCCTGCTCACAAGTACTATTTGCCAAATTGTCCTGTATGGGCTCTTTTGATGACCTCTTAAAAATATCCTCCCTAAGCACTATTGTTATGTATTGTACTTTCTTATCAAAAGGGCAACTCTCCCTCCTCACTTACTTGTACTTCTTCAAGACTGTAGCTTCTATATCCTGGAACACTGAGCTGCCAGTCTTGCCCTTCTCTCAGCCATGTTTCTGTTATGGCTATAATATCTCAGTCCCCAGAGCCAATCCATGATCTGAGCTCATCTGTCTTACCAATTAGACCTCGTGAATTGAAATAAATGCATTTTAAACCAAAAGTCTTTTCCTTCCCTTTACTGTGCCCCTGGCTATCCTGAATAGTAAACTTGCTCTCGATGGTTAATATATTTTCCCCTGACTTCTCAATGGCTCCTATTTTATTCAGAGTCCCACACCCCTGCCAAACTAGTTTAAATCATCCTGGGTAACACTAACAAATCTCCCCATGAGGATATTGGACTGCCTCCGGTACAAGTTCAACCCGTCCCTCTTGTACAGGTCATCTTTATCCCAGAAGAGATCCCAATGATCCAAGAAATGAAAACTCTGCCCCGCACACCAACTCCTCTGCTACGCATTCATCTGGCCATGGAGACACAGGCCTACCACCTTCAGAGAGCTGCTGGAGAGGCGCTTACACCTGCACTCCATTGCCCTTTCTATTAGTCCCCAAGACTGAAGGCATGGCAACAGGATCCTTGATCTCAGCCCAGGTGGCTCTTTATCACAATGAGACAGGGTAGTGCCAGGAGGTACCCAATGAGAGATGGAACCACCCACAGGACCTCCACTTCTACCCTGTCTGCCCACCCCCGACCCTTGGAAGTTGAAACAAAGTGGGTCTTCTAGCCAGTGGTCAGTTGACTCTCAGCATGTCTGGGCTTTCTCGATACAAGTGGCCCTCGAGTCACCCTAACAAACCCGCAGAGTCACTGGACTTCAGAAACCAAACAGGCATCCTCCTCCCCTCCTGTGGAACCAGGGAGTACACTACGGCATTGTGAGAGGGAGATAAAGAAGAAAACTTAGTGAGGGCACTTTGGAGGCACAAATATTTCTGTAGTTAACTTACACATGACTGTGTGCCTCTCTACATTGACACTAAATGCATTCTCACACTATGTAGCAGCACGTTACAGATGAGGATCAATGGATGGAGATCTGTGCCGAGAGACTATTGCACTATCTGTTAATCACCTGTGGGACATGTGCATCGCTGGCTGGCCAACATTTATTGTCTGTCCCTCGCTGCCTTTCAGAAGATGGTGAGCTGCATTCTTGAACTGCTGCAATCCACATCTGCAAGCAGGGAGACTATTGCATACAGGTAACAATGGTATGGTGACACATTTGTCGCTCCTCATTCAACATCTGCCTTGTTTGTTTCTCTCTACGTGCAAATGTGTAGCTGTCAATGAGTTGTCAAGCAGTGGCTGTGCCAAGGTGATGCATCATGCAGAGGATTAGTGCTGTAGTATGGTCAGGGAGTTGGCAGCCTGCATATCTCAGCACCATACATTGTACATGCCTATGACCAAAGTTCTTTCCTTTTAATAGCCCTATGATCAGAGTTTGCTGCAGCCTCCTCCCAGGGTCAAGTCACTTACCCACTCACTCTGAGTTAGGTTGTAGCTATTTTCTTCCCCATTGCACACAATCAATTTCTAGCAGGATGGAAGGTGACAGTAAGACATCTCTGACAGTGACTTCCATCTTCAGCCTGAACGTGGTTAGCCTCCAAACATTGATATATTCCCTTCCTGGTAGCACATTCCACTAACCCTGCAGGTTTCACTATTACCCAAGTCCCCATTCAGCACTCTACATGCTCCTACACACAGTTACCTTTTCCAGGTTGACCCTGGTATATGAGGTTATCATGCCAGGATGGTCATTCACCACCCCGTTCCCCCATCTGAAGCCATCTCGACTGGGGACAGCTACAAGCCCACCCTACCACTGCATTAGAACTTTTCTGTCCACGTTTTGCTGTATCCACCTTTCAAATCCTGCTGCTCTCTTCATAGTTGTACTGTGTCTGTATTCAGAGCCGATATCCCCCAGTCCTGAAGACCAATCTTTTGAGGCTCAGTCCCATATCAATGGCCGCACTTGGCAACCTTGCCATTTACTTTCTGTGGACAGCCCTTCAACTGACATAACCAGGCAAGTCCTTGGCAAGTCAAGCACAGACCCTAATCTCTTCTGAACCACATTAGTCCTCCCCGAGACTTGCCGCTATGGAGCCAATGGACTGACAGTGATCCACTCTCTTAACAACAGCATGGACCACATGACCAAAGCACCATGATCAGCTGCCTGATCATAGCCAATTCCCTTGACTGCCCCTGACTTACTGCACCGGGACCCCCTGACTGGCAATTGTTTCCACGGACTTCAATAAGGACCATTCCCTTAAGAGTTGGAGAAATGGCTTCCTGCTTGCTCCATTGTGTTTGGTGTGTGAGCTAATGCTGCATGGTGCAGGTGTGAGATTGATGTAGCACATTGCTGTTCTATAAGATGTGTGGCCCTCTTGACTGAAGACAGCCTAGCAGCAAGGCAAGTTGGCTGTTTCTGTGAATACGCTAGTTGTGCTGGCACAATGAGGAAAGGCCAGGATGCTGACCAGGAGCACGCAGGAAGGTGTTAAATGTGTAAGGGCTAAGAGAGTGAGACAGCAGACCTGAGGTGCAGCCATGCCGAGTCTGCAAGCTAGTTACCTATCACCAGGTATAAAGTGTCCCTGCTGCAGCTTTTCAATGCTGATTTCAGTGAGCCCTGCACTGCACGTCTGTTGTTCCAGAGTGCAGTGCCATTGTGTGGTAAAAGTACGAGGATGGTTATGATGGGATGGCAGGTGAAAATGACAATGTCCATGGTTTGGGGGCACGGATGGGAGGTGGTGATTGTGGCTGGTGTCCATGGGCTACGTTGTGTTGCAGGCATCATGAAGGTCTTTTGAAGCAAAAGGCAAGCTGAATCCATTAGCTACCCAATCTGGCTTCCTTGTTGAGTTTCAGATGATGGAAGCTCAATATTAATGAGGTGAGTTGTGGCATTGACAAGGCATTAATAATCATTTTTCTTCATCAATTGGTATCTCGTTGCTGCCCTGTGTGAATCTCATCAAGGCTGTTATGAAAAGCATAAATGGTGGAACAAGATGACCTTGATGTTGAGATGAGTCTTGCCAGACAGCTTCCATAGTTCAGATCATGCAGACCCCTATAAGATTCCTCCCTACATTTCTTTGGTTGTTCACAATGAGCAGGTGAAGACATTATTCAACTAGCCCACACCTTAAAAACACAAAAACAAAAATTTCTCATGTTAGAGTAGATTCATGATTAGGCAGCATTTGTTGAACAAATCTGAGTAGGCTTACATCTAAACTAATAACCATTTTAAGACAATCGGTCAAGCATGTTAATATAGCTCAATTACGCTTGCTTGTGATGGCCTGCATGTATATTTGGGGCTTGTTCTCTAAAAAAAATAGAATATGTTTGATTTAGTTTGATCTATTATCCTCACATGTACTGAGATACAGTGAAAAATATTGTTTCGTGCGCTATCTAGATAAATCATACCTTACATAAGTGCATCAGGGTAATAGAACAGAATTCAGAATATAGTGTTACAGCTACAGAGAAGGTGCAGGGAAAGTTCAACTCTATTATATGAGAGGTCTATTCCTAAGTGTGATAACAGTGGTGATGAAGCTGTTCTTGAACTTGTTGGAACTTATTTTCAAACTATTGTATCTTCTGCCTGATGGAAGTGGGTGGAAGAGTGTATAACCAGGGTGAGAGAGGTCTTCGATTATGTTGGCTGCTTTCCCGCGGCAGCAGGAAATGTAGGCAGAGACAATGGAAGGAAGGCTGGTTTTTGTGATGGACTGAGCTGCATTCATGACTCTCTGTAATTTCTTGCGGTCTTGGGCAGAGCAGTTGCCATGTTCCCTTTGGGGACAATCTAGGAGAATAGGGCATAATGTCAGATTAGGATGTTTGACAGATGCAAGAAGGCATTTCTTTCCACAGAGGGTTGTGAAACTGTGGAATTCTTTACCACAGAGGGCTATCAAGATGGAGTCATTATGTATATTCAAGGCTGAGAGAGACAGATTTTTAATCAGTTAGGAATCTAGAGTTGTGGGAAAAGGCAGGAAAGTAGAGTTGAAGATTATCAGATCAGCCATGATCTCCTTCAACGGTGGAGCAGACTCAATGAGCTGAATGGCCTGCTTCTGCCCCGATATCTTATGGTCTCATGATCAAGCCTTGTGATCTTTTTGTATCATCTGGAAGATTAAGGACCCGATATTTCTCCATTCTTTTCTCAATGGCAACACCCTGGTCAATCAGATTGAATTTGTCATCAAAGTTGCATCATTTTCTCCTGTCCTACAAATTGTTGTGATTGTTTAAAACTTGATATTCTTGTATTTGGCCTGACGAATGCAAACGAAAATGGTTCAGCAATATGTCACTTTTATAGGCAAGAAAGTGATCCTATAAATATGAGTGTGCGATTAAATCACAACTTATGGGAAATACATTCAGATTTAACATAGGCAAGGAAATTCCTTCGTGGTAGCCCTACTCTGCAGCCAACACTTAATTGAAAGTATGGCAGAAGACCTGTCCACATGTGCATAACTGGTCTCTGCTGTATTTCAAGTGAAGTTACGGTGTAGAAGCATAAAAAGTCATCTTGTGTGTATTATTATATTGCTACCATATGTTTGAACAACATTTTTTCAAATTGCTACACGTCAAAGCATTGATTACTCCCAATTCTCTGTTTTATCAACATAAAATTCAATGTTTACTAATTTTTTTTTTGTTTATGACAACAAATTCAGGAAAACAATGTGAGATCTTACCCAACCTGTGGGCTTTCCTCTAGTAATGTTAAATAACTTTTTGGATTGTAGTTAATTAAAAAAAACTTAAAATTGGAGATTGTTCTTGAGCATTAGCTTGTAACAAGCAATAGTGAATTGATTGCTTCTTTCCACAGGGCCTGATTTTCTTGAGATTGGATGGTGTGCTAAGCAAGCTACTTGTTGGCTTTCTCCCAGCCTTGGATTCCAACTCACATTCAATTTTACTCCAAAGCTCTTAAATTGTGACAGTGAAGAACAGACGTATCAACAAAGATGCATCTTTTTAATGATGTTTTCCTGTACATATCATTATAAAGTGTTCCCAGCTCAGGTGCATTACATTGAATGCAAGCACTCACTGATTCTAATTATGCTGTAGCCACAGCAGAATAGTCACATCACTGCGACATTTTTCATATTAGCCATGCTAAGAGAGATTGGTGTAGTCAGAGTTTGTTTAAGGTACAAAAGCAGGGGTTGGTAACGACTGCATTTGAGAGCTTTCCTAAATAGCTCCAATGATCAGATCTTACATGGATCAGAGCTATGAAAATTGCCTCACTGTTGATAGCTAAGGAGTTTGTAATTGAGCTGTCTGAATCCATTTTTCCTGCAGAAGAAGCTCAGAGCAGAAAGATATTTTTTAAAGACCAATTGCTGAAATCAATTTGCCGATCTTTCTTTTAGACTGCTGTTCAAATGGTCTTGCCATCTGAAAAGAAGTATATTGTTTTATGAACTAATCATTTCTGAAAGGAGTTTCCTGAAAAAAATGGTCATGATTGTATCTGGTGCCCAATTAATGTTATTTCTTACTGATACATTGGAGTTTGTAATTGTGTTTTCTGATAAGGTCCAAAAACGGTATAGGGATTAATCAACCTGCACTCTTTGCTTCTGAACAACCCTTACAGTGCCTGCAAAATACCATGATTGTATGGTGAGACAATGCTAAGTGTGCCGCTGAGTAGTCATAAGAAGCTAGCACCATATAAAAGTAACTAGCTTTACTTGAAGTGATGGTATATTCAATCTGCAGCACGTGATGAAAAAAGTTGAAGAAGAACAGCCAAGCTATTCAACAATACTAAATAAGGGGACACGACATCGATGAACAATCTCCATTGTTTTTTGATGTAGCACAACAGGTTTTGGTGCAGGAGTCGAACACGACAAAAGATGCCTTCCATCTGCAGTGAATCAGGACACCCTCACAGTGAGAGTTCTTAATTATCATTGTTAATGCTCGCAGTCTAGTCCTCAGGGCCTGGATGGAGGTGTGAACCATCCCCATTTTCAGAATAAGTGCAAAAGTTGGAACTGTTAGCGAGGATGATCCCAACTCCTGTTGTAGGCCCTGAAAGCCTACTTGATCTTCCAGCAATCAGGCAATTATTTGGCCATCAGCAGGTTTTTGACCAGGACTATGACCTGGTAACAGAAGTTTCACATGCCTGAAACTGTTGGTCAATTAGAGGCCGGCAGTTCCTTTGATCAGAATTTCTATATAACAGGAAATAGCTGCTGCCTGCATAACAACCCTTGGGGGCACACAGGGTGGGAAAGATAAGTGCTTTATTGGGTGGAAGAGTGGATAGTGGGTTTCAGGTTACAGGCAGAGTGATGTTGAAATCAAAAATTAAGCAGCAAGATGGCTGTCAGTTTCCAATCCCTGCCCCATTTCAGTGTCCATGATAATGCCCAGATTGTGGTATACCAAAAGACCCTCTTCCATCTGACATGGAGCCTACACAACGAGCTTTCAGCTAGGCTGCTTGTCTCCTCACCAGCCTGGAGGTGATTTGCTTTCAGTGGAGGTAAAAAGAGGCCTTTAAGTCATCAGTAGTCAGTGTCTTAAGGTTCTTTGTCAATGGCAGAGTGGGAAGGTTGACTGTGGCCCTGCCTGATCAGAACTTAGTTCCTGTACTGCTGGGAAGAAGACAATCTGAACCTCCTACCCTCCCATTATCCTCTCACTTCCAACATTAACTGCCAATTTTCAGGAGCAGAAAATCATGCCCGTAGCATCACAAGAATTTCAATAACTTCATCTGAGTGGTCATAGAGGCATAGAGTCATACACCACAGAAACAGACCCTTCAGTCCAACCAGTCCATGCCAAACATGAGCCCGAACTAAACTAGTCCCACCTGCCTGTCAAGGTGAGTAAATGCATATTCAAGTTCCATATCCTCAGAAAAGACCCGTTACTTTTGTGTGATAACAAGGTGTAGAGCTGGATGAACACAGCAGGCCAAGCAACATCAGAGGAGCAGGAAAACTGATGTTTCGGGTCTGGACCCTTCTTCAGAAGGGTCAGCTTTCCTGCTCCTCTGATGCTGCTTGGCCTGCTGTGTTCATCCAGATCTACACCTTGTTATCTCAGATTCTCCAGCATCGGCAGTTCCTACTATCCCGTTACTTTTGTGTGATGTTCAACAGCCCACCTCACTGTATAATCATGATTCACAACCACATCTCATACCTGCATGAATTACCAGCTATCCAACAATAACATTTACATCACCTTGTTCAGTTATACACCTCCAGTTCTCTTGAAGTTAAGAGTGGTGCAGAACAGTAGACAGCAGCATCTGAACAGTGAGGGGCGGGTTGATTGTATGCCCTGAACCTAAGAGAGGAGATCATGTTTGCCAACACTGGAATAGCCATGACTGTAGCTTTAGTCAGTGGTGGGTCTGAAACCATCGAACGTCCCACATCATCTGACTTTACACATTTCAATTCCTCTTCATTCTACAATGGTTTTTGATTTCCGAGCTGCCTATGACAAATGCCTGAATCTCTTGCTTTCTACCCCTTCCTCAGCACAATCCTACCCTTGAGTCTTTCTACTTTCAGATCCCCAGGAATTACAGCCTGGCCAGGTTAGCAAGAGGTGGAAAATTCAGAAGAACCTGATGAAGGAGAAACTTATCACTTGCTCTCACACACACACACACACACACACACACACACACAGTCACCAGCGCAGTTTTTGATACTGTGTATTATTTACAGAGTGATATAGAGATGGGATCCGAAGATGGTGATACAGTAGGCACTCAGGGCAGGGATAGAGTAGCTCATGTGCCAGCTCACTTTGGAGCAACTCTGAAGCAGTAATGAATGTGGCAAATGACACACAGAAACATAGGAAATAGGAACAGCCTTTAATCTCTTTATACCAAAGAATTATATCTAACTACTTCTCGAAAACATTCAATGTTTTGTCTTCAACTGCTTTCTGTAGTAATGAATTCCACAGACTCAGCGCTCTCTGGGTGAAGAATTTTCTCCTCATCTCAGTCCTAAATGCCCTACCCCATATCCTTAGACTGTGATCCCTGATTCTGGACAAATACTTGTCCAACTCACCTTGTATATTTCAAAATGGAGTATGCCCAGTACATTAATTTCCAGGTATTGCTGTTTTTCTTTTTAAGTTGCTATTTTATCTGGAAAGTTCACCCATGTGATTTGTTGCAGAATTCTTAGATGAGAATGTTGATGGTGTGGCCTACAGAAAAGAAAGGGCTGTTGATGCTGTGGCAAAAAAAAGACAGAGGAAATCCGTTTCTTAATCCTGTAAGTAGAGCCATTTATCTTAAACAAGGCAAGTTTATTGTATGATAGCAACTATATAGAAGTTACATTGGCATGCTAGACATTGTTACTGAATCTATAAGGAGAAGTCGATATCAGGTCTTATTCCTTTGAAATTCCTCACGCCTGAGTTCATTATCATTGGCATATCGGGCAGTGCTTAACGCACTCCTCAGCATTAACCTTTTCAGAACCTTACACAACAAACCAGAAAGTTTCTTTTTATGACAATGCTGTGGGGCATGATCATTATTAATGAGAATAATGGTTTATTTCAGATTTATTCATTAATTGAATTTAAATTCACCTAGCTGCTGTGGTGGGATTTCAGCTCGTGTCTCCAGCACATGAGTCTCTGGCTTGGAATTTCAAGTTCAGTAATTTCACAACTATCTTACCATCCTCAGTTACATTTTGATGTTTGTCAACATAACCAGGCAAAAAATGAAAGTCCTTTCCACAGATTCATTCTTGAATTGTCCTGTCCATCAATATCATCAGTGATTTACATATTCTAGTTTGCAGAATGGTCAAATAGCACTTTTCCGGAATCGTCATAGTTTCCATCATTTCTAACAGCTGCCAGCGTGTTAAATATATTTTGTAAATGTATTTTTCATCGTACAAAAGCAAAGCCCTATTTTTCATAGCTTGTGTAATATCAGTTTCTAACATGCCCCTTTTGAGCTATTTTATCGATTTTTGTTATTTGAAGTGACTGAAGTCAGATGGAATGAACTATACAAGAACTCATTACCAATACAACTTTACTGTTAAATAAGTGAAAACAGATACATTGGGCATATTGTAGCCATATAGTTACTCAAAACATATTGCTTAGCAAAACATGTATTCTTGTAATTCATCTTCCACCTAATTCTTGAACACATGTTTTGCTCCTGCTAAGTTCCAACAAACATCTCATTAATTATCACTGAAGACTCTTTGTTACTTAATTAAAAGTTTTTCAACATATTTTCCAATTGACTATTTATACTTGTGATTGATATAGACTGTTACCCATTTATAACATTTTTCAGCCAATTAGTCATGCTTCTCTTCGAAGCCAATAATGAATATCATGTAGAAAATTATAATTGGTCCCTTGGAGTAAGAATTATGAGTACTAATATGAAATATTCCACTCTGCTGATTCTTTTCAGGCCAGATGTATTTTTATACAGATGTGCTCATACTCATCACAATAAAGAAATGTTCCATCGAGTAATGGAGTATTTTTTTCTGTGCCAACATTAAACTCAGGACGATTCTGGCTAGGTACAAGTTGAAGCTCCCTCTACATTGTTCCAACAAGGAACCATATTGTCAACTTTAAAGGGCCATACCCTATTGTAACTGGTGTGATGATTCCTTTTCACTCTATAGCTATTCCTATTGTCTGCATGAGTGAAGCTCCTAAATTAGTCTATGCTCGGTTTGTTTCCTGCTGAGATGCAGCCAATTAGAAAACTGTGTTGAAAACGGAACAAACTAATTTCATCTACAGGGAGTACAACAAAGAAATTCACTCCTTTGTTTAATAATAAGTTCCAGAGCTGAAAGAACAATATCCAACTTACAATGCAAGCAAGACATCATAATGATAATAAACTACTTTACTCCTCATTGATTTTAGTTTACAAAATAATTCTCCCATAATAAGATTTACTAGAAGCAAACAGTCTCATGAATGGAATAAAAATAAAGTTAGTAGTTAATAAAGATTCACAAAATAACTTATTTTTGCATAATTAATTTAAAACATCTCATTTGGCATGGGCAAACAGAATTGCAGCAGTTCATTTCCTTTGGCCACTTGCACAACCTTAATAGAATTTTTTTTACTGTGAACCAGATTCAATGAACAGCAATATCATTGTGCGATGCAGAGACCAATACAACCCAACCACTGACAAAGAGCAAATGCTTGCGCAGTATTTCACTCCAAAACCAAGATGATATTATATCACAATTTCCACAAACAAAAGAATTACAAGCAGTACAAATCCTTGGCGGTAAATCTATCCATCATTGATAGTATTACAGACATAAGACTATAAAATGTAGAAACAGAGCAGGGCATTCAGCCCATTGAGTCTGTTGTGCCATTCAATGATAAATTGTGCAAAATACATTGATGAAGGTAGACCAGTGGATGTGGTGTATAGGGATTTTAGCAAAGCATTAGATAAAGTTCCTCATGGTAGGCTCATTCAGAAAGTAAGGAGGCATGGGATTCAGGGAACTTTGGCTGTCTGGATACAGAATTGGCTGTCTAATAGAAGACAGAGGGCGGTAGTAGATGGAAAGTTTTCAGCCTGGAGCTCAGTGACCAGTGGTGTGCCGCAGGGAAATGTTCTGGGACTTCTGCTCTTTGTGATTTTTATAAATGACTTGGATGAGGAAGTGGAAGGGTGGGTTAGTAAGTTTGCTGATGACACGAAGGTTGGTGGAGTAGTGGACAGCGTGGAGGGCTATTGTAGGTTGCAACAGGACGTTGACAGGATGCAGAGCTGGCCAAAGAAGTAGCAGACGGAATTCAACCCAGAAACATGTGAAGTGATTCATTTTGGAAGGTCAAATTTGAATGCAGAATACAGGGTTAATGGCAGGATTCTTGGCAGTATGGAGGAACAGAGGGATCTTGGGGTCCACGTCCATTAACCCCTCAAAGTTCCTACCCAATTTGATAGGGTTGTAAAGAAGGTGTATGGTCTGTTGGCTTTCATTGGCAGGGGAATTGATTTTAAGAGCCACGAGGTTATGCTGCAGCTCTATAAAACTCTGGTTATACCACATTTGGAATATTGTGTTCAGTTTTGGTCACCTCGTTATAGGAAAGATGTGGAAGCTTTAGAGAGGGTGCAGAGGGGATTTACCAGGATGCTGCCTAGACTGGAGGGTAGGTCTTATGAGGAAAGGTTGAGGGAGCTAGAGCTTTTTTCATTGGAGCGAAGATCGATGAGAGGTGACTTGATAGAGGTGTACAAGATGATGAGAGGCATAAATAGAGCAGATAGTCAGAGTCTTTTTCCCAGGGTGGAAATGACTATTATGAGGGGGCATAATTTTAAAGTGATTGGAGGAAGATATAGGGGAGATGTCAGAGGTAGGTTCTTTACACAGAGAGTGGTGGGCGTATGAAATGCACTGCTGGCAGTGGCAGTGGAGTCAGATACTTTAGAAACTTTTAAGCAACTCTTGGATAGGCACATGGAGGATAGTAAAATGTAGGGTATGCAGGGTAAATTGATCTTAGTAGGATAATAGGTCAGCACAACATCGTGGGCCAAAGGGCCTGTACTGTTCTATGTTCTATGTTGTTGTCTATCTGATAATCCTCAACTCTACTTTTCTGCCATGGCCCCATAACCCTTGATTCTTTTACTGATTAACAATCTGTCTATTTTATCCATGATTACAATTAATGAACCAGCCTTGACATACCTCTGTGTTAAAAATTCCACCAATTCTTTGCCTTCTGAGAAAAGAAATTCCTCCTTGTCTTTGTTTTAAATGTGTGACCAATTATTTTGAATTCATGGCATCTGGTCCTAGATGCTCCCACAAGGAGGAACAAACTTTCTGCATCTTACCCTGTCAAGTTTCCTGAGCATTTTTAACATTTAACTAGGTTTACTTCTCTTTCTCAAGCCCAAACTATTCAACCTCTGCTCTTAAGACAGTCGTTTCATACCTGGTAACAACCTAGTGAGCCTTTTCTACTTATTCCAGTACATTTTTTACAAGACAAGGCTCAAAGCTGTTCACAGTATTCAAGCTTTCATCTGGCTACAGTCAGTCCCTGGTTGTGAACATGTTCCGTTCTTGAGCCTGCTTGTAAGTAAATTTGTACTCAAGTTGGAAAACAATGCAGTACAATGTAAAGCAGCCATTTGTAAGTATTAGGGGCCTAACTTACCCTGAGACACCAGATACTAAACCTTTCAAGGGCTAACAGATTTTGTTAAGGAATATTATGACCCCAAGACTCCTCTAATTCTGAGCCAAGATTGGTTTTACCTGGTAATTTGAGAAACAGGTGAATCCATATATTGGGATTTTTGACTAGGTCAAGATGACTGGCCAAGGTATGTCACTTTAGTTTAACCCTTAATGAGATGCTGAGAAACCATTTAATGTGTGGGATTAATGATGTAACCATTCAAAAGTTCTTATTAGCTGAAGCCCAACTGGGCTTCAAACAGGCACTGCAACTGGCTTTATCATTGGAAAATGCAGCATGTGCAATATACAAGTTGCAGGGTATTCCGATGGTAGTGGACACCCTCACCAGTCCAACTGAGCTTCAGGAACACCACTTGAAAGAAGGCAATTGTATAGCCTCACTCAGGACTTATTGTGAACAGAGGTCAGTCCACAGAAAGCCCCAAAACAAAGTCAAGTCTCAGCCAAGCAGTTAAAATTTTCTTCAGGATCTAGGTCAGCAAGCCATTGTAGTTGCTGCCAGTATGCGGATTTGAGACAGCAAAACAGTCCCACTGGCCTAATTTGAGTAAGAGAACTTTTAGGCCGGTATGCAACAGAGTGCACACACTGGAAAGTCCACCTACATCTGGTTTGGAATGGTTAAATTGCATAGCAAACATTCAAATCAGAACCAACCAAAATAAACATCTGGTTAAATGATCACACAGTTCAAGTGGAGGTTGATACTAATGTGGCCATTTCAGTGATCACAGAACCAGTCTTCAACAAAATGAATTGCAACCCTTACATTTGTTTAAGACTTCAGACAGACTGAAAACCAATTCCGGAGAACCTTTACAGATTAAGGGTATAACATTGTTGTTCTGGTCTCTTATGAGAAGCAACTAGTTCAGTTACCACTAATTGTAGTAAAAGGCTTGGGCTGAAGCTTGACGGGCAAAATTGGTTAGGAAAGATTCACCTAGATTGGCCCAACATTTTTTGATGAGAAAATGGCTGCCTGAGTGAAGTGCTAATTAAATACCCAGGAGTTTTCAGGAAGGTCTAGGGACTATCAAAGGAGCCAAGGCCGCTTTACATATTGACCAGGAAGCAATTGCATGATTCTGCAAGGCCCACCCAGTGCCATTTGCCTTATGGGCAAAAGTAGAGGCAGAAATCAGGAGGCCGGAAAGTGAAGGAACTATCAAATCAGTCCAGTTTGCAGAGCGGGCAGCACTGGTTGTACCAATTGTGAAGTTGGATGGGGCGATCCATCTTTGTGGGGATTTTGAACAAATGGTAAACAGCTTTTTGCAACTAGATAAATGCCTCGCATAGAGGATTTATAGGCAAAGCTGGCCGGGGGCTGTCCTTCACAAACCTGGACATGGGCCATATGTACCTGCAATCGCAGTTAGATGAGGATTCCCAGAAGTATGTTCCAATTAACATCCATAAGGGTTTGTACCAATATATGGGACTGCCATTTGGGGTATCATCAGCCTATACCATTTTTCAGACCTTTTACAAGGTCTACACCAGGTTGTCATTTATCTAGATGATGTGCTAATAACAGGGGAGACCAATAAGCAGCACTTAGAGAACTTGGAAGTAGTCCTTAGATGTTTCTCCTAGGTGGGTGTATGCCTTAGAAGGGAAAAAAAATGACCTACTGAGGCTGCAGAGTCGACAAGACCAGGTTACACCCGTGGGAAGATAAAGTGAAGGTGATCAAAGATGTCCTGGCTCCCATGTCTATGCCGGGGCTTAGGTCTATCCTTGGGCTGGTGAATTATTACAAAAAGTTCATACATAACCTAACCTCCATCCCGGCATCTTTGCATTAACTCTTTAAAAAGGGTCAGCCTTGGAAATGGTTGTGTAGCCAAGCCATAGAATTCAAGGAAGTGAAGCAACAGCTATCAACTCCTATGGTTCTGGCACACTGAGATCCCAAGCGAGATCTGGTATTGACATGCGATGCCTTCCTATACTGCATCAGGGTAGTATCAGATCGTAGGTGGCACAACAGAGAGGAATGCCCAATAGTCTATGCATCCAGGACTTTGGTTAATGCAGAGCATAAATATACCCAGAAAGAGAAGGAATGTATGGCAGTGATACTTGGAGTCAGGAAGTTCCACCAATACCTTTATGGATGTAAATGTACAATAATAACAGATGACAAACCCCATCTAGCTCTACTTAATGAGGAAAATGCAGTGCTGCCCATATCTTCAGGCTAAATTCAGTGGTGGGCTCTAATACAAAGTCTATATAATCACAAGTTGGAACATCATCCAGGAGGCCAAGTAGTGAATGTGAATGCACTGTGCCCACTGGCAGATACACCACCGGTGGTACTGCACTGGAAGAGTCCATGAAGTTTTTAAATTTTCTGGATATACTTCTAGTCACAGCTGACAATATCAGACTTTGGACGCAGAAAGGTCTGACCCTGGATAAACTGAAACAGCCGGTGGTGATGGGGGAAACCAAAGTGGCGTCACAACCAGAACTGAAAATTTTGGACCCAGAGAGACCAGATCACAGTACAGGATGCATATTACTATGGGGTGCAAGAGTGATTGTCCCAAGAAAAGGTTGCCACTAGATATCGGCTGAAATTCACCAGGCTCGTCCAGGGGTTTCCAAAATGTAGACCTTGGCGAGAAATTATGTCTGGTGGCCAGGTTTGGATGCAAACATATCTGTGTTTGTGGGACAGCACCCAGAGTGGCAACAAGGACAGATTACCACTAACAGTTACCCCACATTTGTGGGAATGGCTGGGTAAACTCTGGACTCGGTTACGCATCGAATATTCAGGTCCTTTTGTGGGTTCAATGCCCTTGGTCATTGTGGATGCCCACTCAAAATGGTTGGTTCATTCCTCAAACATTGGGATGATGATAGAAAAACTGCGCACATCTTTTGCAAAACACAGATTTCCAGAAGCATTGATTACGGATAACGGGCCATGGTCTACCAGCAGGGTATTTGAGCACTTCCTAAAGTTGAAAGATATTCATCATATAAGGACAGCTCCATACCATCCATCAACCAATAGCCTGGCAGAAAGACTAGTTCAAACATTGATGGCAAGCCTAAAGAAAAATGCTACAGATTCAGTAGATCACAAATCATCCCGGCTCCTATTTGATTATAGGATCATCCCTCATGCAACTACAGGGATATCTCCAGCAGAGTTGTAGTGGGGAGAAGACTCTGAACCAGGTTATATTGATCTTCCTGACTCGGGGTGGAGGGCGAAATAATATCAGGAACGCCTATGCCAAACTCAAGGCTCCACTAAGCGAGAGAGACAGTTTACTTCAGGCAGAGATAGTAGGAACTGCTGATGCTGGAGTCTGAGATAACAAGGTATGGAGCTGGAGGAACACAGCAGGCCAGGCAGCATCAGAGGAGCAGGAAAGTTGATGCTTCAGGTCTGGATCCTTCTTCATTTTCTGAAGAAGAGTCCAGACCAGAAACATCAGCTTTCCTTCTCCTTTGATGCTGCTTGGCCTGCTGCATTCCGCCAGCTCCACACCTTGTTACTTCAGGCAACAAAGTTTGGTGTAGGAACCATGGGAATGGCCCTGCATGGGTCAGAGGCATGGTCAACACAAGGTCAGGTCCAGTGACACTTAAAGATCTGGTAGGCGCAATGGTCCTGAAAAGCATGTGGACCATATGAAAGCTACAAACTCGCAAATGGTGCCGGAGCAAAACATGCCTCATGCCTCGACTGCCTTTTGGACTCTTCTGGAAGCCATGGGTTTTCCCTCTCTGTCATGTGTTGAAGATACCTCGGAATCTGAAATGAGCACAGTGGATGTCTCCAACACAAAGTCTTTGACACCTGAAGAGGAGAATGAATTTCTTCCGAAATGTTCCGAGCACAAGAGGCAAGCTACTATGTGTTACACATTGCCTGTATCAGAGGCAGATTTGGAGGAACCTGACCCACTGCTAAAACACCCAAACTACAAATAATCGGCCTATGTCTTCAGACTCAGAGGAGGAGGAATGTAGTGATTGAGGTCAGCCGGGTGACATCATAAAATATGAGTTCCCCAATTGGGGCTGTTAATCTGGTCCAATCAGGGAGCCCTGGATGACAGATATGAAGAGGAGAGTCAAAAGGTTCTGTTCACAGTGAGAGCTGGCTCTCAGGAAGCTGGATCGATGTCCAGAACTTTCCACATGTAAATTAAGGGTAATTTAGTGACAGGATACTGGTCTCTGAGGAGTCATTACAGTAGGGCTGAACAAAGAGACATAGGGGTGCAGATGCATAGTTCCTTGAAAGTGGAGTCACAGGTAGACAGGGAGATGAAGAAGGCATTTGACACACTTGCCTTCATTGGTCAGAGAATTGAGCCACATCGGAGTTGGGATGTCATGTTGTGGCTGTTCTGGATATTGGTGAGGCCAATTTTGGAATACTGCATTCAATTACGGTTGCCTTTCTATAGCAAGGATGTTGTTAAACTTGAGAGGGTGCAGAAAAGATTTACGAGGATGTTGCCGGAACTGAAAAGTTTGTGTTATAGGGAGATGCTGAATAGTGGAGTTTTTTCACCTGGAGCATTAGAGGTTGAGAAGTGACCTTATAGAGGTTAATAAAATGATGAGGGGTATTGATAAGGTGAACAGCCATGGTTTTTTTCCCCTCAGGTGGGAAAATCCAAAACTAGAGGGCATATGAATAATATGAGAGGGGAAAGATTTAAAAAGGATTCGAGGGATAGCTTTTTCACACAGAGGGTGTTGTGAGTATGGAATGAGCTGCCAGAGGAAATAGTGGAGGTGGGTAAAATTACAATATTTAAAAGGCACCTGGATGGATATATGAACAGGAAAGGGCTATGAGCCAAATGCTGGCAAATGGACTAAGTCAGATTGGGATGCCTGGTCGGCATGGATGAGTTGGACCAAAACATCTGTTTCTGTACTGTATAAGTCTAAGACTCTATAGGACATGACATTAAAAAGTTTTCCACTGTTGAATATCCATAGCATTAAAATATATTACAAGTATGAACCCACCACAGGCCAGCACAAGTCTTGTCATGCCACATACACACTGATGACTCTATCCGTGCATCTCAACCAGCCAATGGGAATCCTAAGGTCAATGTGTCCTGTGACTTCTGTGAGCAACAGCATGGGAAATCTGCTAATATTACACATTTCCATGCTGCAGAGATATTGGATTGTATTAGGACTAATACTATACATGACACAGAGCTCTGGTGTGCTAACTGAAGCAAATGTAGAGAGAAAAACGACAGAAAGGACAAGTGAAAAGATCATCTGGATCAACAGTGACATCAGTAAACAAGCAGAGAATAAAAAGTAGATCAAAAATATTCATGACTGCCGCAGAACTGAAACTGGAAGGCCAGGAGACAGAGGCCTAGAAGAAGCACTGAATTAAGGTACAGTGCCACACATGATGAATGAGTTTGGATAGGCTCCAAGACGGAGGAAGCTACACAGACAGCAATGAAGGGTGACTGTAGGACAAGTATACAGAATTGCTAAACCTACTGTTATGTCATCAAGGACATGTCAGTGCCGTTGATGAATAAATAGAGGAAGATACTAAAGGCAAATACAGGGATGTGAGGCAGTTAGAAAAATAGCTGGAATGTTTTAAAGGAGACAAAGAATAAATCAATACCAGAGGGTTCCCTTAATAGATGTAAAAATGAGTTGAGGTAACAGACATCTGGTCCCAATTGTTCAATTTGGATAAAGCCCGGCTAGAAATTTGTTAAGTCACTAGTTTTAATGATGCCAGTGACTGCATCACTACATTCAACCGAAGCAACTAAGGAGAACTTGTGGCATTGAAAAATATTAAGGGAGCTCATTTTGTTACTTGAATGAGGCAGCAGGTTTGATGAGTATTTTCATGATAGCCCCGGCTGATTTACTGCCTATGCTACGTATCCATTATGACTACAGTCAAGAACTTTAGATCTGGATCAATTAAATAAGAGGACTATGAGGATGTGCTAAAATTTAAAAAAAGCTACAATTTTCTCAAAACTTAAGACTTTCTTAGGGAGATTTCCATGGCTATATAACTGAATATCATTCAATTGGAGGCATTTGTAACAAAGTGGTATACATAGTCTCTTCCCAAAATCTTACACTTGGAAATCTAGGCTGGCAATCAATGGCAGTACGGAAGATGTCCTACACAGTTGAACTGCGTTTGGATGAGAGATTTAGGTATGGACCCATCTGCCCTGTCAGATGTATGTGAATTATTCTATAGTGCAATGTTAAAGAAGAGTCAGGCATTAACACGGTATTCACATTACTATTGCTCCCTCATTCACTCAGAGATAGGAATTCTGTAAAAAAGAATTAACTCAACTCCTACCTTACCAAACCCCATACACTATCCACAAGGTACAACTCAGAAGTGTGATGGAACGCTCTTCATTTTCCTGGATGAGTGCAGTTCCAGTAACACTAAAGAAGCTTGATACCATGCAGGATTGGCACTTCATCAACGACTTTCAGCATTGATGCACATGACAGCAGTGTGTGCCATCTACAGGTACACTGCTGTAACTCACCAATATTTATCTAGTACCACCTTCCAAATCTTTAACCTCCACTATCTTGAAGGACAAAAGCAGCAGATCATTGGGAACACCACCACCTACAGGTTACTCTCCAAACAACACACCATCCTGACATGGAACGATATCAATGTTTCTTCGAAGTCGCTGGGTCATAATCCTCCACCTTCCACCTTAACAACTTCATGGGTGTGCTTGTGCCCAATTAACTTTAATAGTTCAATAAGGAAATGTATCATCACCTTCTCCAGGGCAATTATGGATGCACAATAAATGTTGGCATAGCAAACACTAACCACATCCACAAATAAAAAAAATCTCGAAGAAATATCTATGTTATGAATATCATGATGCTCTTTGTGGAAATTTGCTGCACTTGACTGGTACTTATTTGGCTTTAAAGCACTTTGAGGTTGTGACAGTGTGACATGACATGGAACATAGAATATAGAACATAGAACAGTACAGCACAGTACAGGCCCTTCGGCCCACAATGTTGTGCTGAACTTTTACCCTAATCCTAAGTTCTATCTAACCTCCACCCCTACCTTATACTATCATCCATATGCCTATCTAATAGTCGCTTAAATGCCCCTAATGAGACCAACTCCACTACCCGCTCCGGCAATGCATTCCACGCCCCGACAACTCTCTGAGTAAAGAACCTACCTCTCACGTCTCCCCTATATCTACCTCCACTCACTTTAAAACTATGCTCCCTCATAATAGCTACCTCCACCCTAGGAAAAAGTCTCTGGCTGTCTACTCTAACTATACCTCTGATCATTTGACTCTATCAAGTCACCTCTCATCCTTCGTCGTTCTAAATGACGATTCAAATGTTCTCTTTCTACACTGGAACACTTCTGTGATTCTGTCAAATCCTTTATGTAAAGAATCTTACAGATCAATCTAACAACCAAGTGTTATAATTTCTAGCTTCCAATGAAATGAACATGACAGAACTCTCACAATCTGTATGTAATGAAAACTATTACATTTTTAGTCACGAATTCAAATTCCAGCACTATTTCATTTTGGAGTTCAGGGTATGGGAACAACAGAATTCACTGTGTGCTCCATGTCCTGAGTTGCTATGGGTTCAAAATGCTATAAGATTAAATAGCCATTGCCTTGAGAATGGATTCAATATTATTCAAGCATGAGACATGGAATTGCTGAAGAGTCAAATGCCTGACATGCATGAAAAGCGGTCTGGTAGATGATCTAATCATTGCTGTTATTATAAGCAATGATTGAAAGAGATTAAATGTACCAAACAACAACAATAATAGAATGATTAGAGGATATCGAGGTCAATCATGTTGTTTCCATGTTGTTACCCTGCTATCACTTTGAAATACTGAGATTAAGAGCGAGAACGCGTGGAATGTAAAGATCCAAGATAGAATTTAAATAAAAGTTCTGAACCAGAAATGTTATCTGGGCTTTGTCTCCACAAATGCTGCCAGACATACTGAGGTTTTCCAGCAATTTCTGTTCTTGTTTCTGATTTCAGCATCGGCAGTTCTTTCAGTTTTTTGTTTAATATCAAAGTTGCCAGTATCCATGGTATATTGGTGATTATGCTGAAGGGAGACCTGAGTACTGCACTCACATTGGATTGTATGAAATTGATAGTTAAAGACTGATGTATATATGTTAGATCTGTTTAATAACAGTGTGTACTTAATTGTGAAATATGATATTTGTTTAACGTCTTGATTCTCTAGTTCTTGGAACTGATGCACTTATATTGCTGTGCTTATAGGAACAAAACAAAGAACAACAAGACAACAGTTGCAACAGGAGGAGTTACATTTATTATTCAAAATCCTAGGACATCCTTCCTAATGGGGCTGCGGGTTTACCTACATCAGATAAGACTGCAGTGGTTTGAGAAGTCACTTCAATGTTGATGGCATTTTGTTTGGGTAACTGATGTAGCACGCTTATGCTAATCTTTATAAAATAACCACCTAAGACACTTGTAATATGGTATTGAAAGATCCAACAGAAATTTGTTATAGCTCACGAATATGTACATTTACAGGTACAGCATGTCTGGGCTAACGTTAACCTATTTGGTTACAAATGTTTATTTTTTGATGGCCAGACAGTCAGTCATCCAATGTAAATATAGGAAACTGCAGAATCCTTATCATAGCAGACTCTGAAGAAATTGTGTAAGAAATTGAAGATTCACTGGGCGATTCCTCTTTGCTTGGAACCTTCCAAAAATTTTAACTTGAGTTGGAGAATTTGGAGGGTTCAGATGAAAGTAGGTAAAGAGTTACTCATGAAAAGTTTAATATATAATCTGGCTCCTGAATAAGTATTTAACTGATGCCATAATTATCTTAGACTTTCCTAAAAACTTCTCCTCCATACCAACTGCATCCCATCAGACCATGACCTGACACTCAATTTCTATCCTTGGTACGTGGGATCCTTGCCCTGCTCTGGACTCACTATCTCCTTTGTCCACTCCATATCCATCGATCACATCTTCACCTGCTCTGGACCTGCTCCCACATTCTCCATTTTGGACCAATTCTACTTTACCTGCTTCAGATCCAAACCCCATTCACCCACATTAGATACAACCCCCTCTTCACATGTTCCAAAACCAACCTATCTTCACCAGCCTACTTGGCTCCCCTGCCAATGGATCCATTCCCTGGTTCAGACCTGAACCCATTTCCCCACTCTGAACCAAGTATAACAACGAGCCACATATCAGACCAAATGACCAAAAGCTTAGGTTTGAATCAGTGCTTTAAAGGAGATATGTGAGGTTGAGTTGAAGAGTTGTAGGGAGGTATTCCAAAGCTTGGGGCCTACTTACCTGAAGGAACTGCCAAAATTGGGGCTACTCAAAAATATGGGATTAGATGAGTGTAGACATTTTGGAGGGTTATGATGCTGAAGATAAGGAGAGGTGAGGCCATGGAGGACTTAAGGATTGTTGTTTTAATTTTAAAATACTGCTATAATGCCTTTGAAGATGACAAGATAAGTATAATGAAAGGATATGTAGCATAGCATGTGAGAAAGAGGAATGGTTAGCAATCTGCTATACTATAGAAACACATGAGAAATATATGTAGACACAATGAAACAATGGTTTGAAATTACAGCATGTTGTCAAATCTTATGTGATGATTCTCTCAGACTATTGTGAAAATATCAACAGTCTTCTTCAGCCATTTACTTCCATGTGACCAGAAAGTATGGTACTGAATTTCTTTTAGAGTATTTAGCAACGCTCGATGTTTCACCATGATAGAACCACTGAGGAAGAGAAAGGGATGCAGAGTAAAGGCAAGTAAGGTAAATCAATACAATTCATTCATTTACACAGACTAGTTCCAATTTGGCAGAGGACCACAAATAAGTTGATTAATCAGCTTTTTTCTATAAAATGAATTGAATGCTCTTTCATTTGTTTTTTCAAACAGCTTGAAATCAGGCACTTTGTTTCTCAACTGGAAAGAAAATAGGTTTTTCATTTTGCCAAGCTGATTGCATCACTGCACCAAATTAAACAGAATATAAAAGGGGTGGACATCAATGTTGGTGAGAGCCCGAAATTGGCTTCTATGATGTATCTATTTGTTACACCTCCCATGCTCCCTCCTCCCCCAAGTGATTGCTCTGTTCAATGATATCTATTTTCTGTTTTTACATAGAATGACTTAGAAGTTACAGAAAAGAAACAGGCTATTTAGCCCAACCAGTCCAACCCATGTTAATGCTCTACACAAAGCCCTCTCCCATTCTTACTCGATTTCCACCCTTCCCCCCAACCCAACAGCATGATCCTCTGTTGCATTTTAATGTGTTTCTCTACCTTCTCTTCATTTAAAGACTTCTAAGATACAGGTAGTTCTGCTATAACACATGTTTCACTAACGCAAACTGGCTGTAGTGCAATTGATGAATGGTAGACTCTGTTTGGATAATACAAACTTTCTACTGTACAGGTATAGCAATTTTCCTATCATATGATTTTCTATGGTGATTGTCTATTGCGTGATTTTCTATTGCATGAGGTCACACAAGAACGGAACTGTTATAGGACAACTACCTGTATTGGCATCAGCAACTTTATTAGCAGCAAGTTCCTCATTTTAGCCACTCTTTAGGTAAGGGACTTTCTGCTGAATTTCCTATTGGATTTATTCATATAAAATTCTAGCTTATATTTATGACTCCAAGTCTTGGATCCCCCAAGAAGGGCAAACAGTTTCTCTACATCTAACCTATGAAAGCCTTTCATAATTTTAATTACTCTTCATAAATTGGAAGTTGCACTAATTGATCACCCCACAGCTTCATCTTTTTAACACAAAAGAGCCCAGTCTGCTATTGCATGACCAGACATGCTCAGAGTAATAGAGCACAGCAGGTCAAGCAGCATCATAGGAGCAGCAGGAAAAGTTTTCCTGCTTGACCTGCTGTGTTCATCCACCCCCATGCTTGTTGTCTCGGATTCTCCAGCATCTGCAGTACCTTTTATCTCTCATGCTCAGAGTAATAAGTTGAATTGCACGTAAAATAAAACGAAAGGCAGTTTCATCTATCTTTGTGCCGCATGGTCAATGCCCAAAGGCATAGGTCAAATTAGAAAAGAAATGAGGATTGACAACTCCTTGGTGAGTCAAGGTAGAATAAAAAGTTTGTTATTATGGGCTGTGTTTTACAGGTCACCCATGAGCAAGAAAGCAGGCAGGCAATTGAAAAGCAATTGGCTCACCTGTCCCCACGCTAACTGTGAGTCTTCAGGTGGCATGGATGGTGTTGGCTGAGCTTCCCAGCATTACTCCAATTACTCCAACTTTCCTGAAGAAGGGTCCAGACCCAAAACGTCAGCTTTCCTGCTCCTCTGATGCTGCCTGGCCTGCTGTGTTCATCCAGCTCTACACCTTGTTATCTCAGACTCCAGCATTGGCAGTTCCTACTATCTCTACTCCAATTAGTGTCTTGTTTCTTTATTCGTTCATGGGATGTAGCTGTCACTGGTGAGGCCAACATTTATCCCCCATCGTTAATTGACCTTAATAAAAACTGGAATGCTGTGAATGCTGTAAGTCAAAACAGAAACAGAAGTTGCTGGAAAAGCTTAACCGGCCTGGCAGCATCTGTGAAGAAAAATCAGAGTTAATGTTTCAGGCCCAATGCCCCTTCCTTAGTTCTGAGGCAGGGTCACTGGACCTGAAATGTTAGCATTAATTGGCCTTAACTGAGCGAAGACTGTATGGTGCCATGATTTAATAAAGGTGGTAAAGAAAAGCCAGGGAGCTATAGACCGGTGAGCCTAACATCGGTGGTGGGCAGGCTGTTGGAGGGAATCCTGGTGAACATGATTTACGTGTATTTGGAAAGGCAAGGACTGATTAGGGATGGTCAACATGGCTTTGTGTGTGGGAAATCATGCCTCACTAACTGGTTGAGTTCTTAGAAGAATTAACAAAGAGGATTGAGAGGGCAGGATGGCGGATGTGATCTCTATGGACTTCAGTAAGGCTTTCAACAAGGTTCCTCATGGTAGACTGGTTAAGCAAGGTTAGATCTCACGGAATGCAGAGAGAACTAACTATTTGGAGGTAGAAGGTAGAAGACAGAGGCAGATAGTGAAAGGTTGCTTTTCAGACTGGAGGCATGTGACCAGCAGTGTGCCACAAGGTTTGGTGCTGGCTCCACTGCTTTCTGTCATTTATATAAATGATTTGCATGTGAACGCAGGAGGTGTGGCTAGTAATTTTGCAGATGACACCAAAGTTGGAGGAGTAGTGGGCAGCAAAGAAGGTTATCTCAGAATAGAATGGGATTTTGATCAGATGGGTCAATGGGTTGAGGAGTGGCTGATGGAGTTTAATTCAGATAAATGTGAGGTGCTGCATTTTGGAAAGGCAAATCAGGGCAGCACTTATCCAATTAACATTAAGGTCCTGGGAAGCGTAGCTGAACAAAGAGATCTTGGCGTGCAGGGTTCAGAGTTCCTTGAAAGGGAGTCACAGGTATTTAGGATAGTGAAGGCGGCATTTGGTATACTTGCTTTTATTGGTCAGTGCATTGAGCACAGGAGTTGGGAGGTCATGCTGTAGCTGTTCAGGACATTGGTAAGGCCACTATTGGAATACTGTGTGCAATTCTGGTCTCCCTGTTATAGGAAGGATGTTGTGAAACTTGAAAGGGCTCAGAAAGATTTACAAGGATGTTGCCAAGGTTTGAGGATTTGTGCTATAGGGAGAGGCTGAACAGACTGGGGCTACTTTTCCTGGAGCATTGGAGACTGAGGGGTGACCTTATAGAGGTTTATAAAATCATGAAGGGCATGGACAGGGTAAATAGACAAGGTCTTTTCTTCAGGGTGGGGAATTCCCAAACTAGAACGGATAGGTTTCCGGTGAGGGGGAAATATTTAAAAAGGACCTGGGGGCAACATTTTCATCCAGAGTGTGGTGCATCTATGGAACAAACTGCCAGACGAAATGATGGAAGCTGGTACAATTACAACATTTAAAAGGCATCTGGATGGGTATATGAGTAGGAAAGGTTTAGAGGGATATGGAACAAACGCTGGCAAATGAGACTACATTTATTTAGGCTATCTGCTTGGTATGGATGAATGGGACCAAAGGGTCTGTTTCCGTGCTGTATATCTCTATGACTCCATGAGTGGCATGCTTGGTTATGAGTTAACCACGTTGCTGTAGGTCCAGAGTCAGTTTAGGCCAAGTAAAGGGTGTTAGAAGAGGAAATCTGCCATCTTCACCTCGTCTGGCCTACCCGCCCAACCCACAGCAACATAATTAATTCTTGATTGCCTTCTGTAATGGCCCAGCATGCCACACAGCTTGGGGCAATTAGAGATGAGCAACAAATACTGGCCTGATCAGTGACACCCACATCCTATTAAAGAATAAAGAAAACAAATCACTTGGGAAGGGCTTTCTGTGGCACAGTGGTAGTGGTCCTACCCCTGGACCGAGAGATCTACCTGATCGAGAGGTGTATCGTAACATATCTGAGCCGGTTGATTCGAAAAAGTAGTTTTCTTTTCAATAACGTAATAATGCAATTAATTTGACAGTAAGAAAGTGTTTGGTATCAGCTGTAGCTCAGAAGGGAAAATTTTCACTCTTGAGTTGAGAAAGGGTGAAAGGCAAAATGGCTGAAGGAATAAATGCTTGCCTTTCTGCAATATTCCTCAAGAAGAAGTTCAAGACGAGGTAAAAGTAGTAGAGTTGTGTGTGAATAATGGGTTAAAAAAATCACTCAGGAGGGGCCCTCTTGTGATGCAGTGGTAGTGTCCATACCCCTGAACTGAGAGACTTGAGTTTGAGTCCCACCTGCTCCAGAGGTGAGTCATAATGTCTCTGAACAGGTTGATTCTTTTTCAGTGCTTACATTTTCCCCAAATGGTTGTGCATGTATGTATAGTGACACAGTAAAAAGACATAACTGTGCAAAGACATCATTCCATTTTCTCCACCATCAGGAAAATACCCAAGTGGCTCATGAAACATTAACAAGCAAAGCCTTCATTTGACTTCACCTGACAAAGCAGCAGCGCTCCAAAAGCTTGTGATTTCAAATAAACCTGATGGACTATAACCTGGTGTCATGTGACCTCTGACTTTAAGCAAAGTCTGGTAAGGGCGATGCTTATGTGACAAAGAGTAGGGGGGGTTGGTAGGAAGAGAAGAGGGGGAGATAAAGTGTGCAATCCCATGTGGTGCCTACCTCAAACCATAATTTGCAAAGTTGCTTACATTGACTGGTAAGTGAACCCAGGCCACTGCAGCAAAAGCACTGAATCCTAATCACTAGACCAACAGAGAGAGAATTGAACAGGCTGGTTAGCAAAATAAGTTAAATAAAAGAAAACAAATCACTTGGGCTGAAGCAGAACAACTCACCTAATACCACTGTCACCACTTTAGCATCATGTTGAAGGAGGGGCAAGGGACCGATCCATAAGTTGACAATTGATGCTCGATTAAGGTCTTCATCTCAGCACATTCTGATTTAACAGGCAGTGTGGAGCAGCTGGCATTCAGCATGCAGCCCAATATTTTCAACCCTGGGCTGCTGTCACTTAAAAGGGACTGGGGGTGCCTTTTTCAGGATCCACTGTGTCAGTTTTGCTATCCTGCATCCATTCTCACCCCCGTCTTGCCCTGTCTAAGATGTCTCCTCAACCCATCTCTCTGATACCTTCAGCCCAGTCATTGCACTTTCCTGACATAGTTGATTGTCCATGTTCACTACCTCTTTGCCTAGCTGCTGCAACAACAGTGGCCAATGCTCCAGCTGGCATTTCCCTTTGCACAGTTGGCAGCTCTATAAAGTGGAACATACACCTGGTGATGGATAGAAATATCACTTCATATGAATGACATGACCACATTCTACATGTTAGCAGAATAGTCCATGAAATTCAAATTTGTATTGCTCCTTTAGACCCCTTTCACATCAGCAAAACTTTACTCTTTGACAAGATAAAGGTTCAGTTATTATTCAACCGTTCCTGAGTCATTAAGTAAAAAGTGATACAGTTATTGGCTATGATACATCAATAAAGATTAAAAGTAGGTATGGATAAAAGATACATCTAAAGATGAAAGTCAGATCAGCCTATTAACATTTCAAGCTGGGCTTACTTGAAGATTTCTCTTCCTGAGGTAATTGGATCAAAGCTTGCAGTCAGAATTCCTCAACTACAATGCTTTACATGGTTCAAAAGTTTGAAGTTGCTTTTATAGGCAGACTGAGAAGAACAGGGAAGTGAAGAATCCTTTCTTTCACTCTGTTATGGCACTGCAGGTTGTGATATTTGACTGGTTCAGTCCTTTAGCTGGTTTGCCTTCTTCAGTCTTGCTATAAAAAGCCTGATAGTGTCTGATAGTGTCTCTTAGAGTTGTTCTTGGGGTTCAGCCCAAAGTAATGGTTCATAACCTGTCTTATGCAACTTAAAATGTAAAAAATGGTTGTTATGTTAAATTTGACAAATTATCATTTCAAAAAGGGAAAGTTAATTATACTGAGATTCCCTACGATGTCCTTCTGGGCTGGTATTACCTCAGAAGCTTCAAATTCTCACACCTTTGGAATGACCTATTTTGTTGTTCAAAAGTTAATTGAATTCTAAATGTCTCCCTTTGTGATTGATGCTGAGATAATATATCAACCTATCTGCTTTATCTAAAGCAGTAAATCAACAAGGCTTCTGGGAGACGTGATATAGGATTCTGCATCCATTTTAAAAAGGTAGACATGCCTTCTTTAAATATATATATATAACACTTTGACAGTCATGAAAATAATTAAAAGGCTATCACTCAAAAAAATTGAGGTGAGGTGAGCCAGCTGAGTGGAGGAAAGCTTGTCCTCAACATTTAAACTAAGATACAAGAAGCTAGCCGCACATGGTGGCTCAGTAGTTAGCACTGCTGCCTCACAGCACCAGGCACTTGGATTTGATCGTGGCCTTGGACAATGGTCTGTGTGGAGTTTGCACATTCTCTCTGAGCCTACGTGGGTTTCCTCTGGGTGCTCTGGTTTCCTCCCACAGTCACAAAGCTGTGCATGGTAGGTGGATTGGCCATGCTAAATTGCCTATAGTGTGCAGGGATGTTTGGGTCAGGTAGGTTAGACATGGGGAAATATAGGAGTAGGGGAACAGGTCTGGGTAGGATTGTCTTTGGAGGAGTGCTGTGGACTTGTTGGGCTGAATGACCTGTTTCCACACTGTAGGAATTCTATGAACTGCAATTTATGAAACTCCAGTGATCTGATATCTGAGACAATTGTTGCAAGCCCAGATGAATATTTATGTTATGATCTGATTAGGACCTAGCACTTTTTTGTGTAAAATAGACAATGTTTGTGATTCCACCTGCATCTCACTTGTTTCTGGGCAATATCAAGTATATCAACCATTAGAACATTATATGCCTGGGCTGCTATTTTCAACTAACTAACTCTCCATAGTTTAATGCGTCAAACACAGATCAAAAGCTGATTTCACCACTCAATCAATTTTCATTCTTCTTTCTGCATTTTTAATATTTTACTTTCCATTAGCCAAAATGTAGGAGATCACACAATTCTTATTCCAGTCCCTTATCTAAGGAATGAGTATTGAACCAGCGGTCAATGTGAATCAGGCTTTACTGTTTCCTGTACCACATGGTGTTGATTACAGAATTATTTCACTTGCATTGTGCCTCTGGGGTCATAAAGAATAGAAATAAGGGCTGAGCAGTGAATCATGGCCCTGCTATTTTGTACCCAAAATGTTGGTTAATCCAACCTAGTTTAAAATTCCCTACTACTTTCAGTTTCATTTGCCCCATGTGAAAAAAGAATCTGTTGTAGTTCAAATCCATTGCTATTCATCGTTAAACAAGATACCAAATTAGCCGTTATGTGTTAATAATTGCCACTAAGCAGCATCAATTTAGCAATTGTAAAACAATTAGGAAAGTGGTTGTTGCAGAAAATATAAATATCATTCCCACTGGCAAGACATGTTAAACACTTCGTTGGGGCATTTAAGACATGCAACTCCAGACGCCCAGAGGGAATAACAAGTTAAAAATAAAACAATAATACTTTGAAGTGAACTGGAGCTCTGCTCTGAGGTATACAAAACAAGTTGCACCAGTATACTTGATTGCAACCTTTACCAGTTTTTCATTCTGACTTGGTACTTAGGGCAACAGATATTGGTGGTTAATAATAGGGCTGGCATTCCTATGTTATTGGAGAAAATTGCAAATTAGCACTGTCTTTGTTTTTTTTGTTGGCACATGGTGCATTAGTTTTCTTCACAGTTATGGGAAGATTCTCACACTCAAGGAATGTAGGCATGCAACTGGCTTGGCAGTCCATCACCAGGTCATGGCTGCACTAGGCAATAGAAGGTGATGGTCTAATGGTCAAATATTAATACCATTAATCCAAAGACTGAGGTAATATTCCTGGCAGATAGTGGGATTTGAATTCAATACAAATCTGGAATTAAAAGTCTCGTGATGACCATGAAAGCATTCTTGAAAGCATTGATTCTCAGAAACCCCATTTGATTCAATATTGTCCTTTAAAAATGGAAAATGTTGCCCTTATCTGCTCTGGCTTACATGTGATTCTGGACCAACAGCAATGTAATTGACTCTTGGTTGTCCTTTGGAAAGGCCGAGCTAGGCACTCAGTTGTAATAATCACTAGAAAGTCTCGATAAAGAAATTAAACTGGATGGATTACCGACCTAGGCACTGGAAACGACAACAGCAAGACAATCCTGTTGACATTGCAAAATCCTTCCTACTAACATCTAGGGGCTAGTGCCAAAATTGGGAGAGCTGTCTCACTGAATATTCAAGCGACAGCCTGGTGTAGTCATACTCATGGAGTCATACCTTACAATGTCCCTGACACCACCGTCACTATGCCTGGATATGTTCTGGTCCAATGTCAGGACTGGCAATGCATAGATGGCAGCACAGTGGTATACAGTTGGAAGGGAGTGACCCAGACGTGCTCAACATTGACTTTGGAGACAATAAAGTCTCATGGCACCTGGTCAAACATGGACTGATAAGCACGTACTGCCACCTCCCTATGTACTGTACCCCCCTCCCATCCCCGGCAAATGAGTCAATATTCCTCAATGTTCAATATCCCTTGGAGGAACCTCAGGGCAGAGAATATACTATTGGTGGAGAATTTCAATGTGCACCACCAAGAGTGGCTTGTCAGCAGCGCTACTGATCAAGCTGGTTGGGTCCTAAAGAACATAGCTGCTCGACTGAGTCTGTGGCAGGTGCTGAGGGAACCAACAAGAAGGAAAAACATACTTCACCTAATCGTCACCCATCTGCTGGCTGCAGAAGCAACCGTGCATGACAGAATTGGTAAGATCCACCACTGTACAGTACTTATGGAGACAAAGTCCCACCTTATGTCGTGTTGCCTGGCACGACCGCTGTATCAAACGAGATTAACTTCGAACAAGAGTGTGCATCCATGAGACTCTGTGGGCCATCAGCAACAGAAGAATTCTATTCCAGAACAATCTGCAACCACATGGTTTGGCATATCCCCCACTCCAGATTTACCATCAAGCCAGGGGATCAACCTTGGTCCAATGGAGACAGCAGGAGGGCACTGGAGCAGAACCAGGCACACCTAATAGTGAGGTGTCAACCTGGTGAAGCTACCAAATGGACTTCTTGCATGCCAAACAGCATAAGAAGCAATGGATGGACATAGCTAAATGATTCCACAACCAACAGATTAGATTTAGGCTCTGCAGTCTGGCCACATCCAGTCCTGAATAGTGGTGGTCAATTAAACAACTCACTGGAAGAGGAGGCTCCACAAATATCCTCATCCTAAATGATGGAAGAACCCAGCACATAAGTGCACAAGATAAGGCTGAAGCATTTACAATCATCTGCAACCAGAAGTGTTGAGTGGATAATGCATTTTGGGTTCCTGCAGTAATCTCAAGCATCACAGGTCTTCAGCCAATGGGATTCCCTCCATGTGATATCAAGAAATCTTTGGAGGCAATGTTTTTGGATGTGGTGCCAATCAAGAGGCCTGCTTTGTCCTTGATGGTGTCACCCTTTCTGACTTTCACAAATTCACCAATGCTCCTTCCGCAGCACCTTCCAAATCGACAATTACTTCCAGCTAGAAGGACAAGGGCAGCAGATACATTGGAATACCACTGCCCGCAAATTCCCCTCTAATCTATCCACTATCATGACTTGGAAAGACATCACTGTTCCTCCACTGTTGCTGGGTCAAAATCCTGGAATTCCCGCATGAATGGCATTGTGGGTCTGACCAGAGCAGATGGACCTACAGGGTTCAAGAAGCTCACCACAGCCTTCTGAAGGGTAGCTAGGAATGGGAAAATTAAATGCTGTCCCAGCCAATGCTGCTGATGTTGCATGAATTAATTTTTTCAAAAGTACTATTGGCCCTCACTCTCCTCTACTAAAACAACCTACTCTTCCACAATCATCCTGGAGACCAAGATTATCTTCCTACTTTATTTCTTAATTCCTGTCTGCTTGCCTCCAACACCACCTGTAACAAAATGTGTGGGATGCTCATGGATTCCTTTGTTGCTGAGATTGAGACCTTTGTCCCTATGACTCAACTGCATCTGTTGCTTTTTCAGTTAAAACTGACCCCTGTAGTTCAAAGCAGAATGCCTGAAAGAAACAGTTTGAAAGAATACCAGTTGTCTGTCACTTTCTCCATTTTATGCAAGTCAATCTCTAATTTTCCCTTGTTTCAAGGCATTGTCTGCGACACAATTAAATACTCACATTAGAGGGATTGCTTCACAGTTAGGTAGATTTTATAATGGAAAATAAAAGTGTCCTGCCGCAATGTGTAATTACCCTTCAATTTGTCTGCTGTGGTTAATTGATTTCACCCTCTTGATTCTCAATGGCCCATAGCTACAATTGAACCGCATACTGTTTGGTTAATGCACAAGGCACTCACCACTTACCTCTTACTGTTCACATGCCGCCAGAGACGATGGCTTTTAAAAGGGTTACTGAACTGTGAATGTGATATTAATCATTCACATTTTCAGCAGTGAAATAGAAGTTAAGACACAAAGCACAGAATAGGAAGGTGTGTGTGACCTGGGTTTTAAGTTTTTTACTCTTGTATCCTCATGCATAGTTTAGGTATGCTCAGAATGGGCTACACTGAATAATACCAAATAAGAGACATGGGGATCATGATGCGCAGCTACCTAATGCCCTTTGGTTCCTGATTTAATGTTGCCTGCAGCTGGCCAACATTATTCACACTGTTCAATGACTGGAATTGTTAGCAAGAAGGCCAATGTCATGAGTGAGCTACACTGCTTAAAGCAGGATAACATGGTTTAAAGTTAGCCTGCACCTGATACTGTGGATGGAGCACATACTGGAAAGTGGAGTTGAAGAAATTCTGATCTGGGAAAGACTGGAGAAGGGCAAGTCTAGGGAAAGAGAAGGCACCAGAGTTTCCAGATGCTATATTAGAGGATGTTAGAAGGTGGTCAGATGCTTTGTATCTGCATGGGATTGGAAGCTTACAATCACTTATTCCTCAGAGGTGATAAGATTAGATAGCTATGAAAGGTAACATCAGAAATTAAGTCTCAAGGATCTGGATACAGTACCGTAAAGGCTTTAATAACCTTGTATCTGTGGTTAAGATCAATGAATGCATTTCAGATGCCATTTCTTACCAACTGCATGAACAACCTCACACACTGTCCAATACACCACATTGTGTAACGATGAGTTACTCATCTATGAACAATCACCCTACATCCCTCAGCCTCATCCCTAACATTCAAATGCTTCAAATGAAACAAGGAATTGCTAAAATTACAGGCAGCATCTGTGGGGGCAGAATTCATATTTATTTGAACAAAATATAGAAATATAGAAAATAGGAGCAGGAGTAGACCATTAGATCCAACGAGCTCGCTCAGACATTCAACATGAACATTGATTGTCTATCTCAAAACCATACTCCCACTCTCATCCCATATTCCTTGATAAATTCAAGCATTAGAAATTAAGATATTTCTTTCTTCAATGAATTGATGACTTGGTCTCTACAGTTTTCTATGACAGAGATTTCCACAGATTCACCGTTCTTCAGGTGAAAACATTTCTCTTCTCTTCAGTCCAAAATGGCCTACCACATATCCTGAGATCATGATTCCTTGTTCTGGATCACACTCCCCCTCACCTCCCAACTCAGGTTGGCAGAAACATCATCACTGCCTCCAGTTTTATTAGGCCTTGTATATTTGAATTAAATGCCGTCTCATTCTTTAATTTTCAGTAAATGCGGTCCTAATTAACTTAAGCTCTCATTACATGACAAACTTATGCTCCTTGTATGGCAAATATGTTTTTAAGGACATAATACTCCAGGTGTGGTCTCACCAAGGCACTGTACAGCCGCAGTCAGACTTCCTTGCTCCTGAACTCAAACTCTTTTGCAATGAAGGCCAACATACTATTTCAAGCTTTGAACTGGAAAATGTTTGCAACGTAGCAAATGATTCATTTTGGGAGGAAAAACGTAGATAAACAATGTAAAATGAAAGGTACAATTTCACAGGACTCAGGAGCAAAACTATTTGGGGTTATATGTACATAAAAGGTTGAGGGTAGCTTTATAGTTTGAGAGGGTGGTTAGTAAAGAATACGATATTGCCTGAATAGTTTTCTGTGTTTTGATGATACTATCAATCTATGAATCATGATGACAAGATTGTGCAGAATGCAGCAGACTATGACAAATCTTGGCATAACACATTGTTGAGCATGCAGGGTTTCTTCTGAATGGACAAACTAGCAGAAACATTATTTCAGCTCCCCTATGGTCCCTTCACATCTCCTGTGGCAGCATGGCTCTCATTTTATGCAATAACCCTTTCTGAAGAAAATTCATGTTGGACTCAAATTTTTAACTTCATTTGTCTCTCTACAGATGCTGCCAGACCTGTTGAGTTTCTCCAGCACTTTTCTGTTTTTTTGTTAATTTCAGATTTCCAACATCCACTGTATTTTGTTTTGATTTATTTATGCATTGAAGGAACAATCTGCTATTAAATATCTTTGAAACTGCAATTAATTCTCAGATTAATGAAACATCCACTGTGCTAAAATCTAGCAGCCTTTGAAACACAGCCAAGCATTAGTAATGGCCACAGTTGTCCAAACGCTACCCAGATCTCTAAGAAGGAAAGAACGGAAGGCCCTTATCTCAATTTCAAGGCAGAGTACCTGCCAACCAATGTAAGGGACAGGGAATTAGACATTTTTCAAGCAAGGATATTTTTAAGTGCCAAAAGCATGTCTTTTTTTTAACTCAGCAAGGCCCATTTAAAACACTGTAGAAAAGATGACAGCACTGTCTGACAGGAAATATAAATACGTTTTTCACTATATTTTAGTGTTTTATTCAGAGGAAAAGCACTGTATTGCGTGTGCACAAATGCACAAGGCAGGTAAACTCACCTTAAAATGACAGGCCCCTATGATAAATTACTGCATTAAAAATAGCTACATTACAACAGAATACATACTAATGATATTTGTAAGTCTGAAATACTTTGTACTTTATTGCTGATTTCTCAGCAGGCTTTCCATTCACATTATTAACTCTGAAATGTGCCAGGCCTTTGATAGCCTTCCAAAACCTAAAACCGCCAAACAAAAATGGATTGCGGCAGGGAATTGGATTTTCAACTGCCCTGCTTTAAAATGGATAATGCAACCTCATTTGGGCATGTTTCATTTTTATTTACTCATGGGACATGGGTGTCACTGAATGGGCGATTCTTTGTTGCCCTTGAGACCATTGTGGTGAGCTGCCTTCTTTAACTCGCACTGCAGTCCATGAGCTGTAGCTAGACCCAAAATGCCATTAGGGAGGGTAATCTAGGATCTGACCCAAAGACACTGACAGAACAGTGATATATTGCCAAGATGTGACGGTGAATGGCTTGGAGTGGAACTTACAGGTGGTGGTGTTCACATGTATTTGCTGCCCTTGTGCTTCTAGATGGAAATGACTATGAGCTTTGGTGAATTTCTGTAGTGCAACTTGTGGATGGTACACACTACTGCTACTAAGCACCACAGGTGGATGGTGTGGATATTTGAGGGAGTGGTGTCAATCAAGTGGGCTGCTTTGACCTGATGGTGTCAAGCTTCTTGAGTGTTTTGGAGTCTGCATTCATCCAGGCACGTCTGACATTGTCCATTATACTCCTTAATTTTGCTTTGTAGTTGGTGGACAGACTTTAGGAAGTCACGAGATAAGCTACTCACTGTAGGATTCCTAGCCTCTGACCTCGTCCTATAGCCACTGTATTAATATAGCTAATTAAATTCAGTTTCTGGTCAATGGTAATCCCGAGGATGTTGATAGTGGAGGCTTCCGTGATGGTAATGCCATTGAACGTTAGGGGATGATGGATGGTTAGATCATCTCAAATTGGAAATGGTCATTACCTGGCAATTGTGTGGCACAAATGTTAGTTGCCACTTTTCAGTCTAAGCTTGGATATTGTCTGATTCTTGCTTCATTTGGACATGACCTGCTTCAATATCTGAGCAGTTGTGAATGATGGCGAACATTGTGCAATCATCTGTGAACATCCTGACTTCTGACATTATGATAGAGGGAAGTCAGTGATGATTGTTGAGCCTAGGACACTACCCTGAGGAGCTCCTGCAGAGATATCCTGAAGATGACTGACCTCAAATAACCACAGCCATTTTCCTTTGTGCCAGGTATGACTCCAACCAGTGGAGAGTTTGCTTCCTGATTCTAATTGACTCCTGTTTTGCTCAATTGCTTTGATGCCCCACTGAGTCAAGTACAGCCCTGGCATCAAGAGCTATCACTCTCACCTCACTTCTCAGCTCTTTTGTTTGTGGTTGAACCAAGGTTATAATGAAGTTAGGAGCTGAGTGGCCCAGGCAGAACCCAAACTGGACATCACCAAGCAGGTTACTACAGAGCAGGTGCAGATTGATAGCACTATTGATGACACCTTCCATCATTTTACTGATGATTGAGGGTAAACTGATCAGGCAGTAATTGGCTGGGTTGGATTTCTCCTGCTTTTTGTGTACAGGATGCCCTTGGGCAATTTTCCACATTGATGTGTAGATGCCAGTCTTGTAACTGTACTGGAATATCCTGGGTAAGTGTGCAGCAAGTTCTGGAGCACATGTCATCAGTATATTGCTGGAATGCTCTCAGGCCCATAGCCTTTATAGTATCCAGTACCTCTAAATGTTTCTTGATATCATGTGGAGTAAATTAAAGTCTGAAGGCTGAAGTCTGATCCTGTGATATTGAAGACATCTGGAAGGTAGTGAGATGGGTTATCAAATTGGCACTTCTGACAGAAGATTACCGTGAATGCTTCAGCCTAATCTTTTGCACTGATGGACTCCTCCATCATTGAGGGTGGAATATTTGTGAAACTCCTCCTCCTATTAGTTGTTTAATTGACCACTGCCATTATGATTGGATGTGGCAGGACTGTAGGGCTTAGATCTGATCTGTTGATTGTGGAATTGCTCAGCTCTGTCTATCATTTGTTGCTAATGCAGTTTGGCATAATTGTAATCCTATTTTGTAGTTTCACCAGCTTGACGCTTCGTTTCTAGATATGCCTGGTATGCACCTGACATACATTTCTGCACTCCTCATTTAACTACTGTTGATCCTTAGGCTTAGTGGTAATGATAAGGTGTGGGCTATGCCAGACCACAAGGTTGCAGATTGTGCTGGAGAACAATTCAGCTGCTGCTAATGATCCACAACATCTCATAGATTCCCAGTCTTGAGTTTTTAGGTCTTTTAGAAGACTTTTCCATTAGCATAATGATAGTGCCACCCAATATACTGGATGTATTCTCGATGTGATAATTCATTCACTGAAACATATCTCCACACACAGACAAAAATTCAGTCTCTGATCCCTACATTATGAATTTGCATTACTCCACAAACATTACACTAGAGTATTCTTAAGTTAGGAAGGTCCATGACGTCAAAGGTAATTTGGAGTGATAGCTTCATCATGGTCTTTCTGAAAATCTGCTTCTGCATTATGTTTACATTTATAATGGTATAAGTCTATGATTTTTGAACAAAATTATTGATTACCTTATTCTCACCTCAAACGTTTGAGTGAAAGTCCATTTGGTATTATTACTATCCAGCTTTCCACAGTTGGACACATTTTGTTCATTCATTTTCCATACTTTTAGTTTGGCTTTAAAAGCAAAAAAAAGCTTAGAAAGCAAAATATATATCCAATCACTATTACTTTCATTCTGTGGTATGCAAAGCTCATTATGTTCCTATTATGTGTGGCTTACCTTTCGCATTTGATTCATGACTATGTCCATTGTCAATAATTTGAAGAAAAGCATGGTATTAATTAAAAGGACAAAAACATAAAACTAACTTATTGATTCATGGATTAATGTGCATCCTAGCAACCATTTGCAATCAAATACTCTTGCAGAAACCTTCGTCCTTATTCTGAATTGGCAGTATGCATACTGCCAAGGATATTGGCACAAGTGTCACATAGCAGCTGCACACTCAGGGCAAATAAACCAGCATAGGAGTTTGCATTCTGCCAGCTACAGAGATAGCAGCATTGGCATAATCAATCACCAGATTTTGGCAATGATAGCATCTCTTTGACTCTTTATTGTTACATTGAGAACTGATAATATAAAATAACTTGAATAAAGCAACAACTATGGAAAACATTTGGGCAGATGGGGTAAATTATTTAAAAACCAAAAGAACTGCGGATGCTGTAAATCAGGAACAAAAACAAAGGTGCTGGAAAAGCTCAGCAGGTCTGGCAGTATCTGTGAAGGAAAAAAACAGAGTAAATGTTTCGGGTCAGGTGACCCTTCCTCAGAACTGTTTCTGTTTTTTCCTTCACAGATGCTGAGCTTTTCCAGCAACTTGTTTTTGTTGTTATTGTTGTTGAGGGTAAATTACTTAGTTCCTTCACGGTGCAAGTTTACTGCGTACAGTGTATGAGTTTGTGAGTTACCGAACTTTAGAAGTTTTGAATGCAGTCATATACAGATGCTAATAGACAAAGGGGGTGTTCTGATGGAGGGGTAGGATATCCATAAAATTAAAGGGTTGCAGTTACTTAAAGGTACAAGGCTGCATGAGAAGTAAGGGCAAACTTCCCCAGCGTTTAGTTCTTGCTTACTTGTTAAATATTTCAAAGGAGGGAAGAAACGACAGGCTGACGAGAAGAGAAGGCAAACTAATTGTAAGGCATAGAAGAGAGTGTGTGGGAAAGTGATGGCACAGGCTGGGAATTGAATCCCTGTTTCTAGTTGGCTTGGCAGAAATGATGATACACGAAATGTGTATTTTCCTTTTACGTGCTCCAATAAAAAGGCAGTACAAAACTCTTTCGTGGTACAATGCAGTGCACTATAACAAGCATTATGCCAGGTGTTCAATCAAATACATTTACTCTATAAATGGAATCATAATAAAATTAAGAAATGACATGTGCATGAGTGCAGCTCATCTGTGGGGCATGGGTATAGGATCCTGCAGTTCTAATTTATGCAGTCCCTTGCAACAATGATACATTAAGTATCCAGCACCACTGAATCATGATTGATTCAACTATGCCAACAGGTACTCTGGCTATGGTAATTTTCACCTTCATCACTTGAGAAGTAAACTGGCAGAGCAGATCATCCGCCCACTATAGAAATTATTTGATTTTCTTTGTGCTACTTTACTTGTTGCTCGCCAATCAGAAAAGTGAAATGGATTGCAATCATTTGAAAGATCTGCTTAGATTTGGCCTTCTGCTTCGTCTTCTTGCATAAATCAGAAAGCATTCATTTATTAAATCTCTACAACTAGACTATTTTCCTTCTGGTTGGGATGTTAAAGGCCTGATTGTCTTCCAAATGATAGCTGCAGCCTGTGCTTATTTCAACAAGAACATTTTATTTGTAGGCTTTTCATTTGCACAGATAGAGTTCTAATTAAGCGTAGAATGTCTCCCTCATGAGATTTCCACAATGGCTTCCTCACAGGTCTTGTATTAAAATTGCAGTTGAGCTCAAAGTAGATCACTGAAGCTTAATCTGTAAATGTAAAGAAGATTTGCATTGTCCAGTAGGCACTCCTTTCACTCCTGCTCAAACACATAGGTTGAGATGTGAACTCTCAGTATGACAGTGGTATTGAAAAGAAAATGTAAATTCAGTAGGAACAAAAACAAAGTTGCTGGAAAAGCTCAGCAGGTCTGGCAGCATCTGCGAAGGAAAAAACAGTTAACATTTCAGGTCCGGTGACCCTTCCTCAGAGCTAGACCCGAAACGCTAACTCTGTTTTTTCCTTCACAGATGCTGCCAGACCTGCTGAGCTTTTCCAGCAACTTGTTTTTGTTCCTGATTTACAGCATCCGCAGTTCTTTCGGTTTTAATTTCAGTAAGAGACTGATGAGGCTGACGATGATGAGACCTAGAGCTTCAAATCTTTCTTTGCCCCTATTCACATGGCATCTTCCAGGAGTTAAATTTTACTGCATATTTGTACCAGATTCTGAAACTATAACATCCTAAGCCTTATAATTGTAGTGATTGGTACAAAGTTGGCCAGGTAGATCTCATTGAGTATGAGCTCCTTGATTGGGGCTGTTTACCTGGGCCAATCAGGGACTCCTGGCTGACAGATATAAATGGAAGTCTCAGGGATTCTCCTCACTCTAGGGACTGGCTCTGAGCTGGCTGGTCATGTCCTGTGCATGTGTAAATAAAAGGTGACTTGGTAACAGGATACCGGCCTCCATAGAGTTATTTCAATAATGAGCAAGGATCTTAGGAAAATTGTTTATGTGTTCATTATTTAGTTTCAATAGTTTGCCGATTGCTAAAGTAGTAATGACTGTTTGATGAGCTTTTTGTCATTAAGTGACCTTAGATTTAAAAAGAAATTCAATCAGCAAATTTTTAGCTGCATAAAATTCCTTGTACATTTGTGAAAAAAAGTGTTATGATTTGTAGCGTTTCTGTTTTGAATCATTCCAGCCCAAATTTAAAACAAATTTTAAACAAATTTGACGTAATGCCATTGTAAATCGCAAATTAATGTTATTTTACATGGCAGTCCACAGTGCTAGGTAGCTTAAAGTCACGTTCACAGATTCAGACTGAGTTTTATAAATTCTCAACATATGCCCCTCAAATAATATAATACAAAATCAGATCACTCTTCCATTTACTTACCTGCTTCTTTAGATTATCCACATTGCTTACTGTAGCATTATTTGTACATTATGGTTAATGGCAGCAAATATCTTTTAATCCGTTATTAGATTTTGTCTAACAAGATGCTTGAGGAAGACCAGTATGTAATGAAATCATACCAGACGGAAAGAGAACATTTAACATTTAGCCCATCTTTGAAAGTTATATAATTGATCTCACTCATGTATCTTTTCCCAAGGTCTTGCCAATGTTTCTTTGTTCAGATATATATCCATTTTCTATTGGAAGTTTTATTAAATCTGCTTCCACTTCATTTTCAGCAATTGTGTTTCAGATTAGAACCACCCAGTGCATGAAACAATTCTCTTCACCTATGCCTGCCAGTTCTTTTGCCACTTATTTTAAATATCAACGTTCAGTACTGGCCATATAAACAATACAAAAATAAACAACAGGTAAAGTTCAGTTACACCTGATATTAATCATGTGATATCTCAGCATTCATGTCTTGCCTCCTGTAAACACACAATATTCAATGTTAACATTCAGCTTCAAAAGCTTCACTCCTTTAAACACTACATTCTCTCGAACCAACATATTCCTACACCTTCTGAACCAACAGAGATAGCATTTTAGTATTTACCTTCCTTAAATATCTATCTTCCAAAGCGTTTGCTGTTGAAAAAAAATCAAATAAATTAATGAATCTTTTACAAAGTTAACCTATCATGGAAGAGACTGACAATGACAGCTTCCTAGAAGGGATAAAAGCAGAAAGGTCATTAAATCCATAAATTACTTAAATCAGCAATGTAACCTGGCAACTAAAAATATCCAAATACATATTCATAACAACGGATGTATAAGGTCATTTATGTTTGAAGACTGAATAAGATATGTCTCTGATCCAGGACAACAGCCGCTTCATGCCTAGAATTTTGACATTTCACTGATTCTAGCAATCAGTTGTTATTATTCTATTTCAATTATAGACTAGCAATGGTAAAAGTGTGGGTTGTGGATCCTGATGTGGCAGCACATTGTACAATATAGCATTCATTGAGCAATGGAACAACTGGGTGGAAAAATTATTCCGCATCGTATTGTATATAGTAATAGGTGCAGAGGAAATATTAATGTAAAAGATTTTAAGACATGTGTTCGAGGCATTGACAATGTCAGATAACATTATTTAAAATTATTGATATATTCAATAAATATTTAATATAGCATAGATTCATCATTCCTTCATCACGACTTGTTCCCAATCCTGGAACTCCCTGTATAAGAGTACTTTAATTGCACAAACTGAAGCAGTTCAAAAAGGTGGCACGTGACCATTTCTCAACAGCTATTAGGAATGGGAAACAGACAATGGCCCTGCCAGTGATGCCAACATTATGAGAATGACTGCACAATCATGGCGAGCATCTACAACTGGCTCACTTCACGAAAGGTAAAACTCAATCTAGTATTTTGTGTGAACCAAGAAGACATCACATTTCAATGTCAAGAAATTTAACAGGCTCGGTGCTAACAGCAAAAGGTGATAGCAGAAAATTATAAAGAACGGTGAGGGTAAGGCTGTCTGAGAAAGTTGACAGGATTCTTGCTCCTTGCAGATTGGTTGGTGGGCACTGTAAATTTCTGACCAATAATGTGTTTCACTGCAATCTTGATATGACATATGCTTGCATAAAGAACAAGATTTGGGGAATAATTTATAAAAGGTGGATGTATTAATAGCTATAACATTGATCCATTTACACTGACCCAAAGTAATGTGTTAACCTGTCTTTGGAAAGAGAAAACCTCATTTAGTGTGAAAAATTAAACGATCAAACTAATGAATGAAATTCTCTCCTGAATATTGTCATATAGTTAAAATTCCACTGTACAACCAATTGGTAGGTTAATTTTTGGATAATGGATGCATTTTAGTCAAAAACATCATTTCAGTTATAATTAGATATATCTATCGAGATGCTATCAGCAATTCTTATGACTAGAGCACATTAAGTATACCCAGTTTATTGAAAATAGCTCATGATCTTGTACTTACCATTTTCACTGGACATCCTTCAGGCATGCATTAGTGCATCTGTACTGCTAGAAACCAAATGGATTTCCAGTAATTACAGTCAAACTTTGCATCAGTATTCATTTTATCAGTTTTTGAGTAACACTGCTACAATAAAACTATTTCTGCTTTCAAAATACCTCTATTAGAAAAATATTATAGATGCTATTTTTAGAATCACAACATGTGAGTTTAATATTTAATGAATCAGTGGACTAGGGAGATGAAAATTCTGATGAAGAGTCTGCAGCTAAAACAAAACTCCTTGCTGAGTTAGAGATAAAAAGTACTGCAGATGCTGGAGAATCCGAGATAACAAGGTGTGGGGCTGGATGAACACAGCAGGCCAAGCAGCATCATAGGAGCAGGAAAGCTTGACGTTTCGGGCCGAGACCCTTCATCAGAAATGGGGGAGGGGAAGAGGGTTCTGAAATAAATAGGGAGAGAGGGGGAGGCGGATGGAAGATGGATAGAGGAGAGGATAGGTGGAAAGGAGACAGACAAGTCCAAGAGGCGGGGATGGAGCCAGTAAAGGTGAGTGTAGGTGGGGGGGTAGGGAGGAGATAGGTCAGTCCAGGGAGGACGGACAGGTCAAGGGGGCAGGATGATGTTAGTAGATAGGAGATGGGGGTGTGGCTTGAGGTGGGAGGAGGGGATAGGTGAGAGGAAGGACAGGTTAGGGAGGCGGAGATGAGCTGGGCTGGTTTTGGGATGCGGTTGGGGGAGGGGAGATTTTGAAGCTTGTGAAATCCACATTGATACCATTGGGCTGCAGGGTTCCCAGGCTGAA
>JAHRHZ010000289.1:30803017-30829184 GCA_024137785.1 Ginglymostoma cirratum | reverse complement strand
TGAAGGGTTTAGGCCTGAAACGTCAAGTTTTCCTGCTCCTGTGATGCTGCTTGACCTGCTGGGAAAAAGTGATAGTTATGCTGTTGATGGAATGGGTGGGGAAGGAGTGATCAGATAGGTAGACTTGGAGTCCAGAGAGAGAGAATGGTAGGCAGATCAAGGGACTGTTGATAGTCAGCCAGGAAAGAAATGATAGGCTATAATGGAAACTGAGGTGTTGAAAAATGGGTCAGATGTGCTGAAAGCAACCCATTTCATGACAAGACCTTGGGATGGGGAATAGGTAAGAGACATGGAAGAAGGTGTTCCTGCTCTGAAATTGTTAAACTCAGTGTTGAGTCCTAAAGGTTGTAAGGTCCCCAAGTGGAAGACAAGATGTTGTTACTCTGGCTTGCATTGAACCACGGCCAAGCACTGCAGCAGGCCTAAGGCAGAACTGTTGACATGGGAACATGGTGGTATGTTGAAGTGGCAGGCAACTGGAAGCTCAGGGTCATTTTTGGAGACAGCATGGAGGTGTTCCACAAAGCAGTCACCCTGTCTGCATTTCATCTCCCCAGCGTGGAGGAGATCTCATTGTGAGCAACGAGCACAGTAGACTAGATTGAGTGAAATACAGGTAAATTGCTGCTTCACCTGGAAGGTGTGTTTGGGGCCTTGGGATGCTGAGGAGGGAGGAGGTAAATGAATAAATGTTGTATCATCTGTGATTATATAGGAAGTTGCCTTGGTGACGTGGGGAGATGTTGGAAGTGGAGGAGGAGTGCACCAAGGTGGCCTCGAGAGAACAGTCCCTGCAGAAGGCTGACGAGGGGTGTGTTGGGAATATGTGTCTGGTGGTGGCATCCTGCTGGAGGTGACAGAAATGCCTTATGGACATGGAGGCTGGTGAGTGGAAAGTGAGGACCGTATTGTTGCTGGAGAGGGGGTAAGGAGTGAGGGCATATGTGCAGGAAATAAGTCAAACATGGCTAAACGCCCTGTCAACCATGAGCAGGGTATGAAAATGTACAGTCAAGATAACTGTAAGAGTCAGTGGGCTTGTAATGGTTTAATATTTATAAATGATTAATTATAAACCAACATCAATACAACCAGCAGTCAGAAAGTAGACTATTTGCTTCTTCAGCTAAGGATTTGTGCTGTTTTAAAAAGTACAGAAGAAAGTCTGAAGAATTGTCCTTGATTTCTCTTCTTCCCTGCTGCCATGAAATCCCTAACCTCTGATCAATATCTTACTACAGTGACAAGGCTGACATCGCAGTGTCTACTGAGTGCCAATGGGTAACAAAGTCTGTGAGGAATCTTTGGAAATAAAACTGCTACAAAGGATTTGCTATTTACTCAAATGCTCTTGCACCTTCTTCTCTGTCAGTATTCATATTTCAAACCCAGTGATTGAAAGTAACACCAACAGACTGGGAGAAATAATTGGATCTGACCAGGCAAGAAAGCTGAAATTAACTTTGGCAGAGATATTGCAACTGACAAACAATATAGGGACCTCTGTGATTATATTATTTTAATTGTGTACATCAACACAATTACTTGGCATTGTTATGTCTGTAACTGAGCTAATTTCACCAGTGATATCATCTATATTCATAGTTTCAGTGAGATTATTTAACAAAAAGGTAACATTCTCCATTTGGAATCTAATCACAACTCTAGGTATGTGTTTAATGTTCAAAGGTGTTCTCATTACAATGGGCACAATATAAAAGGAACACTACATCTTCCTTTCACTCCAGTGGATCATTGACAAATTGACAATCACATGTGTTAATTTAATTTGAATAAATTAAAACAGTGTTGCTTTTTCTTTAGTTGAACCTATGAATTGGCCAGATTGCATTCCCAATACAATTTAAATCTTTTCTGGATGTCTATTAGCACGATTATGTTTACAGAGTTTAACTTGATTTGAAGCCCAGCTTCAGACTGTCATGCTCAGTGCATAAAATGCAAAAATCCTCATGTTAACTGCCTGATTTGGCTTACAATGGGTAAGTACACATTCTCTTGCAGAATCCCTTAAAAATAATTGCATCTAATTTCTTAAACAATAAAGCAGTAACAAAAATGCATCTTAAAAATTATTTTGAGGGCTCTTAGGAGGTTGCAACGCTGAAATTACACAATCTCACGCTTCCTTTCACCAATTTTATTGTGAATCAAAGAACTGAGGATGCTGGAGATCTGAAACAAAAACAGAAATTGCTAGTGAAATTCAGAAGGTCTGACAACATCTATGGGGCAAAGAAAAGCAGAATTAATGTTCCAAGTGATGAAGAATCACCTGACTCAAAATGTTAACTCTGCTGTCTTCCCATAGATTCTGCCAGACTTGCTGAGTTTCACCAGCAATTTTTGTTTTTTTTGCCAATTTTATTACTGTTTAACTTTACTTTTAAGCTCATGTGGATAATCTGAAACATAAAATTCAGGTTAACCAAACAGAAATCTTTAGAAATACAGCCCAAGGAAACCATCACTAAAACGCCACTGTCAACATTCTTAGTTTTACCACTGACCTGAAACTCAACTGGACTCACTATGTAAAACACAGTGGCTACAAGAGCAAGTCAGAGATTAGAATATTGCGGCGAGGAACTCACCCCCTGACTGCCCACCATCTACAAAACACTATAAGAGATAAAAGGTACTGCAGATGCTGGAGAATCCGAGATAACAAGCATGGGGCTGGATGAACACAGCAGGTCAAGCAGCATCATAGGAGCAGGAAAACTTGACGTTTCGGAAATTTAGGCCCGAAACGTCAAGTTTTCCTGCTCCTATGATGCTGCTTGACCTGCTGTGTTCATCCAGCCCCATGCTTGTTATCTACAAAACACTAGTCAGGATTGTGATGGGTGTATATCCAACAACACCTAAGAAGCTTGCCACTATCCAGAATAGAAACAGCCACTTGATTGGCACCACATCCACAACTCCCAGTCCCTCCACCACTGACACACAGAAGCAACAGTGTGTACTATCTACAAGGTACACTGCAGAAATTCGCCCTTTTCTTCATTTATATAAATGATTGGGATGTGAACATGAGAGGTATGGTTAGTAAGTTTGCAGATGACACCAAAATTGGAGGTATAATGGAAAGCGAAGAAGGTTACCTTAGAGTACAACAGGATCTTGATCAGATGGGCCAATGGGCTGAGGAGTGGCAGATGGAGTTTAATTTAGATAAATGTGAGGTGCTGCATTTTGGAAAGGTAAATCAGGGCAGCACTTATACACTTAATAGTAAGGTCATGAGGAGTGTTGCTGATGAAGAAACCCTGGCGTACAGGTTCCTAGTTCCTTCAAAGTGGAGTTGCAGATAGATAGGATAGTGAAGAAGATATTTGGTATGCTTGTCTTTATTGGTCAGTGTATTGAGTATAAGAGTTGGGAGGTCATATTACAGCTGTACAGGGCATTGGTTAGGCCACTTCAGGAATACTGTGTGCAATTCTGGTCTCTCTGCTATAGGAAAGATGTTGTAAAACTTGAAAGGGTTCAGAAAAGATTTAGAAGGATGTTACCAGGGTTAGAGGGTTTGTGCTATAGGGAGATGCTGAACAGACTGGGGCTATTTTTCCTGGAGCATCAGAGGCTAAGGAGTGACCTTATAGAGGTTTATAAAATCATGAAGGGCATAGATGGGGTAAATAGGCAAGGTGTTTTCCATGGGGTTCGGGAGTTCAAAACTAGAGGGCATAGGTTTAAGGTGAGAGGAGAAAGATTTAAAAGGGACCTAAAGGGCAACTTTTTCACGTAGTGGAAGGTGCATGTATGAAATTAGCTGCCTGAGGAAGTGTGGAGACTGGTACAATTACAACATTTACATTTGTATGGGACTATGAACAAGAAAGGCTTAGAGGGATATGGGCCAAATGCTGGCAAATGGGACTAGATTTACCTAGGATATCTATTTAGCATGAGTGAGTTAGACTGAAGGGTCTGTTTCCATGCTGTACATCTCTTTGAATCTATGACTCTAGGATCCTCAGATAGCACCTCCTAAACTGATGACCATTTCCATCTAGAAAGACAATGGCAGCAAATACATGGGAATACCACCACCTGCAAATTCCACTCCAAGTCGCTCACCACCCTGACTTAGAAATATGTCACTGTTCCTTTGGTGTCACTGGGTCAAAATGCTGGATTTCCTTCCCTCAGAGCAGTGTGATTTAACCTGCAGCACAGGGACTCCAGCGGTTTAAGAAGTCAGCTCATCACCACTTTCAAGGGCATCTAGGGTTAGGCTGGCTAGCCAGTGATGTCCATATCCCATGAATGAATATAAAAAATATTGGAACTTCAACCCTCGTCTAGATTTTTGCTTCTGAAATGGAAGAGTTCAAGAAGCAAAATATCCATATTTGGCAGACCTGCTTCCGTTTGACGGGCCTTATGACACCCAGTTCTCATTTCAGTGGGATAGAATTGGTGCATCGATCCTGGAAGCAGATCACAGGTAGCCATGGGTGCAGGCAAATGATGAGCCAGGCCAGTTCTCTTCACTGAGACTTTGTTCAAGTTGTTTTGGGGAGTTCTTAGGAGGTGGAGTTATTAGCCCTGAAACCTTTTCACCTTATCATGTATTTCCAATGTCCCTTAAAGTCTCCTCATACTGTTACGGCCCCTCCATGCTATCACATACCTCTAAGCTGAACTCCTTAGTCACACACTCAGTGTCTACTTTGGATTGACGTCAGGAGCCATGTGAACAAGAAAAAAGAATTACTGCTACTGAATGTCTTAACAGATTTATTGTTCGTGCTTACTTGATACACAATGGAAAAAACTGTCATTTAGAAAAGGCTTTCAAATGTTTTAAATCCCCTCAGGTGTTTAATCTGTGGTGCTGAATGTTGATTAATCATCGGTGAACATTCTCGCTTCTGACCTCAAAGTGAACGGAAGATCATTGATGAAGCAGCTGAAGATGGTTGGGCCTAGGACACTACCTGGAGGAACTCCTGCACAGTTATCCTGGAGCTGAGGAGATTGACCTCCTGAAAGTCTTTGTATTTATTTAGCATACCTCCTACCAACAGTGAGTTTTCCCCTGATTTCCATTGACTCTGGTTTTGCTAGGTCCCTTCAATACTAAGCAGAGTCAAATGCCGCACTGAGGTCAAGTACAGTCACTTTCACTTCTGGAAGTCAGTTCTTTGGTGAATGTTGGAACCAAGATTGAAACGAGTTCAGAAGCTGAGTGGCCCTAGTGGTACCAAAACCACTCATTACTGAGTAGGTTATTGCCAAGCAAACAATGCTTGATATTAATGTTGATCATACCCTCCATCACTTTATTGATGATTAAGATAGACTGATGGGGTGGTAATTGATCATGTTGGTTTTGTCCTGCATTCTGTGCACAGGATAGACCTGAGCAATAATCCACATTGTTAGGTAAATGCCAGAGTTGTAACTGTATTAAAATGGTTTGGCTAGAGGTACAGCAAGTTCTGGAGCGCAAGTCTTCAGTACTATTACCAGCATATTGTCAGGCCCCAAAGTCTTTGCACTATTCAATGCCTTCAGTTATTTTTTCAAAAGCACATGGAGTGAATTAAATTTGCTGAATGTTGTCAGCTTTGATGCTGGTAACTATTCCAAGAGACTGAGATTGGTCATCCAATTGACACTTGTGAGTGAAGATTATTGCAAATGCTTCAGCCTTATCTTTCGCACTGACGTGCTAACCTCACTTGTCAATGAGGATGAGAATACTTTTGGAGTCTCCTCCTCCCCCAGTGAGTTGTTTAATTGTTCACCACCATTCATGACTGGATACAGCAGAACTGCAGTGCTCTGTTAGCTGTGGGAATCACTTAAATCTGTGTATCACTTGCATCTTTAAGTAGCCTTACATTGTTGCTGGATTATTCTGGTTTGTAATAAAGCCTGGAGAGGATAAGGGGACATGAGTTATCTAAAAGTTTAGATTAGACTGGATGTTCAGTTGTTTTTCTTTTCTGAGAGAAACGAGAGTCTGTGGAAGAATTTATTGATTGGTTTGAGTGTTTATTGACTCTCTGCATTGTGTTCTAAGAGGGAGCTAAACGAGTTGCTGTCTGGAGCAGAAATCTCTTGACAGAGGAATTCTTTTTTAAGACTTAGACTAAATAATCTGCTGGACTTGTTTTGATCACCAGGAGAATCAAAGAGATATGTTACAAAGTATTCTTCCTTTTATTATAAAACAAAAGCTGTGGATGTTGGGGATCTGAAAGTCCTCCCCTTTTTAACTATGGGTATTCTTTATTCCTGCCTCTCCCAGGAGATTATTTGACCTCAGGCATAGGGTGGCAGAATTGATCCTATTGGTCTAGCCATCACGATGTATGCTAAACTTGATGGATCAACTCATCTTTTCCTGTTCATTAATTTCACGTGTACTTACAAAGTGGAAAAACGGAATTTCCAAAATTTAGCTAGCTTTTAAAATCACACTAAAAATATTGATTGTCAAGTGTAAAATCACATAGTTACATTAAGAGTTTCTGAAACAAGCTATTGAGAAATCCACATGGATTAAAATACTGTTCATCAAAGATGGGTTTTGTCCTGTCTTCTTTGTGAGGACATACTTTACTTCCTTCACATTGGATACCCTTTACAAGTCACAACAAACAAGACTAAAAAACTCAAGCATTTGCAGGAGTGCTGCTTGAATTCAGGGATTCAGAGACCACACAAACTGTCTGCCTAAGCTGCCAGAAAGCTTTGGGGATTTGACTGGTTGGGGTTATACAACCATTTTACACAATCTCTGGAGTCGAATGAAAGGAATCCAAGTCACAAGCTTCTCTGTTTCTCTATCCAAGCTAACTGACAAACTGTTTGCCTTAGATATCAGATTATCATACAGCCAATGGGGGATGATTCCATTCCAAATCCAACACAAGTTATCTGATTGTCACAGTCAACTTGGCTCCAAAGAAATCCTTCTATCTCCCATGCAAACACAAGTCATGAGTTAGTCTTTGAATATTGGCATGGTTTTCAGCCCTTATTAAGTAGGCAGGAGCAGCTAGGACACATGTGGCAATTTATAGAAGCCACTGTTGAAGACATGTGGGTGGCTATTAAACTCCTCCTTCCATGCATACCATATTGCATTCATCAGAACCCTCTTCCCCTCCCCCATTTCTGATGAAGGGTTTAGGCCCGAAACGTCAAGTTTTCCTGCTCCTATGATGCTGCTTGACCTGCTGTGTTCATCCAGCCCCATGCTTGTTATCTCGGATTCTCCAGCATCTGCAGTACCTTTTATCTCTATCACTTTTTCCCAGCTGTTTCAAGTTCTGAAGGAGGGTCATTGGTCTGTTTGCCTGGAAATTTTTGCTCTTGTTTGTCTTAATTAATAAATATCTTGTTTGCACTTCAATTAGGTGTTGTTTAAACACTTCCCAGGAGCATTATATATTGATTTGAATGCACTAGCTTATATTATAGCATGTTAATGATATGTGTGCTGTAAATATTAGCATGACTGTATGTACTGCCCTCGGATGAAAGTGCACTTGTCCTTCAGTGAGAAGTTTGTGCATTCAAACTCCATCATCAGGACAAGAGAACATATATCCAGATTTTAATGTCCTTTCAGAGATCAGATATTGGGGAGAAGTGCTGTGATATTGAGCACCATGCCATCCTTTGTCTGTCTGCCCCTATTTTTGCCACAGATATTGCCTGTGAAAGATGTTGTATAATGTAATGGTACTTCATATTGGAGACTACATTCATCCTCACCCAATCTGATGATGTCATAGGGAATTAGGAGGGATAGGGCAGAACATCTGAAGACTTATACATTATGCCTCCTAATAGACTGAGAACAATGTCTAATTTATCAATGTAATTTTTATTAGATTGATCCCCAGCAATAAACCACATCTTGTTTAAGTCAATAGTCTTTTCTCAGTAAGACTTGCTAGCGCTTTTCCTCTATCACTGTAAACCATTTAGACCTTTATAGGCAGTCAAGGAAAGGGAATGGTGGTAGTAAACTAACCTAACCAGAAGCTGGTCACAGTCACTATCAAAGAAACATATAACAATGGGTAGGTTTCAGGAGGCCCAGCCACCATGGGGCCCTTGGGGCCTTAATACTCCCATTTACTGATGACCTAAGGGCATTCTCCCTCCACAGCTGTGATTTAACTCCTAGTAGGAGAGGCCAGTGTCAGGTGTGCAGTCTGGCAGCTTTCTCTGTTCAGGTTGGTGTCCAGGTAAAGGGGTTGGTTCAAACAGAAAGTGCAAGAGAAACTCACAGGTCTGGGATCAGGGTATTTTTGCATTTTATGGGTCCACTAAGCCAATTAGAGGGCTTCGCTCAACTTTACTCACCCCCATGTCTCTATCCTCTCTAGTCTATCCGCCCTAGCCCTGTCACTCTGCTGAGCTAAGCTCCAGATCTTTTTAGCATTTCCATGGTGATATCCTCTCTCAACTAACTTTGCATCCAGCTCCATTGATGATTGGTCTCAGGGACAGCATATTGATCCAGCTGATACCAGCAGTATGGTGGTGCTGGACCTAGACAGCAGTTGGCTAACCACTTGGAACTGTGACTTTCATCCCAGATGGGACAGAAGGTTCACCTCAAACCAATTAAGAGTTTCATAAACGGTTGTATCCCAAGCAGGCATAGGCTTTCACCTGTCTTTTACGTCATACCTGTAAAAATCCAGCCCATAATCCAATACGACTGTGAGATTTGTTCAATTGCCTGAGGGACCATCTTTTTGGTGAGCCATTTAATTGATGCTCAGTCTATCCAGTGATTCATCACAAAGAATAAGGATTGAGCTGGCCACTATTTCTCCTTCAATCAATGAACATCAATCTAATCATTGTTTGCAAGACTGTGTTATGAGCAAAATTACTGACCTTCAAAGTAATTCATGATTGTATGTTTGAGCTTTCTCCAAAAGACATGATAAGCCCTTGTATATAAATTTAAGTGTTTCACTACGCTACGTATTCAACACTTGTAAAACTGCATGATCATTCAACCCTATGTAATAGAATTATAGTCTATTTAGGGGGCTGCTATAACTTTTGGAAACTAACTAACATAATTGTTGTTAATAATTTGACTAGGTAACATAACTGTTCTTGTAAGTGTACAATACTGTTATGTTCTATACAAAAATTGTCACTGAGATATTCACAGATTGGGAAGTGAGCAGTTTTAACCAAAGTTTTTTTTATATATAATGCATATCATGTAGGGGCAAGAGTTGACATGGAGACATGAGCAGGAGTAAAAGTTATTTTCCTCTCTTTTTTCATGGTCTCTTCACCAGGTAGAATTGACCACTCAATGATTAGAATGTTGATATTTTCCCTGTCCCCTGGCACTAATGGACTTTATTTGAGTTATATGTGAAAAGTAAAAGTCTTCATTGGTGTCCCATATTGTCTACTTGTTGAAGAGATTACCTTGCCTATGTGCACTGGCTTCTGCATTAATTCAACTGTAAAACATGCATTCTACATTCTGTGCAATAGTGCTGACTTCTGTAGTCAATGTTTTCTATCCTGTTTCTTCTTCATAACCTATATGCTGTTGTCAGAGCTGAACGTAAATCCAAACTACAATAATGTGAGAGATAATGTGGAATGAAATACAATGTGCAGCAGACTCTGATTTTTTACCAATTGCACCTTATTCCGGCAGAGCAGATTGTCCATCCGTGCTAGAACTCACCCAATTCACATTCAAAATAAGAAAAGGAGAGTAGACAGATTTTACAAATAGTGTTCAATCTAGTTTGCCAGATTAAACTTCAGGTAGTTCATATAACAATCTACCCAATTTTTAAAACATGGCACTCAGCATTGGCCAGTTCCAGATTTGGATCACGAACAGCCAAATTGTTATCAGAGGCAACGATCATCTACCTTTAGTTAAGGAGTTGTCTGAACATTTGAGACAAAAGCATTTCCATTTCCATTTCTGACTTTTCTGATCATCTTTAGGAATGAGGCAAACATCCGATGTTGATTAAGATATAAGATAAAACAATGGTTAGATGTGTGTTATTGAACTCATTGCCACAGAGAGCTGTGAGGGCAGAATCCTGTGTGTATTTAAGGCTGAGATAGATAGATTCTTGAACAATAGGGGTATCAAGGGTTATGGGGAAAGGGCAGAAAAGCGGACTTGAGGTGTGTTGGATCAGCCATGATCCTATAGATTGGCAGAATAGGTTTGATGGGCTGAATGGTCCATTCCTGATCCAATATCTTACGGTCTTATTGACATAAAATATGAGATTACCAAAATTTATTTTTGGACAAAGATGACATCTGTTCTATCAATTAATTAAAAAGTGTTCTGAGTTGACAGGTTAGTTTCTTGATTGACAAATGACCCTTGCAAGAAGGATTTTGATGCACTGAGTGGTCAACTAGTTTAGGAACCTATTACAATTCTGTGCGCCTATTTTGTAACTGCTTTGTCTAAATCTGACTTCCATTTTAAATTCAAAGTAAAGTCAATCTAGTTTAAATAGTTGATACATTCATGTTCAAACAAATGGCTGGACTTTGGTCTACATGTCAGTTGCTATAGTGATTACTGAGGTATAACATTGTGAGAAAGTATTCTGCATGTGGACAGGGAATAAATGCCCTCAAAAACATATTTATTTGCCTACAGAGATTCCGGAAGAGTACTGCTCACTCAGGGAGCAACAATTCTGAGATGCCACGACATGTTTTTTTAAGTGTCTTTGTTTGGCTCCAGTCAGTCACTCGAGAGCTAATATAAAGTGTCGCTTCAATTCTAAGCCTTCAATTTTTTTTCACAGGACTCATACAAAGTTGGAGTGGTGAGGCTTGTCAGCATTACATTAGAGGGCTTTGGCAACAGTTTGAGTACTGAGCTCCTCCTGCTCTCTGCACTTTTTCAACCAGCATGGGTTTAAATGTAAAAGTGCCTCTAATGACAAGTTCTGGGAGGCTTGTTCCACTTCCTCCACATGTGTAAAGTAAAATGGACTTAAATTCTAACAAGAAGATATGCAACAGCGAAAAGAGGAAACATTCATAGTCTTCATCATTAACATCAGAACAGCTTCAATCACACTTTAAGGATTCTAAACAGTGAGAGTATAAATATGATCAGAATACATTTTACTGGATTACAGCTCAGACTCCCTAATAGAAAACATTTTTCTTATATTTTCATTTTTACAGAAAGCATAATACAATATAATAACTGATTTTATGTATAATATTATTGCAATTCATATAAATGCTGTTTGCATAGTGTACGCAAGGATTTTCTCATCATGTTAAAAATATTCAAATGCAGAAGGAAAAGTCAAACATTCATCCACAGAGTTGATAATCAAAATCATAATTGTCAATATAATAGTGATTCAAACACTGTTTTGCTTACAGAGTGAAAAATCAGAGGATTTTGACTTCTGAATTGGAGTAGAAATGAAATGGGAAAAGTCCATTCATATTGGTTTGTACTGACACCATATCTGCACTGACATGTTAGGAGGCATTATACCTACACCATTAGAGGTGTTAAATATATCCACATCATCACAGGATTCATTCTCCCTTGACATACATATATATCTATATATATACATGCAATATCTGATTTCTGCAGCCACCACTTCAATATTGATGCATATTGACATTATATCCATCCTGTATATGTGCAGTATGTAAAGCCGGTTTGAACACAGACAAGTGCAAAAGCCTTCTTGTTACTGAGCAGCATGCAGCCTTTCCCATCACAACCGATTGCTGTACTTTAACTTTTGATTTTTAAATATTATTGTGTGGGGTATTTTTTATGCTGATCCCAGTGAGGTACATTAGTGCTTGGAACAAAATGTATTTTCCATTGTTCGACCCAATACCATCATCAAGCATTCTCAAGTAACGTACAGAATGAGTTAACTTTAGCTTCAGGTTCTCCTTTCTCTGACAAAAAAAAATTAGCTTTAAACCCATTCTTAGAAGGTGACCCATCCCATGCTGATTTAAAGGAACATTCGCATTTTCAATAGTTGTGATTGTTACCCTGAGTGAAATCCATCACTTCATGCCAAATTACAATTATTTTATACGGTATAAATTCATGTTGCCCCCTTATAACCATCAGAACAGCAGGATTTTCATTCATCAAATAGATTTGAGATTGGGTCCCACTGGTAAAAAGCAAAGAGATAAACCAACTGTGCTACTCACACCTTCAAGTTGTAATTTTGGGTTATACAATGTTTCCAAGATGAATCCCCATCAATCAAAATAATACCAAGTCATGCCAGAATATGCATTTTTGATAGACTAGAATGGAAATGGGGATGCCAGATGTTAGCTGATCTGGTCATTTTGATACCAGTTTATCATTAACTCTGAATTCATACCATTTCTATTGAATTGCGTTCCTACACAGACTAGTCAGTTCAGAGTTAGCTTGAAGCAATAAAGATATTGCAAGGTTTGAATTGTGTTTGCACAAAAATTCCCACATTTATCACATTACATGTTAAGTTGGAGGAAGTGGCATTCTAAACTCTGTTCTTTATGTTATCTCTTTTTCTGCCTGCTGCCTATAGCCAGACATCCTCTAGATCTGCACAGTGGGTTTATTCCTGGTTACTATAGATGCTGCTATGAAGTCTCAATGTGTTTGCTTCACTCATCAAGAAGGAAGGCCTTCATCACCCTGTGGTGTGACATAAAGTCAAAACAGCTCACTATCAAAAAGGAAAACAGTTGAAAGGCTGCATAAACATCACCAAAACGCTCTGTACTGAAGTCCAACATTCTACTTCTGGAGTTACTAAATGCTCTGAGTATCTAATACATCACTATTGAAGATATCAGACCTCATGAGTGAAGGTTCAATGGGAGCTGCAAAGCTCTCTGCAACACTTGCTTGTGAAGAAAGTAATAAAAAGTTGTCTCACAACCACGATTCAGTCTAAAAGTCCAGGTTTCATTAGCTGGTGTTATTCATTGAAGGCTCGCTGCTGAGCCTTAAATAAGGTTGAATCTAGTGCTACCATTAAATGCAGTTTATCAAAATAAAATAATAAAAGTACAAATAATTCAATCTGCAGAAATCTTGTATAAGAAGGTGACAACTATTTGCCTTATCATCCTCAGATATGGACTGACAGTAGAGCTTGCGTGAACTGAGAAGAATTCAGCCACGATGTCAAGTTATTTACAGAAACAATTACATCAACCCATGATAAATCTATCACTTTTGAACTGCTTTATAGACTATAGTACAATAAGTAAGCAGAAAGAAGAAAAATCCAACCACCTTACCTACAACATCTTATTTTGTAGATTTTTTTCAATCTCTCCCATTCTTCAGTATCAGACCAACATTCCTGTTCAGTTGGAAGCCTATTTTACTTTGGAATAGTTTATTTAACAATCATGTTGTGAAATGCGAAGACATTTTGTTATGTTTATGCTTATTGTTTTTCTAGAGTGTGCCTTTATTCACTTTTCCTAGTTTTGCACAATTACCTCGCAGAGAATAGATTGAGCTTATTTAGCCTCTCTTGATAGTTCACGAGCAAATACTTGGAACTATCTATCATTTTAATGGGACTTCTGCTAAGACTAGAGAACCAATTTATTTTAAGAGATTTGCAATAACAAGGTAATCACTCTACTAGGTTCTGCCATGTTGTGGCATTATTATTCTTCATATTGTATCACAACTGACGGTAGCCAAGAGCTATAGTGAGCTGCAAATCCCACAGCTTCTAAAGTGACCCAGAGGTATTATAGTGATCAAAGAACATCGTAGAAATAAACAAGTCTGCTCCACCTATCAACCTCTCAACTACTTATTGTGTATTCAGGAACTGCTCAGGATATTTTTAATAGTCTGTTTGACACTTAATCCATGATCCCTGTACATCCTATAGAATGGTAAGTTTACTTTTGTCATGTTTCAGTTAATATTCTGACCCGGACATTAGTGACTAAGTTACATCTTAGGTTACCTTTTGTTCAAAACTTTCTCATGTCATTATTCCTTCGCTTTTGATTTATAGTTTATATGATATAACTTGTGTAGCGGTAACACACAAACGAAAACCAGCTTGATCCCTACTCTTCTGACACAGCTTATTGAAGATGTAGCCTTCTGATGTTGATTAACAATTAAAAAAGGGATCACACCCTCGCAGTGCAGTTGGAACCACAAACTGCCTGAAGAGTTGTGACATGTGAGGAGATAGTAAATCATGTAAGACTCTCAGTGGGACATCAAAATTCGAGCAAACAAATAAGTCACAATGTAGGGCTTTCTATGAATTACACTGTCTATAACTTGTGATTGGTCAGTATGCATTTGTATCCCTGTAAGCTTCCCATAGTCAATTTCTAATCTGGGGCAAAATTACGAGGAGGAGAGGTGATGTGGTGAAGAGGGGTGAATGAAATAGACAAGGTATTTTCTCATGGAAAGGGAGATATGGCAGAAAACGGAAGGTAGGGTACAGTTAATCCAGATTACTTGCATACACTTCATTGTTACAGTCACAAAGCTTCCTCAATAGTTCTAGACGGAAAATGGAAGAAAGATTAAATGATATACAAAGAAGCAGAAAAAGAAAGAAAGCTTAAAATTAATAACAATAGTTACTTGTGTTATGCATTTCAGTATAAAAACAAAATACATATTTTTCTTTATTTAAGGCCAGGAATTGGGAGTAAAGTGCTTCATTGTGATATAATGGAGGTAATTTTAAAAAATAAATTATATATAATCTGGGTCCATATGAATATTTTCAACAGCTGTGCATTTTGACTATTTCAAGCAGGCTCTGCAACCTGAATTTCTCTCCCAACATTCAAGTACATGTCTGCATAATCCCACTAGGGCAGAAATCACAGCAAACAAGGAAAGAGCTTGCATCTACTAAATCCAGCAACACCTTTTAAGGCAAGCACATCCCCAATTTGAAGAACCATCTTTATGAGATCATTAAGGTAGAATAGAAGTTCTGGAAATGCAGAAATATTGGGATTTTATCATCATGTGCAGTGGAGAGGCTTTCAACAATATGGTGTAAAATTGTTTATCGCCAATTATGGAAGAAAGCTTCCTCTGGCCTGCAATATGTAGAAACATCATCAATGTGTTGTTTTAAATATGTTTATAATTTTGCTGAAAGCAATAAACTGACACGGCTTTGATGAACAAACTTATGAACTTCCAACACACCAATGACCCTCGAAGAATTTTTAGAGAAGTATCTCTCTGACAATTTAAGCTGATTTGTAACCAAACAAAACCAGGAAAGATGATCCTACAAGTTCCTTATAAACAGGATGCAAATGCTATCAATGAATGAAGTCTTTTCTCAGAATAATTTCTAGTATTTCCCCAGGCTTTGATGTTGCACTGAATAATTATATGAATTAACAGAAAGCAGAATCAAAATAAGGTACTATCAAAGTGTTGAAGAAAACAAAAATGCTCCAAAATATCTCAAATGTAATGACACTAAAAACCCAATTACCATTTATGGTATTCTTCTCATTGGCCTTCCACTTCTTCAGTTGTTTGTATAAGAGCGAAGGGTACCTATGATTGGGTATTTCATTGAAAAAAATTATTTTTCTGCTTCCTTTTAATGTTATTCCACTGCCTTGTGGCATAGGAGAGGAATAGCATGGATACACTTCAGGAGAAGTTTGATAATTACTTAAAAGTGTAAGGAATGCAAGGTTATGATGCTAGACTGAGATAAAATAGGGTGGAAGAAGTTCATGTGAGGTATAAACACTCTTATTTTCAGTTGAGCTGAACGGCCTATTTCTGTGCTACAAGGTCTATGTAATGGTATGGTGTCATTTCAGCAACAGTTAAATTTGCTTTTTACATAAATATTTACCAATAAACAATAATAACATTAAACCATAGTTTATTTGAGGTGTCTGGTCGGCCTATTTATTTAGTGTTGTTAATGATATGGGGTGCCCGTGCCAAATATATGCTTTACTTCAGCAAGAAGCTGACAGTTCTTGTTCAAATAATACATTTTAACTTGAACATGCAGTTGGCATCTGTGAAGGTCCCTTGCCATGAAAAATCAGCCTCAAAGCACTATTGCCTTTTTTTTAGAAGAAAGCAACCACAATTTCTTTTCAAAATGAACAGGCTTTATTCTTTGTGACCACAAAGTTTGTCTGTCACAGTGAAAACATTATAGTATGCAACAGACTGATAATCATGTGTCTACTAGAAAAGAAAATAAATAAAAATTATCGAGGCTGATCCAATTTAAATTCTAAAGTTAACTAAGTGGACAGTGTGGTAGTAATGGACATGACAGCATTTCCTGAACACTGACTGTAGCCTTATGCAAAGTAGCTTGCTGATCATAACTTTGGATTTGGCATTTCGGTCTGGTTCTTCAAAAAAACTCCAAAATTTTAAATGATATGTGTATAATGTACATATATTAGTCAGCCAAGACCTGTTCCTCTGGGCTCACTTCCAATCCTGCCCCTGAGAGTTTTCCAATGTATTTTGATATTTTCTGCAAATCCTGCTGTTGTGGTCTGCCCTGGTCTTGATCCCGTTGACGGGAAATAAGATGACACCTTACTAGGCCCTCACAGAGTCATGAAAGTAAGCACCATATAATGTATGGACAGTGTGGCTGAATTCCCATCAGTCTTTGGTCTGTGACTCTTTCTTAATCAGTAACTCAAAGCCATAAAGTAGGTTCATAATATATAAAAACCCCAAAATATTTTTCTATTGATCTACCACAACACACCAGTACATACACACCAGGAGTGCACCGATTACAGTTCCCTCAAAATCAGCAGGCTGTAGACTGTAGTCCATTACACCAATGGCTTTAAAACCAGTGACTTTAGTCAATCAGTTTCCAGCAGATTTTCCAAACAAAAACTCATTCTTGACTTTAAATATCAGCATGGTTTAATTGACAGTAGCATTTTTACCAGTTATCTTTGCACATTGGAATAGCTACATTGTTTTACATGTTAATGGTCTTGATATGTTTAGACCACAGCACTGTATGCGGAGTAACTTAAATGACTTAATTCTTTGTTTATTTCTAAAACAAACTTATCTTTTCTAACTGTGTTAAGAGTCAAAAAGTGGCAAATGCTGACCCAGTGTTGTATTGCTTTCAAATCATTTTTTCTCAAATATTCCCATTGCCAATTGTTTATTCTTCTGGAATGTTGTGGGAATTAATTAATTAATATCTCCATCTATATTACTAAAAGATTATCCACTCCTCAATAAAGCAAACATTACTCCAACCCATCTGGTCCTTTAGGGAAGGAAACTGCCATCCTTACCTTGTCTGGACTACATGTGACCCCAGAATTACAGCAATGCAGTCGACCCATAACTGCCCTCTCGGCTATTAGGGATCAGCAATAAATACTGGTGTAGCCAATGACGCCTTCATCCCGTGAATGAATAGAGAAAAAAAAGCCCTACTACTCAGACTCCAAATTGCTGATTCAAAGAATGCCCACAGAATTCCCTACATAGTGAGCCGACCTGTCTGAAAGGTGACAAAAGAAGATCAGGCATTATGTTACAGGTAAAAGGAAAGGGGAATGCTCATTTTTGCTCATAAATACACCTGTGGAGACCAGTGTCATGTTTCTAAAGAAGTAACTGGTTCATCAACAAGATTCTCGGAAACCTGGAGCAGGTCTCCAGATGATGTAGATGGTTGGGTATGAGTGGCATTGAGGTGAGACAAAAGGAAGAAAATATAAATGAAGATAACCCTCTCAAAATTCTTCAAAGTCTTTTCAGGTGATGGTTAAGGATAATAACTACAGTAACAAACAAAAAAATCAGAATGAATATTTTAGGGGTGAAAAATTAAAATGATGCAATAACTTTTAACAATCGAAAACTGAAATATTATTTAAGTTACAATAAGAGAGATATTGCATTTATGCAGCTTCTTATCAGCTCTCTCAAAAACACCTCACATATAATCAAATAATTTGAAAGTGTCATCATCAATGTTGTGTATGGAAATGTGATAGTTCATGTTGTCTTTTTTGATGGTTATGTTAGTTAAGGAAGGCACATGTTCTTTGAATAGTGCCATAGGTTTATTTATATCCACAACAGCAGATAGAGGATGAATTTAACATCGTATTAAAATGGTCGCATCTCTGAAAAGGTCGTACTCCCTCAATGCTGCACCAAAGTACTCGTCAAGACTAATTCAATTAATTTGCCAAAAACCAAAATTGAATTAAAAATGGAAGCATTTATTAATAAGCTGACTTTTAATGACGTCAGGCTTTTTTAAAAAAAAACAATAACTGGATACATTAGTAGTGTACCACAAAAAATCCCTCAAAACGGGATTGCTGTGATTACTGACAACTGCCAACACACCAATTTGTTGCTAAAAGTTAGCAAATAAATGAGCTGTACCTTGCCATGCCATCTGCTAAGCCATTTCTTTTCTTCCCTAATATAATCAATCAAAGCACCTACAGTCCAAAACCTGATGATTACTGGGTTCAATGTCAGTACTGGATATTGATCAGTTTACACATTTTGTAATCTTTGCACTCCAAATTACACACATGAAACTTAAAAATAATGTGCTTTCCTTGCTGAGTGCATTCAGTTAAGGCAAAGGCATACATTTGTTTTTACCCTCTTTGAACAGAGATGTTATAGCAATATGTCTCAGTATAAATTATTCCTGTGTTGTTTTTAACCCCTATACTGAAACAATACTTTGAACAGGGTTTGAAGACAGTCAGCACAAAGTGTCTATTTAGGAGGCCTTTCCCATCATGTCCAGCAGGCTGACGCCACACAGCTATGGCCGCCAATAAATGTCCAAATTCAACAGGCCTGACATTGCTGGCAATACTTGTAGATTTCTGTCCCTGCAAAGGGTTATTTTTAATTTATTTTATAGACAGATACTACTGCTTATCTGACATGTGGAGCCCACTCCTGCTTGCGAAAGGAACAGTTTGCCATTTGGGCAAGCACACACCTCAAAAACATTTTGTTGAGTTGATGATGAGGAAGTGTATGAACCCATAGGTAGCCTGGGGAGTTTTATGTTTCTAGCTTCCAAATTGATCTGAAAGAGAGAGAAAAGTGAATAATGAAATCTGTATAAAGAAATGCACTGCTGTTATCTTTGAACAGTCCATGAGAATCTCAATCTCAAAACATCTGCGAAAAGCAAGCAGTTACAAAAAATTCTGATTAACATTAATGTCACTTTGTTTTCACAACCATTCTATCCAAACAGATGCTGACAATTGTCTTGCATTATTGCATTTGATAAAAATATAACATATATTAGCATATTGGCCGTCTGCTGAATCGTCCTTAGATTTATTTGGGGAAGTGGTGGTACAGTGATAATGTCACTACATAGTTACCTAGGGAACAAGGCTAATGGTCTCTGGACATAGGTTCAATTCATAAATGTGGAATTAAAAGATAGTCTCATGATAGCCATGAAACAAGGTGAGTAGCAATCGTCTTTTCCGTAGGATGGGGGCAGTTCAAAACCAGGGTGCATATTCTTAAGGTGAGCGGAAAAAGATTTAAAAGAGACCTGAGGGACACATTTTTTCACACAGAGGATGGTTTGTATGGTGAATGAACTGCCAGAGGAAGTGGCAGATATAAGTACCGTTACAACATTTAAAAGACATTTGGCTAAGTACACGAACATGGAATGTTTAGAGGGACATGGGCCAAACGCAAGCAAGTGGGACTAGTTTAGTTTGGGAAACTTGGTTGGTTTGGATGAGTTGGACTGAAGGGTCTGTTTCCATGCTGGGTGACTGTTATAAAAACCAAGCTGTTTCTTAAATGTCCTTTAGGGAAGAAGCACCACATGATTCTTAAACGCCCTTTGAAATGGCAGAGATATCCATTTGGTTCTATCAAACCACTATGACTTTTTAACAATTCAGTCAGGAGATTGAGTGTTGATAGTAAGCCTGTCTGTATACTTCTTATATGGTTAGGTTCCATTGGATTGGATTTAGATAGATGAAGAGTGCCAAAATTTGCCACAAGACACTGGGTGGCATGTTATTTTGAAGTGGTGAGGAAGGTGGCAAGCTGCCATCCTGTTTGGACTGAATAACGTACAACTCAAGAGTGTGCAGGAGGCTGTGACTGCCACATTGATCTCAACTCAGTTCCCCTTCACACGGCCCAGTTGTTACGTCTTGTCTAACTGGTGTCAACATCCCTGGACACCACTCACCTGTGGCTGGTGAGCTGACAGCCTTCAAATTAATTTGCAATCATTAGAAAAAGGGGCTTTGGTCCCACAACACCAGACCCCAACACCACCACCACCCCACCCCATTGAAATCCTATCCTCAATCTTTGTACTTAGTTCATGCTTACAAGTCAGGGCTATCCAATTTCACTGCCATTCTAAAGCTAATTTTACAAATAAGGTGCATTCTCTACAAGGCTGAAGATGCAGACCTAATGCATACTTCATGACACTGCTTAAGCAAGTCAAACCTCCAACCTGATAGCCTCATTATTTTGTAATGTTTTATTGAAGGCATCTTATGTGCTGTGATTTGAATTTCACTAAGAACTAAATTGAAACTGTCACATCATTATTTTCACAAACCTGGTGCAACTGGGAGATATGGGAGAAAACTCTTTTTGTGTTTTCCCTTAAATTTCCAAACATCCTTTAAGATAACATAAAAACTGAATAAACATAGTCAATATAGTCAGATGGCATAGTGATTTTTTTTGTTAAAAGTTTTGCAACTATTTTTAAAATTTCCCTGTCTCAAAAGAACAAAATGGGTTAGAAAATTCTTCCCATATATGTACTTGTCTTTGCATTCATATAGAATATGTGAACATTTCAGAATTAAATGTTTCAGATTTAATATATGAATAGCAAATTTATCCTAACACACTCACCTCACCATCTTCAGATTCCAATTTCAATTCTGTTCGACAAATAGCCTGCATGTTACCCGCCTCTGCATGGATCTCAACTCCTTTTGGTGCCTCCAGTATTAGTGAACGTGTAGGCGATTCTAGTCTAGGGCCACAAAATGTTGGAATTAGCTGCAGTATTTGTCAGTATTTTCCTTCAGCTGAGAGTTACAGAATGAATACATGTGGAGAACCCGACTCTTTTGTAATAATGTAAATTCCTCTGTGGCACTTCTATCAACTTTGAAGAAATGATACTGATCTTATTGACAGATGATAGATGTACTTAATCAAACAGGCCAAGGGTTGATCCTTTGAAACAAATGTTCAATGTAAATGAGATTTTATATTTATTTGCATTGTGCCTAGAGATATATTGATTCAAGAGACTTATCCTACCATAGATGTTCATCAAATGCCTGTAAACCAATGGGCAATGGGTTACATTGTATCATTTCTGAATGGGGGAAGATTCAGACATTTCCTTTTCAACAGAAACAAAGCTGTGATGACCAAAAACAGAAGGAGTCTGATTTATACCTTATTCATGCTGAAGATGTGGGTAATACAACACTCCAAAGGACCAACTACTGACCCAGGTGATTGCTGTCTAACCTGTTTTACAGTCATAGAGTCATACAGCATGGAAACAGACCCTTCAGTTGAACTAGTCCATGCCGATCATAATCCCAAACTAAATTAGTCCCACCTGCCTGCTCCTGGCCCATATCCTCCAAACCTCTCCTATTCCTGTTACCACATAGCCTGCCATTACACACCCCCTGTTGTTAGTCACTAACAGTCCCCATTAACAACTATTCACCCTCCCAGCCTGATGGTTAGCAACTCCTTTGTCTGTCCAACTGTCTTTCTCTCTCTTTGGGGTCTATCCTATTGTTTACTCCCTGCCCCACTCACCTCCCTATTTTCTGCATATAAACAGATGACTTCCCAGCCACCGTCAGTTCTGAGGAAGGGTCACTGCACCTGACACATTAACACTGTTTTCTCCTTCACAGATGCTGCCAGACCTGCTGAGCTTTTCCAGCAACTTTGCTTTTGTTCCTGATTTATAGCATCCGCAGGTCTTTCGGTTTTTCTTTCCTATTCATGTACTTACGTCTTTTAAATGTTGTAATGTATCAGCGTCCACCACTTCCTCTGGAAGTTCATTCCACATATGAACCACCCTCTGTATAAAAAATTTGCCCCTAATACCTTCTTAAAAATCTCTCTTCTCTCACCTGAAAAATGTGCCCCTCGTCTTGAAATCCCCCATCCTAGGGAAAAGACAACTACTATTAACTCTATCTGTACCCCTCATTATTTTATAAACTGTGTAAAGTCGCCTGTCAACCTCCTGTGCTCCTGTGAAAATAGTCACAGTCTATTCAGCCTTTCTTTATAATTCAAAACTTCCATATCTGCCAGCATCCTGGTAAATCTCTTCAGAACTCTTTCCAGCTTAATAATATCCTTCCTATAACGGGGCAACCAGAACTGGACATATCACAAGTAAGCTCCATCTAACAGACAAAAAGGACTGTCCCTGGAAGGAGCTACCCAGAGTTACACAGCATACCTTAACTGGTTTTGATTCTACTCTGACTCCGGGTTTGTTACCAATGCTATGTGAGAATGTTTTAGTAGCTGTAATGTTAAACTACATTAAATTACTCCTAAATTGAGCATATGTGTCACAAGAGACGATTATGCATCTTAGATGTAACGTGACTATATTAAGTAATATGCAATAAACCTATTTACTGTTCATCAAGATTGCGTCTATCTTCAGTTTAAGATGTCGCATGGGCATACTATCCCACATGATATCAGTAGCCCAAGATAGCCCAGATGATAATTGACATTATAAGGTGGAGACAGGAGTGAAGATTTGCCAATTATGAGAGTGCTAGGTCACCTTACTATGTAAATCAGAGTTGTAAGATGAATGTTAAACCTTTGGGCCATCTTAAGACTCAGTTAGGCAGAATGTACACCACAGTGCTCCAGGAGTGTAGAAGATGATTGTTTTTATTTTTGTCAGTCAAGTGATCTCCAGAATTATCCTGGGTCCAGGCAGCAGAATATTTTTAACTTGAGAACAGGTCTTTCCTGAATTACCTTTTAACCAGGACCAGAGAATGGTTGAATCATCCAATACGTGATGGTTTGAATCGATTGTGGGTGGCCCTAGGTTGTCTGATTTCTACATGCAACCCACCAGCCATACTAAATGAGACCTGGCTTGCAAAATAGCCCTAGCCTTCTGTCAGCTATGTGGGCAGGGGTTGGACATTGTGCTCATTCAGCTGGCTACCTGAACCACATGGAGACAAATCTACCTTAATACTGAAAACAAAGGCCTTAAGAAATCTATACGATTTCATGAGGCACTTGTCCATGCCGACCAGATATCCTAAATTAATCCAGTCCCATTTGCTAGCATTTGGCCCATATCCCTCTAAACCATTACTGTTCATGTACCCATCCAGACGCCTTTTAAGTGTTGTTATTGTACCAGCCTCCATCAATCCCTCTGGCAGCTCATCCCAGGCACGCATAATCTTCTATGTGAAAAAGTTGTCCCTTAGGTCTCATTAAATCTTTTCCTTCTCACCTTAAACCTACGCCCTCTAGTTTTCGACTCCCCTACCCTGGAAAAAAGGCTTTGGGTATTCACCTTAACCATGCCCCTCAGGATTTTATAAACTTTTATAAGATCATCCCTCAGCGTCTGGTGCTACAAGAAAAATAGCCCCAGCCTATTCAGCCCCTCCCTATAGCTCAAACCCTCCAACCCTGGCAACATCCTTGTAAATCGTTTTTGAACACTTCCAAGTTTAACCTCATCTTTTCTATAGCAGGGAGACCAAGATTGAATACAATATTCCAAAAGTAGCCAAATCAATGTCCCAAATAGCCACAATTTGACATCCCAACTCCTTTACTCAATACACTCACCAATAAAAGCAAGTATACCAAACATCTTCTTCACAACCCTGCCTACCTGTGGCTTCACCTTCAAGGAACTATGAACCTGCACCCCAAGGTCTCTTCATTCAGCAACACTCCCAGGACCCTATGGCATGTGTACAAGTCCTGCCCTGATTTGCCTTACCAAAGTGCAACACCTCACATCTAAATTGAATTCTATTTGCCTTTTCTCAGCCAATCAGCCTATCTAATCAAGGTCCCATTGTACTCTGTGATAATCTTCTTCATTACTCTCTACACCATCAATTTTGGTGTCACCATACCTCCTATATTCACACTCAAATCATTTATATAAATGACAAAAAGCAGTGGACCCAGCACTTATTCTTGTAGCACACTACTGGTTAATTTCTTTCGTTTCTATGTTTAGCATTATGAAAAAAATTAATGATTACACCAAATTTCCAATGAGTGTGGAATAAAATTAACGCAGCAACTACTTAGAATCTGGCATGCATTGCTTAAGAGTGTAATGGAGGCAAATTCAATCAAGGCCTTTGAGAACTGGACAACTATCTGAAAAGAAAAATTGCAGGTTATGTGGAAAAGGCAGGGGAGTAGAACCAGCTGAGATGCTTTTGGTGAAAGCAGACATGGATGCAATGAGCTGCACTGACCTCTTCTGTACTGACAATTTTCTATGATTTTAAAGGAGAACTATGCTTGAGGATTTGGAAGATTTGAAATTCAGCAAGTATGCTCAAGAAATTGGTAATGAAAGAAAATATAAAATATAAGCATAAATTAGCAAGTGACATCAAGAAGGTTGTAAAAAAGACATTAATAAAAGTCAATTTGGGCATGTTAAAGTTAGAGGAAAGGGAAAGTGTAATGTGAAATGAAGCATTAACATTAAACAAATATATTGTAATTGTCTTCATGATAAAAGGCATAAAAACTTCCTGGATATAATGGGCAAAGGTCTTGTCTTAATGAAAAACTAGGCGAAATTATGTATCAGTAAAGAAATACTACTGGAGAAATATTTTACTAAAAGCTAAATTTAAAAAAGACCCTGGACCTAATAGCTTTAGCCGTTGGGATTTAAGCAAGGTGGTGCAGAAAAAGGATGTACTGGTATGGATCTTTCAGAATTCCCTAAATCCTGGAACAGTCCACATGGATTAGAAAGTAGGAAACATGACCTTACTACTCAGAAATAAGGATGAGAGAAAAGAAGGAACTATGGGCCAGTTAGGCCAACATCAGTATTAAAAGTAAGTACTTGAATTCACAAAATCCATACTGGGCTGCAATAAAAGGACACCTGAAAAGTCCCAATACAGTTGAGCTGAATCAGCAAGGAATTATAAAAAGGAAATCACATTTGACAAGTCTATTAGAGAGTTGTGAGATTGTCACCAGTGGGATAGATAGGCAAAAATAGTAGATGTACTGTATTAGAATTTTCAAAAACTGTTAGATTGGACACAAAAGGTTGATATGAAAGATAAGAATTATTGGGATTAGGGGATGTTATAATGGAAGGCATTCCTGGACTGGTGGGTTGTAAATAGTGGACTGTTATCAGGATCAGTGCTGCATCCTCAGCTATTTACAATTTATGTCGATAGATGAGGAAACTGACTGTAACATCCACAAGAGAATAGACTGCAGGATGCTGGAAATCTGAATCAAAACCAGAAAATACTCAGAGATAAAAGGTACTGCAGATGCTGGAGAATTCGAGATAACAAGCATGGGGCTGGATGAACACAGCAGGTCAAGCAGCATCATAGGAGCAGGAAAACTTGACGTTTCGGGCCTAGACCCTTCATCAGAAAATACTCAGCAGGTTTAGGAGAATATGTGGTGAGAGAAACAGTTAACATTTCAGTATGATGGCTCTTCATCAGCACTCATGTATCAAGTTTGTTCATGATACAAAGGCAAGAAGGCAGATTCACTATGAAGAGGATGCAAAGGAGCTGCAGAGATATATTAATTGAGTGGCAAGAAGGTGGCAGATGGAAAAAAATGGAGAATTGTGCAGTTAAACATAGTTTTAAAAAAATGTTTTTTGTTATTGATGAGAGACAATGGATGTCCTTGCATACAATCACAGAAAGTTGACATGCAGATAAAGCAGAGATAACAAGGTGTGGAGCTGGATGAACACAGCAGGCCAAGCAGCATCATAGGAGCAGGAAAGCTTGACGT
>JAHRHZ010000289.1:30726636-30802617 GCA_024137785.1 Ginglymostoma cirratum | reverse complement strand
ACGTCAAGCTTTCCTGCTCCTATGATGCTGCTTGGCCTGCTGTGTTCATCCAGCTCCACACCTTGTTATCTTGGATTCTCCAGCATCTGCATTTCCTATTATCCCTGATGCAGATAAAGCAAGCAGTTAGGAAAGATAATGATATGTGACCGCATACTAGAAAGGAATTCTGGTTATGAACTATTGTAAACCCCATGCCAAGGGTGACTTCTTCTGTTGAAAATGAATCAGAGTTGACTTTTCATGTAATCGCTACCTTTCATTTTGAATGCCGAGCAAGATGTCATAAGAGGCATCGCTGCCACTACACATGCCTGATCTCAGCTTTATTTCATAAACTTCTGATTTTGCAACAATAACTTGCACACTCAAGCTTTAAGCAATTTGAAAGGAGGAGGCATAAATAATTCAATAATTAATTAGAAGACAGCGTTGTAGAATTGCTGTGCTATCTGAAAACAGAAATTGATGAACGGTTAATCATATTAAATTGAAGTCCTTGTTATATTCCTGCATCCAAAGCTATTTCTATGAAAATAAATATTGCAGATTCTATGTGTAGTGTACTGTGGCAGGGCCCTTAGGTTTAATGCCTCTGAGGTGAAGAGAAATTCAAGCTTCTCATACCTCAGAACTGAATATCAAGTGGGGCCTATAACATACAGATGGATGCAATAATGTCCGTTTAATACAACCATCCAAGATGGATTACTTTTCTTGGTGTCTGTCAAACAGATTGCTTTCTCAATGCTCAGTAGGGCAATTCCTGCTGAGGGATAAAATACATTTTTATGTGATTCACTCATGTCATGTTTCAAGTATTAACTGAAGACTGATAACATTGGCACATTGCAGATGAAGCACGATTTAAGTTGAGGGCTGTCACATGTGCTGTTCATGGGTAGTTGCACATCATTGTCAAAGGCGATTCTGTTTACCCCGCTCCTTTTCCAATCTCACTTATTTCAATGAGCAGATAATGTGACAATAATTGAAACAGTAATACGTCTCAGTATCTACAAAATTCCATCCTAACCTATAAATGGTTTTTCACATTGATAACATTAGCGAACCCACTGTGCATTGAAGTGTGGGAAGACTTTACTTTCACCTGTGCAAAGTACATTACAAAAGAAGACGTGGCTTTCACCTGAGACACGTGAGATTCGAACAGTCTGTCAGCTGTCATATAACTCGTGTGGAATCTGTAGCATTTATGTTAGTGAATATGGCTCCGGGTGCAGTAACATAATGGAAAAGGTGCAGTTTAGTGTGATTGAGTGCTTGCCAATTGCTACATCAAAACAAATGAAGCAAATTTTACAGCCCAGTTGGGGAGGGAAGAAAGATTGAAATTCATTGTCTCCTCGAGCATTTGTCAGTTTGAAATTGCGCCATCTGAGCGTTGAAACAAAAAGCTCTGAGACAGAACTAAAGAGAGCTATTTATTATCCAGCACGTATGCTATAGTTTGCACCCAATGACTTTGCAGCTGGCTAGAATCCAACATAATTGACACATGCTAAAAATCACCTTTCATGAATTCAGTTAATAATAATCATGAATTATGATAGTTTTAAAAATTGTTGTGATAAGCATTACACGTTTATGTTCTAAAAATCTTTAGTGATTAAATGTTAGATTATGAATATACATCCTAAAATATTTAAATAATTCTATATTACTTTGAGAGAAAACAAATGGAATAAGAACAATGTGTTTAGATGAGGATTAAATTGTTGACCTACAAAGAAGATCCTCCGAGACCAGTATGGAAAAGTGCAATTGTAATTGTAAGTCTTGAATAATCAGTTTTTGATTAATATTTACACCTTGTTATGTAGCTACACATCACAAACAAAATTCCCAGGAGTGGAAGGAATTAGTCCACTTGAATAGGCAGACATGTACCTAATTTCTCTGAAGAAAACATAAATCCTCTCCTAAGTTGCTAACTAGAATAAAAGGAGGAGAGGAGTACTGAAATTTTACTTCTCATTTTTTGCACATATTGTATCCAGAATTCCCAAGAATTCTGTCAAGGCCTTCTGAGTTTGAACTAAAATAGTTAAATAAAAAGGTAAAGTCACCATGGTCCCACTCTTTCACTCAAGATACAACTGGTGGTGTCTTAACCTGAGGGTCACCACACCTCAGGTGAGGGACGAGATTGAGATAGTGGGAACTTCACTGTGACATCAGCCAGTGTGGGAATTCAACCCATGCTGTTGGTATCATTCTGTATCACAAACCAACCCTTGATCCAATGAGCTAGCTAACTCTGGATGGTCTGCAAATGATACACATATCATGACAGGTGGCATGAGACATATGGGATGAAGTTCATGGAGTTTGAGGGTCTGCCATGCATAAAACTTATGACTGGGAGAAATTTCAACCTGCGCCCAAAAATGGCATGAAATTAATAGTGCCCATTGAAGACACCAAACCATTTCCTAGCTTCCTTCTAGATTGATCTTCATTTTCCGGAATGATACTGGTGACAAAGGGGTCCTTAGCTACAGAGTGCAAACTTCAGAAAGCAGAAATTGAGCTGGTAATTGCATGGAAAAGGCCAGCAGGTAAGGCCTGTTCCTTTTGGTCCAATTAAAATTTTCACAAAGCAAATCTCAAAATCTTGCCCTTTTCCCAGCAGTCATTGGTTAGCCTGCTCACTGCCCCCAGTATAACTGAGGTTAGCATGCATGGCACATACTCTGTCAATTTGTACATTAAAATACAACTAGTTTAAATAAGTGCATGAAAGCATTTGAACAGCCTCCTGCCTGTTCTAGAGAAAGAGATGAAACCTGTGCAACATCTATCAGTCCCACTTCCTCCTCATTTGAGATGCATGAGTGGGACCCACAAATGGCTCACAAAAACACATTTTATGCTCATCTAAATCCTACAAAATTCTCTGGCCTACTGTTGTTTCCTACCCCTCTCCCTCCTCAACTGACCTCACCTTTCCACAGAAATCCAGGCAGTTGCAGCAGAGTGTCCACTTGGTGTCTGCAACATGCCACAGAAATGTCGGAGCCTACCTAAAAATTGTTGTGCCTGCTCACAGCTGCAAGCCAAGATTGCACCCATTGGTATTCAAGTGAAACATCTGTCCATCCTCCAGCTGCCAACATTGTCCTTACAAGATATTTTTGACCTCAAACGGTTGGAAAATAGTCAATAGGCAAATAACGTATGCATTTGAGTTTTTGAGTTTTCACTTGGCAGTTGATAAGAGACGAGGAACTGTTCAACAAACAGCCAAACCCAGCATGCAATGTTTTATTTTATTAAAATCTTTGAATGGATCTGTCAGATACATGCCTTCTTTTGCTGCCTGTTCAAGTCTTCAAGTTTCCCCATCAGCTGTAAGTTTTATTAGTGCCGACCAGCTTAATTTTCTGATATACTGGTGCGAGTTTATGTCTTCCCATGCTAAGTTTAAGCTGTCAGTGGGTTCATTTTTTTTCTAACAATCAGATCTATATTGAATTTCATTTTATTCGTTAATTTTGGAAAAAAAACTAATATGCTATTTATTCCAGATTTCTCCAAACTGTCAGGAGGAAAAAGTGAAGTCACAGGATAATACCACGGTGACAATCAGAATAGAAAAGAAAACATGTTCTTTTGCAACTATTAATAACATTACCCATTTGAGAATTATAAATTATATGCTTTAGGTGAGTCTACATTGCTATTAAAGAATAAACAACAATGGAAAACAATTCCTAAAATTACCATTGTCAGAACAGTCAGCAGTCTCCTTGTAGCTATGTATTTGGTATTGTTTAAGATTCTTATGTTGGAGCAAAGTATGTGAGACTCAAACTTCCAATGGGATTCAGTTGTATTGTGATCTTGTTTTCCTAGATGATTTTTCCTAGTGAGGTTACAAACTTAAGTCCATCTAAGTGCACAATACCAGTTCTAAAATAACTTTACAGCTAATTGCTTACGAACTGTACTGTTTGAGGAAACTATGGTGAAATCATTGTTTAAACTCGGCTTCCAGACTTTTGCCAATTTTATTTGTTAAGTTTATGTGAAGATTAAAGTACCCATTGTAATGTACCTTTGTCACAAGCTCCAATAGTTTCTTGCTTAATGCTCTATCTAATGATATCATCTATGTTGGGTGTCCTATAAACTACTCCCACCAGTGCTTTCTGACCTTTATGATTCCTAATTTATTACTTCCTGATGATTTGTGCCAAGGTCCTTTCTTACTGGATACTTCTCATGGATAGTTCTGTTTTTTTTTTCCATTCTATCTGTCCATCTGAAATATTGTATATTACAAAATATTTATTTCTGAACCTTGGTCACCTTTCAACTATGGGCAGAATTTAACCTTCCTCAGAGGCAGGCTGGAAGGTGGGGTAGCCAGTTTCCTCAGGCAGGGAGGGATATAGGCCAAGCACAGACAGGTGGGACTAGTTTGCTTTCGGATCATGGTCTGCATGGTTCGGGATTTGTTTCCGTGCTGTGTGACTATGAGTGGGGAGGAGACTCTGTCATCTTTCTGTTTCCCTGCCAATTAGTTCAGAAAAGGAAGAATCAAGGCTGGCCACTCTGTCCAGAAGCTAACTAAGGCTTTTTAGGGGCCATTTAAGAACTTAATTCCACCACTGCTGGTACTCAACCAAATAAAATGCATTAGAATTTATGAATTCAGATATTCAACAATACTACAACGAGGAAGATAAAGGAAGAAAAGTGGCTTGTGTTAGGAAGAGGTCATGGAGTTACCAATTACCATCACTGAGCCCAATGAATTCATAGTCACAGACACAAAGTATTACATCAGGCTTTGTATGGTGACACCTGACTGAGGAGGATCAGAGAGATGAGTTCTTCATTAACAGCATTTCTTGTGCAGATAGAAGAAGTGGACAAACAATTTTTGGGATCGGCATTCCACTTTGCTGGAAGAATAGACATTTGCAAGTCTTTAGATTATAATACATCAGAGGAGATAAAAACCCTTTTTATTAGGCAATTAAGCATAACATTGAGCATTATACCAATCATCTGGTACTGAATAACGTTCACATTTAATTATTCATGAGCAGCAATAAAAGAGGCTTAATTTAATTTAGTATTTGCCACAAAACATTTGTTCAGTAATTTACCAAAGATGCTGTGTGCTTAAAGGACAAATATGTCATTTGGAAATTAAATAATACAAAGACATTTGAACCATTTCCCATGAGCAAATTTTCTTTACAATCCAGCACTATTCCAATTTCACGATCAAATGGTGCCCCACATACCACTTACTTTTTCTCCTTGATGGTTTTCTTATGCTATATATAAATGGTTTTTGTCATTGGTGCCTGAACCCTTTGCTGACCTCTGATTCTGTATACTTTTTTCTCTTAGCTTTTCTTTCTTCTTTGTTTTCATGTTCTCTCTGCCATTCTTTCTCTTTTCTCAAATCTGCTCTGCCTTAGTTAGTTTTCCTCATTTTCCTGGAGGGACAGATTAGTTAACTAGAACAGTGAGTAACAAATAAAACAATTGCTGCTTTTTTTCAAAGAATACCAGTCATGTTTCACTGCCCTTGATCACTTCAGATGGTGTATTGACGAGATTTCCACTATATAGTATAGGCTTCCATGACTGACATCCTAAACAAGGTGAGGAATCCTCATTGCAAAATTAGATAAAAATTGCCAAAAGTTAAAAAAAAATCACAAATTTTTAGTTTGGAATTATGCAAGATGTAAGGACATTTTGTAGAAGCCATCTCTGAACATAACTTTCTTCTTCATAGGTTCTTCAAAAAAATGCCTTAATTCATTCACTGTTTTACTTTTCAAATGGTCCTCTTGCTGCAACCCTGCCATCTAAGGTGGCAGTTAACGTTTCAAATTTCTTCCCCACTATGAGATTTTAAGGCTCGGTTTCTCTGTGCTCTGCCTGTTCTACATGAAAATTTGAATTCCTACCATTTGCAATATTGCCCCTCATGGCCAGACTGCACAGGTAGTCTTCTCTACATGGGACAAGTTACATGTAGATAAGGTAACAAGATCTTCTTCACAGATAAAGTAACACACAAAAAAAGTGTTACTCCTCGCTTTTGATGAGGGAATTTAGTCATCAGAACTCCTCTTCAAAAAATAAGTCAGGTCCTGGCTTCATTACAACCTTGATCCAAACATGAGGAAAACAGCTGAACTCAAGAGGTCTGGTGAGAGTGACTGCTCAGGGCATCAAGGCAGCATTTCAATGATTATAGAATGATCAATAAACACAATAAAACTGGAGGCAATGGGTACCGGAGGAAACTTTTCAACTGCTTCACATGTAGCGCAAAAGATGGTTATGGTTGTTGGAGTCTAGTTATCTCAGTGCCAAGAAATCATTGCAGGGGTTATTTAGGGTAGACCCATTGGCGCAGCCATCTTCAGCTGCTTCACAATTATTTTTGTTTAGACAAGCAGCTTGTGGGGATATGATCAGCACAACAGTTCACTCCAAGTCTGCTGATAAGGCCCAGGGACCAACTCCTTCAATTCTTTGACCTTTTATTCATATAATTGTACAGCATGGGGTCAGAATTCAAAAAGGGCCTAGGCAAAAGTGTAGCACTATAACTCTATTTCCAGTTACTTTAGGATCCACAGAAGCAGGTGTCATGTGGAACTATTTGTAATTCTACAATTTAAAAATACAGTGTAACCTGAAAATGTTAAGTTTCTTTTTCTGCTTGTTCAGACTGTGGTGTAAGCAAAGAGAAGCAATTTGAAGTTTAAGTAATGCAACATATCATCATTAAGCAGAGCGTACGGAAATATGCTTACATTCCACTTGCAAGGCTGCTCTTATCAGCTGTAAATATCCATAATTCAGATTTTTATTTCTAAATATGGATCCATAATTCAGACTTTTTACTTCTGAATGTGGCGTTCATCAGCATCTGCTTTTCCTCTCATGTTAGACAGTAGTTTAATATAAAGACTAATTGCTGCGATGGTAGACTCCAGGCTGCCTGCATTCTCCTACACCTGTTTGTTTTCACTCATGAGACCACAACAAGATTAGTTTTTGATAAGCAACCCTCCTGATTGGAAATATAGATGCATAAACAGAATGAGAGGGTGAAATGAGGAAGTTGAGTAACCAATGCACGAAAGCAAAGTATGAAGAAGTCAGAGAGGAGGAAAGTTAGAATAAGGTTGACAGGAAAACGGGGAGAAAGATCACTGACAGGGCAAAGGGGAAGAAGAAAGGATGTGTGTGTGTGTGTGGGAGAGAGAGAAACAGCGAGAGTGCCTTTCTGCTGCAAAGCGCATCAACCAAACAAAAATAAATTTGAAGCAGCTTTTCTCTTAAAACAAAGATAGACACTACTTCTCAGAAATAGACAGATAACTGATTGGTGAATTGTTGATTTATGAAAAAAAATGGACTGCCAGCTTCTATTTAGGAGAACAGGTCTCTTTCTCGGGATTTAGTGAGGTGGATTTCACTGTACCTGGGGAACACAGAGCTGCAAAGGGGAGACTTAAGGTATTAAACTTCCACCCCTACCATACTATCCTGGAATTCTATATGAAGTGGGCAGAGGCTCGGTATAGAGAGTCAAATTGCATGGAAATGTTACTCTCACCTAATTAAGCCATATTAATGGATATTTAGCTGTTTCATTGCCTTTTTGAAAATGTATTCAGTGGTTGTGTGCTTCACTGCCTGGGGTATCAACCACCCCCAATGCCCTTGAGAGGATAGTGATGACCTGCTTTCTTGAACTGCTGCGGTCCATTTGGTGTAGGGACACCCATGGTGCTTCCAGGGATAAAATTCCAGAATTTTGATTCAGAGACAGTGAAGGAACAGCGATATATTTCCAAGTCAGAATGACGAGTGGCTTGGAGAGAGACTTGATGGTGATGGTGTTCCCATGTGTCCAGTGCCCTTGGTAGTGGTCATGGGTTTGAAAGATGCTGTCCAAAGTGCCTTGATGTATTTCTGCAGTGCATCTTGTAGTTGGTCCACAGTTGCTGATGCTGTGCATCAGTACGGTGGTGAAGGTGTGAATGTTTATGAATGGGATATCAATCAAGTTGACTGCTGTGCCCCAGATGGTGACGAGCTTCCTGAGTGTTGCCGGAATGGCACTCATTTAGGGAATTGGGCAATAACTTGAGCCTTTTTCTCAAAGTTTCCAGCAATCATTAATAGTGGCAGAACAGGATACTGCCTGAAGAAATGCCAAGCAGTTAAACTCAGTGTGTTCATCATAGTATTTATAGACTCTTATGATGTCTGTAGACCAGAGAGGAGAGAGAGAGAGAGAGGGTGTTTAAAAAAAAGGACTGCCACCAATAATGTCAAAAGCATATGACTTTAAAAGGAGTGTACCATCAATTTGTATGGTAGGAGATAAAACAAAAAGTTTGAATTTTTAAGTGGAGTTAAGTGATCCAGCAGGCTAATTCCTGCATATTCCATTGTAATAGCACTTATACTGATTATACTGACTGCCTCTGATATTGTCTGTGGCCCAGGGTTTGCAGTCAATTACAAAGCAAGGTACTCACCACTGAACTCGGGCTAAGTCATGCATAGCAATCGATTGATTCCCCCTGGCAATAATTTCACACCTATCAGTTGGCATTACCACTTCAACTGTTTACTGGGCATTCACAGGGCTATTAAAGCAGCCAATCTGTTAAGGGATTTTCATAGATCCTTGACCAGGAAAGGAAATTTTAAAATTTCTTGAATCAGGCAAATGTGAAGATTATGGCATAAAGTTGTGATGAACCTAGAAAACGAAGAAATTCTGAACACAACTGTAATCGACATCTGTGGGGTTAGGATGAGATGGGTCCATGGTTGGCTTGAATCAGAACCCAAAGTGACAGATTCAAACTTCAGGCTTTTCAGACCATGCTGCACATATTTTGAAGTTGTGATCAGTTCCAAAGGATTGATGATGGTGAATGCTGAAAGTTTACCATCAATCCCAACTCCATGCCTAAAGAAAAAATGACTACTAGAGAATAGGGCAGTTTAAGAATCCAAACCAAATATTATCCTGCCCATTACTCAAACTGTCTTCAGAGAAATTGAAGGTGTATCTGTGCTTAAAGTAGGATTATCCTAGGGAGGTTTCATCGTTACCCTCCCAATCCCTCAATCACCCACTTTGTAGATAATAGGTCAGTGGGAGCTAATTTCAATAAGAAGCAGACAACCAGCCAATCTAGGAAGTACCTAACATGACTGAACGTGACCTAAGACCAAGTCAGGTCAAGAATTAAATAGAGAATTTCAAAGCTGGAGAATTTCATTTTTTAATAAGTGAGCGATTCCTGAAAATCTTAAAACCCTTCAGTTTCTTTTGGTTTTGGTCAATTTAACCCATATTCAGGGCTTATTTAGTTACCGAGAGCAATGAAATAAAATCAACACCTTGAAAGCTCACTTATATTTAAATCAACTTGCATTTTATAGCATCATTAACGTAAAAAAGAATCTACCTACTTAATAATGGTCCAATCCATTATGAAAGTCATATGGGGTTAAAGAAGGAACTGTGGGGAGAAGTGACCATCAGTCTGCTCTCAATTAATGAGTTTTAAATAAATTCCAAACATCATGAGCAAGGGTCAGAACCCTGAAATGGTATTGATATTTTTACGTTGTAATTCTCAAAAGAGGGTTGATACAGGCAAAAATGGATGTACACATACATTAAGCAGCTGTCTGGAGAGACAAACTAACAGAACGTCATAACTAGAATTGTGAAGGGAACTTCAAACAACAACCTTTCAAAGGGAGAAGTGGCAAGTCAAAACAGAATGGTCTCTGATCTCTTGTGATTTCAAAGATAATGAGGACTGACAACCTTCTTGTCTACAGCAAGCCATCTTAACGCAAGTCTCACCTCATCTGGAATGTCCTAGTGGGATTGATTGTTCTCATGTGTGCCAGTCTGGGTTCGGGCGTCAGTGTTCTCTAAAGGCCACATCTGAAGCTGATTCATGTTGTGTTGCAGGTAAAGGGATTTTTGCACTCAGAGTTCTTGAAACCAACTACCTATCAAACTAGGCAAAAGGGAACAGGATAACAAAAGGACTCTCTCTTCCCCTGAATACTGGAATTCACTCATGGTTGAAAGGAATCAGAACAACTGAATCTCAAACAACCTGCAAAGTCAAGAATCTTGAAATCAACTTTTCAACCAACAAAGTTAACACTACAGGTAACCTCCGCTACAGAGGTCAGAACATTTAACTATCAGAAACAATTCAGAGACTGAGCCATGTATCTGTTTCTTCAAAACTTTTATTTTCTGAACTCAACTCTTATTTCTACTCTGCTTGCACATGTGTTGTGTTATTAATTCTTCTTATAATTACTAATTAATAAACTGTTTATTAACTCAATAAAACCTGGTTAAATTGGCCTCTTTTAAAACAGAAGTTGGGTTCAAGAGAAAGGTATCCACAAGGAAAGGAGAGAGAGATAACAAGGTGTAGAGCTGGATGAACACAGCAGGCCAAGCAGCATCAGAGGAGCAGGAAAGCTGACGTTTCAGGCCTAGACCCTTCTTCACAAGGAGAGGAATTTGGTTTTAAATTAATCTTGTTTGAACAAACAAGGGAGTGGGGATGATTAAAGAAGCAGAGCCAGTTTGTCCCTCCTTACCCAGGAGCTCAACAATTTCAGGCATCCTATCTGAAACCATAACAAATTGGGCAACCTCACTAACAAAAGGAAGGAAGGGATATGAAAACCTGAGGAAACAGGGATGAAGTTCCAAAGCATGGGATTTTGAAGGCTGCAAATATGGTTATCACAGCAGGGTGAAAGGAGGGGAGACGCACAAATCTGATTTGGTGGAGTTGAGAATTTGAGGCACCGATGTAGGGCTAAGTACACTCTATAACTGTAAAGGAAATTTTAGTTGCAATTCGTCCAGCTGCAAGTTAAAAAGACCACATTTAAATGACCTTACAAGCTAAACTCATTTTGTTTGAAACTTCAATATTAATGGTATGAAGGAGAGATTATTGGTAAATACTGACAGTGGGAAGTGAAAGCTACAATGAGATTCTGATAAACACCAAAGGATTAAATGGATAGTGTGCAGCATTCCAAGAGATTAAAGAGAAAGCTTGCCATGTGCCAAGCAGTTAAAAGATAAATTTCTCATATGTCAAGTAATTTCTTGTGCTCATTCAATTCTTGGATCAAACTTCCCCATAGTCTCATTGTTTAGTTGTTCGTTCTACTGATGAAGTCAAGGTTTCAAGTACAATTCATTTAGCTTTTAGATCTTTTACAAGCAAATGGAGATGCTGAAGCAAATATTTTCCTCACAATAACTAAAATCTGATTAAGAAAAAACAAGCAATGGTACTGAGCTTTCATACTGTTAACATGGTTTTGTAGTCCTTTTTTTTAACTTTGAAGTGCTGAACAACAGGCAATTGCCAAAATCAACTCACTTTTTTGTTCTCCTTAGAGATTTACAGGTATTGATCAATTACTAAAAAAACCACCCTAAGTCCGTGATGCTGCAATGGTCATTTTTTTCCAAAGAAATTTAATCTTGGTTCAAATTTTAGTGTTAATTAAAATTAATTGTGGACATGCACCTGGGCTGTAGCATTTGTGTAAAATGATTGAGATTGAATCAGCTGCCTGTTTCACACTGTGCCCATGGCTTCAACGTAAGGAATAGAAGGGCATCCATGTTGTGCTTTTGCTGATAATCAACCTTGCCTCAACCTTGCCCCCACACACATGCAAAACCAAATGTGAAACAAAACCAGGAGCTGTTGTCAAACAATGTCAATAATTAATGTTTCGGGAGTGGATTCTTCTGTTTTGAAGAAAGATTTGCACTTGGAATGTTAACTAGTCAGTTCTCTCTACAAATGCTGCCTGCCTTGCTGCAAGTCTTAAGATAGCTACATAACACCAATACATGGCCATGTCACAAAAGGGTTGGTTTAACTTAATTGGCTGGACGGCTGGTTGGCTTGTTTACAGTGCAGTGATATCAACAAAGTGGGTTCAATTCCCACACCAGCTGGGGTTGTGATCAAAGACTCTCCTTCTCAACCCCTCCCATGAGGTGTGGTGACCCTCAGATTAAACCACCACCACCAGTTGCCTCTCTCTAATGAGTGAGCAGCCTTATGTTTTTGGTAGGATTATGGTAATGTTTGCCTTCACTGTGTAAGAACTACAAAGCTTCTGTCACAGAAACTAAGCATCACAGTTTAGTCATGAAAAGAGATTGGATAGACTGGATTTGCTTTCCTTAGAACAGCGGAGACTGAGGGGGGACATGATGATGTATAAAATTATAAGTGATTTAGACAGGATAGACAGGAAGGAGCTTTCACCTTGTTGAAAGGATCAATGACCAGGAGGCATGGATTTAAGGTACTGAGCAGAAGGTTTAATGTGGTGGAAATCTGGAACCCACTGCCTGTAGGGATGATAGAGGCAGAAGCCCTAACATTTAAGAAGTACTCAACTATGTGCTCATAATGCCAAGGCTATTGGCCATGTGCTGGAAAATGGGATTCAAATAGTTAGGTGCTTGTTTTTGACAGACTTGATGAACCAAAGAGACTTTTTCTGCGCTGTAAACTTCTTTAACTCAAGTCAAGTCTTTATATTTTAGGCAACAATTCTGGAGCAACACCATTCAATGTCAGAGATAACAAGCATGGGGCTGGATGAACACAGCAGGTCAAGCAGCATCATAGGAGCAGGAAAACTCGACGTTTCGGGTTTCTGATGAAGGGTTTAGGCCCGAAACGTCGAGTTTTCCTGCTCCTATGATGCTGCTTGACCTGCTGTGTTCATCCAGCCCCATGCTTGTTATCTCGGATTCTCCAGCATCTGCAGTACCTTTTATCTCTACCATTCAATGTCACTTCAATTTGAGCATTAGCAGACTGATTCCAGAAATCAAATACATTTGCAAGGAAGACAAACAGTCAAAGACAGGCAAAGAAGATATCTAATGGGTGAAAGGAATGGGAAGTAAAGAACAAAGAAAACAAAAGCATAAACAGATGACAAAATAAACAATTAGGGAAGAGGAAAAGAAGGGAAAATTGAAAGGACAAGGGAGAGGAGAGTGAAAGGAAGGAAGAGTATAGGAAAGAAATGAAAAAGAACTGTCAAATCATATTTGATACCTCAATTCTTTAAAAGGTTCAGCTCGGATATGTGGTGTTTCTAGAGACCTTTCAAACACAGCTCCTTCAGCACCTGCAGGGAAAAAAAAACATTTAAAGTTAGCGCAGAAACATTAAAATTCAGACTTCTGTATTTCCACACCTGGATTAGTTAACTTGGTGAGCACCGATAATACTGCACATAAAAATCAGAGATATGTAGAAACAAGTAATTTGCTGACATCCTGGAGATTTTTCTACTCAACCAGTGGAAACCAGCCAATGGTATTTAATGAGATCTCACTGTTGAAATCAAATAGGTTTCCTGCTGGCTGCTCCCTCGACTGCTTTCCTAGCCAAGAGTTAAAATTCACACATTATGATAGAGCACCAAAACAGTGTCACAGTATCTTGATATCCAGGTTTGATTTGTGCTCCACAGATATGACTACTTCAGGTGTATTACTTTAGAAATGTGTCAAGTGTTGTTAAGATGACCACTAAATTAAAAAAAAAGTACCCAACTTGGGTCTCAGAAGTGAGGAAGGTCACATCCTGTAATTGGCTGAGGGAAAAAGCAATGACTGTCTCCTTCACTGTGCCAAATGTGCTAAAAGGAAATAAAAATGAAAGTAAATTTGAGAAATTGCCGAGTCTCAAGCCTGATACTTTATCGTGATGACTGGTCTGCTTCATAGTTCATGCTTCAACTCAATCTGCAACTTTGAAAACATGCATCCTTTCTGGGTTATTTTTCCAAATATACCTGTCATTCATTTTTACCCTATGTTAGTAGCCATTGCCTAAGTGTAAAACAGTAGACAGTAGCAGTTGACAGGCTATTTGGCCATAAGAGGGCGCCTCAGACAAGCCTAATTCTGTCTTCACCTGAAATTCACACTTACATCTGCCCAGCATATCAAGAGTCTTCAAGTATACAGGATCATCCATTCTGACAGCAGTATCACTACCCTGGCTTGGATCAGTTAACTCAATCACCGCAGACTGGGGAAAGTGAGAGCAAACTTTTCCAAAGTGTTTTATGTTGTTCCGTTGATACCCAACAGCTAGCTGGCTTTCCCTTTCCAGACTATAGCCTTTACAAATAGAGTTATTACAGCAGGGATCAGGCCATTTGACTATTTGAACAATCTAATAAGCCCTATTTCACTGCTTTACCCTTTTAACCCCACAAATTTATTTTGCTCAAATTTCCATTCAATTTCCTCTTGAAATCATTCATCGAAACCGCCTTCATCACCCACAGTGAATCCAGGTTGCCACTAACTGTGTAAAATAATCTTCCTCACATCCTACCCCTCATCTCTTGTTAAAATCTTCCCTAGTCCTTACAAATCAGTTAATTTCCTTTGTCTACCTCATTTCGACCGTAAGACCGTAGGAGTAGAAGTCTACCATTCATCCACCATTCAGCTCCACCATTCAATAAGATCATGGCTGATCTGATAACCCTGAACTCTACTTTCTTGCCAATTCCCCATAACCCTTGATTCCTAAACCTCATCTTAAGGCTAACTGGATCAAATGATACGGATCAAATGTTACTGAGTTGGAAGAGTCAAATTTCACCACCTCCTTTAACAGGACTTGAACCCATGTCTTGGGGTTCCGGATTGCTAGTCCAGAGACATTACCTCCACTAACTCCCCATAGTGCCTACTCTTTCCGTATATTGTAGCCGATAGGTATCATCCTCATTAGACAACTGGAAACAATTAAAGGTTTGTAAGGCACAAAGGCTTATCAGTTTTTGAAGATATTAGTGAAGCAACCTAGTCTTGATTTATATTCAGTTGATGTTGCCCAAGTAAAACCAAGTGGTTAAAGTAAATTTAACAATCCTTCAGGATCTATCCTTGATCCGCTACTCATCATCATTCACATGAACACAGATAATGCTCATGACTGGTCTCCATTATCTCGCTTGATCCTGCAACTGAAACTGATGGTCGAAAGAGACTTTTAAGGGAGGTTTTCCTTTGGTGTCAGGAGAAGGAGAGAAAATGGTAGGGTGTGAAAGGGAGAAAATGGGTCCTTTCTGTTAAGAGCAAAGTAAAGAAGACACAAACAAAACAAGACGTGGGGTGGAGGGGAGTGTGAGGGTGGTGGATAGAGAGAGCATGTGAGAAAATGGAAAACAGACATCGTAGGGAGGAAGTCAGTTTCTGAACTTATACAATTCAATATTGAGACCTCAAGGATGTAAAGAGCCTAAGAGAAAATGAAGTTTTGTTTCTTGATCTTGCATTGTGCTTTGTTGGAACATTGTAGCAGGCCCAGGACAGAAATGTTAGCATTTCACACCTGAATTTACACTCATTTTACATCTCTTCTTCCCTTTCCCTACCATTAACAATCCCTGGTCTTTTGCACTGGACCTCTATAGCAACTGACCCCTTGCTCCTTCTCTGCCTCTGTCAAAATATACATATTTTCCAACAACTTTCAGTTCTGAAGATGTCATACCAGACTTGAAACGTGAACTGTTTCTGTCTCCACAGATGCTGTAAGACCTGCTGAGTTTCTCCAACATTCTCTGTGTTTGTTAGAGGCATTAAAACCTTGTGTAACCGTAAAACTGTCCTCTCTCTCACCTGATCTCTCAACTGACCCCCTAACCAGCTGTGTTTGAATCCCCCTGTCAAAAAGAAATGGGGGTTCCAACCCAGATCAGAAGATTTGGATCTCTATTTTCATTTCAGCCTGTTAAATCTCCTTGGCCTTTTGTCAGAGGTTGACTGGAAGTTTCTAGTTGGCCTCCAGGCACCCAGAAGTGCGGGAGAGCAGTGTAGCTACCCGGAGGCAGCCTGCTGGAAGTAGTGCGGGATATGGAGGGAGGGGTAGGAGGCACTGCTCTCTGGGTCCTCAATCCACAATAGTGGCCGGGCTGACTCCATTTTTTTTATTGAAAACTTCAAAAAGTTGAAGAGAGGGCACCTCAGAACAATGGCACCCACATTCTCATTTATGTGGTAATATGATCTGCTACTTATTCAGTGTTGAAGGGCCTCCAATAATCCTCCAGCTTCAAGACAAAAACAGGAACTGCTGGAAAAGCTCAGCAGGTTTGGCAGCATCTGTGGAGAGAAATCAGTGTTAACGTTTCCGATCAAGTGACCCTTCCTCAGAACACTTCATCTGACCTGAAAAGTTAACTCTGATTTCTCTTCACAGATGCTGCCAGACCTGCTGAGCTTTTCCAATAATTTCTGCTTTTGTTTCTGCTTTACAGCATGATTTTTATTCCAGCTTCAAGACCCTGACACCATTGATAATCTACCCTGTGGCCACTACTTGTCTAATTGGGGGAAAATCACAGCCAAATAACTGCTCTCTAAAGAGGCAAGCTTTTCAGCTCTACTTCTGCCTGGCATTGAGATTCAAAAGCCCACAGGGAAAATCCCACCCAAAGTATGGTGGTTGTAGATTTATTTTCCCACTTTTCTGAACTTCTGCTTTTGACTCTATCATTGCAGATGAACATTGAGCTGGTAACAAGGACTTTCGCAGAGAGCAAGAAAATGAGCATGACAATTAGGCCATGTTCACAGATTTGCCAACAGCTAACTCTTGGCAAGTAACTAGGGAGAGCAAGTAAAACATTGAGTTATCCTCGAGTAACAATGTACAAAAACTAACTGGAAACACTTTACACCATGTTGGTTAAATTAAGGCTACGTGCTCCTTCTGTGGGCAATGCTGACTAAAAACACATCACACTAGAGCCAAGATCTGTGTATGTCAGTGCAGCAACATCCTTCCCATTTAGTTCAGGTATGCTGTGATGATTTCCAATCACTTCACAATGATACCATTTTAAAATGAAAATAGTCCGAAGGGTGAATCTTATAGGGCCCTGAACAATATGGGCTATGGCAAGCTACATGACAGAATTATGGGAGAAATCCTCAGAAACCTATCTCATGTCTGGAGCAACTTAATGCATCTTTTATACATTCGTGGAGTATTGAGATGTGTTTCTCACTAGGCAGCTGTCAAGGTGCTGGTTAGTCATGTCTAGAGGCTGCAGTTGGTCAAAAGTCTGGGGTGAATACAGTCCTGGGGATCCATGCTTTGATCACTGACAGGAATAAAAGGGTGGACTGTAAGGGCAAACATGAAATCACAGTCAAAGTTGTATGGCAATCAAGGTTGGGGGGTGGGGGAGGAAGCAAAAAGCAGAGGCATGTGTTGAAATGGGGAAAGGATAGTGTGATAACGGAAAATCTGAGATATAAGGGCAATGGAAAGAATAATATTTGAGGGCATGGTATCAGAGTGGGATAATGGCAGTGACCACCACCTTGGCCTCCACAGGGCGAGCAAAGAGGACCAGGGTGAGGATCACTTACTTGTAAGGTCTGAGCGTAGGGAATAGTTGAGACCATTGGAGAAAAAATTCAATGTGAGGGAAATGGTTGAAAACAGACTGCCAAGTAAGTGCAGGGCAAAAGGGAACATGGAAGCTCTGGGGGTGAGGTGGGCATGTGGTGACCAGGAGAAGCTCATTACTGACTGTCTCCACAGCAATTCTGCCATCCTCTAAATGCTAACTGTAGCTGTAAACTATCTGGGACAATGCACATTGTGGACAGACTAAACGTCATTTTAACAGGTACAAGCATTGGATGCAAATCTGCTGGACACCATGACATTGAAGGCACAAATTGACACAGGCATTAGCAGCCTTGACTTAAAAAGACAAGAATTCTGGCTAAATGCATCCCATCACTCGAGAAACTACCAAGGGTGTCGGTGGAGGAGTTGAATACTGTTTCACCATTCGTCATATTAGTGTCACGATGGATTCTACTGAATGCAAGGAAAACTTACATGATTTATGTGGGTCTGGGATGGGAAGAGGAGTGGAGAACAGCAGACATTTTTTTTTGTAACATGTTGGTCACTCAGCTGGTGAGATGTCTTCACCAAGTTGGTACACATGCTTTGTCCATGGTCATGGTACAGGTGTCAATGGGGGTCTTGAAGGTACAGTTCTACTGTTTCAACCAGCCTGGGGAAAGCTCTTCACTATAGTCCAGACAAAGTGTGCCACATCACTCTGTCATGCTCTGCTTTGCAGAATTTGAGCAGGCAATGAGGTGATGTGCTGAATGCTGAGGAACTGGACTAGTGGGAGCAGCTTTCTGAGGAGGAAGAAGAAAATGAGGACATTCTCCTTGTGCATGAAGATCTCAGCTGTATTGGACACTGCAAGACAGTCAGAACCTGACTGGCACTGGTTCCAGTAGCTGAGAGCTGGGTGCAGCTGACCCTCGTGGAATGTAACACAGTCATTGATTTGCATTGTTGGAATGAAATTCAGCCCCTATTAGTTTTCTGTTTGTTTGCTTTTGCTGGCTGTAAATGAAACCTCATGTTTAGAATTGTCTGATCACTTGCTTACGTGTGATGTTCCCCCACTGGACAATGGCAAGCTATGGGTCTCCAGTGGGCATTGGATATAGAGTAGTGGTGGTCAAGAGGCTGTTTAGATGGGATTTAGCTGAGGTGAGGTAAACCATGTAGCCTGACAGTTAAACAGTAACTGGGTGAGAGAATGGAGTTGCACATGGGAGGGACTGTCAGCCATGTTGTCTACGTGCCGTTAGCAGCATGGCTTTGCGGCTGTTGTGCCATTATGTTACAGGTGAGAGGCAATGCCGGATAGCAAAGAGTTATTGAGGTTTGCCAGGGCCTTTTTAGGATTGCATGGCTGCCAGAGTTGCTGGTCTTTTGGTGGATATCTACTGAGCAGCAAATTGTTCTGGGAAGTCCATGTGAAAACATGGGACTGGAAATGGAAGAGAGGGATGTCAAAGGGGCTGGGTACGTACATGATGAGGCAAGTTTGGACAGCTACAGCAAGACATTTCACTATGGTCACAACGAAAATCTCTCCAAAAAAACTTGATGCAACTGACAATTCACCAAAAAAAGATTCCGCCTTAAGAAACCTTGTGAACTAGTGCCTGTGACGTTTAATGAACATGATTGCACCCGTTCAGTGTTAATTGAGAGTCTCTAGATTCAAATCAGGAAGCGACAATCATTAAATTCATCATTCTACAGACAGCAGTAGTAACGGGAAATGTAGATGTGGCTTCAGTGCAGGTCAGTAAAATCTGCTTGTAAAATTTGTACTTTGATCCTTCTTTTTCTATTTGTAAACTTTGTACCTGGTTCATGAAACAAATACTGTATTTAAGTTCTGATGAAGGGTCATTGCACTCGAAATGTTAATTCTGTTTTTCTATCCACAGATGATGCCAGGCCTGCTAAGTTTCTCAAGTGTATTCTAGGTATTGTCCTCCCCCCCACCTTCCTGCAAAAATGCCATCCCCTATTCCCAATTCCTTCGCCTCCGCCGCATCTGCTCCCAGAATGAGGCATTCCACTCCCGTACATCTCAGATGTCCTCGTTTTTCAAGGACTGCAACTCTCCCCCCGCAGTAGTCGAGAACGCCCTCGACCATGTCTCCCGCATTTCCCATAACTCATCCCTCACACCCTGTCCCCGCAATAACAACAAAAAAGAATTCCCCTCGTCCTCACGTGCCACCCCACCAACCTCCGGATCCAACGCATCATCCTCCGACACTTCCGCCATCTGCAATCTGACACCACCACCAAAGACATTTTTCCCTCCCCACCCTTGTCTGCTTTCCGGAGGGACCACTCTCTCCGTGACTCCCTTGTCCGCTCCACACTCCCCTCCATACTCCCCTCCAGCCCCACCACACCCGGCACTTTTCCCTGCAACCACAGGAAGTGCTACACCTGCCCCCACACCTCCTCCCTCACCCTCATCCCAGGCCCAATGAAGACTTTCCACATCAAGCAGATGTTCACCTGCACATCTGCTAATGTGGTATGCTGCATCCGCTGTACCCGTTGTGGCCTCCTCTACATCGGGGAAACCAAGCGGAGGCTTGGGGACCGCTTTGCAGAACACCTACGCTTGATTCGCAATAAACAACTGCACCTCCCAGTCGCGAACCATTTCAACACCCTCTCCCATTCCTCAGACGACATGTCCATCCTGGGCCTCCTGCAGTGCCACAACGATGCCACCCGAAGGCTGCAGGAACAGCAACGCATACTCCACTTGGGAACCCTGCAGCCCAATGGTATCAATGTGGATTTCACAAGCTTCAAAATCACCCCTCCAGCTACCGCATCCCAAAACCAGCCCAGCTCGTCCCCGCCTCCCTAACCTGTTCTTCCTCTCACCTATCCCCTCCTCCCACCTCAAGCCACACCCCCATTTCCTACCTACTAACCTCATCCTGCCCCCTTGACCTGTCCGTCCTCCCTGGACTGACCTATCTCCTCCCTACCTCCCCACCTAGATGTACCTTTACTGGCTCCATCCCCGCCTCTTTGACTTGTCTGTCTCCTCTCCACCTATCCTCTCCTCTATCCATTTTCTATCCGCCTCCCCCTCTCTCCCTATTTATTTCAGAACCCCCTTCCCCTCCCCCATTTCTGATGAAGGGTCTAGGCCCGAAACGTCAAGCTTTCCTGCTCCTATGATGCTGCTTGGCCTGCTGTGTTCATCCAGCTCTACACCTTGTTATCTCTGTTCTTCAAAAAGTTTTACTTTTCAACTGTTGCAGATACATAAAATGGCATGTGAACATTTCCAAATTCACATTCCTCTCTCTTTTGAGGGGAAAAGAAGAATTGAGAAGCATTTTTTCTATCTAAATGACTTACAGCAAACTCACTAGCACCTGCAATAATGTGAATGTTTTTCCCATTTCTGGCTTAAGTGTACATTACATGTTTTAACAATGTCTCGGTTAATGGGCAATCACAAACAGACACAGCCTGAGTGGGACGCTCTTTCTTTTTCTATTTATTCATTTGTGGGATGTGGCCGTTGCTGGCTGGCCAGCATTTATTACCCGTTCCCTAGTTGCCTTTGAGAAGGTGGTGGTGAGCTGCCTTCTTGAACTGCTTCATTTCTGGGACCTGGGTTTGCATTTAGCCTTAACTAATTGCATGAAAGCCTACTCTGTGCTATCTTTAGGGGATTGGATTAAGTTAGTGCAGTGCCAAATAGGTAGGGGTTGCTTGTGAAGATAAATATATAAGGCAGCTTGCAATCTCATGCAGGAAATTCATAAGGATGACCAGTATTAAAACTTGAAAGGGTCTTCTGAAGAAGGGTCGCTGGATCTGCAATGTTAACTGATTTCTCCCCTCAGATGTTGCCAGACCTGCTGAGTTGTTCCATCAATTTCTGCTTTTGTTTCTGATTTCCAGCATCTGCAATTCTTTAGTTTTTTTTTTAAACTTAAAAAATATTATAAGTATCGATATATCTCTCTTGCTATTAGCTCAATTTCACCAAAAATTAGCAGGACAGTCATGATATTTTAAAAAAAAGTACTTTCTGAAATACAACTTCAGTGGTGACCAGATTGCAAGTTTATTTTCAACCCGTTAAGATATTTATTCTGTCCCTTTCTGCAATGGTAAGTTTAAACAATCGCAATGATCAGTATTAACAGCTGCCAAATGACAAATTTGGAAAAGCTTGTAAGTTTGTTCATTCTTTGAAAACTTACAAGGGGTGAAAAGCCTTGCTGCCTAAGGTAAAACAGGACCTTATGATCGGTGCAAATTAGATCCATATCATGTCAAAAGAGCTTCAATGCCATTTTAATTGAGTTATGCATGGAGAGGCTCACCTGTCAGGTGAAGCTCTGCAGAGGGAAGAGATCTGCCAAAGTAAATGTGAAACTTTGCTTTCTATCAACAGGAGAAGCTGGTCAAAGGCAACATGCATTTTTGGTCCCAGAAAGATACCCTGGACCTTAAATTTGGGTCAATTAAGTGTTTTTCACTCTTTCCTGACATCCTGAAATCTGTTGTTCCTCAGATCATAGCTTGAATCTTCTTTGCTTTATTGAAGAATAATCAAAGCAGAGGATTGATCTTTCAATATAATGCAGCTTTATATTGGACCTGCATCCCTCATCTTCCCTTAAGTTCACATAATTTAAACTGTTATATTCAAACATTCAGCCAGGAAAGCAGTTTGGAAATAATCCCTCTTGAGTATTTTCAATGCTCCCCTGTTGGGAGCAGTGAATAATTTGGCGATGGGTAACAAGAATGTCCTGCTTTCATATCTGAACTCCTAATGATCTCTTTGGAGAGATGATAATTTCCACGTATTACAGAACTTTGGACATTAATGAGGATTTTTTGTTTAAATTTAATTGTCTTTTCTCCATTATGTGAGGGTAATATAAGCAATTAAGGTCAATTTGCATCTGTTGTTTTATTTCGAAATTAATCAGAACTAAATTAATCGTTAAGAGAATATTTATAATCTTTACATCATAAATTGTCATTTGGTTGGAGTGGAAGACTGAATTAGATTTTGCAGGCCAGGCTTCGGTACTTAACATCATAGGAAGACTAAGTGACAGCTGGGGAATTGAGGCTACAGTTTAATTATCCTATCCCCAATCTCTACTTGCATTCAAGAAAGTTCCTCATTTGTTTTACAGTGATTTCTTTCAATGTATTCCCCTAGTTGTACTGTCTTACACACCACCAACAACTTTCCAAGACATATTTTTTTCTGAATATTCCTGGTTATTTAAAGCATCCTTCAAAACTATTTGCAGTGAATAGCAAACATGTCTTTAGACATACCGCAGGAGAAATCTGTTCACCTGATCACATTGTAAACTAATGAATTATAGAAATTTGCAGGGCAGATGAAAACCATTTGACCTATCGATTCTTTCCTAGCCATTTGCTAGAATGTTCCATAACTAATCCTACATTCTCTAGAAGTATGTCACCCTCATGTCATCCATCCACTTCCCTTACAAGGTGAAATGGTCACATTTCCACTATTCCTTCAGCAAAGCATCCATGTGTCACGTTTCTGATTTTTCCTGTGAATAGCACACAGAGGAAGTATTGCAGTGGCAAGTTTCTATTTTATGCCATCGATTTCTATGATTACTGATAACCTGAGTCATTACTTGCGTCATACGTAGTGCTTGATCAGTTAACAGTAGGATCAATTCTACTCCTTTTATCGTATATTAAAAATGATCTCTGCACATTTAAACAAAATGCGCTGGTAGCTTCACATTCTGGCCTTCTTCTGTACACTCAATTTGTCAGGGCGCATTAATTGTCTGCAGCACCATTTACAAAGAGGTGGAGCCCTATTGATAAGGTGTTGCAAATGATATTCTATCCCACAGCGACATTAGACTGTTCTTGCACTTCCTGTCCTTAGGACTGGCACAAAGTAACAAGTTGTCCTTAATTTCATATAACTGCAGGGGCTTCTTGTGATGTGCTGGAAAAACATTAAAATGGTCTCATTAATATTCAGTCAAGTGCCCAGCAAGTGGCTGCTTACTGCCAAATCCTGCCACACAGAACCTGGTAATTGTGCAATGAGACTTTTGACAAGGTAATCTTTCAGTTGTTAGTATCACATAATCACTTTTCTGTTTGATCACTTTATACATGCTTTTGTTTCAGTATTTTTGATTTTATTGGTTACTTAAGACATTTGAAAGAAAACTTAGACATTTTCTCTTTGCAATCTTTTACTTTGAGTACCCCATAATTCATATCAAGATTCATTTATGAGTAAATCATCACCATTTGTAAACGCAAGTAGTGGAGCTGTATAGGATTAGAAATGCATCGGTACCTAAGACTCGTAAACGATCAGCACCAACAACTACTTCACTGTTCTCCGCTGAAAACAATAACTTGTTGGTATTAGAGGTGACTTCAAAACGCTTGCCACGTGCTTCTATAGCTTCACTTCCTGCAGCCAAACACAAAGCATTATGAGACATTGGAAATGGAATAATGAGTGTTACATGTAGAAATGCAATCCAGAAACTGTATTCCAAACAAACATAAGAAACATGTGAAACAGAAGGAGTAGACAACACGATATATTGAGTCTGCTCTACCACTCAGTATGATGTAGTGGATATTCAACATTAACTCCATTTTCCTACCTGCTCTGCATATCCCTTGATTCACTAATAGATCTAAAATATGTCTCTTTTAAATTACAAATCTTAAATTACAGATCTTACAAATCTACTCTAAAATCTTATGTCTCTTTTAGTTGTAAATATACTCAACAATGGAGCATCCAGAAACTCTTGGGGCAAACAATTCCAAAGATTCACAAACTCTGTTTGCAAGATGTGCTGGCCAGGGAACACGTGTCTACCCTGTCAATGCCCTTCAGAATCTTGTATATTTTACTGAAATTACCTCCCAAACTTTTGAACGCCAGAGTAAAGATCCAACTTATTCAGCCTCTCATCATAGTACAACCTTCTTATCTTAGGAGGCAATCTAATGAAACGTTGCTGCATCACCCACAATTCAATGTATTTTTCCTTAAATATTGAGACCAAAACTGTGCACAGTATGCTAGGTGTGGTCTCATCAACATCATACAGAAAATAGCAAAATCTCTTTGATTTTGTACTTGAACCCCCAGCAGTAAAAGCTCTCCAATTTTCCTTCCCAATTGTTTGATGTATTTGCTTGCTATCTCGGTTATCCTTGTATGAGTTATATCTAAGTCTCTCTGATCAACATTTAGAAGTTGTATGCCTTTGAAAAATATTTTTGCTCTCTACTCTTGTTACCAAATTGCATAACCTTCCATATAATACTCCAACAGGCACTGTGTTGCATACTCACTTAACATATATATCTTTGGAGACAATTGCACCCTCCTGACTGCTTACATTGGAGTTTCCATTTAGGTTAACAGAAAAAGTGGATCAGTTTACTCTTGAACCAATCATTAACGCAGAGTGTAAATAGCTGATGCCCCAGCGCAGATTTTCATGGCATACCATAGAAACAATCTGCCAATTTGAAAATACCCAATTTATTCTTACTCTCTGCGTCCTGCCTGTCAATCCGAGATCTCAATTTGTAGTATTAACATTAGGCATAGCACCTTATCCAATGCCTTTGGAAATGCAGGTATACTGCATCTACCCACTCTCTTTTATCTGTACTATTAGTTACTTCCCTGAAAAAGTCTATGATCTTTGTCAAAAACAATTTCCCTCGTGTTGAGCTATTTTGACTCTGCCTTATCAGACTATGATTTTCTAAGGACATTATTAAGACTTCCCTATTCAATCTTGGATTTCAGGATTTTTCTGAAGTCTGATATGAGGCTAACTGACTTTTAGTTCTCTTTATTTTCCCTCCTCCATTCTTGAATACTGTCTCATGTTTGCTAACTTCCAATCCCTTGGCACTATTCTAGAATCTATGGAATTTTGGAAAAGCATGTATCCATCATCTCTGCAATTATCTCTTTTAAAGCCTTAAGATGTAGGATATGAGGTCCTGAGGAAAGGTCACTGGACCCAAAACGTTAACTCTGTTTTTTCCTTCACAGATGCTGCCAGACCTGCTGAGCTTTTCCAGCAACTTTGCTTTCGTTCCTGATTTACAGCTTTTGCAGTTCTTTAGGTTTTTATGAGGTCCTTGGGTTTTGTTGACTGTTAGTCACTTTATTCACTCTAATACTTTAACTCCGCTAATAAAAATCCTTTAATTTCCCTTTTCTCTTTAGCCTATTAGCTTGTCTCTATTTTTGTTACATAATTTTTGTCTTCCACTAAGTACATAGAGGCAAAATAGTTTTTTTAAAATTTCTCTGTAATTTCCTTAATCCCCATCATTGTATCTCCTGTTTCTGCCTTGTAGGAACTAATGCTTACATTAACTACTCACTTTATAAAATTGTAAAGCCTTGTATCGTAGTTTTTGTATTTAAGGTTAGTTTACTCTAATATTCTCTTTCTTTATCACCTAATCAGCATTTTACTGCTTTCTAAAACTTTCTCCATCCATATTCTCACTATTAGTTTTTGCAATATTAAAATGCTACTCCTAACCTCCCTATTAATCCACAAATTGATTTGTCTTTCTGCATTCTTTGTTTTTTAATGAATTTTATTTTTGTTAATCTCTCCACAGAGCCGGCCTGACCTGCTGAATACTTCAACTATTTTATGTCTTTAAGATTTCCAGAATCCATAGTATTTTACTTTTTTATTCCCTTTGATTGCAGGTCATTCCATGAATTATTGGTTTAGGAAGCCACTAGAGAAACATTCTACAAATCATCCAGATTTGGTCCATTTGACATGTCTAGTCTGTGAGAAGATTAAATCTCCAATATTTGTTATATTGTCTTTGTTGCAAGCTCCAATTACATCTTGTTTAATGCTTCTTCAGTGGTATAATTACTGTTACTGAGCATATAAACTAATCACACTAGTGTTTTTCTCTTCCTTGTCATTTCTCATCCATCTTTTTCCTAATCTCTAGCCATACTGATTCTAATTCCAAATCTTCTGACCCAAGATCCTTTCTTACTACTGTCCTAATGTCATCCGTTGTTATCAGACCTACTCACCCTCCTTTTCATTCTATCTATCTTCTAGAAATGATAATGTACTGTGAAATATTTATTTCTGAACTGTCTCTGGAATGCCAATTGCATCAGACCTATTTATCCCAATTTTTTCCACTAGATTATTTATCTTATTATGAACACTTTGCAGCAACTTTCTGAAGTGGGACTTCCTCCTAAGATAAGGGCAGAATTCTCCCATTAAAGCAATTAATGCTGCTTGCAGTGTTAAATTGCTGTGGACCAGCCTTTAGCATTGTGGGTTTACTACAATTGACTATTCCAACTAAAATTGAGTTATTACATTTGTCTTCCTTCTTTTAGTTCTAGCTTCATATAGAGATGCCTGACCAAATGTCCCTGAGTTCCTTAGAATTGGTCATTTAGAAGATTTGTGAGAGTCAATTATCCCGAGATTCTTTTTCTTAAACCTTTTCTGATAAAATATCCATGTAATATCTTCCTTCCCTGGAGCAGCAGGGTCAAGACTCAGCTGGTAGCTATTAATAGCTACTGCAATATTGACAAACAGCACAATAATGTTGCACATCCACTGAAATTAATTGGAACTATCGCTGACAGTATGTCGGCTCAAAGAAATCCCAGTCTGAAAGGAGTTAACTAAACATTCGTGCGCTTATTCAGAACTGAAAAGCATCATGTGGCCTGTTATGGGCAAATAAGCAGTAAATTATGACCTTACCCACATCAAAATAGTTTCCCTTGCACCTCAACAGCTGGTACCTCAAGGTTAAATCCTAAGAAATGTTTCATTCATGCATATAATTAAACCTATCCTTGTTTTGTTTTATCTTGTTCCTGTTCTGTCAACAAGTTCATAATGTTTAACTTAAACATGCACACACCAGCAATTGCAAGCTTGCAAAAAATTAAAGTGCTTGTTTTCAACTGATCTACTTGATTGAAAATCATCTGACACATCAATTATACAAACACTCGTGGGGGTGAGTCATGAAGGGCCACACTAAACAAAAATATGAATATTGTAAATAACATTTGGCTAAGTATACGAATAGGAAAGGTTTGGGGGAGATATAGGCCAAATGCAGGCAGTGGGACTAGTTTGGTTTGGGAACATGGTCAGCATGGACAAATTGAGCTGAAGGGTCTGTTTGCATGTTGTGTGACTCTATGACTCCATAACATTTGTTACACAAGGAATGAGATATTAACTTATTCACTTGCATTTTTCCATGAAATTTTCACAGAAATTCACCAAGGCTTGTATGACAGCACTTTTCAAATCCACAGCCACTACCATCTAGAAGGAAAAGGGCAGCAAATACACAGAAACACCATCACTTGCAAGTTCAAATTTAAGCCACTTCAAAGTGCATTGCTATTCCTTCATGTCACTGGTCCAAAATCCTGGAACTCACTTCCTAATTGCAGGTTAATTTTCAGTAGCTGAGTTTTGATGTCAGCACAGTTCAGATTGCAGAAAACTGAAAAAAAAAGACCTGAAGTCTTAAAGCTGGCATGCGTCTCTAACTTAGCAATTGTACAAAGCAGGAAGTGACAGTATTGTGTGCCAACCTGTGGATCATGTCCTCCTGCGATGGGGCTGTGAGCAAGATTGAGACAGGAAATGCCAATGACACAGAAATAGAAATCGGTGGGAAATCGCAGCAGGTTTGGCAGCATCTTTGGAGAGAAATCAGAGCTAATGCTTCAGGGCCAGTGACCCTTCTTCATAACTAGAGTTCTGAAGAAGGATCACTGGACCTGAAACATTAACTCTGATTTCTCTCCATGGATGCTGCCAGACCTGCTGAAATTTTCCAGTAATTTCTGTTTTTGATTCAGATTTTCAGCATCCACAATTCTTTTGGTTTATAAAGTCAATGATACCCTTGTGTGGACAAGAGTAGATACGCTGGTATTCCTGACCCCACAAAACAGGTTAAAAAATTTTGAACTTACCCTTTAGGGCCTCATTTGCCCCAGATCCATGCTCTCACTGTGTTGGCCTGTTGGGAATATCTCTGTTACATCCTGCATTGGTTTCCTAGTAAAAATAACCATCAGGTCCAAATGAATATGTCAGAAAGTGACATACATAATTTAAATTGGACCCTGCTGGCTTAGAGTGTGTGTTATTGTTACTTGCTCAGTGAAGGAGTTTAAAATTCTTTCTGTTCATCCCCCTTCAATTCCATGGAATTTAAGTGATCTGGGTGATATACTTGTCCAGTTTCCCTTGGGTGGATACAGCCTTGATCTGTTCTGAATTTGATAGAAGCAAAGCAAGCTTCTGTTCATTTTCCCAGGTGCTCTGTTACTTGTAGTTATAACAGCTATAAAAGGATGATAAAGGAGCAACCAATTCCTATCATAAATGCGACCTTGACCTGAAGGGAACAATAAGAATCACTTACAAAGATATCATGAATGGAAAGTGTGGATCAATTCTGTCATTGGTTTTCCTTCTCCCATCCTTGAGAAGTGTCAGCTCTTTACCATCCCACAGCAATGTGTATAAGACTGGGGACTCAAGAAGTATTGACAATTGAACCAAACATGCAGGAGCTGTTGGTGATCAACCCAGGTTATGTACGAATAATGAAAAATGAACTGAGCGAACTTTTCATGCATTTTTTCAGAAAAAAACAGAACTGAATTTAAGAACTGTCTTATTTTTCAAATCTTCTCTTTTGAAGAATAATTTAGTTACTGAATTTTACATGGAGGTGGTGACCTTGATCAGCTGTGGGAATATCTGGGGTGCACCCACTTCCACAAGCTCAGGCAGCTATGACTAGATTTTACAGTTCTTAGGCAATTAACTGTCTGAGGCCATGCTTACTTCAAGAGGGTTACAGTATAAGACTAGGGAAGTCTTACTGCAACTATACAAGGTGCTGGTAAGACCATATTTGGAGCATTGTGAGCAGTTTTGGTCTCCTTATTTAAGGAAAGGTATAATTTCACTGGAGGTTCACAGGATCGGAAAAAATCTGAAAAAACATACTGGATGCTGGGAATCAGAAACAAAAACAGAAATTGCTGGAAAAACTCACCAGGTCTGGCAGCATCGGTGGAGAGAAATCAGAGTTAACGTTTCTTCAGAGCCAGTACAGGGGGATTGTCTTATAAACAAAGGCTAAACAGCTTGGGACTGGAGTTGAGAAGAATGAGAGATGATCTCATTAAAACACACATAATTTTTAAGGGGCTTGAACAGGGGAAATACTGAGAGAATGTTTCCCCTTATGGAGATTCCAGGATTAGAGGGCATAATCTCAGAATAAATGGGTGCCAATTTAAGACTGAAATGAGGAAGAATTTCTTCCCTTAGAAGTTTTGGAATCTTTAGAGCTCCTTGCCTCATAGACCAGCGGGCAAGAGGCCTTGTGTACATTTAAGGCCAGGATAGAAAATTCTTGATCAGTAGGAGTCAAGGGCTTTTGGGAAAATGCAAGAAAGTGGACACGCAGAATGTCAAAGCAGTCATGGTCCTATTGAGTGGTGGAGCAGGCTCGAGGGATTGAATAGACTCATCTTGTTCCTTTTGTTTCCAGGAGAGAGGATGTCCAACTTCCAAGAGCTGCCAGTCAGTCCCAAACAATGAACATTGTTGGAGGCTGTACTTAAGGGTAAGTGGGGCATCCACGACAGAGTCACTTAGTCAGGTCCTGACCAGGATGGGAGTACAACTTCAATTAGGAGCAAGGCAGCTGTTCAAGCTAGGGTGGCTCTGTCTACTGTAGTGCTGGTAGTTGGCAGAGGTGAATTTCATATGTGGACCCTCCCTATCCACAACCCTATAACTAAATCTCCATGGTTTGACTGCAGTGGTAAGCGATTGCCTTCAAGTGGCCCTTAATTGACCACTGAAGGACATCAATTCATATCACTTCCACCTGCTCTGCCACTGGTAAGATAACAGCAGAGATGGGTATATGGCAGGCATGACACCCCCTCACGCCAACAATCACTACCCCTATAACTGGCCTACTGCTGTCCACCATGTGGACTAATTTCAATAAAATGCTAAAATGTGTAAGTCTTTTCTTTTGGCTTCTTCTGCCCTAAGAGGAAACATTTCTTTGACTTTATCTCTTCATTTCATTCATTTAGCCTCTATCCCCCGCCTCTCAGTGATTACACCATGCATTTGAGAAAGCTGCTGTGGAAAAAATCCTGTTGAGCCACTCGATGATACAGCACAGCGACACACTGCAGCACAACATCAGCAGAGCAGCCTGAGTGTCAATCATCTTCATTGTTATTTTCAGCACACCCAGCTTGAAAGCGTCTCATAAGAGAGCTCCATTCCCTCTCCATGATATTCAGTCTTACCTGTATTTAACTGTGTAACAGTCTGATCCTGACTATTGCGGATGCTGACTGTAACATTCCTAGAAGACTGCAAGTAAAGGGAGCTGTCCTGTAAAAAAAGCAATATCAGAAAAAACTATGTTAGGTACATTCCTTTGAGCATTAGTCTATTATTGTGGCAGCTGCGTTATATATGCAAATTGTAAGATATAAATAATGAATTTGGTGGTGATATGGTGGGGTGGACAATAAACCAGACAGAAGGGTACATCTATGGACATCCCACTACCAATTAATGCCAGAGCCTCTTCCCGTCACAGCCAGTATTACCCACTTCATGTATGGAATTAGGAAAATTAAAGAACTTTGCATCTAATTTCCACTCCTGCAGCCTCCATACTCAAATGTTCATCCTTTGCCATTTCTGCCACTTCCAGCATGTTGCTACCACTTAATACATTGTTCTCCTCTCGTCAGCGTTCAAAAGGGATTGCTTCCTGTAGTGATTATAACAAGGTCAGCCAGGTGACCTCACAGAATAGGAGTTCCCTGACTGGGGCTGTTCATCTGGTCCAAACGGGGAGTCCTGGCTGACAGATATAAACACGAGTGGCAGAGGTTCTGTTCACTCTGTGATCTGGCTGTGAGGAAGCTGGATCAGTGTTAAAGTTAGTCCATGTGTAAATAAAAGGTGACTTGGTGATTGGATACCAGCCTCTGTGGAGTTAAATCACTCCCTCTGTGACATCCTAATCCACTTCACTGTCACACCTTAAACCTCATCCCACTCCCACTACACCTTCCCAGCAATCGTGGGAAGTCTAACACCTACCCTTTTACCTTTTCCCTCTACATAGTCCAAGGCCCCAAACATTCCATCCTGGTAAAGCAGCAACTTCTTTCAAGCCAGTATATACCATTTGCAATGCAGTCTCCTCTACAATGGGATGACCAAACTTGGACTGGTCAACTACTTCCTGGTACATCTCTGCTCTGTCTGGAAGAATGGCACCAACCTTGCAGTTGCTTGCCATTTCAGTATATCATCTTGCTCCCATGCTTATATTTCTGTCCTCGGCCTGGTGTGGCATTCCAATGTAGTCCAACACAAGCTAGGCTAACAGAAATAACAAGGTGTAGAGCTGGTTGAACACAGCAGGCCCAGCAGCATCAGAGGAGCAGGAAGGCTGACGTTTCAGGCCTAGACCCCTCTTCAGAAAATGGTTTTCTGAAGAAGGGTCTAGGCTCGAAACGTCAGCCTTCCTGCTCCTCTGATGCTGCTTGGCCTGCTCTGTTTATCCAGCTCTACACCTTGTTATCTCAGATTCTCCAGCATCTGCAGTTCCTACTATCTCTAGACTAACATAACCTCATTTTCCACTTAAGCACTTTACAGCCTTCAGGTCTCATCATTTAACTTAACAAGTTGGGACCACGGACTTTATTTTGGTGTACTTTGTTTTTATTTCTCCCTATATCTTGGTTCCAAAATTTTGTTTGCAGTTCAAGCTAACATATAGTCTGCTACAATACACTACTTTGGATTTATGTTTGGTCACGTTTCAACATTACTGCTCCTTTTTCATTTTTAATCCATCACACCTTTGATCTCTAATCTTCCTCAACCTCTAACTTTTGCCTGACCTTTTCTTTTGTTCTACTTGCTTCTCTTGTTTTTTCTGACTGCCTAAAAGACATCACATTTCCACCTTCCTTCAGTTCCCAAGAAGAAACATGTTGGTCTCATAACACCAACTCTCCACAGATATGGCCAAACCTGCTGACTTTTTCCAGCCATTTCTGTTTTTATTTTAGATCTCCAGTATCCATAGTATTACACTTTTGTTATAAATATACATATTGAATACACAGAGAAAATGGTTGTATTTGATAAATGGAAAAGAGAAGCACGCTGTAAAAGTGATAGGTCTTCATGATAAAGTATCTGGCAGATCTTATTGTTGCTTATGGAGACAGAACCATAAAAAGAACTTTGTTACTACATCACACACAAATGTTCAGTGATGCGACATTAATTTTACTTGATGTTTGTATGCTAAAAAGAAATGTATTTAAGATATTTTATAGAGACATGTTTCCTATAAAATAGTCCCTCTCATTTTAAAATTTGACAGGAACAAGAACTGAATCTTTAATTTGATTTTTTTTCCAATATCTGTTTCATAAAGACACTTTTATTAGAATGCAGACAGTTTGCTTCTGCTTCAAATTGACTAGATGTCCACTAGGCTAGCTGATTTTAAAATGGATTTAGATATCATTAATGTGCTCTACAGTTAATTAATAATTTTATCACTTACAATGTTTGTTTCATGAAAAGCTACAGCACAGTAAGATTGTACAACTTGCTTTATTCAATATCTTTTCCATAGAATTTAATGTTGTTGCGTCTTAGTTATTAATAATTTAGAATTGAAAGGAATTTCCATTATACATAGGTAAATCCCTGCAACTTGAAATCATATCTTTGTTCCCCTATAGACTGACATTTTAAACAAAAGGCCGTAGCTCATGATCATAATATGAGAACATTTAGCTGCAACATTGCTACACTGGAAAAGGCAGTGTTTGTTTGGATGGACCAGAGACTGACTGTGTGGAAATAAACACAGAATAGCCCACTGCAAAGTATCTGACATCAGTACATCTGCTTTAATTCAAGTTGATAAAATGTACATTTCCTGACCTTCACAAGGAACATAGAAAACTTTCAAGATTATTATGAAATATCCTCCATCAGGAGATAGGGTGAGATGCTCTTCAGAAGGTTGGTGCAACTCGATGGGCTGCATGGCCTCTATCTGCACAGTAGGGATTCTATCATTCTATCAGCTTTTTTCCAATCATACGAATGAATTAAAGAGTTAATATCAATATTTGCCATGAAGTATATAATGAAAGTCAAGCATTTTACCTAATTTTTCATGTAATGTGTTTTAATGGCTGGCGGAAATAAAAGTGGAGCACTTAGAACAGAGGCAGATGTTGCATGATAATGGCAGCGAGCTAGTCCACCATGTACGATTGCATATCTCTCAACATCCCCTTTTAAGTGAAAAACACACAAACCAAAAGAAATTTGCATGCATTAGTATGTACAGTTACAAACTACCATTACCCAATGTACATGGTCAAGAAAGAAATTTAACATTCCTTAATAAACTGTGTGTTAATTCTAGTCCCTCCTACCTTTGTTACTCTCTGCACATGCAGTGTGTACATATCGTTAAATCATACAGGCATTTTAATTCATTCTTCCTTGCTGAGTTTGAACAGTTTTCTTACAGTTATGAAAATTCACTCAATGTCAACATTGGACACCATGTTTCATGAAATGTGTTTTAATAGCCATTCCAAATCATAGTGAAGCAGGAGGAGATCTCACATGACAACAGCAAGTCAGTTAGCACAATATGTACAACTGTATTTCTCCAGACAGCTACTAGATTACAATTTAAATAAATGTTCTGCTGGAGATTAGTTAATGGCAATTAATAACACAATCAGTGAAGATGGAAAATAAAGAGTAATATATGATCAACCAGCATTGTGGCAATCACATGTTATATCTGAAACATTGAAGGAGAAAAGAGAATGGCCACTTAAGGCTGCGCGCAAAATTAATCTTGAAATTTATCAAGAAGTTCTCTTTGCAGAGGGCCATTTCAATCTCCTTTGAATGCTATCAGGAACTGCTATTGTTTGTCAGTATGATTTCATAAAGATTAAACTATCTTTCTATTCATTGTGTGCCAAGTCTCTATCAAACAGTGCTTTCAAACATACAGGTTATATTTCCCTCCGTTTGCTAGGGAAAAACAGGTCTGAAGAAAGAACATGAACAGCCAACTATTTTTCTAACATTAAAGTGAATAAAGGAAACGCATCAAAGTGCAATTACTGACAATTTTATTTCAAGATTCAATGGCACAGTGAGAATTAATAATGTGTTTAAAACAGCAACTTACAAAGAAACTGACGTGGATAATGTGACTTTTACTGGTTCTTAGCTGTGAGTCATTTGGGTTTTCAGACAGAATAATTCAATATATTTTGAACACATCTCTGATCCTCTGTCCATCCTTTCCAGTGGATACTGCTTCATGAATGAATGAATGACTTATTTATTGTCATTTGCAATATACAGTGAATAATACAGTAAAATACAGTAAAAAGCTTCAACAGTTGCTACTATCCAGCACCATTTTGAATAGCTTAAGAATAAAAAGGATAAAAGATATCAACGAAAAAGTGTCCTGAGCCCTGAGCTGGCTCATTAGCAACACCCTGCACTGCCACCCATCCTCCATCACCTCACCGCTGCCTGTGCCAGAGCCACCAACGTAGGAGATGCCATTCTTTAGATGCCATCTCTCCACTGCTGCAAATGCTGAGTCCCATGCTGAACCCACATTCGCCCCGCAACCAGAAGTTCCAGGCTCCACTGATGCCTTGATGGCGCCAGGAGTCCAATGCTCTGGGCATACCACGCTGTCACCGCTGCAGTTACCGCCTCGCCAATGCCAGGAGATCCCCTACTGCAACCAGGAGTCCTTGGATCCGCTGCCAGACCAGGCCGCTGCTGCTATCTTACCAAGAGTCCTGCTCTGACCGCCCTCCTCTGACATGTTGCTTTGCCAGCACCGCCATCTTTAAAAGTCCACTGTTGCTGCCAGCTACAAATGCCAGGAGGGCGCCCTAGCTGCCGCTGCTGTCACTGCCTCCAGTCACCATGAGGAGCTGTGTCCATTGCTGCCTCTGACCGCTGAGAGGAGCTGCCATTCCACGTATGGTCCCTTTAGCTGCCATGCCAATTTCCTTGACTAATCCGCCGCAAAAGTTTACAAAGAAAAGAAAAGCGAAAAACAAAACTGAAAGGAAAAAAGCAGAAGTAAAAAGAAAGGGAAATAAAGAAAGCATGCGGAAGCAGATGAGCCCCAGGCAAGAGCCTGCATGCAGCCCCACTACTCTGCTGCAATCTATATGATTGCACAGGCACTGGCAGCATTTCAATTCCTGCACTGAAAGTATCCCGTCTTTAAGCATTGGAGCCTAAACACTATGTGTCAGAAGGCCATATAATTGTGGAAGGCAAGACAATCTTGGCCAGTCTACCAACTACTTCTGTACACTTTCTAAATAATAGCAATCAGGGTTAGAAGTTAGTATTAACTTACTTTCACTCTTTCTATCCCGGAGCTGTGCTTGATCCATCATTATCCTACTTATAATGCAGTAATAGCATACTGTATAAGTCAAATCAGAGACAGATGACAATAAGTTAAAGTTAAAGGTGTTTTACCTGAATATACTAAGCATTCATAGCAAAATAGAGAAATTAATGGTGCAAATAGAGAAATAGATAAAAGGGTTTGTGTGTGGCTGCATGGTGACAAAGATTAGGAACTAAATAATCCAAGGTATTTAATGCTTAAAAAGGAAACAGGAAATAAAAAAGGGAGGAGTGAAATGTTGAAAGTAAAGGCTCAAATTAGTGCACATTGTTCAATCCTGCCAACTCCAAACCAACTATCTAGATGTACTGATATTTTAAGGATAAAATCATTGCTGTATCAAGAAGTGTTCTGTTTGGATTCAAACTCTACTCCAGAATGAAAGCTAATAATAATTTAGACTGATAGCCCAATAAATGCAGGGGCTTTATCTGCTGAGAATTTTTAAAATTTATTTATCAATTAATTCAAATATCTGCACAAAGGCTGGTATTCCATCACCAAGTCACCCTTTATTTACTTGTACACAGTACACTGGCTATGGCCAGTCAGCTCAGGATCAATCCCCTGAATTGAGGAGATTTTAAATCCCCAGTTAATATATTTTTCTTTAACTAAAGGGCAATTTCTCAAGTTTTGTCAACCCATCTCACAGAAGTTGAAAATCTCCAGTTAATATTGGTTAGCCAGTGCCTCCTGATTGGCCCAGGTTAACAACCCCAATCAAGGGTCTCGTAGTCAATGTGGTCAACCTGGTTCCAATCACTACAATAAAATAATTTTTTTTTGTTAAAAGAAACTGACAGTCACCATTGTGAAAACTGAAAATCAGTTCATATAAATCAATCGAACGAGAGAGATTTCACTTGAAATTGAATAGCCATTGAGAGTATTGACTTATTTTCGATTCTTGTGCATTTTCTGCAAAATTATGCGGGACTGAGTGGCTTTTGTGGTATTCAGTTTCTCTCACTGAAGGAATTGCTGTTGCTGACCTCATTCCTTCTACAACGCAATAAGCCAGAGAGCTGAAACTGTTGATGAGGTAAAGAATGAGTTTGACTTCATTAGATTCCACATAAATATAAGCCGTTTTAATTATCAGGCAGCAACACATTTAATATACTTTAGCAAATCTCATTCAGTGTGGCTGAAGCCAGCTGCTAGTACAGTGAGGCCTATCAAGAAGATCAGATTAATAACCATGCAAACAAAATAAGACATTGACACATAGGGCACAATTCCAGCAGAATACTACAAACAAGGCAAAAGCAGATAAAAACAAATAAAGCAACTGAAAACATTTTGATTAAACTGACTAAATAGAAAGATGATAATCAGACAGTTTTATTCATTTTTTCAAAATTGATGTTGACGACACCTTTTGAAGTAATACTCCAATTCTTTTAAATAGCCGCAGGCTATTCTTGTAATGGAGAAAACATAAAGAATATATACATATGTCATCGATAAAGAAGCAATTGCTTGTATCTCACTGTTTCTAGGTCCCAACTTCAATATGCCCTTGCATATTTCTCTCCTTCCTGCTGACGCACCTGCTGGGTGTTAGGATGATGATTCACACAGCTTTAGGCTCCCACCCTGTAATAAACTTTTAACCAGAACCTCATGAGAATATCTTCCTATATTCAGAATTAACAGGGTGTACAAAATGCAATAAAGGTCAATCGTACCAGGGAATCATACCCCAATATTTTGTATTTAAGTGACACAATATGTCGGTAATCTACCTTTCTGCTTCACATTGGAGCCCTCTCTTATTCACATTTTAAATAACAGCCTTTCCTGTGAGGACACGATAATCAATTGAATGGTCAAGAAATGCACATCTGAGGCTTTCAAGAAATAAAAAAAACTTATGCAATGAACGTTAACAAAAAACCTGAGGTCGTAAGGCAGCTGCTAGAAATTATAGGCTGAATCTTAGCATCTTAGAGAATCTTATCAGAAAACAGCTACCACGTCACTTTTATTCACTTTCACAGAGACTCTTTCTTTGCAAAGCCCTGTGAGCTTTTTTGTGCTATCATCGTTAACTATGTATGATGCATTTATGTTACCCCACTAGTCTGATGGATATTCTCCCATTTGCTGTAGGTGGAAGTCCTCACCACTGCTGGGATATCATAGAATCATAGATCATAGAATCCCTACAGTGTGGAAACAGGCCCTTCGGCTCAACAAGTCCACACGCACCCTCAAAGCATCCCACCCAGACCCATGCCCCTATAACCCATCTAATCTACACATCCCTGCACACTATGGGCAAATTAGCATGGCCAATCCATCTATCCTGCACATCTTTGGACTGTGGGAGGAAACTGGAGTACCCGGAGGAAACCCACGCAGACACGGGTGAATGTGCAAACTCCACACAGATAGTCGCCCAAGTGTGGAATCGAACCCAGGTCCCTGGCGCTATGAGGCAGACGTGCTAACCGCTGAGCCACCCCTGTGTTGCCCAAAAATATTAGGGACATCTCTGGCACCAACAATAGAAGACCATTGTGAACCCAATCAAGCGTTGGCAGTTTGCATTGGCTCTGCGTGGTTCGATTCACTTGCCCCAGATATGGCAGATAAGGGGAAACTGCCATCTCATTTTGCAGACAGGTCTTGTTGGACAGTACACAGCAAAGGAGCAGTGTCTTCTTCCCCAAGAGGAGTAGAGAAGGCCACAACCCCAAATCCTACCAATCTGGTGTGAGGTTGACAGTGGGTCAGCCAACATTGCCCAAGAAGGTCAATGAACGTCTCTGCTCCACCAGGGCAAATACCACCATCTTCTCTCTGCTACCTCACACTCACTATCTTTTCTACTGCACATCCATCTCACCAAGGCTCATGTTCTACCACCAAGGGACATGGTCCATGACTTTCACTATTGCATACATCACCTTCCTGCACTTAATCCCACACCACTTACAGCCTATATTACTAACAGCATGGCCTCTGCACTGCCTACTCACTTGCTCAGGACATCTTACCAAATTCCCCTCCACTTGCACTGGGACTGACAGCTATACCTCCCACTTTCATCTTGCCGAATCCCACTTTTTCTCTCATGGGCCATTATAGGGCAGAAAGATCCAGGATAGATGGTGTGGTGTTTGACCCCCATGAAAGGATCTTGGCCCCAGCTGATGAAGACCAGGACCAGTCCTGAGAGATGCAGAGATGCTCATTTTTCGAGCAACCAAGTAGGAAGCTTTTTATTGTTGTGGTACTGTCTCATTACTCCCACTGGAAATGTAATCTCAATATATCAGGATATTTACCTCTGGGTTACTCTGGATTGTTTCATTGTCTGCTGCAGGTACCAGCAGCATTACCATGGTCTTTGTCATCAAGAGGGTAAGCTAACAAGACATTCCCTCCCCCGCCTCTGAGGAAGAGAGCACAATGCACCAGCAAGTCCACCACCTGACCCCTCCAGCAGCTCAGATACTAACACGTCAGTGTGAATGTGAGCTCAGTTAGAGTTGGGAGCATTGGCTCGTGAGCACCTCATTGCCATATCGCTGCAGCTGGCCAGGGAAATAAAATGCTCATAGCTGGTACACAGAGGAATGCCACAGACCACACACCAGCTCATCTCCAGGCAGGAGGACCAGAAGTGTTTATAATTCATGACTTGGTTGACATACACAAGTGTAGCAATGGAAGGTGATCATCACCAGCTGCAGACAGATGGGTGACAGAAAGAGGAACCTGCCAAGGAGAGGAAACTGCTGGGTGACAGGAGCCAAAGCTGAACCATCAGTGGCTGGAGGAAGGCAGCCAAAGGAACTGGTGCCTGGGACTCAGCTGCCCGAGAGTTGGGGAGGCAAGAAGCCTAACTACAGTCCAGAAAGAGTGAGAGTGAGAGTGGCCCAGAAGGCCTCAGGCCTGGGGCTGGGAAACAGTGAGGGTGCTGAGGAAATGAATCAACCTGGAGGAGAAAAACGAAGAAGCACCATCGAGGTTTGTCAGCGACACTAGATAATATCACACAAAAGTTGCAGGCTGTAGTAATATGGTTAGGACCCTGCTGCCTGAAGCATGTGGCTGTCTCTATAGACAGGTGAGCAGCTGCCACGGAGACCATGTCCAGCACTCTCAAAGTCTGCTGGATACATGCACTGACCTGCACTCTATTGCTCAAACCATTGCTGCCCAGCACCAATGTCAAGGCAACAAGAGGACAAGGGACCTTGACCTCATTGCATGTGCCCCTTCCTCACAAAGAGACAAGGTAGAACCTGCAGGCACCCAGCTGGAGGAGAAGCTATGAACAGGCCATCTTGAAGTCTCCTCTCGGGAGACTCAGGAGATGGCCAAACCTTCCAAATCCATCTTGACTGCCACCCTCAGCCCTGTGAGAGTTCAAGTTGGGGAGCATGCCTCTAGGCAGAATGGATTCAACGTGTGTAGACTCTCTAGCTCCCAAGGTCACCCAACCAGACCTCCAGAGTCAAAGGGCTCCACACGTAGGGTAGGTTCCTTCCACCTCGGCTGCAGAACCCAGGACTGCACTGAGACCTACTGGGAGGGAAAGAAAAAAATTCTTCAGAGGGGACGTTGGTGGTATCGATGGGACACATCATTGTGAAGATGTTACCATGTTTGTAAGCATACATCCACTTATCTTCAGCAGCTATGTGCATGAATGACTGACTAGCTGTAACAACAGCATTGAGGATATTGGTGTGGACTAAGTATAAATGGCAGATCATTGCTACTTTGGCAACCAGGATCAATCCTTCCAGGATGCAAAACATTGCTCATGCCTCACAGCTATTAGTGAGATTGATTTGTAATGTTGTACAATATAGTTGACAATGCTTGTAGCCAGGATCTGGACTCGATGCCTAAGGCTCACACAGATTGTAGAGCTCACAAATCTACATGAACATGTGGTTCAGCTTCTGCACTTGGGTCTCTGTGTATTATTGTTGGTTTTTAATGGGTATCACATCATTCAAAATTGAAGACCCTTCCCTCGCAGAGCAGAACACTTACCCGGTACCCTCCGGCTGTTGTCATGGTCATTTTTAGCTTCATTGAGCACTTGTTATTTAGAGGAAGATGGAAGGTAACAGCTGTCTCTGTTCTCAAAACAGAAGTAACAGCCTCTTACTATTAGTAAACCTCCAAAAGCAACCATCCCCCATCTTGATAGCTCTCCTGTCATCAGTTTCACACTTTCCCAAGTCTCTGCCCAGCCCATCTATCTAAATTTTCATCTCCCACTCAACCTCCAGCCTGAAGCATATCATGTAGCCATACCAGTCAGGGTAGAGTACTGAGCCAACCCCATGGCTGCCTGGTGCTGCAGACTTGCTGAACCCCTCCTGCTCCCTTTACACCTTTCCCTTCAATGCTCCATGGTCTCCCTCACATTATCTATTGGGTTGTCCCTGTCAGAACTGTAATCCCCTCTGCGTCTCAGCATTTTAGCAACATTTGAGTGACTTAATTGAACAATCCCAAATCATGGTAGACTTGACCTCTAACTAATACCTGTACAGTTCCTCAATTGTCTTCTTGTGATTCTCTGGACTGGATGCACTGGACCGACAGAGCTGACTGCAGCCTGATCCCCAGACTGTAGAGGTATGGACCATCTGACAGTCACTGCCCTGAGTAGTCAACTGGCTGCACTTTACCTTCTGGACTGATATTGGATGGTTCTATTGACTTACTGTGTCTGGACCTCATGGCTGAAGGGTGTCTACCTGTATTTGACAAAGGGCTACTCCTTTCAGCTATAAGACATGTCCGTTTGCTTGAAGCACATACAGAGTGTTTGGTGCAAATCCACCTGACACATGCTGCACATATTAGCACTGATGTAGCGCAATGCCTTACAACAACATGTCCATCCCCTTGGTTTATGCCTGCTGACAACCACGCCAAGCTGCCTGGCTTTGTGTCTGCACTGAAAAGCAAATCAAGGTAGAAAATTTGTGAGCCTGCTGATGCTGGCTGAGCAGCCAAAGTGCATAAGGGCAAGCAAGGCAAGGCAGGGATGTTGTGAGCTTTCAAGTAAGCTCAAACTGAGTGAATATTAAGAAAGCAACCAAGTAGCTCTGAGACAGCCTGGTCCCACTCATTACTGCACACAAACTGGTCTTGTAGCAGTTGTGTTTAAGAGGCTCCTGTGAGCTCCAAAGTGCAGCACTGAAGTGCAGTACTGTAAGTGGTACAGAGATATGCTCACACTTAGTTGGAAAATGTGACCTTTTGGTCTCGACGTAGAGATGGTCCTCCCTGGAGATCTTGTACAATTTTCCCAAATTTCTCACCCCTGCCCACATCGCTCAGAACAAAGAAGATTCTACCTATGTGCCTTCATCAATATGTCCTCATATCAGAGCTTGAATTCTTTATTAAATACATACTTCTGTTCCACATTTTTGTTCTGTTTTTTTTTTCAACATCCTAATAAAAAAATGATTGCTGCTAACTTCAACTGGGGCATTGTTGATTGAAGAAATGGATTATTAATGAGGAGAGATATTTTCTTACTTCAGTGAAAAACTGTAAGGTCAGTACTTGGGGCTAACTACAGGGAACAGCTTCCTGATCCATGCCCTGCACAATGGCTGCTGGCAAAAAACAGAAGTGGGGTGGAGACTTCTACAGCACGTGGCAGCTATGATTGTGCTGTCCCATTTTCACTCGGTTGCATTTCAGGACAGTAGGATCAAACCATTTAATTTCACTTTCTCCCAGAATTTATCAAAACTGTTGAAAAATATTTTAACGTCAACAAGTAGATTCCCTCTTTTGTCGAGTTTGATCTTCTTCTCTCCTTAAGTAATTTTCTTTTTATGTGTTTATAATAGTGCACAGTATTTTATATACTATCTGCTACTCTTTATTCATATTCCACTTTAACCGCTTCTAATCTTCCTCCATGTTCTTCATGTTCTATCTCGGCTATTGTTAATATTAATTTTATTATATCTTTCCCTTTTTAATTTCAATGTAGCTTTTATCTTCCTATTGATGTCAGAGCCATACAGATTAATACAAATTCTTACATCTTACAAGCATCTTTTATTTTGTTCTCTATGCATTTAGTATTTGCAGATTGCCTACTACGGCTCTGTTGATTTGTTTGATAATTTTTCTCCCAAGTTAATTTGGGTCAGATCTAGTTTACTTTTTTGTTCATATCCAATCCCTTTCCTATGAGTTTGTGTGTTTTTTATTGTTCTTACATTGATTTTAATTATCTTGCAATTATGACTTCCCAATTCTCTTGTAAACTGACAACAGTTAACTGCCCCATTTATGTTTCCAGAGCTTAAGCAGTCTTTACCTGGAATGTCTTTCCTCTCCTTGATGCTGCCAGGCTGACTGAGTGTTTCCAGCAGTTTCTGCTTTTATTTTAGACTTCTAGGATCAGTACTTTGCTTTTGAATGTTGTTTTTTCCCCTGTTGTATTAGATATACAACGGCCTGAGCATTTGCATTGTAATAGAGAAGGTATGGGGGTGGTTGAAAACCATCGAGAGAAACAGCACTGCCAGGAAAAAGGTTCCTGTTGAGTTTAATAGCAGGATATCATTTTTATGTTTTGTTTTGTTCCTTGCCTAGGAGTCAGCCAGATTGGCAGTCTGGCTGACAGCCGTACAAGAAATATCAATGGTGGTGGTAGTGGTGGTGGTGGGTGGGGGTCATAGCCAGGAATACTTTAAAATCATCACGAGTAAGTAACAGGGGTTAAAGTTAGCCAGGGTGGCACTGGTGAGGGAGGAGGCTAGCACAGATCAGGCATCAGTGCTTAAGTGAGGAAGAGAGGATCTCTGGATTAGGGGGCTGAAAGGCAGACATTCTGCTTGGAAGGCTTCCAAGAGGGACACGGGATGTGTGGGGAGGGTGGAGCGCCAGCCCTCCTCTTGGTTCACAAGGAACACTACAAAAGAAATTTACTTTGTAGCACAAAGGGCACCCTCCTCTCCTTCATTGCAGTGTTTCCAAATGGCTGAGAATACCTCGGCGCAAGTGTAAATTGCTCCGAAGTACACTGTGTGAGTTGGATAGAAATATGCCAATAGAGTATTCTTTCTCTACAGCAGGGTACTGGACACCGTCTGAGTGCCATACAATCTGCAAGAGGCATTTGTGCAGCCATTTCGGCTTGCGCTTCTCAAACCTCTACAAGTGAAGCATAATTTCCTCTTTTGAATTCCAGCTCCCTTAAGATATAAAGGTTGAAAGGTTAAAGTAGAATCCATACGGGTTGAGTTTGGAAACACCATGGGGCAAAAGAATGACTGTTGGGGTTGTATATAGATCCACAAACTGTAGTAGTAATATAGGCAAATACATTAAAAAGAAAATTAGAGATTAAAGTAATAGAGGTGTGACTGTAATTATGGATGGCTTTAATCTGCATATAGATTGAGTAAATCAAAACCAGTAATACTGCACAGGAAAATTTCTTTGTGTTCATATGGGATAGTTTTTTGGATCAATACATTGAGGAACCAACTAGAGAAAAGGTCACGCATGACTGGTTATTGTGTAATGAGGAAGGAATAACTGACAATCTAGTTGTCTGTGGGTCCTTAAGGTAGGATAGAATTTTTCATCAATAAAGCAAATTATGATGGCATGAGACACAAGCTGGCTATGATAAACTGGGGATTGTTATTTACAGGGATGACAGTAGATAGGCAATGGTAAATATTTAAAGAAAGCTTGGACAACCTGCAAAAGCTATTCCAGTCTGGTACAATAAATAACACGGAAACATGGTCGGACCACGGCTAATAAGGGAAACCTGGGATAGTATCCAAACCAAAGGAAAGGCATGCAAATTGGCAAAATAAAGCTACAGAACTGAGGATTGGGAACAGTTTAGACTCCTTCAAAGGGAAGCAAAGATACAAAGAGGGAGAAGATTGCAGGCAATATCCAAACCAATGGTAAAATTTTCTGTAAGTATGTGAACAGAAAAGACCGTAAGACCATCAGACATAGGAGCAGAAATTAGGCCATTCAGCCCATCAAGTCTGTTCTACCATTCAATCATGGCTGCTAAGTTTCTCAACTCCATTCTCCTGCTTTCTTCCAATAACTTTTCATCCCCTTGACAATCATTAACCTATCTATCTCTGTCTTAAATATACTTAATAACCTGGCTTCCACAACCTTCCGTGACAATGAATTCCATAGATTTACCACTCTCTGGCAGAAGTTTCTCCTCATCTCCATTCTAAAGGACATTCCCTTTACTCTAAGGCTGTGCCCTTGGGTCCCAGTCTCTCCTGTTAATAGAAACATTTTCCACTCTGTTCCGACTATTCAGTATTCTGTAAGTTTCAATTTGATACCCCCTCATTCTTCTAAGCTCCATCGAATATAGATCCAGAGTCCTCAAATGTTATTCATATGTTAAGCCTTTCATTCATGGGATCATTCTTATGAAACTCCTCTGGACCTGCTCCAGGGCCAGGACATCCTTCCTGAGGTATGGGGCCCAAAATTCCTCACAATATTCTAAATGTAGTCTGACCAGACCCTCATAAAGCCTCAAAAATACATCCCTGCTTTTATATTCTAGTCCTCTTGAAACAAATGCCAACATTATATTTGCCTTCCTAACTACTCATTCAACCTGCAAGTTTACCTCAAGAGAATCCTGGACTAGGACTCCCAAGTCCCTTTGCACTTCAGATTTCTAAAGTTCCTCCCTATTTAGATTTTAAAAATTAGTAACACAGAATATAGATTCCTACAGTCAGAAACAGGGGGGCTTATAATGGGAAACAAAAAGAAGGCAGGATAACTAAATATACACGTTAGTTCTGCCTTCTCATTAGAAGACAGAAATACCATCCCAAAAATATGGAGAAACTTTTTGTCTAATGGAAAGGCAGAATTGAACAAATAGAGTAGGGAAATGGTTTTGGGAAGCTAAAAGCAGATAAATCCCCAGGGCTTGATAACCTTTATCCCAGAGTACTTAAGGAAGTTGCCCTAGAAATAGCAGATGCGATAATGGTCATGTTCTAAAATTCTACATATGCTGGAACAGTTTTTAAGGATTGGAGAACAAGTAATGAGAGGAAGGAAGAGAGAAAACAACGAATTATAGACAGGTTAGCTCGACAGTCATAGTGAGAAAAATGCTGAAGTCCAATAAAAAAGAAGTACTATTAGAGCACTTGGAAGATAATGACAGGATTGGACAGAGTCAGCGTGGATTTACAATGGAGAAGTCATGCTTGACAAATCTGCTGGAATTCTTTGAAGATGTAATTGGTTGAGTGGATAAGGGGGAAGCAGTGGATGTGGTTTATTTGGACATTCAGAAGGCTTTTGATAAGAGATTAATGTGCAAAATTGAAGCAAGTGGGATTGGAAGTCATGCACTGAAATGGATCAAGAACTAGTTGGTAGACGGGAAACAAAGAGTAGGAATAAACGGATATTTTGCTGTCTGGTAGGCAGTGACTAGTGGGGTACCATGGGAATCGATGCGTGAAACCAACTATTCTCTATGTATATTAATGATTTTGATGTGTCAGATCTCCAGGTTTGCAAATGACACAAAGCTGGATGGGAGTTTATGCCGTGAGGAGGATGAATTTAAAAGCAATTTGAACAAGTGGGAAAAATCATGGTAAATGCAGTCCAATGTGGATAAATGTAAGGTTATCCACTTTGGTCACCAAGACATGCAGGCAGATTATTATCTGAATGGGGATAGACTGAGAAGAAGAGAGTTGCAATGAGACCTCAATGCCCTTGTACACAGTTGCTGAAAGTAAGCATGTGAGTGTACCAGGCGGCAAAGAAGACAAATAGTATTCAAAAACAAAAAGTCCTGGAGAAACTCAGAAGGTCCGGCAGCATCTGTAGAGAGAAAAACAGAGTTTATACTTTCAGTTAAATGACCTTTTGAATAACACCCAGTCAAGGAATGAACCCTCTCTCCTTAATTGCTTCTTCTATCTCTAAATTCTAAATTTGTGCACTCTCATCTTTGTTAGCTATTCCTGTGTAAAACCATGCTAGTGTCTTTTTGCTAGTCCATACAGATAATGTCGATGCATTATTGATCTTGCAGTCTATCCTAAGATCTAAATTCATGCAATTCATTGTCCCATTGCTCTTTCATATCTCTCTGAACTGTCTGAGCGTCTCTACCTCTAACTCATATTTGCTGTTTGGTGATTGTATAACGCAAAAGAAATTGTATCATTTCATTTCTATTTCTTTATTCTATTCCTGTAAATTCCACCATTACCCCCCTATCTATCCTGAAGATTTAATAGCCAGGATTATCAACTGCACAATCCTATTTAAATTTCACTTTGTATCTCTGTTATAATTACTAATTAACATTTCTCAGTAGTTATTAATATTTCTAACTCCTCAGTTTTATTTGTGTGATGTTAAGGTTTCCTCCATTTCTTCAATTGTTAGACTGTATTGACTGCCTTGTGCATTCACATGCATATGACTCCTTTTTGGTGGAATAATGACCTTTGTTCTTTTTCTTAGTTATCCTTTTTAATTCTTTAATATCCTCAATAGGAACTTATCATTTGTGAAATGTTTTGAGATGGCTCTGAGGGATATGGAAAACTTTCCAAATCAAGATTTCGGTAATGTAGGTACCTCCTTGTGGGGCTGAACCCCATCAAGAGACCATCAATTGCTTGGAATATTTTTGAGAAATGACCCCACTATCTTCAGCTTTCTAAATGTCTTTCTAAAGAATAGACATTCCTGGAGAAAACAAAGAGTGAACTTGACAATGAGATGGCGATAAGAATCACAATGTAACTAGCATCAGAAGTCACAGGCGTGAGACTACTTAGGAAGGATGGAGTCGTTTGTACTAGTGGGAGATGTATTTACAGAAAACAACAATATATAAAATAGTGTAAATAAAAGAGCTTGCAAAAACCTGCCAGAGTCAGGCAGTAGTCACTCACAGGTAAAGAAAAACCAATATAGGCCACAAACTACCAGCTGTGACATCTGTCTAAAATGCAGAAGGAAACCTGACTCACAAATCAATTCCCTCTCCAAACAATTATTTGCAGCTTTTTCTTTCTGGCATGTGGTCCAAAAATGTCTCTCATTCTGAAATATGGAGTGTTTCATACCTCTCACAGAGCACGCAGCTTTAGAATGTAGTGGTGAACATCAACACCCATCTCATTTAATTGGTAGGCTTCTCTTTGAGACTGTGGCTTTGCTACAGATAGCATTTTAGTGGGAGTAGGTTTTGTTGTGGGATGTTAAGGTTTCCTTCACTCCTTCAACAGTTAGATATTTGCTTTCTTCAATTACTGCCTTCTGACTTCTAACAGCTTAACTCTACCTTCTGCCTTCTGACTTCTGACAGCTTAACTCTACCTTCTGTCTGTATTGGACTCTCATTTGTAAGGATAGGACTGATGTGAAGCTTTCCAGCAGTAGAGGATCCACTCACATCTGTTTCATGGTGCAGTGTGACATAATTACAGAGCTCAACTAAATAAAACTGTGATAAAACTCTTATTACTGAACAGAATTTTATCATTCTTTTCAGGCAAACCAGAAGCTACTCTGCAAAGCCTAAACTTTCAGTGAACATAGTCTGTTTTGGTGCTTTTCAAAATTCAAGTTCTCTTGGGAGATTTCATTGAAATTCTGCCATATTATTCTTGAGCTGTGTTTCTTCTGCAGTTGTTCATGAGAGGCACATTCTACTTTATTCCCACTTAGACTCTTATTAAACCTCTTAACATTTAATCTGAAACTATTTTCTCAAAAGATGGAAGACTGCCAAAGAACAGATGACATTTAGTCTGATTTGTTTCCTTTTGTACAAGTAGGTTAACTGCCATCATATGGTTCTGAGAGTTCTTTTAGCCAAATTAAGAAATTAGTGTTATTAAGATAAAGATATCCTACTTCCAGGCCCTTACATCTGAGTGGAATGGAGCACGAGGATTCACTGCTGAACAGATGGAGAGACTGCTGATGAATATGAAAAATACTTGCCCCTTTCCCAGCACATTTTTTTCATAGATTTGTAAACTCTCTGCCCTAGAGACTGCCTTTTACCTAAAAGAGAAAACATGCTCCAATGTTTTGGGTCCGCCCCTGAGCCTACATGATGTTTCCATCTCGTTATTGAACATTTAGATAATAAGGTACATTCATTCAGCAGTTTATGATGACTATGAATGTTCCAAAGTTAGGACTAAGTTTTAAAAAGAACCTTTTTTTTTCCACAGCGGTATATTATTTGGGGTTAAGTGGGACTTTTACTTAGGGTGAACTGTCTGCAGTGTTTTTATCTGGAGTTTTCTTTGTACTTTCTTACTTATGAAAAAGCAGCACAGCACTAAGCATCTTGTACAGCCTCTCCTCCAATCGCTAGTTGGGTTCTCTGGGAGACCTGTCAGGTCAGATCACAGCAAGGTCAGGTGGGAGAGAAAAAGGGTCACTTCCTTTGAACTATAAAAATGCCTTCTCTGTTCCAGCACTGGACTTTAATAAATGTCAGCGATAAAACCCTATATAACTGCTTGTACGTATTCAAGCTTGACCTCAATATGGGGCTAGAGAGACAGTACATCTAGCAGGAACTATATATGATGTGATTTAAAACCAATTAATTGGGTCAAACGTTAAGGCCTTATAAAGCACATGGACATAGCAGGCACAAGATATAATGAAGCCCTTGAGAAACAACTTGTTGCTGGGGTGAGTAATGTGGTAACAGTCAGCCGTTCTGAAGACAATCTTAGAGATATATCAATGGATAGACTATCTGAAACAGACCCTCGCTTGCAGAATGTCCAAGTAATGTGTGCCATTTGAGTACGTACTACTTCTTTGTAAGTTAATAAAGGTGTACCTTCAATGAAACAAGTTGTTGATTCATTGATATCAAGGGCCGAATCTTTAGGTCAGGTTTGGACCTTGCATAATGCATTTCCAGTTAAACTGTCTGTTTAAGCCATTTATTCAATGTACGTTCACATCAAAGGGATTTGCTTCTCAATAGTGCTGTAATAACGAAGTCATCACAACCAAACTCCACCGATAAGATCCAGTCAAATTGGAAAAACACCTCTTGCATTATTCTATGGTTTAGGTTAATACAGCTACTAGCGTAGTTAATTGATTCTGTTCAGTATCTCTGGGCTATGGGTATCAACACATGTACACTTGGAAACTGCTTGCTCCTCTTCCACTCGGTTAGTACTATAACACTCTATATTTAGATCCATATGGTACAGGTTACTAAGCGCAATTCTCTAGTATAGTGGCTAAGACCTCTCTGTCTATATACTTTTTTTTCTAGTCTGATGTCTGTTTCCGCTAAAGTGTTCTGCTGACATCAGAACAATGTCATCAAGTACATCACTTTCATATTCCATTCAAAAACATTCTGGAGTCAGTTCAGCTACCCATTGAACACTCCAAGTTTTATGGTTTGTCTGAAATGGTTTCAGCTTCATATAGATGCTAAAGTTGAAGATTGCAAATGCACCATAATTTCCACATGCAAACTGAAATTTAAAATTAATAGTTTCCAAAGTAAACGAACTTTAAAATAATGTTATTGTAAATACCTCTGTGCCTCCTTGTGATTGCTTCATGGAGACACTGACAGTAGTTAATCACTGAGATCAATAGGTTGTAAAAAGAAGCTATGGGCAGCAAATAACAGTGACATTCTAAGTTCAGAGTAATTAAATATCACATTAACCTCTTGTACTGATCTTTGCCTTGTCCATTGTTAACCAAAATTGTTTAAACATTCACCTTACACTCTTAAAAATACTCATATTGGTGAGGTAGTAATTAATTGTCTACTACCTTTATATTCAGGTTTCGTGGAATTGTAGCATATATCAAAGAATATTACCAATGTAATTCCTGTTTGTTGAAAATCTATCTATCCTAATGTTGCAGTCACATTTGATCCTGAGATGAACTTCTGACCTCAAATTCACAAAATTACTAAGACTAACTGTTTCCACCTCTGTAAAAGTATTTGGGCCCTGTTTCTGTTCATCTGCTGCTGAAAACATTCACTCATGCCTTAGTTTTCTCCAGACTTGATTATTCAAATTCACATTTTACCCTTGATAAACTTGATGTCATCCAAACCTCTACTGCCCATGTCTAAACTCTCAATCAGAACCATTTCTTCATCATGCCTGTGCTTACTGACCTAGATTGACTCTTGGTTAAGCAATGTTTTGATTTTAAAATTCTCATCCTTGTTTTCAAATCTCTCCATGGTGTTGCCTCTCCCTATCTTTGCAACCTCCCTGAACCCAAAATGTTCCAGATTACCTGCGTTGCCCAAATTATGATGTCTTGTGCATTCCCAAATATAATTGCTCCACCTTTGGTGATTGTCTGTTCAGGGGCCTGGAGCCCTGGAAAACTCTCCCTACATTTTCCCGCATCTCTACCTTGTTTCCCTTCTTTAAAATACTTCATAGTACATAGATCTTTGATCAAGCTTTTGGTCACCTGACCTAATATCTCCCTATGTTCTTCCTGTCATAGTTTGTTTATAATTTTTCTATGAAACACACTTGAAATGCTTCAATGCAATAATAGCACAGGATAAATATATGTTGCTGCTACCATGTGCCTACTTCCATTATGGGACTGTTACCAATAGATATATCGTCATCTTCTTATTCTTCCTCATTAGCAGTACATAGTCAAAATAGTTCCAACTCTAAAGATAGATGTATGAGTCCATTTTTTAAATAGCATTTGTTGTTGCTCGAATGTCTTTTTTCTGTTAGTCCAAACATATGACACAATACTACTCTCAATGCTGAAACACTCCAGAATTACCTACACTCTACTGATTGGCTCCACACAGCTAGAAAACATCCAAACACAAGATTAGGCCACAACATCTGGAAAACTTGAGATGCTACAATCAATACCACTACTTAGGAGATTGTCTCCAAACAAATTTTCATCTAAATAGAGACAACAGATGGCTCTTACAGATCTGTACATCAGACTATGTTATTTAAAAGCCCAGTTTAATTTAGAAAGTGGCAATAGTTATCTGGTGACAGCTTGTCCCTAAGATGACAAATTCAATTTTCATAAACTTTCTAAGTACAGCCTCAGAGGTTTTATAAAAATAATGATTCATGTTCTCAAGATACAAGGCTCCTTTTAGTGGTATATTTTGGAAAAGGAGCTTATCAAGGTGTGAAATCTTAGCATCATAAGCAAGTCAACAATTTTAATTTCACTTGAATTAGGAGAGTGAGAAAGAAGTCATATCCATTGCAGTGTAAGTTCCCTTTACTTTGCCCAACAACCGATGTTACTACATAGCAGCAGTATAACATTTAATCAGTCGACCTGCCTCAATTTCTGTCATCTTTGGTAGACAAAGTTTTGGAAAAAATTCTGAGGGGCAGAATTAATATTCACTTGGAGAGGCAAGGGTTAATCAAGAATAGTCAGCATGGCTTTGTCGAGGGAGATCATATCTAACAAATTCAATTGACCTTTTTTTAAAAAGGCAACTAGATATGTAGATGGGGGTATGCAGTTGTTGTAATCTACACGGAATTCAGTAAGGCTTTTTACTAGGTCTCACATGGCTAATTGCTGAAGAAGATAGGAGTCCATGAGATCCAGGGCGGTTTGGTAAATTGGATCCAAAATTGGCTTAGTGGCGGGAAGCAGAGAGTGATTGTCAGAGAGTGTATTTGTGACTGAAAGCTGTGTCCAGTAGTGTACCATCGGGTTCAGTGCGGGGTCCCTTGTTGTTTGTGGTGTACATTAATGATCTGGACATGAATGTAGGAGATATGATCAGTAAGTTCAAAAATGGCCTGAAAATTGGTGGTGTGGTAAACAGCAAGAAGGAAATCCTTAGTCTATAGGGCAATATAGATGGGCTGGTTAGAAGAGATAAACAGTGGCAAATTATTTAATCCTGAAAAGTGTGAGGTGACGCATTATGTGAGGTTTAACAAAGCAAGGGAGTGCACATTGAATGGTAGGTCCCTAGAAAATACAGAGGATCGGAAGCACCTTGGTGTGTATATCAATAGATCCTTGAAGGCAGCAAATCAGGTAGATAAGGTGGCTACAAAGGTATAAGAAATACTTGTCTTTATTAGTCAAGGCACTGAATAAAAGACCAAGGAGGTAATAATGGGGCTATATGTAATGTTAGTTAGACCACAGCAAGAATATTGTGTGCAGTTCTGGTCACTAGGGAGAATGCAGAAGAGATTAACCAGGATGCTGCTTGGGCTGGAATGATCTAGCTGTGAAGAGAGATTATACAGACTGGAGTTGTTTTCCTTAGAGCAGTGAAGGCTGAAGGGTGAATCTGATTGAGGTATACAATGTTCTGAGGGGCATGGACAGTGTAGGTAGAAATAAATCTTTTCCCTTCGTAGAGGAGTCAATAAACAGGGGTTGTAGTTTTAAGGTAAGCAGCAGGATGTTTAGAGATGGTTGATGGATTTTATTTTACCCAGAGGGCTAAGGGTATCTGGAACTCACTGTCAAAAAGGGTGGTTGACAGATTAAAGACATTTTAGGACTACGTAGATGAACACTTGAACACCACAGCACACAAGCCTATACGCCAAGTTCAGTAAATTGCAATTGGAATAGATGGATGTTTGATGATCGACGTGGATATGATGGGCTGAAGATCCTGTTTTCCTGCTGTAAAATCTCTGTGACTCTCTAATTTCTTGATGCTGTTTATGGACATTTTCTGCTGCTGCATTTCTTTGCTTTTACTTAATTCAGTGTATCATGAAACTGGCTGCATTACTTCCAATCCTCAGTTAAAATCCTGATATCCCAACGGCAATGTCAAGCTAAATATTTCTCAACTGAATATGAAATAATTCAAGGAGTGGACTCTCAGGCGCATAGCAATGCTGATCTAATGGGAACCCTCAGCAGTGGCTGAGGATCAGTAAAGCTGGCTTAATGCTGCATGTCACTCTGTGTTCTGATGTTAAAGGCAGGCTGGCTGGTTTGCTGAAAAATATCATATTAAAACATTCCACAAGCCAGTGGGTTATATGACTTGGTCATTAAGGAGTCAGTGTCAACTTAACTATTAATTTCTCCTTCTGTGGTCAACAATTCATTGTTAAACTTAGGAAATAGGTGAGGGATTATTAGCACCTCTGCAGGTACAACGAGACTCAATGCTCTCCTTTAGTTACCAGGCCCATGCTGGGCACAAACACTGTCTTTTGTGATTGTTCACTACAATGTCAACAGAAAAGTAAGAGTGATGTGAGAGTCCAGTAAGATGGTATCTAAGCTCTGTCCTTGTAATTACTGTTGGAACTTTCCAGAATTATAGTCAACTTGTATCATGTGATCAATGGTTAGCATATTTTGTGGCCAGCAACATTCACTTTCCTATAGATAAAAGAGTAAAATCTAAGCTGTTATTTTAGTTTGGTCTCCTTTATATCTTATTGACATGACATTCCTTTTATATTCTGGGTAAAACAAAAAATGTATTTCATTTAAAAAAATGCTTTCTGGCAAAAAGGTGAAACAAGAAAAGATTTATTCTCTCATTCACATTTGAAAATCTCTCACACACAACTAGCAGATACAAAGATAACAAGGTGTGGGGCTGGATGAACACAGCAGGCCAAGCAGCATCATGGGAGCAGGAAAGCTTGATGTTTCGGGCCTAGACCCTTCATCAGAAATGGGGGAGGGGAAGAGGGTTCTGAAATAAATAGGGAGAGAGGGGGAGGCAGATAGAGGATGGATAGAGGAGTGGATAGGTGGAGAGGAGGCAGATAAGTCGAAGGGGCGGGGATGGAGCCAGTAAAGGTGAGTGTAGGTGGGGGGGTAGGGAGGAGACAGGTCAGTCCAGGGAGGACGGACAGGTCAAGGGGGCGGGATGATGTTAGTAGATAGGAGATGGGGGTGGGGCTTGAGGTGGGGGGCAGGGATAGGTGAGAGGAAGGACAGGTTAGGGAGGCGGAGATGAGATGGGCCGGTTTTGGGATGCGGTTGGGGGAGGGGAGATTTTGAAGCTTGTGAAATCCACGTTGATACCACATAGCCCAAGCTATGCCTGCCTCTTTGTAGGTTACATGGAACAATCCCTCTTCCGTACCTACACTGGCCCTAAACCCCACCTCTTCTTCCGTTACATTGATGACTGTATCGGCACCGGCTCGTGCTCCCACGAGGAGGTCGAACAGTTCATCCACTTCATCAACACCTTCCACCCCAACCTGAAGTTCACCTGGACCATCTCCAACACTTCTCTCTCCTTCCTGGACCTCTCTGTCTCCATCGCGAGTAACCACCTAGAAACCGACGTCCATTTCAAGCCCACTGACTCCCACAGCTACCTGGAATACACCTCCTCCCACCCACCTTCCCGCAAAAATGCCATCCCCTATTCCCAATTCCTTCGCCTCCGCCGCATCTGCTCCCAGGATGAGACATTCCACTCCCGCACATCTCAGATGTCCTCATTCTTCAAAGACCGCAACTTCCCCCCAACGGTGGTCGAGAACGCCCTCGACCGTTTGTCCCGCATTTCCCACAATTCATCCCTCACACCCCGTCCCCGCAATAATAACCAAAAAAGAATCCTCCTCGTCCTCACATACCACCCCACCAACCTCCGGATCCAACGCATCATCCTCCGACACTTCCGCCATCTGCAATCAGACCCCACCACCAAAGACATTTTTCCCTCCCCACCCTTATCTGCTTTCCGGAGGGAGTACTCCCTCCGTGACTTCCTTGTCCGCTCCACATTCCCCTCCAGCCCCACCACACCTGGCACTTTTCCCTGCCACCGCAAGAAGTGCTACACCTGCCCCCACACCTCCTCCCTCACCCCAATCCCAGGCCCCAAGAAGACTTTCCACATCAGGCAGATGTTCACCTGCACATCTGCCAATGTGGTATACTGCATCTGCTGTACCCGTTGTGGCTTCCTCTACATTGGGGAAACCCAGCAGAGGCTTGGGGACCGCTTTGCAGAACACCTGCGCTCAGTTCACAACAAACAACTGCATCTCCCAGTCGTGAACAATTTCAACTCCCCCTCCCAATCCTCAGACGACATGTCCATCCTTGGCCTCCTGCAATGCCACAGTGATGCCACCCGAAGGCTGCAGGAACAGCAAATCATATTCAGCCTGGGAACCCTGCAGCCCAATGGTATCAACGTGGATTTCACAAGCTTCAAAATCTCCCCTCCCCCAGCCGCATCCCAAAACCAGCCCAGCTCATCCCCGCCTCCCTAACCTGTTTTTCCTCTCACTTATCCCCTCCTCCCACCTCAAGCCCCACCCCCATCTCCTATCTACTAACATCATCCCACCCCCTTGACCTGTCCGTCCTCCCTGGACTGACCTATCTCCTCCCTATCCCCCACCTACACTCACCTTTACTGGCTCCATCCCCGCCTCTTTGACTTGCCTGCCTCCTCTCCACCTATCCTCTCCTCTATCCATCCTCTATCCGCCTCCCCCTCTCTCCCTATTTATTTCAGAACCCTCTTCCCCTCCCCCATTTATGATGAAGGGTCTAGGCCCAAAACGTCAAGCTTTCCTGCTCCTATGATGCTGCTTGGCCTGCTGTGTTCATCCAGCCCCACACATTGTTATCTCGGATTCTCCAGCATCTGCGGTACCTTTTATCTCTGATAGCAGATACAATGTCAGTTTGTAGGTGCATTTAGAAGGTTTACACTTTGAGCAGAGTGTCAGCAGTGGATTGTATTGCTGGCAATATCAGTAAGCTTTAGACTGAGAAGCTGCAAAAGCAGATAGAGAAGCTAGGATGGGCTTGCTTCCCAGGATGGGTCACAAGTTTGCAAAAACTTCTTGGCATACCTCTGTCCACGTTAACTTTGAATTTCTTTTTAGCAAAACTGTTAGTGGGGTGGCTTAGGTGCTAAAGTTTAGGACAACTTATCAGTATTATCCACACTTACGTAGAACATGCCTTCTTCCCCTCTCCACCTATCTTCTCCTTTATCCATCTTTATCTGGTGTTTGTGAAAGGGAATATCAGCTAAGACACTTACTTTGATTTCATGGGATTTCATAGGGATTTCATAGGCTATTTTGCGTGGCACTGTAATCATATAGCGGTTTGTGCTCTGCTTTGTGGCAGCAGTAACCTTGGTTTGAATCCCAGTCATGGCAGTGGGTGTTTGCTGCAATGTTAGGGCGGTACAGTGGCTCAGTGGTTAGCACTGCAGCCTCACAGCGCCAGCCACCCAGGTTCAATTCCAACCGCGGGTGACTGTCTGTGTGGAGTTTGCACATTCTCCCCGTGTCTGCGTGGGTTTCCTCTGGGCGCTCCGGTTTCTTCCCACAGTCCAAAGATGTGCTGGCTAAGTGGACTAAATTGCCCATAGTGTTTCGGGGGATGGGTCTGGGTGGGATGCTGCAAGAGTCGGTGTGGACTTGTTGGGCCGAAGGGCCTGTTTCCACACTGTAGGGATTCTATGATGATTGGGTAACACATTATTCTGTACCACTACATGTCCCAATTAGTCCATCTTGGCCTTAGAAAACTTTTCATCAGGTTCATTACATGGTTTGCCATTTTTAGAACCAGGAATGCAGTCTCCAGGTCACTCCAGGAGTCACTGGAAATTATCATAATTGTGAAGTTGAGTTGCTACTTTGTTTCTCAATTCTGAAAAGTTAATAGGACATTTTTAAAGCTTTTTATCACCATTATTTTTGATCTCTTTCATGTCTAATTGACAACGCACTCTTCTATTCCCAATGGATCTTTTGAATATCCTGACAATGTCATATTAATAATAGGATCCATTTTGTAACAGTCATGCTGATTTTTTTCCCTTTAAATGTGCTCCAATACACTTTATTAACTGAGAAATAATATATGTATAGATGGAGAGGAAGGAGTTTGTTTTCTTTTTCTATGTTTTCTCTTTGATGTGTCTGTGCAATTACTTTTATACTTTTTTTTTCTTTATTCATTCACAGGATGAGGGCAATGGTGGCCAGGCAATATCTATTACCCATCCCTAATTGCCCAGAGGGCAGTTAAGAGTCAACCACATTGCTGTGGATCTGGAGTCACATGTAGGCCAGACCAGGTAAGGATGGCAATTTCCTTCCCTAAAGGACATTAGTGAACCAGACAGGTTTTTCCTGACAACTGACAATGGATTCACGGTCATCATTAGATTCTTAATTACAGATATTTTTAATGTTCAAATTCCACCATCTGCCATGGTGGGATTCAAACCTGAGTCCCCAGAACATTGTCTGGGTCTCTGGATTAACAGTCCAGCGCTAATACCACTAGGCCATCGCCTCCCCACTAATGTGCATTGAATTCAGAATTGGAGAAACCCGCAATGTTCCAGCGGGTAATCTCCAACTCCGATCTCAATGTATTCATGTGTATGGTCTTTGTTTATTTTGAATTCTGAAAGTCAGAATGTCAATATAAAGAATATGGATTGACTTGTTTTATAACAGTTGCAATGTTCTACATTTCTTCCACAATTTTCCCAGGTGATTTCAAAGTCATGTACTTGGGAACACTTGACCTAAAATCTGGAAAATAAATCGACCGATCACTCTTGGAGGGAATAGGAACGTGAAAGCAGTTGCAAAGGTTCAAAGGCAGACATTAGCAATTAAAGTTTTGGCAAAATGCAGGATTTCTTTTTCTTGCTTTTATGAGACCGCGATAAAAATTGGACACAGAAGATCAAATTGTATAGGGGGCTGAGTAATTTGGGCAAGAGTGAGACCAGTGGCAGAATCAGATGGCAGCTCCAGGCAAGCAGTGTTTGCTCAGGTGCACAACGGACTTTATAGGTGGCACAGGCACAAGGGATGCTGCTCAATTCCGGAATATCCACTAAGTAGTGAGCTATTCCGTAAGGGTGTGTGGTAAGATAGGGCCAGGATCAGATGTTAGGAGCCCTATCAGAACGGGGTTGGTAGACATTGAGGTGAAGTTGGTAAGCTACAGTAAGAAAACTCAATAAGTCTCAAGGAGAGAAACTCTCCAAAACTACTCGATGCAACTCACACTTGGCCAAAAAAGTGTCAGGTTCAGCCTAGAGACTCAGTTAGTACTCCAATGAAATCAAGGAAAAATGTCCAATCTTTTGAAGGGATGATATTTCAACTGTCAGTTTGAGGGTAAATATGAGATATGAATCTGAATTTGGAGAAGCATAATTCCAATGCAAGTGCTTAGAGCTCAACACTTATTACTTCACAGACATTAGAAGTGTACAAGCTACAAGGAGGGACAGATAAGTGCAAGAAATAGTTTGTGTTGCCTGTGACAAATCAATTAACTGAATTAACAACTGAACCTTGAAAATGAAACATGAAATGAAGATAAATTATGATTTTTTTTGCATTGCATGTGTACAGTACTGAGCTGACCTATTTTTGAAGCTTATCTCTGTCCTTGTTTATCACAAAGATAACAAAATTTGCTTTTATGACACTTTGTTATACGTTCAGTTAAATGTTAAAGAAACACGTCATCTGAAGCAGGCAGAAATAACTGACTGGAAGGGACACGACATCTTTTCCTTATAAACAGATTATTTTAAATACAGACAAACCGAATAAGAATCAGCAAAGTAGTTCTGTTTATGAACAGCTCAGCTCTTCAAATCTTTAACTACTACTCTCATTTTGGTTGGTTGGGGCCAGAGAAGAGGTTCATGCAATTAAAGGTTTAGTTTTATCTTAACATAATATCAAAGAATTAATTTGGATATGTATGGCACATTTCTCAACCTCAGAACATCCGAAAATATGTACATTCCTCTCTTTTTTTAAAACGTGTTTGTAGTTGAAATGTTGGAAATGTGTCAACAATAATCACACTTAACCATTAATTAAAAAGAAAACCTGCACTGGCAATTAACCTTCGCAATAAATTTTAAAAATTGGGATTTCTGAATCCACATCTGAGGGAAAACAGGATCTCAGCTTATGGTCTGACAATGCAGCAGCCGAGGTCCTACAGTATAGTTTTAGTCTCCTACATTTCAATATGATATAACTTCTCTACAATTAATTTAGTCTGTCGGTATCATAATCAACAAGCCACATATTTCTTTCTTTTGTTTTTATTGCCAATGTTTTGTGGGGTTTTTGGTTTTCAATCTGTTTAGACCATCTTCATCACTTTTTTTCTTCATTATAGAAACTGCCCAATTTTCTTTTCCATTAGTTTCCATGGAAATAGTATCGAGGTGCATTCTATAATGGATGGATAATCTTCTCTGAAATTTTACAAGACAAATGGTTGAATATTACTCCATGATATCAAGTTAAATAGTTGTCATTTTATAAGCTGATATTGCCTGCTTGAGTTTTATTTGTTTCTGATCCATCCATTTTAACAGATTATAGAAATCCTGTTGCATTTATTTCTGATTAATTTTTTTAAAAAATCCTGAAACTATCTCACATTGTATTGTAAAGACAGAAATCTTCATCAAATAGTCTTCAGGTGAAGTTAGACAGGAGACAGTAATTGCACTAAGCCATGCACAGATTCAGTTCCCGTTCTAAATACGTATTTTTATTTCTATTTTCACTGTAAATTGCTACATTTCCATTTACAACAACAATGTGTAGGACTCACTAGTGGAATTCTCATCTCACTGTTCAAAACATAGTTGCAGAATTGGACATTTTCATTAGCATTGAGAATATTTCTTTTCTGATCTCACTGTAGTTTCCCAAATGACTCACATATAAGAACATAAGAACGAGCAGCAGGAGTAGGCCATCTGCCCCCTCGAGCCTGCCCCATCATTTAATTTGATCTTATTGTTCAGGGGCTGGGAAAATTCAGCCCTTGAATTCTCTAAGACTTCTGCTAAAGCACCTCTCTTCCAGTAACTGTTCATTTCACCAGTTTTCCTGGAACACAAACAAACAAGAAGGGTGCAAAATACCTGTGGATGTTGGATATGATTCTGGGTTCAAGTAGATTTTAGGCCTAATAACAAGCTGGCTGCAGAAGACAAAGCAGACTGGACATTATATGCGATATAGTAGGAACTGTCGATGCTGGAGTCTGAGATAACAAGGTGTAGAGCTGGATAAACACATCAGGCCAGGCAGCATCAGAGGAGCAGGAAAGCTGACGTTTCGGGTCAGGACCCTTCTTCAGAAAAAGGGTCCAGACCCAAAACATTAGCTTTTCTGCTCCTCTGATGCTGCCTGGCCTGCTGTGTTCATCCAGCTCTACACCTTGTTATCTGGATATTATATGTCCCTTCCAAGTGTCCTTTCAACATGAGGTTGGGGGGGGTGGGGGTGCGGGGAATGCATGCAAAGTATCCCACCTCCTTCCCACATATCACAAGTGCTCTCCCTAATATGCAGGGGTGGGCAGGCACATTATTGACTTACCTGGATCCATGGTACATTCGCTGTCAGTTTGGAACCCGTCTATGGTCTCAAAAGTGGCTACTATGGAGCTCTGGAGCTGCCAGAACTGCTGGAGCTGTGTGAATCAGATCAGCTAGAAGCTGCAGAGAATGAGACTTTCCTGCAGCGAGGAACTGAAGTCCACTCTGCACTCATTCAGTGTTCCAGCAGTGTTTTGTGACTTCAGGGCAAGTTGTTCTTGATTTTGCTGGGTGGAGAAGGGGGTCCTATCTACAATCCACAAAATTAATCTTTCTCATATAAACTTCAATTGAAATTTTGCATCTTGTCTAAATTCATTTCAAATTTTCTTAGCTGAAGGACCCCTAACACTGAGTTGAACTTCTGCAATTCTTAAACTGAGAGAGGGGTAGAGAGAGTTTTAGATATAAATTTCCTGAGAAAAAGAAGATTCTAACAGGAAAGTTCTGACCCAAGGTGGTTATTTTTACAGTGCCACTTTTGAATGGAAATTCGCAAATGTAGAATAGTTAAACAGATTTGAGGGGAAATTTTGCCTAAAATAATCTGACGGCCCAAGAAATCCCAATCGTTGTACAAATCTTTGAAGCAGTAGTCAGCCCAAGTGAATAGTTTTTTAAATTTTTCATTTGAACTTGACTGATTGGATGTGTAACTCCCTTGGATGTAAAAGACAATATGAAGTAAAAGGATTAGTTTAAATGATAAACAACTGGGTATATCATAATTTTATTATGTTTAAATTGACTGCGTATCTAAGATGCTATATATCCATTTATATTCAAGTTCTCTCATTTTTATGCAGTAACTTTTTTCCTACTTAATTGTGAGCCTTGTAGCTTTAATCTTTAGTAAATACCTAGGTTTTTTGGATTCTAATAAAACAATGAATGCGTGAATACATAATTCTAAGTTTGTATAATGTGCCTTTATTCACTAATTGAAGCCAACACACAGCTCTCAGCACACAGGTGAAGATACTTCACTTACTGCTTTGGATCGGATTTCTTTGGCATACAAAGGCTGCAAAAACTCAGATGGTCCTTCTAACCGCAGGCCCTTGTCAGTGATTCTTAGATGCCCCATGCCATCCTGCAATGCGAAAAAATGGCATTAAAATCCAAATAATAAATCAAATCTAAATTCATGCGAGACGCAATTTTTCTCTGTTGAGAATTAAGGTGAAGAATCTATCTTCCCAATATTCCCTTCTTATAAATTCAGGAGATCATGTTGTTTCTTCGTTATATGCTCTCATTAGCAAACAGGAGCGTTTTTGACTTCCATTACGCAAAGATCTTTGACCTTAACTCTGCTGTTAAAGTAGTCACTTATTCGTGAGGGAACCAACTGACAGGTAATTCTTCGATTAGCCATAAATAAAACAGACATTAATAAATAATGTAGTTAGGAGAGGCCTTCCTCCTATAGAATTCTGGAGTCCTGTCCTATTCCACTAATAAGTGGGAAGGAAGAGCATTTAATATGTTACTTACTGGCACCAAGATTTGCTTTACCTTGCTGCCAGGATGTTTTGTTATCTGCAAACTGCTAGAGGATTCCGCAAGATTAACTGTCTAATAACATCAGGGAAAAATTGAAATATGCATATCCAAATACCATATTTTTGTAAGAATACAAATAAAAAAAGCTAATTGGCACAAACATTATGAGCTAAAGCAGAGTCAATTGCATTGAGACACTTTAATTATCTTTAAGTGGTGGAGTCCATAAAACTCGTCACACTCATTTTCTCAAAGAACTTAGTGAAATCTATTACAAACTGAGCAGTTAGACATCTTACTAGGAAATTCCCTGAGGACAAATTCACTTATGAGAAATTCTGCTGAAGTAAACTGGAGGGAAATTCATATGCAAAATAGACAATTTCTTTGCTCAGTAGTTGTGTTAGGTAGGTTATTAGTGGCATACATGGTGGATGATTTCTATTCTCCTTGCTAATGTGGTTAATGGCATCTAAGGTTGTGAGGGTCTAAAAGGGTGAATAATGAAGAGTGCCTCAAGCACTATCCAATATGATAATGCCATGTAAGCTTGTAGGGAAACAAGATCTTGAAGGGATAATGTTTACCAGGGTTTAATTGAAGATTTGTAGCTCGGGTGCTGGTTGTAGGTGTGGGTGTGTTCGCCGAGTTGGGAGGTTTGATAGGAGATGTTTCGTCCCCTTACTATGTGACATCCTGAGTGCTGAGGAGCCTCCTTGAAGCGCTGTTGTCTTGTGCCGGTTCGAATTTATACGATCTAGTTTTTGCTGCTTCACGTAGGTGCTGGTTCCGGCTGTGCGTCCTAATGGTCAGTATATTGTGTCTAATTCTTTGTGTTTGTTGATGGAGTCTGTGGATGAAGGCCAAGCCTCCAAGAATTCCCTGGATGTCCTCTGTTTGGCTCATCCAATGATAGTGATGTTGTTCCAGTTGAAAGTGTGGTTTTCCTAGTCTGTGTGTATTGAAACCAAGGACATCTGATCGTGTCGTTTAGTTGCTAGCTAGTGTTCATGGATGCGGGTTGCTAGTTGTCTGCCTGTTTGTCGCACATAGTGTTGTGTGCAGTCTCCGCATGGTATCTTGTAAACCACGTTCATCCTGTTCATGTTATCTATTGGGTCTTTAACTCTGTTCAGGTGCTTTTTTAGTGTGGCTGCCAGTTTGTGTGCTGTCATGATCCCTAGCAGTCTGAGTAGTACCTACGGGAAGCAGCAAAAACTAGACCATATAAATTCAAACCGGCACAAGGCAACAGCCCTTCACAGGAGGCTCCACAGCACTGAGGATGTCATCTAATAGTGGGACGAAACATCTGCTATCAAACCTCCCAGCTCGGCGAACACACCAACATCTATGATAGTGCTTACCGTCTGGATCGTCCACATAATCTCTGTAACATGTCTATTATACCAATGTAATACATACATAATTGTTATTATTCAATAAACTACATCTCATTTACAATAAAAGGTTCTTCTCATTAGACTATCAAATCATTCAAACCATGATACAGCAAGCTGGCCCTGTAGATCTCAATTAAGTAAAATGGATGGTGGCAGCTTGTCCTCCAGGTATGGCATACAACGTGACGAGCAAGGGTGAGTATTCATCAAAAAAACATGATAGCAAGTGGTGTGATTCCATTTAGCTGCACCATAAATCCTGGCAGTGATAGAGGTCTGAAGATTTCTTCAGATTTAACTCATGCTAACAAACAGCAGTGAGAAGTGCTTAACATTTGAGGAACTCTATAGAAGAGAACCTCATGATAAGATTCTATAAGGCAGGATTTAAATTGATAGTGAGAGGTATTTCAGCCATGGTTAGAGATGCACAGTAGCAAAGATGGGCTCCAAACTCCCTTGGACTAGCCACATCAAGGTAGTTCCAGACTGCATCTTTCATAGCAGACATTCATCAAGGCTCAGCCTGAGAACAATGAACATCAAAGGGTCCATGGTAGAAATTCCCAATGAGTAAAGGGAAGCTTTAGCAAGGTGCACAATTTACAATCTAAGAAAGCTAGAGGTGAGTAAAGTGCTCACAACTGAAATCAAGAGTAATTGCTATAAAAGGGCACAGATATAGGAAAGGAAATCACGAGGCACAGAAACAACATAAATCAAGGTTGCAGGCCAGGGAATATCACAAAATTGAAATTAAAATTATAAAGGTCCAATTTAGAAACCTAACCAAAGTCTCAAAGCAAGTTACTGAAATCACATCAAGACAGAAAATCTACTACATAAGAATGCAGTAAAAGTGAGAAACATTTAATTAAACTGCACATAGCAAGACTCATTTAGGGGAAATAGTGAAAGCAAAAGGGTTCATTGTATAGAGCCATAGAAACCTATATCCAATCAGTAGAGCTGCTATGGAAATAGGAACCATTTATTACAGTCAAACTTAGTCTGATTAAACGGTACATCATAGAAATCTTGCTATAAAGTCAGGAAAATAAATAATCACATTAAGTGTCAGCAGAAATAATTCTGTCATAAAGATTTATTTTCAGCATTGTATCCAATAGAACACATAGTTGGACATCTTGGAGGAAACAATAATTAAGATATAGAACTGCTTGCAAATTAATTTCTGGCTCAGAAGCTGAATAAATAAATACACTTTCTTATACAATCAAGAAGTATATTTAGTGACCTTATAATTTGCTGATGTGCAAAATAAGCAATAGATATTTTTGATGAAAATGTGAAAGCCTTCACCAACGCTTTAATTTTGAACTTTAAATTCTTGAAAGAGCAAGATTTTTTGGAAGAGTTCAACATTCAGAGGAATCCATTAATAATTTTATTAATGATCTCTAGAAATTAGTAGAAAATTTTAAAGCAACTGAACTGATTCTGGAATTGGTGATGTGCCTTTGTCAGATTTATTACAGTAATAATATTACAGTAAATAACTCTGCAGAAAGCCATTCAGATATTGAATGAAACAGAATTCCAGAAGCAACATAAAACTAACACAAAAAGTGAAAATTAACCTTGTCACAAGAGATCTGTAGAATCCAGTCATTCCTCAGGTAAATTAACCTCTAAAGACAATTATGAGAAAACATTACAGCGAGTAGCACAGAGAATAGGTATTACCAGTCATTGTCAGTGCTGTAGAATAAGGAAACCTCACATGCAAGTGCAGTGCACAGCTATTAGGAGAGATCGTCTTATGTGTAAAACAATAGGTTACTTTCAGAAAATGTGATGAAGTGGGACACAGTTACAAAGAAGCCAGAAGTCAAATGTCAAAAGCACAAAGAAGTTCATGAGATAGAACAAGCTACAATAAAATAAGTCAAATGTATACCTAGAGGAAGTAGTTGATTGTTATGATCCCAGCTGATGGTACAACCAGACAATTCAGATTGAAACATGGTTCAATAGATCATACATTTAGTTTATTTTGTTTAGTTAACTAACATGGTGTTTAGTCACTGAAACATATTTATATGAGGTTGCAGATTTTTTTTTAACAACAGAAGTTTATTATACAAAAGTAAAAAAAAGTTAATTATAGGAGTTGATTAGAATTATTTTAAATCATTCAGCAAAGCAAAATTTTAACTGTTTCCTGACATCATCCATTAAAGATACTCAAGCCCAGAGGAATTACAGCTTTGTCTCAACTCCTAAGTTTCTACTTTACTACCTCCTGATAGTTTTTACGCCACTGACATTGGACAGAATTCAATAATTCATTTCTAAATCTACTGACATGAACGTGTCATAAATCTGTGACCCTAAATCTTCCCAGTTTAACAACCTGCATATTTCTAACCAAGTTCTCCTGTTTGGAAGTTTCATCAACTAAACACTTTTGCTGAGTTGACTGGTACCCTGAATTTCCCTAAACTCCCTCGAGGACAGCAATTAAACTTGCTTCTGAACTCAACCATGGTTTCTTCTGAACTGACTTAAAAATAAACTTGCTCAATCCCAGATTTTTTAAAATTTAAAACAAAGGCAATAATCTTAAAGTTTTAATCTACCATTCATAAACCAAACAATATAAACATCTTTATCACCACAGATGACAGAATTCACCTATTTGAAAACCACATGTTTTTCTTGAACTACACTAGACCAAGCAAACCCTTTAGATCTCTATCAGGAAAGAGGATGGTGGTAGAAGATCTATTGGATAGCTCATTTCACATGATGAGCAGTGGCGAGGACTCATGCAAGAACAGATTACAACCTGCATCAATTTTAATTTGCCCATGAGTTTCTGCAGTTCAGTCCTGATGTCTTTTACCCATTAACATAAAAGATTTTCATGCATAAATACTAGTGTAAAATTGTTAATATAAAACAGAAACATTTTGGCTTTACATAATTTATTTGACCCAGAATATATGTAAACAGAATTAGCTCTACTCAACTAACAAAAAAAATGGTATAGGCTCTGCTGAGCTCTTTATAGCAACCAATGACCCCAAAGTGGCATATTAAATAGGACTAGGACAGCAATGATTGATCTATTTCAGCCACTATTTATATGGTGGCCACATTTAATTAGATGCTGACACCACATGTGGACTATGCAGCTACAGTAGCTGCTCTGTAAAGAGCATGAAAATAGCACAGTCAAATTTCAAATGTTAAATAGGAGCTGGAGGAGACAGGGCATGCAAAGACTACCTGCCTAATTTGGAAAAAGGAATTTATTTGTTTCACTTTTAACAAACATCACAATTGCAAATTTTAGGAAAGCATTTGGGTCAACAGAAAAAGAAAGATGTCATGGAAAATAAGTTTGAAATACTGCTCCAAGCAAAACGGTGGTAATGTGTCAGGGATCTTCAAGGAACTGGGTCTGCATGAAAAATAGTAAATAGGTTTTATTTAGGTTTATGTCAATATTTATTATATTATTTTTAAAGAAAAAGGCTCTTACTTTATTTATTACTGTAGGAGGAACATAATGCTAATACTCCCCTAATGTCAGAGTAGCATGCAGTTATATAAGCTGTCCCCTAATGGATACACATGACAGCTGAGAATTCCATTGATATATGATAGCAGTTATTTTTATGCGACTGTTGCACAGTACTCCAGGCATACTGCCTATTGTAGAAAATGAGGGGGGTGGAGGTGGGTTGGGGTTAACGGTGAAAGATAGGATTTGAGATAATTTTTGAAGAAAGGCCATTCCCTAGGAAGGATCAACCAGAGGCAAAAGTAGGGCACTTATTATTAGGATACATTTCAATACAATCAAAGGACCAATTCAGCCCAAGTTGAACCTTTTCTGAGTGCAGGAAAAATGTTTAAATAAATGAAAATGGAAGTAAATATTCTGAGCCAGCCCAAGCAGTTTGCCTGTCAAAATTAGTCAATGGCCTTTGTCTTACTAATACAGATTGGAGGTGCAAGCAATGTATCACTGGCAGTGTGTACACCATAACAGTATTGTTGTGTGAGGGTGCATTAGATCATGGATAGGATGTACATTATAATGCTGAGAGTGTTAACAATATACTGTTGGCAGTGGGAGCACACAGGACTGGATTTTACTGTCTCCCCGACACCCTGGGTACCAATTGGCAAACAGGGTTACATAGAATGCCATTGGCACTGTGCTCAGTACCTATCTGCCTCCAGTTTCAGTTGCAATTTGACCTGTGGCAGGAAAGCTATCTGGAAGTGCATGCATCCATGAATTGGCTACATAAGGACCTCATCCTTTTGCTGAGGTTTAACTGTAGCAGGACAGGCTTATATCAAGTAACCCAGAGCTCTCACTGCATGAGCTAATGGTAGACAGGGTATTGCCTTCTTTAATGGTCACCAAGGTCACACCCAAGATCTTCTGGGCTCCTCTTATTCTTTATTCGGATTTAGTTCCCTAAAGAGTATTATTGCACCACATGGGATTTTTATGATAATTAATGATGGTCACATGATAGCCATTAGACTAGCTTCTAATTCCAAATTTTTTATTGAATTCCAATTTCACCAAATGCCATGCCCCAGAACATTGGCTGGGATTATTAGTCTAGGAGCATACTACGACACTACTGCCTCCCTTTGCCTTGTTTCCCTGCCCATCTTGCACCAATCCCATTGCCCCTTGTCTGCCAGCTTGACCCTGGTGACATATGCTCAACCCTACCCTAACTCATATCTTTAGCCCTGTATGGTGCCTATACATCTCCCCAGTTGTGCTAGTCCTCAGGACTGGCCGCTACAGACCCTAAGGACTGGCTGCAACCCATTGTTGGGTCCTGTATCAGGACCATCTAACTAATAAGTGTCTGCATTGACTTCTGTAAGCAGTAGTTACCAAAGAGGTTGAGACATAGTTTCTTGCTTGCTGCACATGCAGTGTGTTTACCACGTTAGCTGCTAGAATGCGCAGCAGTTGTGAGATCAATGTATCACAATGCCAGATAGTAAGCTGTACACCTTCTGGGTATACCTTCACAGCGCCAGGGACTCAGGTTCGATTCCATCCTTGGGCAACTTTCTGTGTCGAGTTTGTACGTTCTTCTTGTGTTTGCGTGGGTTTACTCTGGGTGCTCTGGTTTCTTCCCACAGTCAAAGGATGTGCAGGTTAGATGGGTTGACCATGCTAAATTGCCCAAAGTGTACAAGAAAATGTAGGTTAGGTGCGTTAGCCATATGAAATGCAGGGTTACAGGGAAAGGTTAGGGGGATTGGTCTGGGTGGGATGCTCTTCAGTGTGTTGGTGTGTAACTTGTTTGGCCGAATAGCCTGTTTCCACACTGTGGGAATTCTACTCTATTCTAAAGCATTCTATTCTAGACTGATGACCAGTGAGCAGGATGTGATAGGGAGGTGATGGCCTATCGCTGACCAGTTAACCCAAAGACCCAGGTAATGTTCTGGGCCAATGGTTCGAATCCCACCAAGGCAGATGGTAGAGTTTGAATTCATTAAAAGAAAAATCTGGAATTAAGAGTCTAATGATGACCACAAATCCATCGTGAATTGTCAGGAAAACTCATCTGGTTCACTGATGTCCTTTAGGGAAGGAAACTGCAAAACTGCAATCCTTACCTGGTCTGGCCTACATGTGACTCCAGACCCACAGCAACAAGGCTGGGTCTTAACTGCTCTCTGGGCAATTAGGATTGGGCAATAAATGCTGGCCTAGCCCATATCCCATGAATGAATTAAAAAAAGGCAGGCAAGCAACTTGATTGTGTGACTGAGCTAATTGGCAAGGCATGACATGGATGCTTCAGCATGCAGGTAGGCACCAACTGAACAAGAGAGCGAGCGAGCAGCCCTGAGACGTCACCTAGTACAATCTGTCACTTGGGTGCCCGTACCTGTGGGCAAAATGTCCCTGCTGCAGCTTTTCAATGCTGGTTGATGCCGTACACTGAAATGCAAGTCTGTACTTCCAAAATGTCCTGTCAGTGTATTGGTGAGGTGATGCAATGGTCATGAGGAGTCCCTGAATGCTGCATGGCGATGTCTGTGGGGGTGTGTATGGTGCCTGTGAATTGTGCTCTTGGCAGTGAGTTGGTCACAGGAAAGATGGAAGTCATTCAGATCAAGCAGCGAGTTGAACCTGCCAGGTAAACGCTCTGATTTCTATGTTGAGATTTCCCAACGTTCAGCTTGTGTGGCCCGTTACGTAAGTTAGGAGACAGAATATTAATGAGGCAAGTTATACTGTCAACAGGCATTTAACAAGCAATTATCCCCACCAATTGGCAATGCACTGCCAGCAAATGGGAATCTTACCATGCCAGTTGTGAAAAGCATAAAAGACAGGTCAAATTGCTCCTGATATTGAGATGGACCTTGCCAGATGTCTCGTCTGATTCTATCAGACATCTCACCATAGACCACGTAGTTTAGACTCTATAAAATTCTGCCAGAATGCTCGTACTTCACTGTAGACTGCTCTAATATTTAACTAGCATTCATTCCACAAGCTGATATACTTAAAACCTATGAATAATTAGCTTGTAGGCAAGCACCATCGAGCTATTTGTTCAGCTAGCAACCATTCTGCAATCAGCATCACAAACCTCTATAACAGAGTAATAAATTGCAGAGCTCAATAACTGCTTTCACAGCAACAGTCTTCCCCTTTGCTAAGGACAGTAATGATCAAGTCGAAAGTAATGATTTGTGCACTGCACCACATCAAAGGGTTTTCATCTTGGCACTTCCATAGCTGGAGGAAATGCTGCAGGTCAAACTAATTAACATGATTTTGGTTCGCACAGCTTGCTATCTGCCATGAGGGTGAAGCGAAGCATGATTTTCACAATCTTTGAAAGAGAAGGATAACTCGTGATAAGCAAAATCATTTGTGATGAAGGAAAATTAGGAACTCTCATTAGCCAAACCACAGTCAAGCAAGTTTATGGACTTTTTTTATATAATCACTTATACATCTTTAATCTCCACCTACAGGAATGGAAATCATCAGTTAGAGAGTCATAGGGTCATACAGCATGGAAACAGACTCTTCGGTCCAATCAACAGTACCTTCCGGTTGCCAACGATTTTAACTCCCCTTCCCACTCCCTGGGTGACATGTCCATCCTAGGCCTCCTCCAGTGTCACAATGACACCACACACAAACTGGAGAAGCAGTACCTCATATTCTTCCTCGGGAGCTGCAGCCCAATGGCTTTAACATAGGATTCACAAGTTTCAAAACCTCCCCAGCCCCAGCCCCAGCCTCATCCCACGTCTAACCCTCCATCTCATCCCCCCCTCCTCGACCTGACACTACCTGTACATCTACTTTCCCACCTATCAGCCCCACTCTTCCCACTGACCAATCCCCACTTCCCGCTACCTGCATCCACCTATCACCATCCCACCTATCTTCCGGCTGCCGCACCCCTCCTCCCTCTATTTATTTCACAGCTCCCTTCCCCCTCCCCAGTCCTGCTGAAGGGTGTAAACCCGAAACACTGATTTTCCTGTTCCTTTGACGCTGCCTGATGAGTTCTGTTTCTTCAGCTCCACACTGTATTGTCTAGTCCATGCCAACCATGTTCCCAAACTAAACAAGTCCCACTTGTCTGCATTTGGCCCATATCGCTCAAAATGTTTTTTTATTCATGTACTTATCCAAACATCTTTTAAATGTTGTAGCTGTACCTGCATCCACCACTTCCTCTGGTAGTTCATTCCACACATGAACCACTCTCTGTGTAAAAAGGTTCCCCCTCATGTCCTTGTTAAAATGTTTTTCTCTCACCTTAAAAATATGCTCTCTAATTTTGAACTCCTTTACCCTAGGAAAAAGAATCTTGCTATTCACCTTATCTATGAGCCTCATGATTTTATAAACCTCTATAAAGGTCACCCCTCAACCTCCTACACTCCACTGAAAAAAGTCCTCGCCTATTCAGCCTATTTTTACAACTCAAACCCTCCATTCCTGGCAACTTTCTGGTCAATCTTCTCTGAAGCCTTTCCAATTTAATAATATGCTTCCGACAACAGGGCGACGAGAACTGCACACAATACTCCAGAAGAGGCCTCACCAAAGTTCTGTACAATCTCAACATAATGTCCCAACTCCTATACTCAAAGGGCAGTGATGAAGGCAAGCATGCTAAATGCCTTCTTAACCATCCTGTCTACATGTGACACAAATTTCAAAGAATTATGTGCCTAAACCCTTAGGTTTCTCTGTCTACAACACTACCCAGGGCCCTTCCATTAATTGTGTAAGTCCTGTATTACATGTAGATAGTGTTTTCTATATTGACAGCATGCTAACAGGATCAGATCAAATATCTGTAAGCTTGTAAGCTTCCCATTGGATAGTTCTGGTTAAAATTATCCCGACACATTATGTGTTTAGAACTTCTTGACTGAAATGATTTTTTGAACAAGCATTCTCATTGTCTATTCAAATATGAACTATCCTGCTGTAATTTTCCAATGGATAAATGGAAACCTGAGGATCCAATTGACCTTTCAGAATTAGATCAAATTCATAGAATAGAATCCCTACAGTGTGAAAACAGGCCCTTCGGCCCAACAAGTCCACACTGACACTAAGACCATCCCAGTCAGACCCATCCCCCTAATCTACACATCCCTGAACACTACAGGCAATTTAGCATGGCCAATCCATCTAACCTGCAGATTTTTGGATTGTGAGAGGAAACCGGATCACCCGGAGAAAACCCACGCAGACGCAGAGAGAATGTGCAAACTCCACACAGACAGTCACCTAAGGGTGGAATTGAACCCAGGTTCCTGGCGCTGTGCAGCAGCAGTGCTAACCACTGAGCCACTGTGCCGCCCCAAATGGTGACAGTAAATACTGAAGCCTATGACAAGGGAGAGAGGGGGGGAATCCATAGACCGCTCCAGTCTGCTGTCCATGTTCTGCCACAGGATTCAAACTTCAATTGTCATTCAAAAGGTACATTTCAGTTGCAGTCCTTTTACAAGTGGCACTATTCCAGAAATTTGTCTAGGTAGGTACTTTGCAGCCAGGTTTGAATATGGGTCAAGGTTCTCCTAACATTCAGAGAACACTAAGGGACTAGAATGTGTGTCAGTCAGTAAAGTCCCTTGCTCCCTTTTGTGCTCACTAACTGCAACTCCTGATATTCAACCTTCTTTAAAACTGTTCCTTGTGGCCAACAGATGAGGGCATACAACACGATGTGATGGCAGATAAATCATGATCAAAACCCCTGTTTGAAAAAGAATACAACAAACTTGAAATCGTAAATTGACTTAGACAATGTAGATTCTTCAATGCAGAACATGATAAGAACAGTTTACCGTTTCTCTCTGAGAATAAAGTTTTAGCAGAGTAGCTTGACTCAGTTACATTTATCTTTGAATGATACAGTTGTGGCTTCAAGTCCAGCCATAGATTTGAGGGTATAATTAAGCCGACACCTCACTACTATAATGCAAGAGTAATGCTTGTTCGCTATATTTCTTTAAAACAAAGCCCAATTTATCTGGAAAGGCGTGCCTAAAACAAGCTATTGCATTATATGTAGGAGGCCGGAGAGTTTTCGTACTGTCCTCTACCACGAATGTAACAGGAGGAATACGCTGGCAATCAAGTCCCTCTACTCCATAAATTATGCCATTGGTATGAATGCTTTGATTCAATTATCAAAATGGCCAATTGTTTCTCTTTGTATAGTTATCTAGGATAAAAGAGATTTTCACCAGATTTCTTTAATAGATTCAAAAATAATCCACTTATTATGAAACAAATCTATTTTTTAATAAAACAATTGGTAAAACCTGGTAAATATTCAAATAATAATCTGGAAATAGAACTACCTTCCCTATGAATTCCAACAGAAACACTCATGCAACACTAAAGACAAAAACTTTGCAGGTATGATATTTAAAAGAGAAAGCACACTTATTGGCTAATGGCTGGAAAAACAGAAGATAAGTTTAAGGAATTCTCACAGTTGACCAAACTTTTTGTCAATGAAGTCGAATTGCTGACAGCTATGGATTGATGGAAGGCTTTTCAAACAAAATTCCATTCACTTGACATTAGGCTTGTTCCAAATCTTTGATCACTGTTCAGCTTCTCAGGGTTTATAAACTGGTCAAAATACTGACATATGAAAACTTTATCAAACTTTCTAATTAGTTCAACCAAGAAAAGGAAATACAGACTTGTCACTTTTACAGCTAACTCTAGAGATTTTCTTCATTTCAGCTCCATAAAGGTTTTTGAAACAGAAAGCAGGACCAGGTTTTCCAAAAAGTAAGGGTAATCTTTTATCCCCCGAGAAGCTTTCTGTAATCAGCAGGTGGCTTACAACCTTAATTAAACTGTTGACCTCATTTCTTGGCTAAATCCTGTTGAATCTAGAAAGTGGTCAAATAGTTCAATTTCTTTCAGTTTTACACATTGCCCACAAATATAGATATGTTGTCTCAACACTTACTTAATATTCTTCCCTCAAACAATTAAACCATTAATTTCTCTGCCATTTGTAGAACACAGCTAGTGCCAAATTTACCACCACAAAAAGGAATTCATCAGTTGTGAAGTAAATTGAGATATCTGGAGAGTGTAATAATATGCTATTAAAATTCAACTTTTATATGTTTGGTTGGGCCAAAGTGATCAAAATATTTTAGTATGAATAATCGATTCTAAAAAAAGAGCTCCTGCGTAACCTTTCAAAGGAAAGAGTAGAACACAGTCTAAGGAAAATTCTGACAACTTTGCTTTTCAAATCTGGTTTGTTCCTTAACCGGAAGAAAACTACATTTCTATAAAGCCACAACACGGCTCTGAGCTTCAGTTAGTTTATGAAATCCAATTGTATATTCAGTACATAATGATATTCTAGATATTATTAGGTAAATAAATTGAAAGGAAAGTCTATTTGTTTTTTATTTTGGGTGAGGTGAAGGCTGAAGTGTTGAAACATTCAAAAAACATGGTTAATCTGGAACAGCAATAGAATTGATAGGATCTTAAGCATTTAACTAAAAAAAAAATGTTCCCCCTCCATTACCCAGAATTGCAGTAGTAGGCAGTGCAGAAGGAGGCCATTTGGCCCATTGTACATGCATCAGTTTGTAAATGAACATCATTACCAGTGTTAAACTCCTGTTTTTGTCCCCACTCCATTGCATGTTACTTTTATCCAAAAGATCATCTAATGCCCTATTGAATGCCTCAGCTGAACTGACCCCCACTACACTTGCAAGCGGTGTAACTGTAACTAGTTGCTGAGTGAAATGGAGATAACAAGGTGTGGGGCTGGATGAACACAGCAGGCCAAGCAGCATCATAGGAGCAGGAAAGCTTGACGTTTCGGGCCTAGACCCTTCATCAGAAAAAATCTGA
>JAHRHZ010000289.1:30659032-30716636 GCA_024137785.1 Ginglymostoma cirratum | reverse complement strand
AAAGGGTCTAGGCCCGAAACGTCAGCCTCCCTGCTCCTCTGATGCTGCTTGGCCTGCTGTGTTCATCCAGCTCTACACCTTGTTATCTCTGGTGAAGAAGGTGTTTGGCACGCTTGAATTCATTTGTCAGAACATTTAGGAAAGGAGTTAGGAAGTTATGTTGCTGCTGTACAAGACATTGGTGAGGTCACTTTTAGAATGCTGCGTACAATTCTGATTGCCCTTCTATAGGAAGCATATTGTTAAACATGGCAGGGTACGGAAAAGATATATAAGGATGGCACCAGGACTAGAGGGTTTGCGTTATAGGGAAAGGTTAAGTAGGCTTGGGCTTTAATCTGAGCAGTGTCGGAGGCTGAGGGGTGACCTTACAGAGGTTTATAAAATTATGAATTGTGCGGATAGGGTGAATAGCCAAGGTCTTTTTTCTATTGTGGGGAGTCTTAAACTTGAGGTCATAGATTTAAAATTAGAGGGAGAAGATTTAAAAAGGACCTGAGGGGTAACTTTTTCATGCAGAGAGTGATACATGTATGGAATTACTGCCAGGGAAATGGTGGAGTTGAGTACAATTTCAACATTTAAAAGGCATCTGGATGGGTATATGAATAGGAAAGGTTTAGAGGGGTATGAGTCAAATGCAGGCAAATGGAACTAGGTCAGATTGAGATGTCAGGTTGGCGCAGATGAGTTGGACCAAATGGTCTGTTTCTGTGCTGTATGACACTATGACAAGAGCAGGGATGTATTGCTGAGGATGTATAAGGCTCTGATCAGACTGCAGTTGGAATATTGTGAGCTTTTTTGGGCCCCTAAGGAAGGATGCATTGGCATTGGAGGATGCCCAAGAGGAGATTTACAAAAATGATCCCAGGGATGAAGGGCTTGTCATATAAGGAGGGATTGATGACCCTGGGTCTGTACTCGATAGAGATTAGAAGGATGAGGGGTGAATCTCATTGAAACTTACAGAATACTGAAAGGTCTGGATGTAGAGAATATGTTTCCAATAATAAGTGAGAACAGGACCCAACGGCACAGTTTCAGAGTAAAGGGTCAACTCTTTCGAATGAGATGAGGAGGAATTTCTTCAGCTAGAGGGTGATGAATCTATAGAACTCATTGCCACAGAAGGCTGTGGAGGTCTAATCATTGAGTGTATTTAAGACAGAGATTGATAGGTTCTTAATTGGTAAAGGTTACAGGGAGAAAGCAGGAGAATGAGATCGAGAAACATATCAGACATGATCAAAAGGCAGTGCAGACTCGATAGGCTGAATGGCCTGATTTTACTCCTAGGTCTTGTGGTCTTATTGTTGGAAAGGTGAAACATAAACCAACATTCTTAATAGCCAATGAACAGCACTGTCTTACTGCATTTCCATTTCTCCAAAAGAAAAACCTCGAAAGATCTTTAAGAGAGAATGAATGCTAATTGAGAGTTCTTTTCATTATAAATACACTGCTTTTGTGCATAGTCTCTGACTTTCTGTTACCCACATAAGGTTTCTAACTATTATCACAAATAATTAAAACTGCTAGAAGCTCACAGAGCTTCTGTCACTAGCTGAGGGAGGTTTACCCTTCTAGTTCTTTTCAGGTCAAATTGACATTAATATTTATTCTTAGCTTTAAGAGTCACAAAAGCATGATGTTAATGAGAAAGTGACTCCACGAGCTGACCTGCCACCTTCATCATAATCTCCATGTCAAATGTTAATCCGCAGCTTGAAGATAGGACTTGAGAGGATCTGGTCTTTGTAAATTTCATGGGTAACAAAACGCAGAAAGAACTCCACAGGTTTCTCAGAATCCACATATTGATTTGTGAAAAGCTTCAATTTTGGCATAACATTGGAAGCATTGTGTTCATTAGCCAATGTTCATCAAGGAACCAAGTACTTCTGAACCAAAATAATGAAAGATCAAAGCAGCAGTTGATTCTAATCATTCCATATTTGTTTGTAGTTTTGACACAACTTTTTAAGGCATGAGAGGGGTCTAATGCTTTTTTCAAGTTGGTGATACAAGTATTTTGAAACATAATAACTAAGAATATTGCTTCCCATTATTAGACAACAAAAAAAAAGTTTAAATTTAACTGGCACATTTAGCATGGAAAAATGTGTCAGCAATTGTCATACAGACATTAGCAAAATTTCAGATTGAAACAAATAAGGTGATGTGAGGAGTGGTGTTTGCAATTTAATTGCTGTATTTCCTATATTTTTTGTATTCTTCCATGGGATATGAGCATTACTGGCAAGTTGAGAGGTCCTGGTGAAACCAAAACTGAGCATCACTGAACACGTTATCACTAAATGAGTGCTACTTGATAACAGAACTGACAATAGCTTCCTTCACTTTGCTGATGATTGAGAACAGATTGATGGGGCAGTAATTGACTGGATTGGTTTTGTCCTGCTTTATGTCCATGGCTGGACATACCCAAGCAATTTACCACCTTTTCTGGTAGCTGCCAGTTTGATAACTGTACTGGAGTAGTTTAGCTAGAGATGTGGCTATCTCTAGAGTACAAATATTTAACACAATAGTTTGGACTCTTGGCCTTGCTGAACCCAGTGCACTGGACTTGGGCATTTCTTAAAGTACTGGAAAGCCAACCAAATTTGTTAATTTGCGTGGCCGGGGAACTCAGGATGAATCATCAACAGCATTTCTAGATGAAAATGGTTGCAAAAGTTTCAGCCTTGATATTCTGGGTTGTGTTAGGACTGCAGACATTGATGGTCATGTAGCCATCATTTCCCATTAGTTGTTTAATTGTCCACCATCATTCATAACTGGGTAATCTAGGATGACAGTGATTTCATCACTTAGCCCCGTCTATAGAAAAATGGCTTCCACTGTTTAACAAATATGGTGTAGTTTTGCCAAGTTGCCACCTCACTTTTAAGTATGCCTGGTGTTGGTTCCTAGTACTTTCTCCTACAATTGTCATTCAAACAGCAATGGTTTTGCTAAAGTGTCATAAAACAGATCAGAATCCTGATGGTCTATTAACATTTTTTTAATCTTACATGCCAACATGTGTTTTTAATAAAAGGACAACTGCATACAAAAACAAGACTACAGATGTAAATCCAGTGTTGTAAGACAAGGTCCTGCATGGGACACTTGAAATGACACATATGGCGAGTGTCGGGGAAAATTCAAAGAGAGAAGGAGCCATAACAGGAAGAGATAATGAGGCAACTGATTATCTTCCCCCCGACCCCAGGGGAAAGTCATCTCAAGCTGCCTTTTGTTTTGTGTTTTGCTCTCCCAGGAATAAGTAAACAATGGTTAAAAGCTGACTGAAACCCTCGACTCCATGCACTAATGGAAGAAGGTACACTAGAGGAATAAAGCATGCTAGTGAACGAAGGTTCTTCTATGTAATTCCGAAAGAACTGTGATGCTGTAAATCAGAAAGAAAAAAACTAAAGTTGCTGGAAAAGCTCTGCAGGTCTGGCAGCATTTGTGATGAGAAATGACAGTTAACATTTCGGGTCTGGTGTCCCTTCCTCAACAAGGCAATCAAACAAAAAAAGGGCTCTCTTGCTCGGAGTGCTGCCAACCAACTGCCTTCAAAATGAAACAGAACAAAAGGATTTCAATGAACCTGAACATGTTAAGAATCCTAAGATTGACAGTCCAACTGTCAATAGTCCACTTACCAATAGTCCACAACCTACTCTTCACAAATAACACCAGAGAGACTGATCTGTACATCTTTCAGCTTTCATATTTCTTGATTCACTTCTTAGTTCCGATCTGCATGTGGATTGAATTACTAATTCTTTTCAGGGTGGTAACTCATTAACTCACTCTTTTGTTAATTAGAAAATCCTGGCTAAATTGGCTCGTTTTTAAACATAAATTAATTTGCTCTGGAGAAAAAGGCCCATAAGACACAGGTAAATAAGAAAGGGGAGGTAGTTTATTGTTCCTGACCTGGAAGATTTGGAGTATTCATCTGGAGCTGTAATCACTTGGGGAACCTCATTCGGGGTCGGGCTGAAACAAGGTTGAGAGATATGCTGAGCTACGAGATCACAGATTGTAGTGGAAAGCAATTCTGTTGCTGTTGACCATCTACAGGACCTCACAAGTGCCTCACAAGTCACAATTGAGCCACAAGATCGGTTCTGAATCAAACCTACATCTGTAGGGCTACATAACAAAATGGGATGTTGTCCACAGTGGGAAGTTGGAAATTTATCAGTGAAGAACAGTGAAGTGGCCACTCTTAATAATTTTGTCATAGACCAATGTATCTGCAACACATTGTAGAAGGGAGCAAAAATGATTGTCATTTAGAATACTGGATTTTTAAAAGAACTTTTAAAACAAAAAGAAAGGCAGCTGGGCTATGCCCTGGAATACACAACCACGGGGATAGCTGTCTGATACCATGGCTCAATCAGAAATCCTATTCATGCCTTAGCCCTAAAAGAACAATGAACCAGACCTAAGACAACAACTTCAGACATCTCAGAGATAGTACGAACTGCAGATGCTGGAGTCACAGATAACACAGTGCTTCTGAAGAAGGGTCCCGACCCGGAACGTCAACTTTCCTGCTTCTCTGATGCTGCCTGGCCTGCTGTGTTCCTTAAGCTCCACACTGTGTTATCTCAACTTCAGACATCTTGGACTTTTCAGAGGTACCAAGGCATTCAACTTCAATTAATATTCTTTCACAGAAACACTGGACATTACACTTAATCAAAGCACATTTACACCTACTCTAGGCTATCAGGAAGCCAATTCACCACAAAGGGGACAGCAGAAACACCATGGATAACACAGATTTGTGAGGTGATAATGGAGCACACTGTCTGTATAACTGCTGGCCCTGATCTGGGAGAAAGGGAGAGGGAGAGCCATCTCTGCAGCTTCCAACAGAAGAGAGTTCCCAGACAGCTACTCTTCTGGAGAACTATTTATACAGCTATCTCCCTGAAACCTACCAACACAGGGCTGTTCCATACCAGGGAAACCAACGGCAACTGACCACGACCAGCAGATCTGACAACCAACGACCTCCGAAAACCACCGACATGACTGACAAGGCCTCAGGCACATCCTGAGGAGAAAACCAGCTCATAAACCACCACAAAATAAAAAAACCCAAGTTCTCAAACCAGACTGACCACCGCCTAAAGTCTTCAGTGAAGCACCCTACAGCAAGTGGTGGGTTGGTGACAGTGCAGGGAACCCAAGGTCAGAAAGTCTGATTAAAATGTCTGTGTCTGAAACTATTGTTTAGTTTCTAATAGTGTTAGAAACTTCAGCTTTGTATTTATGTTGGCACAGCACGGGAAGCAAGAATTATTGTTTATAAGCAACGGGAAGCAAGAATTATTGTTTATAAGCAAGGAGTACATCCCTAATGGAACAAGATACTAATCACTGTACAGGACAGGAAAGACCGTGGTAACAATGAGCATGAGCATCGGGGTGAGGTAAGGCTTTTCACAAATGCATGGCTGGTTTCTGAGATTCCCTTGCAGCTCTTGGGAAATGACTGAGAACTTTAACCAGACTGATGAAACAAAACATGAATATTTCATTGCTAGGCAATGCTTGATTGGCAGTAATTACCTCCCAAATTTCTGTCCTTATTTCATACGATGTAGTTGCTGTTAATATTCTCTCCAGCTCTGCAAAGCCAACTTATTAACATGCAAAAATCAGAGATTTCATTTTCTTTGGTACTTAGGTACAAATCCTAATGAATACACATTTTGATATGTCCCTTGAAAGGATACTTCTGACTTGAGTAAAACCAAGGCATGGAATGATGGCATAATATTTTGCACTGACATTTGAATTAGGTAAAATAATTTATCTAGCAATGAATAGTTTCAATCCAAATGGTAGAACTGTGCTTCAAAATCCCTTTACATGTACTGAGACATTTTCAATCACTTGTTCTGGTAAAGATTGGTCCAACTTCAATAAATCTGTATATGCGAAATTAGACTGTTAAAAACTCTGTGTCTGGGGGAGTTTAACAATTTGTGATTAGAGCTTTAGAAAGAAAGTGGTGTTGATTCAAAATTTTGCCTCCTCTTGGATACTGATATATTTCCATGGGTAGGTTTTTCACTTTTGTCTTTGCTTCTCTGGAAAGAAGGCTGTTAAGAGTTCATTATTTCACAGAGGATAAAAAGACGAAACAATGTGAATATCAATTGGACATTATGCTTTGTATTTGTGAATTCTGCTTTAGAGAAGAATTCCATATTATTTATTTTAAACAAAGTAAAGAAAAGGAATAGAAATATAATTGAATAGAATATAAATTGAATAATATAAGAAGTTCAGAATAAACTGAAACATCTACTTGTCTTCTCGGACTCTAGGACAACTTTCCTAATTGGTCAATTTAACATGTAAGCCCATATTATAAGTATTAGCTGCCTAGAATGATTAAAAGTTAAGCCACAGGGAAAACATTTTATTTCAATCATTTCCTCCTCCATAAAATCCGATAACCTAATAAGAAGTTAGAATTAGGTTGAATTATTCATATTGGAGATGAGCTTTAAAATTTGTTGCTATTGCATTTATACCTTTTGAATATGCAGCTAGGGGTATAGGCAGATGAGTAGATGCAGTTTCAATTTCTTATTTGATTGAAAACTGTTCCACAAAAGGATTTGGATAAGATTATATTAAGAAATGAGTTAAAGAAGATAATTTTTTTCTCAAGTATTTGTTAATACAATTTCCCTCTTAAACAAATAGCCTTTTATATATATACATCACCTATATCACATCTCTCTAATCTTATAATATGTTATTATTCAGTACTAGCTGACAAGTCAAGGTAAAGCTTTGTCTTATTTCAAGAATGTATGCATCTCTAGGTGATGCAGTGCGTTGGCACAGAGGCTGGTGCCTAGCAGTGAGTCTGTTGCTTTTCTTGCTTTCAGCTTTCAGCTTTCACCACTGGGTAACAGGGTAACGAATGCTAAAAGAGATGCACGTGGAGGAGCCTCTCCCATAGTACACAGCCTCTTCATCACCAAAACTAACACAAGGCTTCCCTTCCCCAACATATATAAACTGAGCAATTCACAGACCCAGAATAAACTACTGGGGCCTGAGAGAAGACCCGGACTCAAGATGCGCAAAATACCAGGCTACAAGCCTATTCCCAGCTTTGGGCAGATAGTCCCACCACATTGTGGGTGGCTCAAAAGAGAAGCCTAAGGGTGTAAATCCGGAACTTAGTCTTATCGGCAGTAATGCTTCATGTTTCAGGCAGCTTTCCAACAACCCCTGCAGTAGAACCTGTATCAAATGGTATTAATTTCATCATTAACCTTTGGAAAATGCTAACAATGCCAAGAACGGGGCCCTGATACTTAGGCAACGCAGGGCCTCTGTATTATTTGCCCAGGCAGGCGCCCTGGAGAGGACATTTCATTTTTGTATTTATTTTGGCACAGCACGGGAAGCAAGAGTTTTGGTTACAAGCTCTCATTTTATTGTTATAATGCACAAGTGCGAGGGGTTTTGATGGTGGGACAGATCATTATGTCTCATTGGATAGTTACTGCCCACCTCAAGCTGGGCAACCTCCAAACAGTTAGGTGTTGTGCCACCATGGCCTGCTTGCTTCAATGATTGCTTTTGCGTAACAAGCTTGAATGAAAAGACCATGCATCCTTGCATTACTGATATGTTCTGCAGATTTATGGTACTCAAGCTAGTTGTGATTGACAAAGAATTCACAAGGCTCAATGTAAATGTAAGTGTAGCTCTGGAACAGAGAAGACAAGCAGATGTTTCAGTTTATTCTAAATTTGTTTTGTTGTTCATTTTATATTCTATTCAATTATATTCCTATTCCTTTTCTTTATTTTGTTTAAAATAAGTAGTATAGAATTCTTCTTTGAAGCAGCATAAGCAAATACAAAGCATAATGTCCTATTGATATCCATATAGTTTCTTCTTTTTATTATCTGTGAAACAACAAACTCTTAATAGCCTTCTTTCCAGAGAAGTGCAAGAGACAAGCTCTCCATATCGGAGATAATATTTTCACAATAATCTTTTATACACAATTTGATATGCCAAAGGAGTAGAGTCATAGAATCATGGAGTTGTATAGCATGGAAACAAACCCTTAGTACCAACTTGTCCATGCTGGCCAGATATCCTAAATACATGCAGTCCCATTTTGGCAGCATTTAGCCCATATCCCTCTAAACTCTTCCTATTCGTATCCCCATCCAGATGCCTTTTAAATGTTGTAATTGTACCAACCTCCACCACTTTATTTGGCAGCTCAATCCATACATGCACAACCCTCTGCATGAAAAAATTGCCCTGTAGGTCTCGTTTAAATCTGTCCCCTCTCACCTTAAAACTATGCCCGCCAGTTTTGGACTCCTCCACCCTGGGGAAAAGTCCGCATCTATTCACCCTATTCATGCACCTCATGATTTTATAAGCCTCTATAAGGTCACCCCTCAGCCTCTGACAAGATCACTTATATGTTGTAATTAATGTTATGTACAAGCAATAAAATATTTTACATGATGACTGATTTTTTCTGGTTATGGCATCTCAATAGGCGCCTGGAATTTGACTCACTTTGAAGCACGTTGTACTGGGGATAATGTACTGACATGGATTGAGAGTTGATTACTGGACAGAAAATAGAAGGAATAAATAGGTAAATTCTCAGGCTGGTAGGCTGTAACCAGCAAGGACCGGTGCTTGGGCTTCAGTTATTCACAATCTAGATCAATGATTTGGATACGAGGTCTAAATGTTATGTCTCCAACTTAATGATAACCCAAAATTATGTGAGTTATGAGGAGGATGTAAAGAAGCTTCAACAGAATTTAGACAGGATAAGTTGCAAAGCAGAAACATGACAGATGGGAAATAATGTGGAGAAATGTCAAACTATTCACTTTGGTAGGAAAACTACAATGCAGGGTATTTCTTCAATGCTAAGAGTGGGAAAGTGTTGATGTTTAAAATGAACTGGGTCTTGATTCATAAGCCACTGAAAGTTAACTTGCAGGTGCAGCAAGCTATTTCAAAGAGAAATAGCCTTTATTGTGAGTGTTTTTTTAAAAATCTCACAACAATTGTATGGAACTTTAGTGAGTCTGCACTTGCAGTGTTGTGTGCAATTTCGGTCTCTTTACCTACAGAGTAATACAATATAACAGTTCACCACACTGATGCCTGTGGTGGCAAGATTATCTTTTGAAGAGAACTGGAGGAGACTGAGCCTGCTTCAAAGAATGACAGGCAATCACAGTGATGCAAAGTCATGCAAAAGGTATTACAGTGCTCTATAGCGTAGATACAGGAAGGATGTTTTATCAGGCCTGTGGATCTGGAACCTGGTGTGACAGTCTCATAACAAGAGGTTGGCCATTTACGAGTTAGCACTGCTGCCTCACAGTGCTAGGGACCAGGGTTCGATTCTACCCAACTGTCTGTGTGGAATTTTCCCTGTGGGTTTCATCCGGGTGCTCCAGTTTCCTCCCACAGTCCAAAGATGTGCAGGTTAGGGTGGATTGGCCATGGGAAAAGCAGGGTTACAGGGATGGGGGTGTGTTCTTCAAATGGTCAGTATGGACTTGATGGGCTGAATGGCCTGCTTCCACACAGTAGGGATTCTATGACTTAAAACAAAGGTTAGGAGATATTTATTCACTTGAAAGCGGGGCCAGCAGAGGAAGGAATCTTTGGAATTCTGTACCCCAGAGGGCAGTGGAGGCCCATGATCAAGGCATTGTTTGATAGATTTCTGATACTAAAGATATCAAGAGGTATGGTGATAGTGTGGGGAAACGGCACTGAGATAGAAGATCAGCTGAATGGTGGAGGTTTGGGGGCTGAAAGGCCTGCTTTTGTTCCTATTTCCTTTCTCCTAAAGGAAAACACTACATTTCCATTGGCAGGGATAAATACAGGAGATAACACGTGAGAATGGAGCTGGTTTTTGCAGTTAAAAGAAAACTCTACTTGTGATGTTTGAATGCCCCAGAGGCTCAGAAAGATTTTTTTACTCTTCACTGTCAATAAGTGTTGGCCCAGCTACCCTCATGTCTATCTATGCCCAGACATGAACCTGTACTCTTGGTGTCAAGGATCAACTCAAGACAGACTTGATACCTTCAATCACCAGAATTCTCAGACACTGTCTACATGCCACACAGTCATCAATGTCAAACTTCTGCCAAGGAACCTATGTCAATCCAAGAAGAAATGTAATCCTCAAATCAGTACATACCACTAACCCAGAAAGGACCCAGCCGTTCCTCGGCACTCTTGATCGGGGACTTCCTTTGCATGATGCCCATGGCCACAGAATGATGTCAAATTGAGGCCATCTGCACAACAAAATCGCCAGCTCTGTGCTCACTGTGTGTGGGACAAGAGGTCAAAGCAAAAGTGACTACTCTGAGGCTTATAGAATCGAAATGGAACCAGTTACTGCAGCCGAGCAAGAGTCCTCACGAGCTACAGGCAAATCTTCAGCAAACATAATCTCAATACACTCAGAGCTGCCCAGATTCAAACCTCAGCAGACTGCTCAGCACTACCCAATCAATACTGGCTGAAATTCTGTAATCCCACAGTCTGCTGCTGAGCCGGAGATTTGAGAGGGATCTATGAAAGGAACAAGAAACCAACAGGTTTCAAAAACCAAAAATATAGCAGCAGGTGGCAAGGTGGGTGGAATAGTATCTCGAACTCTAAGCATGGGAAAAAGTTATCACTGAAGTCGCTCTCAGTACCAGTCCAGACATTCCCATCAAGGAGGAGCCAGGCTGAAAATGCTGACAATCAAAAATGGAACACCAGCATTGCCATATTATCCCCATGATCTAATGTAACTCCACTGGAAAGAAAGAGCTATGCCTGAAGACAATGGTGATATAAAAATAGTCATATTATAGCAAAACAAAGGGGATCCCAGTGACTGTAACTATCAAAGCATGTCTATGTTAAGGTTGGTGGGGATGGCGTTTGCTTGCCTGACTCTCACCAGATTGCAGACGTTAATGTAATGCAGGCATCTCAGTGCAGCTTCCAAGTTGGCAGATTGGCAGTTGATATGGTTACCTCATTTTCATCAGTTGCAGGAGTAGTGCCACAAATAGCACAGTCCATTCGACATTGCCTTCATAGAACTCAGCAACATTTTTTCCATCAAAATTTAAGAATTCTATCATCTCCATCTCACATCAAAACTGAAGGATAGCAGAAAATAGCAACACTCAGACATTATTGTCAAACGACATTTTAACAATACTAGCTGCTGCTCTTAGTGCCTGTCAATGCATTGTCCACTCTTAGGTGAGACAGCCAGCCTACACTGTACTGCAGCAAAGGCCACACCTCAATCCTTCCCACCTTATAATTGCAACAAACCTGCTTTCAGCAGCCACTCACCTGCTTACTCCTGTCTTGATCATGGAATTAATTTCAAATTACACAATCCTCAAGTTACCAGAGCAACAGGATTTTCTTCTACATTTACCGTTATTAATCATTATACAATTAGAGCTACTCAAATATATGGGGGTGAAGAATGGCAATGTTCCAGTGGAAGTGCAGCAAAGGGGACTTGTGCCTGGCCACCAGGTTAATGGTCCATGTCAGATCACTTAACAAGAAGGGCTGTACAGTTGGGAACTTCTTTTATTTTTTCATTTTTCTGCCCTTTTATTCTATGTTTCAGATTTATTTTTCTGTGTTTTATGATGGCACTGAAAAGTGGTGACACTATACTACACTTCTTGCTGCATTTCGTAACAAGATACACGTGACAATAAATAAATCAAAATTAAATCAAACATATGTGCAGTATGTTATCATTACAGTCAGATTTCCCTCTGACACTACAGTAGCGAACGCCCAGAAACACTGGGACTGTCTGTGTACACTCCATGAATTCATGGATTTTAGTTTGGGAACTAATGAATTAAAACAGTGTGAGGACAAGTTCAGTACTGTTCTTGAGCTGTGTGGGATGAAAAGGGTAAGGGCACGCTTAAAGATGTCAACTTTTGCACAGCACTTAAGAAAAATAACCGAAGGGAAACAATTCGAGATTTTTGATGCAGAGTGTGCAGGAACCAGCAATGCATTATCTAGTATGTGATTTGTTCTTTCTGGAAGTGATGTTACGTGGATTGATTTTCCAAACATGCTCAAAAAAATCAATGGCAAACATTCCGATTTGATTACTTTCAGTCATCCCTGGATGGTCACAAGCAATGCATCTGCTAGAAATGATATTAGCAGATCTGAAAAAGTGTCAAGATGAAGAGTGGTGGATGATATTAAGTGGTGCAAAATTTTCTTTAACACATCGGGTAGCAAAGTAATGCTTTGGAAGGGATAAAATCACCAATGCTTTTTGCCTACCTTTAACAACTTCTTATAAATTCCCTTACTGTGATTCTTGAACTCATTTCCCCATGCCATTTCTTGATAGGAATTCAAGTTTTTTTTTAAACCTGCTGTGCTTTTCTGTTTCAGAATCTGATGAGCAATGATTGCTGGCCCATTCAACAATATCCATTTCCAATGAATATGAAAATAATTCACTTGTGCATCAATTACAATATTTATCATCCCTTTGCTAAAATATAGTGAAAACCATTTTTTATTTGCTTTTTGACTTTTAAACATACCCAGAAATTCTCAAATCTTGTGGTGAACGAAAATAAATTATTTTCCTTACCTATTATCCTAATATTGTGAACCCACGACAAGCGTCCTTATTAAGTCCTCCATTCCTCCAATATTACTTCTCATCAACAAGTAAAATCCTTTGAGACAATTCTTTCTAATAACACAAACTATGTTCAGCCAGCAACTACATAGGCTGTCCGTGGACTTTCTCTAATAATCTTTATATTTTCCATAACAGAAATACCAAAAACTGATCACAACACATCAAGTGTAAACTCATCAAGACTAGCTGTCTAGTTTACTTCATTCACAGGGCAAGAGAAACACTGGCTAGGCTAGCAGTTGTTGCCCATCCCTGATTATTTTTTCTTCATTTATGGAATATGTGCTTCACTGGCTAGCTCAGCATTTATTGCCGATCCCTGGTTGCCCTTGAGAAGGTAGTGGTGTGCCACCTTCTTGAACAGCTGCCATCTGTTTGGTATACATAATCCCACAGGACTTTCCTAGAATTCCAGCATTTTGATCCAGTGACAATGATATAAGAAGGATTGGTGATGTAGTTACAAGTCGGGATGGTATGTGAGGAGAACTTGTAAGTGGCACTGTTCAGCAACATCAGCATCACACTCTTAGATTTGCGAAGTACATCACTGGTTATACATCCTAGCAACTCTTTTTCTTTCTTCAGCACCAGCAAACATTAACTCAACTGTTTTCTCTTTCCTGTCGTCCACATGCATATTTAAGAAAAAAAATGCATATTTTCATTTCTACATAATTTCACTACTAAATCTGTTAATTCAACTATCTAAACATCTTTGGTTTATCAGATATTTATTGCCACATATTTTCGGGGTCAAGAATCTCCAGTTAGTATCTGGTATTCTCTGGTCAGCAACAACTTTACCTGGAGAAAAAAAATACTTATTGCATTGATCACTTGTTCATCACTAATGGCTAGTAGAGATTGGGGTTTTCATGTAAAAGCAAGATAATGTGGATGCTGGAAATTTACGATAAAAAGTACTGCAGAATCTCTAATTCTGAAGAGGAGTCATACCTGATTCTAAACTTCAATCCTGTTTCTCTTTGCACGGATGCTGCTGGACCTGCTGAGTTTATCCAGCCCTTTCTGTTTATGTTGGCAATTTCATGGTGTTATATTTTTAAGAAGAGGATTAAGCGATTGTTCAGATGTGATAGCTTTAAGTCATGAAATCCCAGTTCATACTTCCAAGATGTGAAGATTACACATCAAAGTCTCTTCATTCTGGTCAGCGTGATATCTGAATTCTTGCTTCTAAAAAAATATCGAGAGCTGCTTTGATGCCTTTGATGAAAACTGATCACAAGTAGATGATACAGTTTGAGGAATGTATGTTATCTCTTGACTTGGAGGACTTTCTGTGGTATTGTCAATTGATGCAGTCACATCTGTAGTCTCCTGTGCCTCCTGGCTAACTGACTACATAACAATGAGAACACCAAAGAAGAAACAGTGGGAAACCATAGACAGGAGTAAAAGAACATCTAAAAATCATTAAACAAACAAAGTTAGAAGTTATCTGGCTAAATTATATACAGATATGAACACATTACTATATAAAGGGTATGTTTCCTCTTGTATATACAGAACTTACTTATAATTTAACACACGTTGTGAGGTTAGTCATGCATAATATTGACATCAATCTATATCTTTTCTTTAAATTAGAAACTTCATGAAGCTAATATATTCAAGACTAATATGAATGTGACAGAAATCAGGGCGCATCAGGGCTAGTGATACAGTGCTGCTGAGCTTGCAGTTTAAAAACTTAGTGAATCGGAACCTCCAAGGTGTATTGTAATATGCCAAGTGAAATAAACATTACACTTCAGTTAAATCCACAACATTTAAACCCAGAAAGCTGAGTACTTGAACCTAGTGCCAGCAAAGCAAATGTAACAAAAAAGCAACCAGAGACTGAGCCGCATTTTACCAGCTCTTTCAGGACAGACTGGAAAGCAGGAAGGCTGGTACAATGGCTTGGGAAAGCAACGGGGGGTGTGCTCATCACTTTCCCACTGCCATGCTATTTTTCCAGCAGCAGTAAAGTTGCCAGGTACCTGCCTCTGCTGATGTTTTACCCAGTGTTTGTGGGGTGCAGGGAGAGGTGTCTCTGCTGCTTGCGGAGATTGCCAGGAAAACTCTAGCGGTACCCGACTGGGGTCTGGTAGGGACTCCATTGGTGGGCACTCTTTCAATTACCAAGGACTCCTCTTCCCCCACCCCTACAGACACCAACTTGCAGCAATGGTTGCCAACACAGCCACAGCACGACCTGCCCTCATTAACCACCCCATCTCTCGCCAAGGCTTGTCTGATTGGCTAAATGAATCTCAGTCCCTATTTTTTTAAAAAAGTGAGCTGATTTACTTAGGTGCAGAAAGGTTTGCGGTATCAGTGGCTGTGAGTGGGCCCAGCAGCGCAGGCAAGTGGTGGCAGCATTGGAGGCAAGTTTGGGTTCCCAGCAGCTTCTGCATTTTCCAGGCGGTCCTTGCGCTGACTCCTGGCTGCGGCGGTGGTGGCAAATTTTGGCTTCCCAACAACATCTGCTTAAAACACAGATTCGTGGAGGCGGCGACAGAGTCAAGCTCGGATGACATGGTATCCAGCGGCATCAGCGGCATCTGCATTGGCGAGGTCCAGCGATGACTCATTGTGGCAAAGGCATCAATGGAGGAGAAAGGGCAATGTAGAATGGCAATGTTCATTTAGCAGCAGTGATGCCACAAAGAGGACTTGTCCCTGGCCACCAGGCCCCATGGCCCCTTGACGGAATACTTAACAAGAAGGATGGTAAAGTTGGACACCCTTTTCTTTATTTCTTCATTTTTCTGCCTTTATATTCTGTGTTTTGGCTTATTTTTCTGTGGTTTAAGGTGGCGCGGAGAATGGTGACACTATACAACACTTTTCGTTGTATTTTGTAGCAAAATACATGAGACAATAAATAAATCAAATCAACTATTTGATTTTCCTTGATTAGCAGTTTTTTTTGTCAAACTTTCATTCTTCATTTGCACAAGGTTAAGTAGTGTCAGGTGCTTTAAGCTTCTATTATTGATAGTCTGGTCAATTGCAATATTTATAGGGCTGCAGGAACACCAGTGCTTTTTTCCAAAACAAAATGCAAAGGTGTTTTCTTAAAGGAACTTCAAACATGTCAGTGTTACTGTATGATTCATTGGCTCTGCACGTTAAATATACTGAGTGAATGAGCATGAAAGGAGCACAAGTTAGCCTGCAGGGTAGGCGGGGGCAGGAGTTGATTCTGAGTTGCAATGTAAGGAACATAGAGGGCGTGTTTCAGACCTTTTTGAACATAGCTTTCAAAATTTTCTCAAACCCAGTCTATGGTTCATGACTCCTTTGAGGGGCTATGAACCATGAGTTATGGAGAAGCTGGCATGCCTCCCCAGATATCACAGCATGTTGATAAATGCTATCCCCGGGTCAGGGGCTTGGGCTCACTTCCTACGTCTTTATCGGATGCCAGAAAAATACTGGAGCAGGTGGGAATGGGGGAAATCAGGAACTCCTCCCGTCATGATTTTTACATAGGTCCTGAATTGGTCTGACTCTGCACAATATCTGTCCTTCATATTTGCCTCAAACACGGTATAGCAGGAAATTTGACAAGAGGATTTTTACTGCATTGTGGGAGAAGTACTAGTTCCTTCAGGAGACATTTCATGTAATTGCACTGACCTACAATTGCACTTTTGTGAGTGTGCAGAGACCTCCAGCTTCAGACTGCCAGAACTCTTGGGGAGTTCAATTTTACCTTCTTATAGTGATGAGCTTGTCTCTTGAGCTTTGGTGTGAGGACACTGAAATATAATAGTCATATCTAGCTTAAACTGGTGATCTCCATTAACCTTACTTATAATGGATATTAAGAACTCGGCAAGGCAATCTTTCATCTTCATATACCTGTTCTATGTGACATGCTACATAATATCCCAATGTTTAAATAGTTACAACTACTTGTTAATGGGCTATTAATGAGATACCAAGGGACATCACTCTCTTAATGAAAAGGACTTGAACACATTTCTTACAAATAGTCGTTTGAAAATACAGAACTTGATAATGCTGAGAAAAAGGACATTCTTTACCAAAGTATCACCCTCCCAAACATTGTATGCAAAATGACTGTGGTCAAATTATTGTTTACTCTGATTTGTTGTATCGCACGCTAGCTCGTGAGCAATAAAGTGGCACCAGATCATTCATTACCGGCAGTGGTGGAAATATTCAAATGAAAATGTTACATTCATTCTTTTCCAGGATGTGAGCATTGTTGGTGGATCAGCATTTGTTACCCAACCCTAATTGCTCTTGAGAAGGCAGTGGTGAGCTGCCACCTTGAACTGCTGCAATTTATGCAATTAAGAGAAGACCATAGTGTTATGTGGAAGGGAATTCCAGGATTTTGACCCAGTGGTAGTGAAGATTCAATGATATAGTTCCAAGTCAGAATGATGTGTTGCTTGGAGGGGATGATTTGATAGTTATGTCCCAAAAATTGTTTCCCTTGTTCTTCTTGGTGGTAAAGGTGCAATCAAAGGAGGCTTGATGAATTATTTACAATTATAGCAGCGCCTTAATGATATACGTTCAGGATATTTTCAATGGCTTGTTTTGAAATGAATGAACTCTAGAAGTTACACCAGGGAGGCTTCTCAAAAATACCATATTCTTTAGTTCAACAAAGCAGCAATTAAAATTTAGCTCCTAACATTAGTGATGACATGCTTGTAGCGTGGCAAAATTAGAAACTTGTTTGACCAAAGTCAATCAATAATGAAATTTTGCATATTTATTTGCATCACTAATTTCCTGTTTCAAATACTGCATCTTGGGAAAGATATAATAAACTAGCTTTCTGTAAAATTTGACAATGAATGGGTATCAATGATCCATAATGATCCTTTCATTCCACATGTTTGGATCATTCTAAACAATGATTAGAACTGCAGCACATGTTTTTGCTCTGTCTAATTGAGTGGGCAGAATGCAAATATGCCCGCAGATCACTCTGCATTCATTAAAACAACTGATGATAAATAGTGTGTAAAATTTCTTCTTGCATTACTCAGCAAGTAGATCAAGCATCCCACAATATTGTGATATATGTGGGGATGGCTTCACTGCAAATAATTCTGATTGTTAATTGTGGTTGTAAGTGATCGGTGAATCACAATGATGTTGTGCTCTTTACAATGACTGTATTTGAAGATCACACAGCAACATCAACAATACAGATGGCCTTAAAATAAAGTCTACAAGATTGAGATAATGCCCATGATATTTAAAACTGCAATTTCAAAACCATTTATATGATATACAGATAGTACAATCCTTCACAAATTATTTTCTAACTTTTTTTGGGGGGAAGTCATGGGTCACAATGAAAATCTATCATCTTTGAATGATTCAGTTGATACAGTAGACTCAATGCCATGTGACTCAAAACACAACAGTACATATCACACACACACAATTTGAAGAGAATGGTGGTACATAGCCATGGAAATTCATGCAAGAGTTCGGACTCAAGAATCTGACTCCATTGTCAGAAAAGCTCAACCACCTCACACAAGTGGTTACGTTCCATGAATGTACCTCCAAATGAGATTATCTGCTCATTGTGCAGCGAACTTTACATATTATGTGGTAAACCACATCCCTGCCACTTGCTCATCACAAAGTCTAGCAATCAGGATTTATGCTCCACTTCAGCCTCACACACTCAGCACTGCTGCAGTCATCACAGCCACTTCTCACAGCTCCCGCATAGTCCTAGCTAAGTAGTTATGACACATTATCCAAACACAATGAACTCACTGGCATGCCTCTCTTGAGCAACAAGGTGGTACAGAGCAGGAAATGACCAGGAGTATACTGGATGTTTGGGGATGAGATAACAAGGAGAAGAGGATTGATTGCATCTTCTTAGTTGTTTGGTGAAGATGGTGATCTACTATTACAGTGCCAGGAGTTACTGAGACCACTGCGTTAGGGTAGCTGAAGCCTTCCAGTCTCACAGTACATTTCTGCCTAATGCACCTTATCACTTCACCCTCATAGTTTGTAACCTAGTTTGAAATGCAAGGCACAGGTGATGTGATCTTGCACTACTTTCTTTCTACCCACACAACCTTCCCTGATCCCAATTCTCCAGATGCACTTACACTTCGTCATTCACAAGAACTGCCAACTTATCAACCAGCGCAGCTTGATGATAATAAAGGGCAAGAAGGGCACACATCTGAAATCAAACATAAGGAGATTCTGCTTTGGTTATACAAAGCACTGGTGAGTGTACTGCGGACAGTATTGGTCTCTTTATTAAAGGAAGGATGTTAGCCCATTGGAGGCAATTCACATAAGGTTTACTAGCCTAATACCTGGAATGGGTGGGTTGTCTTATGAGGAAAGGTTAGACAAGCTAGATTTATATTTGCTGAAGTTTAAAACAGTAGGAAGTGACTTGATTGAAACATATAAGACCCTGAGGGGTATTGACACATTGGATAGATGATGATTCTTCTTATAGTAAGATCAGGAATTAAGGGTCACTCCTTAAAAATTAATGGCTATACATTAAAACACAGGATCATCAGCCTTTGGAACGCTGTTCCTGAGAAGATGGTGGAAGCAGAGTTTTCAAAATTTTTAAGACGAAGCTTGATAAATCCTTGTTAAGTAAGGGGGAGGAGAGGTTATCCCGATATGCAGGAATGTGGAGTTGAGGTTGCAATCTGATCAGCCAATATCTTAATGCATGGTGGAGCAGGCTTGAGGACTGAATGGTCTACTCCTCTACTCCTTGTTCATACATTAATTTGAACAAGTAACGCTGAACACTGTCAACTGACATCTCATTCATAGCTACCAGTTCAGATATGCCACTGTGCTTATTTTAGGTTAGCAAAGACTTCTGATTTCCACATGGCAAGCCTGGCCAGACAGGCCTGGCTCATTCTCTTTCTTAAAGAGTGGTGTTACATCAGCTATTTCCCAGTCCTCAGGGACCCGCTTTAACTTGAGTGAATCTTGAAAGATCACCACAAATGCCTTCACGATCTCCTTCAGCTGTCTCCTTCAGAACCACAGGGTGTAGTCGATCCAGTTCCAGGTGATTTATCTACCTTAAGACCTTTCAGCTTCTCCAGCACCTTCTTCATAGTAATGGCCTCTTCATAGTGACGGCCACTACACTCAATTCTGTCCCCTCAATCACTTGAAGTTCACCAATACTATTGTGTCTTTCACTGTGAAAACTGAAGACTATTCAGTTCCTCTGCCATTTCTTTGTTCCCCAATACTACTTCTCCAGCCTCATTTTCCAGCAGTCCAAGATCCTCACTTGCTTTCTCCTATCTTTCATATATCTAAAAAATACTCTTGCAATCTTCTTTCATATTACTAGCTTGCTTACACATATTTCATCTTCTTCCCCCTTAATGCTGTTTTTAGTTGTCTCCTGTTGGTTTATAAAGGCTCCTAATCCTCTGACATTCCACTGATCTTCAACACAGTATATGCTTTTTCTTTTGCTTTCATGTTGTCCCTCACTTCCCTTGTCAGCCATGGTTGTCTTGTCCTCCCTTAGTATGTTTCCTTTTCTTTGGGATGAATTTCTGTTGTGCCTGTCAAATTACCCCCAGAAACTCCTAGCATTGTTGCTACATCATCTTTCCTGTTAGGCTCCCCTTCCAATCAACTCTGACCACCACCTCCCTCATGTCTTTGTAGTTATCTTTACACAATTGTAATACTGTTACATCTGATTCCAAATTCTCCCTCTCAAATTGCAGGGAGAATTTTGTCATATTATGGTCTCTTCCCCTGGGGCTTCCTTCACATTAAGCTCCCTAATCAAATCTGCCTCATTATATATCACCAAATCCAGAACTGCCTATTCCCTAGTGGCTCGACCACATCTCACACACATTCCTTTTCTGGGGATCCACTGCACCTGCATATCGAAATCCCCCATGATTGTTGTAATCGTGCCTTTCTTACATACCTTTGCTGTGTCCTAATTTATTCTCTGCCCCACATTCTGACTACTGCTGGGAGGCCTGTACATAACTCACATCAGGGTCTTTTTTCCTTTGGGGTTCCTTAACTCTGACCACACTGATTCTACACCTTCTGACCCTTTGTTGCTTATTGCTACTGATTTAATTTCATTTCTTCCAAACAAGGTGACTCCTTGCCCTCTGGCCATCTGCCTGTCTTTTTGATAGGATGGTTTTCCTTGGATATTTATGCAGTAACATCTCACTATTAGCTAATATTGCCTTATTGATCTGTAGCTTGCTATTTTTCCCAGATCCTGATTAGAAACTAGATTACACCAAGGCCACAACATGTCAGTGTCTCCTCTGCATCTAGACCAACAACCACGCCGGCCAGCATTCTCCAACAGCACATTCCACAATCAGCAATGCCTCGCACCTTCTGTCTACAGAATTCAGCATCAGCAAAGTTCCAACCCAACTATATCATCAGGGCACAGAGTAGAACATGAAAGCTTGTGTCTGAAATAACAGGCACAGCCTTAACTCACTCTTTCGAGTGTGACCTGAGAAAGCTTTTTATCTTCAACCGAATCTTAGCTGTATAGCTGTCAGTAGACTCAGAGGGGCAAAGTAATTTCTTTTGTTTATGAGAGTGGGGTCTTCTCGTGGGTGACTCAAGGCCCTTCAAGGGACAAGTGCATTAGTCAGGCAATCATAGATTCAAGATTAAACACACCTACAATCACTAAATTCTGCACATGCATTGCATATCCAGTGTGAGAGATCATTGAGGCTTGGATGATGTACAGTCCGTTTGGGTGGAGGTAAATAAAGTGAGGGAAAGAGGACACTGACAGGACTATAGACCCCCAAACAGTAGCCACACTGTAAGAAATCAACAAGTAATAGGAGTGTGTAAAAAGAATAGGGCAATAACTGTGGGTGACTCTAATCTTCATAATGATCGGGTTAATCAAGTTGTAAAGAGTGGCCAACAGAATAAATTCATAGAATAGATGAAGGATTGTTTCCTAGACTAGTATAACATGGAGCTAACCAGGGAACAGGCTGTTCTGGACCTGATACTGGGTAATGACGCAGCTTTAATAAATGATCCCAGAGTGAAAGATCCCCTAGGAAGTAGTGACCATAACATCACAGCATTTAATTTTTGGTTTCAAGTGTATGTGAATTGGGTAAGAAAGAACCATGCTTACCTTATACAAAGGGAATTACAATGAAATCAGAATAGAGTTAGCTAAAGTGGACCCTACAGATAGGTTAGCAGGAAATATAGTAAGCAAGCAATGGAGGACATTTAAGAAGCTAATTCATGACTCTCAGCAAATATATATCATGGTAAGGAAGATCTGTTCTAAGAGAGTGATAAACCAACCATGGCTAATAAAGGAAGTTAAGGGAAGTATAAATTTGGAAGATAAAGTATATAAAGGAGGCAAAAGTCTGTAATATTCCTTAAGACTGGGATAAGTTCAGAATCTAGCAAAGGAGAACCAAAAAGATTTAAAGTAAATAAAATAAACTAGGGCAAACTAAGGACAAATATAAAGATTGATGATAAGAGCTTCTTTAAATATAAGAAAGAAGAGAGAGGTTCAAGTGCACATAGCCCCTTAGAAAATGAATCTGGGGAGATAGCTATAGGGAACAAGGAAATGACAGAGGAATCAAACAGATGCTTTGCACCAGTATTTATGGTGAAAGACATTTTGAATATAGCATTAATAAAAAAAGAATACAAGGGAGGATTAAGTTCTATCACTGGGGAAGTTGTGTTAGACAAACTAATGTGGCTACAGTCAGATACATCCCTGGCCCTGATGGCTTGTATCCTAGGAGCCTAAAAGAAGTAGTAACAGAGATAGTGGATGCAATTTGTTGTAATTTTCCAAAATCTTTTGGATTCTGGTTTAGTACCAGAGGATTAAAATCTGCCAAAGTGACACCTTATTCAAAAAGGGGTGGGGGGGTGTTGTGGGTAACTATAGGCTGGTTAGCCTAACATCTATTGTTTGAAATAAATATTTGAATCATTTATAAAGGAATAATACATTAGAACTACATTAGAAAAGCCATAATCTAATCAAACAGAGCCAGCACTACTTCATGAAAGGGACATTGTGTCTCACTAATTTATTCAAGTTTTGGAGGAAATCTCAACCAGACTGGATAGAGGCGAAACAGTAGACATGTTGTATTTGGACTTCAACAAGATATATCACAGAAAGATAAGTCGTAAGATGCCTATGGTGTTGGAGGTAGTATATTGGCATGGGCAGCAAATTGGCTCATGGGCAGGAAACAGCAAGTGTGGATAAGGGTTTGTTTTCATGTTGGTGACCTGCAGCCATTGAGTTTCCACAGGGAGCAGAACTGGGAATGCAAGTGTTTACCATATACAATAATGACTTTGAGGAAGGAAGCGAATGTACTATAGCCAAATTTTCAGAGTCATTGGAGAGACACAAATAGTTTAAAGAGAAATGTTGACAGGTTAAGTAAGTGGACAAAAGTTGGCAAATGGAGGAAGTGTGAAGTTGTTCATTTTGGAAAGGAGGGCAGAGTATTATTTAAATGCAGAAAACTTGCAGAAACTGCAAGACAGAAGGACTTTGGGGCCCTTGTGCATGAAACATGGAAAACTATGGTGCAGCGGGTAATCAGGAAGGCTAATGGAATATTTTCCCTTATTGCAAGGGGGTTCGAGGATAAGTGTAGGGAAGCCTTACTGTCCCTGTATAAGGTGCTAGTGAGACCACATCTGGAGTACTGAGAGTGGTCTTAATCCTCTTATTTAGGGAAAGATATCATTTAACTGGGGGCAGTTCAAAAAGGTTTCACTTGGATAATCTCCAGTATGGGCAAATTTTCTTACGAGCAAAGTCTAAACATGTTGAGACTCTATTCCTTGGACTATAGAAGAATAAGAGGTGATCTCATTGAAACATAGGGGATTCTTTAGGGGCGTGGCATGGTAATTGCTAAGTGGATGTTTCCCCTCATGGGAGAGTCCAGATCCAGAGGGCATAGTCTCAGAATAAGGGCCACCAATTTAAGACTGGGATGAAGAGAAATTTCTTCTTTCAGAGCATCGAGTATCTTTGGTACTCCTTGCACAGAGAGCTAGTGGGCAGAGTCCTTGTGTATATTTAAGGCCGAGATAGATAGATTCTGGATCGGTAGCACACAATCATAGTGATATATAGCATGGAACCAGACCCTTTGATCCAACTCGTCCAAGCCAACCAGATATCCCAAATAAATTTAGTCCCATTTGTCAGCATTCGCCCCATATCTTTCTAAACCCTTCCTATTCATTTACGCATCCATTTAATTGGCCTTTTAACTGTTGTAATTTTAAGATTCTAGGGTTATGGGGAAAACATAGGAAAGTGAATGTGAGGAGTGTCGAATCAGTCATGCTCCTGTTGAATGGCAAAGCAGGTTCAAAGGTCCAACAACCTACTGCTGTTGCTATTTCTTATGGACCTTTGGCCTTATGTATTGACCAACTGTAGATTACAAATCCTGGCAACAAGTGATCGTGACCATGACATTGATCATACACAGTTTACAGCTCTAATTTTGGTATTCTCATTTCCGTTCTTTTCATTTCCGTTGACACTTCCCCTTCTTTAGTCTTTATTTTTGCTCTTTCTTTGTCTTATTCCATTATCTTTATTTTCTTCATTTCCTCCTCATGCTCAAACTAATGGAGTTAGACTCCAAATACATGACAAAACACTCCTTAGGTGTTTGCTGAATACTAAGTAACAAAGACTCCTACAATTGCCGGATTTTTTAGAGGATACTATAGGCCCCCAGAAATTACGAGACTGTTCCAACAAGTGCCAGCAGACTCCATGACATTCACAGTTGCAGCAGGGCTCTACTTATAGCAGCACTGACCACATGTAGTCAACTTGCAACACGAATCATAAGCCATTCATAGAACAACAAGCTGTTGCCACTGAGTAACTAACTTCTGGTTGGATGTGCTGGCTTGAAAACAACGGGAATGATTGTAGTTATCACCCTGATATGCTGTGAACTGAGAAACATTGGCAATGTTGCTAGCTCCAGTCTGGAAGGATCGAATAGTATTGAAATTGAAAGTGACAGTAGCATTGATGGCTACGCACAATGCTGTCTTCATCCTACTCTATGCCGTAGGTCAAGGTGCAGAAAGAGCACAGTTCAGTAACTACCTCTCTGGAGAATTGTAGCTGGTGTGGGTAGTGCTCCTAACTAAGGTGCAGCAAGAAGAAGTTTTCTCTGAAGGTCCTTTGTGGATAAAGTCGAGCATCATCCTCCCATTCGCTCTCTGAAAAGCTTCTTTCTGCTGTCCTTGCTTCATTTTCCTGTCATGCTGTAGCCTGAGGAACTGCAACTAAAGGCTTCATGACTGACAGTAAACTTTCTGTTCAGGAATGTTTCAAATCTACATCACTACTTTCAAATGTCCGGAGCAGTCTCTTCTGACTGAAAGAACATCAGTCAAATCCTCAAACAACAATGGGCACAGCACTTCCATTTTGTTCTGCAATAGTAAAAGATTAAAAGCACCTTGTTGAAATATCCATAGTGATCCCTTCAAAAAGAGCTGATGGTATAATGAGGTATCCTTTCCATATTGTAATACACACTCAGTGCTTTTTGTTTAAGAAAGGACCTGAACAAACCCTGCAGAATTCAAACTGACAAATGAGGTGCAAAGTCTTCCCATTTTGCATGTTTCTGGCCCTTACAGGGTCACCCTCACTGTTATCCTTTCTATCATGTCGATCAGTACAGTTCACATCTGAAGTTACGGGAAGCAGCTTCCCCTTCAGTTCTTTCAGCTCTGAAGTCCCTTGGTGCTGAAACAAGCAGTGTTGTGGAGTAGAATCTTTCAGGCAGGATCATTCAAATTTATGCCTTCATATAGATATCAGTAGATTAAGATAATAATAGGTTAAAAATTTAAATCCATGTCTTAAAAGGAAGAAATTAATCTTGCTTTCTCACTACATTGTTAACGTAATTTATATGTTGGTTGATATGTTCATTGAAGTGAGATAAAGCTTTTCACTTCTTCAGCAGTGGGCATTCCCAAGTCAGGAATAACACAGGTTTATCGCTGATTAAATTTTCTCTCAAACTGCCCAAAGCTGAGCACTGACCCCAATCTCAGAGGATCACCCTCTACTGCACGACGGTCACTTTCCATTTCCACAGTTAACCTTATGGCATTTCTGCATCAGACTGCCAACACTCCAATAATTTTTCTCAAATTATGGCAGCCCTGTGTCATAAATTCACATGCACTTGGACTGAGAATGGCACAAATTCACTTAAAGTAATACCTTTGCAACCAACAGATGAGGGCACGTTCATTTTAGAAGTTTGATCTGATTTCAAACCAAGATGAAGGTCAATGCATGAACCCATGCATGACTTCACACCATGCATGACTTCTCTGGCCAGGTAGACAGTATGCTTATCATATTTTCAGTAATGTATGTATGCAGCATTTTGATTCAAAACCACACACATCTCATTAGTGCGATTTCTAAGAGTTATTTCCTTTGAACTCTGGGTTTCCTGCACTTGCAATGATACCACTGCATCATGGCCAAATTAATGAATTCAGATCTGTTCTGTTAAAGTACCATCTGTTCCATCAGAATATGTTTCTGAATCTTAAGTCTAGATTTTAATTGCCAGAGGATTTTGGTGTAGCTAAACTAAGTCTCCATCTGATGACTTCTGGTCATATTTTGCAAGAGGTAGTTAAATTCTTGGCTAGCATAAGATAAATTTTTAGACACCATTCTCCTTTCACAGACAGGATCTGCTTTGTCTTAGAATTATAGAATCCCTACAGTGTGGAAACAGGTCATTCGGCCCAACAAGTCCACACCGCCCCTTCGAAGAGCATCCCACCCAAACCTTTCCCCCTACACTTTCTCTGTAACCCTGCATTTCCCATATCTAATCCACCTAACTTACACATCTTTGGACACTACGGGCAATTTAGCATGGCCAATCCACCTAATCTGTATATTTTTGGACTGTGGGGGGAAACTGGGGCACCCGGAGGAAACCCACGCAGACACGGAGAGAATGAGCAAACTCTACACAAACAGACACCTGAGGTTGGAATCAAACCTGATTCCCTGGTGATTTAAGGCAGCAGTGCTAACTGCTGAGCCACCGTGCCACCCCGTCTTGTGTGGTAGAGGAAAACCCCCTTAGGTCACGTAAGCAATGTTATAAACAAGGTGTAATTTATTGCTGAAAGGTAACTTTGAAAAAGACTTTTCATAAGGCATTCAAAAGGATATTTACATGAATATCGATGTGCAGGGAGCAACATTATATAGGAAAAGAGAGTGATGATTGGTTGACAAGTGGCCGTTGACTGGTAGTGCCATTGCCATAAAGAATGCACAAGTTAATGATGACTGCCAGCTAACTGCCAAGTTTTGTTTAAATTTAAAATTAGGCAAGTTATCTAGTTTGTCAAGGCATTGTTCTGAGGAATGAAGATGACAATGGCAATTGCCTATGTTGCTAAGTCGAAAATGTTGCAATGTGTCTACATGTCCTTTCTGTCTGCAAAAATCAAGATCTGATATATAGACATATGTAGCTTCTAGCATAAACAGGTATTGCACAATGCAAGCCTGATTGGTAATTTTAAATTGGTTGTCAGTGTAGTTCTTAGCACACTTGGGATTATTTAGCAAACAATGTCCAATCAGGGAATAATATCTATCGTTGGACATTGTGTTTTGAGTTTTCAAATATTCTACCTATCACATAAATGAATACTGTGATACATTAACTTCAGTGCCAGTTTGTTGCTAGCTATGTGTGCCATATGTCCCGAACACTGACAGGTCACATCAAACTGCATGCCATCCCCAGCTGTTTGCAACAGACAAGGTATCGTTGTACCTAATCAGCTTGTGCCTACAAAACTAAACAACATTCTCCCAAGTTTTCTTTCCATAATTAATCTTTGTACATTTAGATATTTATTTACATTCTCCACATTATAATTTTCTTCAAGTTTCTGACTTCATGAATTCATATATTTTGGTGGTTTCACTATTCTTCCAGAATGCAGTCTCTTTGAATTTGACAGTTCATTACATCTTTGGGTAAAGGACTGTTGACCTTGATTCTGTTCATGACTCTATAAAGTCTATGAAGTGTTTCTTCATTGAAGGTCCTTCTAGACCTTTTACATCTTGCATGCCCTTCACATAGGACATAGTTTGTATTGAACTAAGAAATTGGTCCTTACCTCATCTGGAGGAACTTTACTCCCTTGAATTTCCTTCACAGAAGAATTCTTTCCAATTGAAAAAGATAATTGTCATTTAACTTAATTTGAGAGATTGAAAGACCTTCAAAGAAAACAGCTGGTCTGTTCAAACAGAGATAGTAAGAACTGCAGATGCTGGAGTCAGAGATAAAACAGTGTGGAGCTGGAGGAACACAGCAGGCCAGGCAGCATCAGAGAAGCAGGAAAGATGACATTCTGTTGAAACTTATTTGTTTACAAATCTTTGAACTAGGCAATTTCTTCTTGACCATATGCTGAATCTATGGATCAGTTATCCCAAGTCATGGTGTCTTGAATAGAGCTCTATAGAGTCAATCTTCAAAACACTTGAGCATATTTTTATTCTCAATGGCTGGCTAATCTGTGTTGAATTACACAGACTCTTCAATTCAGTTGTTGATTAGGTTTGACGCTTCAAATTGCCCAGTGCAGTTTTCCTATTGGTGAACTCAACCTGTTTGGCTCTCACGTCATGCCACCCTAGGATCACTGCTTACCTAACATGAACTTGATCACTGGTTCCGATCATTCTTCCTTGAAAAATGAAAGCTTGAAATATCTCTCTAGGGCTTCTGTTGTCTCACCATGTCTCATCAAACTCAAATCTGCAATAATGATTTGCTAGCCATGCTGTGTTGCCGTTTTAACAACTTCAGTCATTTTGCTCATTATTTTTCTCATCAGTTGTGTTTTCTTGTGAGCTTTGCAGATTTTCTTGTCTAGGCTCTCTTCAGTTTTGATAGGAATGGAAAAAGTCATCTGCCATCCTAGTCAGTTGCAGATTTCTGTCCTGTTGAGAGTAGAAATAATTCTTTTTTGGAATTGTAGATAAACTCAATGGATTATTTTTTCTCTTTTGGTTCCAAGATGAGTCAATAAATCCTAATGAAATCATCTACCAGTTGTCCCTTCTCCAGTTGTTTCTTGACATGTGGCTCCGATACTGGCTGTTCCTTGATCAGTTCTTGCCTGACTGGTATCTCCTTGAACAAAGTTGGCATAATTGGTTGTCTTCTAGAAAGATACAGGAAGACCAAAAAGACACACCTATCTTAAACAAGATGTAGTTTAGAGCATGACAGCTTAAGGGTCTTTTTAAAATACTGACAGTTCATGTAAGGGAGCTTTCTTAAATAGCTTCAATCAAAAAGATTCAAAGATTTATTTGAAAAATACACCAAAGAATTTGTACCCTTTTGTGTCTTGTTTGAAGCTTCTGGTTCTTTCAGGCATTTGGCTACCGATAACTGCAATTGGGCGATTCTTCATTTCAATTCGACTGAAAACGTTTGGCACTTAAAATTAATGGTTTCTTTTCAACAACTACTCTGAAACTTTCCTTTGTGTAACTGCCAGTGAGGCAACTGGCCTGAAATTGCACTTCCTTAAAGGTCTATTTAAATGCTTTCAGCTCACACAAGTAATGTTAATGATCCTGCTTGGGACCTGCATGCCATGCATTGCACCTACTACACGCCCACTGTCAGGCCCAAAGGAGGTGCAATTCCAGTAAAACCAGCCTAACTGTGATAACAACACAACCCATGTATAACTTGTGCTCATCTTAGACCTCTATCATCTATCTTAGCTCAATAAATATCAAGTTATAAACTACAGGATCAAGTACCATTATTTGTATTAGATATGACGTCAAATAGATTCACCAAAACAAACATATCACACTTCTCTACTGTATGGGAAGAACATGAGATCATCTGTTACATAGGCAACAGACAAAATAATCACATTTGGCAATCTCATTAAAGTTTTTGATCAATATTCACTTCAAGAACAAATGGGATACTAGTGAGTAATGTTTCAATAGTAGATACCAACTCCGAAGTGATTCTGCAGATAGCTTCATTAACAACCTGTATGTACTCCCTGAACCATGCAAATAAGGGTACATGAGTCAAGAGCTCATTTCCAACAATATCATGGTTTGTCTCCTGGCTAAATCAGTTATTGAACTTCTTCAAAAAAAAAGGATGTAACTACCAGTTCAAGTAGCAGTGAATACCATCCAATAAAACATTCAAGCATTATAATACAGCAAAAGATCCATTCATTGCCAGGTATTCTGCAGAAAGTATTTACTACTTAAAGCACAATAGAGCATTTGACCAGAGGAGACAGACCTCTCACCTGTTTGTGACAATATCAACATGAAATCCTAGGCAATCTAACACTACAGTATCAAAATCCCACATCAATGAAGGCAAAACTGTCCAGCCTTACACCAATAATGCATTCTTTGTAGGAGAAGAGGTCACCTCTTGAAAATATGCTGCAATCTAAAGAACATATCCAACATCAAACCACTGAGTCACTGAGGCACATAGTGGCTCAGTGCTTAGCACTGCTGCCTAACAATCCTAGGAGCCTGGGTTTTACTCTAGCCTCGGGTGACTGTCTGTGTGGAGTTTGCATATTCTCCCTGTGTCTGTGTAGGGTTCCTCCCACAATCCAAAGATGTACAGGTTAGGTGGAATGGCCATGCTAAATTGACCATTGTATCCAGGGATGTGCAGGCTTAGGTGGGTTAGCCATGGGAAATGCAGGGTCACAGGGATAGGTTAGGCGGTGTGGGTCTGGATGGGATGCACTTCAGAGGCTCTCTGTGGACCTGATGGGCCAAATGGGCCAAATGGCCTGTTAAACACAGTAGGGATTCTATGATTCTTTGATTCTACACTGTTTCTAATCCAACGTGGAAATTCATGCCTTAGAACAGAACTTTGAAGTACAGGTCCATACCTCAAGTTTCTATATATAGGGAACAAAACCTACAGAAAACCAATATCGACCTTCTCTCTATAATAGTGACAAGATGCATATTTTACAGAAGCCACCTTGGTTATATGACCAAATTTAAGCAGATGCTGGTGCCTCTGTTATGGTTATCTCAGATGACGCCCTATGGTTAGGTTAGTTGAATATATTACTGGTTGATTTAAAACAGTGCGCAGCCAGAGGTACCATACTTATGGTTAAAGTGATGTTGCATGTCATACTCATTTTCAAAGATCACATAGATATGAGGAAAGCATGTATTATTAGTTATCATTAATGATTCTTCTTGAGTAATAAGGTATGTTTACCATCAACATCCAATGTATAATACAGGAAATCACACTGTGAAAAGCCACTTTGAGTGCCATCATCCTACATGGTTAACAGGACTGGAATAATTTGAAGTGCCTTACAAAGTTACAATGACAGCTGACACCAAGCCAGAATACCTCTTCAAACTAAAGAAATACTTCATCAATTAATGAAGTAAAGAAACAAATTAAATAACAGGATCAGAACGGAGCTTGTCTCCATGGTGACTCATCCTACAAAATGTTGCTCAAATATGGTCACAGTTCTAAAGTCTAATGGCTCAGTCTGAATTTGCATGAATCCCAGCAATGAAACAGTTGCTCCAGTAATTCATCCTATGTCTGCAGTTGATGAAGTTTGGCTAAGCTTTTCCCTGATGGAATATTTATGAAGCTAGATGCCAATAATGGGTTTTAGCAGGTTCCTACAGATAAGATGTCTTGATTCGTCACTACATTCACTGCCCCTTTCAGTAGATAAAATAAACTAACTTTTGGAATCACCTCTACACAAAGGATTTTTCCATACACTATATCTAACATTGGCATCATACACCATATTGATGATATTCTGTTACATATTGACAGTATCCAGCTCCATAATTATCCTTGAGGGCTTACTGATCCTGAAGTCATAATGCCAGGCATGCTGGTAAAATTTTGGCCAATCTTGCAGTATTTTACATCTAGAAGTCACTCTTTCTGAATCAATACCAATCCCTCCAAACTCTTCAGCTCTAACAATCTTACCTCTTAGATTTGGCTGCTGAAGTTGCAGGGAGGAGGAGTAGAAGCTTCTGTATGAGGTACACTTGAACAGTCACAGTGCTGAAACCGGGCAGGCAAATGAAGGAGATTGGAGAGGTGAACCCTCTGATGGCTAGGGTCCCCTTCTCAAGCCAAGAGCTTTTTGAAAGGCAGGAGCCCCAAATAAACTGCTTCGATTTAGCTAGTGATCTCCCTATGTGGTGGAGAGCCAACTCAATGCACCTGGTACAAGTGCCATCATTAGGTTAACTAATCCACTTCATTTGCCACCCTATCTGTATTCAACAGGCAGTGGAGCTACTCTAAGATTTTAGAGTAGATTTGTAGCTCAGGTTGTGGATGTTGTGGTTGGTTCACTCACTGAGCTGGTTCATTGTTCCACAGGCGTTTCATTACCCTGCCGGTAATGAAACATCTGCAGAACAATGAACCAGCTCAGAGAGCCAACCAACTACAATAGTGGAGCTACTATTGCTCCCACCTTTGCTAACATTCTCTGACAGCAGCAACATGTTGGACATCCTGCCATTGTCATTTTATCAGCCATTCTGCCTCTTTGTCTGTCTTCAATAAGCTGGTAAAGTCGTGGCCTCTGCATTAAACAGAAAGTGATTGACCAGGCATACCCATTAACAGGTTACAGATCAGACACAAGTAACTTTATCTGGTTACATTTTATGAGTCAGTCCAGTGACTACCAGTATATTACTTCTTCAGAATTGACTTTGATTCTTCTGTATCATCAGCTGCAAGGACAGGCTCCATTCTGCTGGCACCATATTAGAACTGGAACAGGATGACTATGATAATATCACAGCAAAACCAAGCTATTCCTGTTGCAATGAACAAGTTTCCTTCTAAATATATAATTGTCACTCTCATTGGCATGGCTTTATTGAATCTTGATCTGGTTACTATGAGGCTTGAGGCCATTTTGCAATTATTATTTCTGCCAAGATAATGTGGCGTAGGAGCAATTACAAGTGCAAACAGCCAGTAAATAGCATTGAATTGCTTTCTGGTAACATACTAAGAGCAAAGAATTGCAGTTTGAGTTGGATCAACTGTGATAGTCATTCAAAATGTAATTAAAAAGAGTTGCATTTATATAGCATTTTTCATAATCATTGGATGCTTATAAGTGCTTTTAAAATACTTTAGTGTAGGCGTTATTAGAATGCAGGAAGCACTGCGACAAATCTATGCACAGGAAGCTCCCACAAACTGCAAAGTGATAATAACCTCATAAACTATTTTGGAATACAATCATAGAGTTGTACAGCATGGAAATAGACCCTTCGGTCCAACTTGTCCAGGCCAACCAGATATCCTAAATTAATCTAGTCCCATTTTCCAGCATTTGACTCATATCCCTCTAAGCCATTCCTATTCATGCATCTATCCAGATGCCTTTTAAATGTTGTAATTAAATATCGATTGATTGAGAAATAAATGCTGGCCAGCACACCAGGGACAATCCCCTCTTTGAAATGGTGCCATTAGATTTTTGACCGCTACCCAAGAGCCAAGTAGGAATGCAGTTTAACATTTAATCTGAAAGATGACATCTCCAAAAGTGGCACATATCCTCATGCTGCGGTAAGTATCAGTGTTAAATTTTGTGCTGAATTCCTAAAGTGGGATTTGAACCTAGAATCTTGTTACTGAGAAGTGAGAGAGCTACAAATTGAGGCACAGCTGATGAAGTTCAGAGCATGCTATGTACAGTCAAACTTGGATACTGTTTTAAAAGAGGAACTGTTCTGAAGGGTATAAAGTTCACATTATACTGGCACCACCAATTCCACTGATATCATACACAGTCTGCATGCCGGAATAACTTTTATCTTCCAGAAGGAGCACATATATCTGCACCGACTTCCTAAGGTCCTATAAATCATGTCTAACCAGATGTATAAGTTATTTATATTATGCCATAGATCTTCTTGCTTTGCAACAATGGCACCTTTTCTGTGGATACTCAATAGGGGTATGTCCTTCCTCACCAATCACTAGATAATTCAAGCCAAAAGAGGACTGGTACTAACTAACTACCTCATTAAGCTTTAGCAAATACCACAAATGAGTAGAGATAGCAAACACCACAAGGTTCCAGAAGTGGTCATTCAAGAGAGTACCACTGATATGGGCTAAATGCTAGATCTGACTTATACATGGTATTGACGATATCTAGAAACTGAATTAGGGGAGTAGATCATAAAAAGATCATAGAATCCCTACAGGAGGGAACCAGGCCATTTGGCCCATTGAGTTCACACCGACCACCCAAAGAGCATCTGATCCAGTCCACTCCCCCTACCCTGTCCCTGTAAACCTGCATTTCTCATGGTTAATCCACCTAGCCTGCACATCCCTGGACACTGTGGGCAATTTAGCATGGCCAATCCACCTAACCTGCACATCTTTGGACTGTGGGAGGAAACTAGACCATCTGCAGGAAACCCACACAGAAACGGAAAAATTGTGTAACCTCCACACAGATTGTCACCCGAGAGTGGAATTTAACCTGGGTCCCTGGTGCTGTGAGGCAGCAGTGCTAACCACTGAGCCACTGTGCCTGGTAACTAGACTTTTCCTATCATGTAAAACTTGATGAGCTGCATTGCTAAGATATTGTGAAGAAACTTCAATTAATGGAATGGAGTGGCATGGCGAGGCTTGAGTGGGGGGGGGAAGTTAAACCAGATTTAATGAATGATTAGGTGCAAAAGAAAGAAGGTCAGATGCAAGGGCCAAAATTAAGTAAAACATGCTGGGAAAGTGCTACTAGTTGCTGATCTCTTACCAAGGAATATGTGTTTAATGTGAGTAGTGGAAGAGAGAAAATAGATCAGCTTGTGGCAGTGGGCATCTCTCCAATTCCCAGAAGACAACTGAATCTGATAATGCATCTCATCCACCTGATGGGTCTTTCGGTGTTCCTTAATGACAAAATTTCACCTACAAGAAGGACCTGTTACATCTTTTTCTAGGTGGGACTAGATTAGTTTGGGATTATGTTCTGCTTTGACTGGTTGGACCAAAGGGTCTGGTTTCCATACTGTATGACTATGACTTTATGTGTTTGTCATATTCAATGGATTCATTGATCTGTGATTAGTTTTGTTTGTTGACTGATCTATGCTTACCGTGCTCGCTTGATTAACTCTGAGTGCAACCTTTGTAAGTTAAAGTAAACAGAGACTTCCAAAAAAGAAAGACTTGAAAACCCAGAACTATGAATACTTGTATAAATCTTGTGATTGCTTAGACATTTTAAGGCACTGTAAATGAACATGCAACTAATGTCATCTTGCATTGCTCTAAGGTAAAATGAGGTATTTAAAATGTACAACAAAATGGTGAATACGTTAAGTGTTTGATATTAAATAGCTAACTAGTAAAGGCTTATGAAAATGGAAATCTAGCATCAAGCTTATTTGACTGACTTCAATCTTAAATATTTTCTTTGTAACACAAACTGTCTTAAAAGAGTTTTTTGATTACCCACAAGTTGGAATTGTTCATGAGTTGATAACAACAACTACTTTGGCTTATCTGAAGACAAGCCAATTTTGATTCTGTGGTCAAGCGATCATGGGCCCAAAACTGGACATTCTGAATTGACCCAAAGCCAAAGAAATCAGGCCTTACAGAAAATTGGCCAAATCAAATTAAACAGCAGGCTGCACTGAAGAGTGGAAACCAAGATCAAAGAGGTCACAAAACTTCTGGGGGAGACAGTTAAAACCAGCCTGATGGTTCTGTGTTAGAAAAGTATAAATCAGATTTTCTGGCATTTTGACTGCCTGAAAATGTGCACTTTACACCTCCAGGCATGGCAACAGCGAAGGGTGTTGGTGCAACCCCGTTGGATGATTTGAATTCAGCTCATGAACCCATTGGCCAAAGGCCACAGAACATTATGGAAGGTCAGGGCAAGGGGTGGGGATGAGAACACGGACCTGGACACCAACCTCTCAGTGAAGACTCAACCAGGCCCGGCAGCAGAGCTCCACCCATCCGGTCAGAAAGATAGTGAGCGCAGATCCACCCTGACCCTTGCAAGGCCCGTCCTTCTGGAACAGAGCCAGCCCTATACCAGAGAGGAAGGAGACCCAGCTCAAACACTTGGATCACTGTGGGTAATATCCCTTCTCAGATGGACAGAGCTAAATAGAGATTAAATATGGTGGGAATTTGGGAAATGCTCACATGGTGTTTTTAATAAGGAATATTTTGTTAATAAAATTGAGTTGAACCACAAACCAAACTCTGTGGCCCTTTGTCTACCTCGTTGACAAAAGTATTTGGGAAAAGTGTTTTTAATACTTAAACTGGTCAAAATGTCCAAACTACAGATGGCAATTCTATTCTGCAATTGGAGTTGAACATAGCCCATAATTTACTTTGCAGTGCACAGCCGATTCATTTAAGTTTGTGGGCCTTGAAATTATTTTGCACCGTTTGAATACACAGCAATGTAATGGACCAACCTATGTCTGGCCTGTGTGGAAATGTCTAGATTGTTGCACAGCCAAGGGGACATTCTTCAGGATCGACTGTGGAAATTAAATTAGAATGGAACGTGCTGGGAAAGATAAATGTTCCAATAAGAATGAGAGCGAGAAAAGAAAGACAAAATAAGGAAAAAGCCAAAAAGAAAAAGCAGGAGGGATTTACATTAAGCACCACTCATCAGTATCAATCAGTGGGTTTGAGACATGAGCGATAGCATTGCAAATTGGTTCCACTAACTGTCTGCAGGGTCCATAAACCTCAGAAAGCAACCTCCATCCAGGTAGTTATAGAAAAGACTGCATGACAATGTTTGTACCATCTGAAATGAATCAGTATATAGCTCATCACACCAGAAAATACACAGTCCCCAGGGGCAGTCAATTAACAATATAAAGTTAAACTCTATTTAAATGCATTTGCCAATGCTCCCTTTAAAGACATTACATAATAAAGTTGTGTACAAACAGCTTCTGATTCTTTTCTCTATTAAGACACCTTTATAGATCGGTTAAACGGGTAAAACATCATTAGTCATAAGTGTCATTAATCTGAAGAAGGAAATAATTCAGACATTCTAAAAGCTTTTAATTATGAGCAATCAGTCCACATTTATTAAAATCAACTCTGTCTTGCAGAAGCAGCTTAGGCTTCAGTCACCTTTCATTTTTCCAAAAGCTATAATTAAATATATGCAAATAACCACAATCCATTTTTGGTAAGAAACCTTGGTTTGAATTATGTCAAATCAACACAGATAAACCAGGAGCAATGCGACCTGAATGAGAAGGAAGTAAAATGTGGGAAGGGATGTGGGGAGAGGTGGTACTTGAATATATGTTTTTAACGTAAAATATATCCCAAGGTTCTTTACAGATAAACATAAGGAGAACAGGAGCCGAGAAAGGAAGTGAGGTTAGGACAAGTGGGCAAAAGATCAATTGCAGACACTTTTGAGGAATTTTTATTTAAAAAAGAAAAGGAATAGCAGACAGGAATATAAAGGAAGCAGGAAAGAACTTAAACAACAAATTAGGAGGGCTAAAAGGGGGCTTGAAATGTCCTTGGCAAGTAGGATTAAGGAGAATCCCAAGGCATTTTATACATATATTGGGACTAAGACGGTACCTAGGGAAAGGGTAGGTACCCTCAAAGACAAAGGAGGGAATTAATGGGTGGAGCCAGAGGAAGTGGGTGAAATCCTTATTCAGTACTTCATACCAATATTCACAGAGAAGAAGGATATGGATGATGGTAAGTTTGGTGGGGGAAGGGTGTAGTTGATATTTCAGGACGTGTCAATGTAAAGGAAGAGGCGATGTTGGATGTCTTGAAAACATTAAGGTAGATAAGTTCCCAAGTCTGATGGGATCTATCCCAGGTTACTTAGGAAGGCAAGGGAGGAGATTTCTGGGGCCTTGACAGAGATCTTTGTATCCTCTTTAGCCATAGGCATGGTCCCAAAAGACTTGAGAATATCCAACATTGTTCCTTTGATCAAGAAGGGCAACATGGATAATCCAGGAAATAATAGGCTGGTGAGCCTTACATCAGTGGCAGGGAAATTATTGCAGAAGGTTCTTAGAGACAGGATTTACTCAGATTTTGGAAAAGAATGGACTTATTAGCGAGAGTAGGCACGGCTTTGTATGGGGAAGCTCTTGTCTAGCATATTTGATTAAGATTTTTAGGGAGTGACACAGATGATTGATGAGAATAGGATAGTGGATGTAGTCTATATGAACTCTACTAAATCATTTGACAAGGTCTTCCATGGTAGGCTGCTCCAGAAGATTAAGCCACCTGGAATTCATGCCTAGTTGGTAAGTTGGGTACAAAATTGGCTTGGTCACTGAAGACAGAGAGTAGTTGGGTAGGGGTGCTTTCTGACTGTGGTCTGTGACCAGTGGTGTGACCAATCAGCGCTAGGGCTTCTGTTCTTCAGAATATATAAAAATTATTTGGATAAGATGGTGTTGGGTGTCTGATGTAGGTGTACATGTAGATGGTCTAATTATTAAGTTTTCAGACAACAGAAAAATTGGTAGAGTTGTGGATGGTGAGGAAGGTTGTCAAAGGATACAGCAGGATATAGATCAGTTGGAAAATTGGGTACAGAAGTGGTAGATGGAGCTTAATCCAGAGAGGTGTGAGGTGATGCATTTTGGGACATTAAATGTGGGAGGGAAGCAAAGCGAGAGGGTAGGACCCTTGTGAGCATTGATATACAGATAGATCTTACAGCGCAAGTCCATAACTTCTTGTGAGTGGCAACACATGTGAATAAGGTGGTAAGAAAGGCATACGGCACGCTTGCCTTTGTCAGTTGGGGCACTGAGTATAAAAGTTAGCAAGTCATGTTGCAGCCACAGTAAACTTTAGTTCGGCCACATTTGGAACATTGTGAGCAGCTCTGGTTGCTACATTACAGGAAGGATGCGGAGGCTTTGGTGAGGGTGCAAAAAAGGTTTATCAGGATGTTGCCTGGATTAGAGTTTATTAGGTGTAAGGAGAAGTTGGACAAACTTGGATTGTTTCTGCTTGAGCACTGGATGCTGAGGGCTAACCTGATAGAGGCATATAAAATTATGAGAGGCTGGATACGGTAGATAGTCAGAGTCTTTTTCCTGGGTGGAAATAACAAATATTAGATAGCATTGGTTTAAGGTGAGAGGTGGAAAGTTTAAAGGAGATATATGAGGCAAGTTTTAGGAGGTTTGTAGACTTGTTCACTGGGCCGGTGTGTTTAGTTGCAGATGTTTCGACAGCCTGCTAGGTAACATCGTCAGTGAGGCCCCAGTGAAGCATTGGTGTTCTGTCCAGCTTGTTATTTATATGCCTCGATTTGCTCGGGTGGTTGGTATTACTTCCCGTTATGTTCTGCATAAGTTTGTACATCAGGTCCGGTTCAATGTGTTTGTTGATGGAGTTCCAGCTGGAATGCCAGGTCTCCAGGAACTCCCTGGCATGTCTCTGTTTGGCTCGTGCTATTATAGCAAGTTTTATATGCTGAGGGTAGGTAAGCTCTTGAGACTTGTTGCCAGGGTAGGTGGTAGAAGCAGATACTATAGCAACATTTAAGTGACATTTGGACAGACACATGAACAGATGGGAATACAGGTATATGGACCATGAGCAGGCACACGGGATTGCAGGCAGTTTGGAATGGTATCATGGTCAGCACGAACATGGTGGGGTGGACGGGCCTGTTCTTGCGCTGTACCGTTCCAATTTGGGGCTCCTGTGGGATTACAAATCCACAGCCAAATATGAGTGCTTAAATTTGCTAATATTAAGGCTGGCTAAGATTTTCATGCTGAATTCTGTGATATGTATTAAAAAGCAAATGGCCTTGTCAGTTGATCCAAGCTTTCTGGAAAGGGAAGATTTAACTGAGTGATTTTCAGATATTATCCAAGGCTTGGCTAGTTGCATTGGCACAAATGTTGGAGTTAATGTTAAAAGCAGGAGCTATCAAAGCAGATGTAATTGAGGTAATAGCCCAGTATTTGACGTTGGAAGAAGAAAAAGACAATCCAGACGGTAATTCGACTGAATTCATTAGAATTCAGTTGCAGCTGAATCAGCTTGAAGTGGAAGAGGTAAAATACCAAAATTAAATACCAAAATTAAAACAGAAAAGAGAATTAGCAATGTGAAAACTTAAACTTAAGGAAGCAGAAAAAGACAGAACACTTCAAAATGAGGAAAATAAATGAGCATTTATGAAGATGAAACAATAATTGAATAGGATAAAATAAGAAGCAGGAGGACGGAAAATCAAACATAGAAAGGGAATATGGTTTTAAAAAGTTGGCACAAATAATCCTTCTCATAAAGGTTTAGATCCCAATTCAAGATTTGGTGAGGAATTATTTTAAATTTGTGCAAACACTCCTGAAGTTTGAAAGAGTGTAGACTCAAGATTAATTTCTCTTCAAAAGATAGCTAAGCAGATAAACAGCAGAAAGCTGACACTGCTCGTGCAAAGCAGTCTTACTGGCAGGCCTCATGAAGTTTATGGGTCTGCTTTCTGAGGAATGATGGGATCACAAAAAAGGATTGTTCTTGGGTGCTTATGAGTTAGTCTCTAAGGTTTGTAGACAGAAATTTCAGAAACTCTTGCAGTAACGGAGACAGACTTATTTAGAATTTGACAGGATAAAGCAGAGTAACTTTCATAATTTGATGCAGCTGTTGATGGTAGAGGTCATCTATGAGATCCATCGGGAAGTAATTGTCCTGGGAGAATTTTAAAATTCACTCCCTCCATCGGAACACACCCACATAAGGGTTCTCCAGGAGGTTTCGACAACAAGACAAACAGCTGACATGGCTGATGATTGAGTTTGTACACAAGTCCAATCCTTTTAACCATCACTCTCACAGCCAAACAAGGTTGTAAGACAGGAGGAGATTGCTGGAACTTACAGGGCAAACCCATGGGACTTACTGGGGTACATGAGGTCAATGCAGCGAAAGTGACTCTGACAGAGTGTGTGATGGATGAAGTTGTACCTCTGAATTCAGCTGTCAGGCCACAAAGAAACAAGAGTGTTGATGCAGAGGAGGTGAAGAAGATATTTGAGAGTCACATGGAATTCTATTCCAAGGGAAAAGCAACTCATTTTTTCAATAAGGGAGGCTATTAAACCTACTGTTATCGTTTGGAACAAAAATTCTGTTTTCTTTTCAGATCTCTAGCATACACAGTTCTTTGTTTGATTTTATTTGTTATACTTTGGGAAATATGAGTCACCCAAACATTTTTGCTTTGGAAAAACATGACTTTTCTAGTAGAGAGCACACTGAATGCTAAAGTTTCAGTGAACAGTATTGGAAGGGACTATACTTTTGTATTGGGTGCACCTGGATGTGACCTAATGTCTGGAATGGTAACTGTAGGGGTTGGCCCATAGTTTACTGATGGATGGCGTTGATGTATCCCTGAAGACTGGTTTGGCTGGAGGGAATGTAGTGACTTATCCTCTTGTCACAAACACCAAGCAAGGTTAAGAAAACAGAACAGTTGCAGGAGAAGGGTTGGGACTTTTTTTTCCTGTGTGTAGTGACCTAAGCAATGCCTAAACAAGTCCCACCATTGGAAGTCATATTAACACCAATATCAGATATTTGGCTATCTGAAGCTATTGCTGTGAATTGGGAAAATCGAAAATAAATATTTAATATCTCTTCTCAGTTTGAGGCTCAGCAATCTAATTCAGAGCTAAGTAGCACTATTGGCTCAAAATGAGACTGTAGCAGAGGAAATTCCAGAATACTGCTACATTAAAAATAGGATTCTAGTGAGAAAATGGAGACCTCTTCACAGACTTGCAGGTGAAGAGTGGATGGTGGTTCATCAGATAGTAGTGCTGCCCAAATATTGTCAGGAGATATTCAGGATATTCCATGAAATACCTATACACAATATTAACAAAAATTCTGTGGACGCTGTAGGTTTGAAATTAAAAAGAAAGTGCTGCAGGAACTCAGCAGGTCTGGCAGCATCTACAGAGAGGGAAACAGAGTTAACATCACAATCCCATATGACTCGTCTTTGGAACTGAAGGGGTTTGGAAAAAAAGCTATGGTTTTATGCTGCATATATATGGTGGGACATATAGGGATCAAGCAGTCAATACTTTTCCTGATCAGTCACTGCTCTCAACAGAAACCTAAACAAAATGTGGGACACAGCATATTCAGCACATATTTCACAAGTTGGAATTTATGGACAATGAAGGAAAAGCAATAAACAAGGAGTGTATTTGAGTAATTAAATATGAATGTGACAAGAGGTAAATAGCAATTGAAAAGTAGATATGCAGAACCAGTAAAGTTATTTATATATAATACTATTTATGATGGAGAGGATATGGACACTGATACTAAGATTGCAAAGAATCTAAGGAATTTCCTGAAAAAGTAAAAGAAAGCAGAGTTTACGGCAGAGGCTAAAGTTGATGACATTAGTTTTCTGAACTTTGAGTTTGAGGAAGTCACAACTCATCTATACCTGAGTATCAGACAAACAGTTTGCTAACACAGAGCCAGTCGATGGTAATGTGGAAGTTACAGATCATGTTGAAATGGGCATTTACAGATGAAGAAGTTAACTGAACAAAAGAAATGTTCTTGAGGCAGGAGTTGTGGTGGTGGGGGAGTGGATGGGGAGGGTGTGAGAAGGTGTGGTGGCAGGAAATGCGAACTCCTGAGTTAACCGTGATTAGGGAAGAGAAGCTACTGCTGGTTAAAATTGAATATGTAGGAAGGGAAGAATATGGTGACAGACCCACAAAGCCGGTTAATGAATGAGCACAATATCTTTAACCACTCAAAATGCTGCAGAGACACTTAGGAGGACTAAATCAAAAGTCGTCACTGCAGATGGTGAGCTCTTCCTTTCTGGTCATTCATCTGGTTTATTTTATTCAAAAATGCTTTCATGTTGCAACTTCGTCAGTCTGTTTCTTATTTTCATTCTGCCTTGAACAGAAGCATTTGTCTGCAAAATCTTGTCCATTCTGCTCTAACTGTGCCACAATTCTTCATTTTTCTTCTGATCATCATCACAAGAACACAGAGGCAAAGAGTTTCCACTGGTGTCACCGACAGGGACAAGCAAGCTGTGTTATTGCGCTGATGGGAAAATGATGATCACCCTGATTTGCTGCGAATCCAGCCAATGCTAACTTGTAAGGCCATACTGAGTCAGGCGACACAATCATTCTATAAGGAATTCAGGGTTCTAGGATGCATGCAGTAGCCATTACACATGGGCTTCATAGGTATAGTTGCTTGTCCGACTGGTAAGGCTTCATCTTTAATTGTGGGTACAGGAGAAGCAGGGTTGCCACTCTAATTTCAACAAAAAAATTAACAAAACTGCTGTGCTGAAAATTCCTTCTCACAAGAGTGGACCTTTTTTGGATCTACCATCAACATGGCCTCAGTATCAGCTAGGTCTATTGTGCAGGTACAATTACAGGCTATACAAGGACATTCATTTTCCACCTTCAACTCACCAGCTTTATGCTAATAAGTTCAGGCCAGCAAAATGGACTAGATGGAAAAATCAGGTGGCTGCTTGAAAGCCAATTCTGTCAAAGTCTACCCCATCAGACTTCCTTTTCAAGCTGTCATTGTTTTACAAAGGCTTCAATCACAAACTCTTGGCTCTTGTAATTGATTTGATCCTGCTGTCAGAGGTCAGGTTGAATGGGCTAGCTTATGCCTGCTGGGCTCACCAGAACAGTATCGAAGCCTATAATTTCAGCAAGTGAGGAACCATTAGATTGAAGATAAAGGATTTTATTTCCATGTAATGTAAGAAGTAGTAAAATTACTTCAGGACATTTTGCTCACTTAGTGTTTGTACATGAGCTTTGCACTATTTTTATCAGCAGGCTTTCATTTTATCGACAACTTTTAATTCGGGATTTTTGTCAACCTGCAAATTATGGCCCGTATGATAAAGGAGACATTCTTTAGGGAAACCATCATACATTGCATACATATATACAAATCCTTAATTCCTGTTAGCCTTGATAAGGACTACTTACTTTCGTAAAATTCATGACCTTCAGGATCCATATAGTCAGAGCGAGATTCACCAAGAGCAGAATCATCAAGAGGAGGACAAAAAAATAAAGGCACCGCTTTCGCCAACCATAGATCCCAATTTTGTAGACATATTGGTTTTCTGAGGTCTGGATGTTGTCTCGTTGAGTCAAGTACTGTTCCTGTGTCATCTGCATAACAGAAAAGATTGTTAACAGAAAGGAAATAATGAGATGTTTCTACTGGCTCACCCACATTTCACAAAAAAACTGATGGACCCTGTGAATAAACAAATGAGTATTTTGCTTCTGTCTTGGTATTGGTGAAGACAATAGTAGAACAAATGAAGACAGGAACCTCAAGCAATTATAATCACTAGAGTAGAAGTACTGTGCAAACGAATGGGAATAAATGTGACAAGAGCTCGTGGTCTGCATCATTACTTCTCAGAGGAAATGGCTGCAGATATATTTAATGCATTGGTTATAATAATCCAAAATTCCTAGATTCTGGAAAAATCTCAGCAGATTGGAGATCATTGAGGTCTACAGTACAAACAAAAGTTCTTCGGCCCATTGAGGGCAAACTGTTCAAAAAAAAACACCTAACTATGCTAACCTCATTTTCCAGCACTTGGCCTACAACCTTATAAACATTGTCATTGCAAATGCACGTCTAAATACTACTACATGAGGCTTTTTGTCTCTACCACCCTTACATGTAGTAAGTTCCCATCTCCCTCGGTGAAAACACTTTTCCTCACATCTCCTCGAAACCACCTCCCTCCTATCTTAAGCCTACGTCACCTGATCATTATCCCCCACTATTAAGGGGAAAAGTTCTTCCTATCTAGTTTGTCTCTGCTCCTCATAATTTTATACATGACCACCAAAACCCACTTACCAATCTCCTCTGCTCCAAGAGAAACAATTCTACTCTGTCCAGTCTCTCTTCATAACTGAAACTCTAGCTCAAGTAAATATCTTCTACAACCTTGCCATTGCAGTCCATATTCCTTCCATTAATGTGGATTCTAGAAGTGTAAACAATAGTCTCTGTGACTGAACCAACATTTTACACACTTCTGGAATAACCTCCCTGGTCTTAAACTCTATACCTCACCTAATAAAGGCAAATATCCCATACGGCTTCTTAACCACTTTATCCATCCATCCTGCTACCCTAAGAGACTGGTGGACATGCGCATTGAGGTTCCTCTGATGCTTGGTGCTTTCCAGGGAAAAATCCATTCATGTTTTCATGTAGCGTCAATTATACCACCATCATTCAAGAAAGGATAGAGACAGAAAGCAGAAAACCATAACCCAGTTACTGTAATGTCTGTCATTGGGAAATTGCTAAAATTTATTACTAAGGCGGTAATAGAAAACCATTTGGAAGAACCACCATAATTTTTAAAAAGGCAAAATCATTTTTCACAAATTTATGGGATTAATTTGAGGATGTAACAAGCAGGGTAGATAAAGAGGCATTAGTAGATGTCATGCATTTTGATTTTCAAAATGCATATATTAGGGTGCCACATAAAAGGCTACTGCAGATTTTAAGGGCCAATGATAGATTTCAATGCATAGATGATTGGCTAACTAACAGGAAACAGAAGGTCAGGATAAATTGGTATTTTTCATGGTTGGTAAACTGTAGCTAATGGAGTATCTCAGGGATCTGTGTTGGAATCTCAAATTATTCACAATCTATATTCATGATTTGGATGAAGGCAGTGTCTGTATTGTAGCCAAATGTACTGATGATACAAAGATAGGTAGTAAAACAACTTATGACTAGAATACAAGTAGTGTGTAAAGAGACAGAGAAAGGTTAGGTGAGTAGTTAAAACATTTGGCAGATGATATATAACACAGGAAAATGTGAGGTTGCCAACCTGTCAACTGTGGGATGATCAGAATATGTCACCTGCCTAATAGTTTTAACCTCCGCAAATATTCGTACTAGCTGGATGTTGACTACTTCAGTTTTGCCTTTTCATTTCCATTGATTTGTCACCTTTCCTTCAAAGAATCATCATCGTGCTCCAGGCAATCTCCATTTAACAAGAACTTTCAGTTCCATCATATCCATCAAATTTAACGAACATTTGTGTTCACTCTCTCTCTTTCTCTAGAGATTCTTTTTCAAATGTTTACTCATTGATTTTAGCAGACCGTTTCCTCAGCTAATAACTCAGCAGTGATTTTCGTGCTCTGAATATTTCAGTGAAAGATCGAATTCTTCCCCATCATGGTATCTTTTTGTGAGTCAATTATGTAAGAACACTGGCTGTCTCTGCACAGGGCTTATTTAATCTTTTCATCCTCAATATCCAAAGTTTGATAGAATTGTCTGATGGCTGACGGCACCATTATCTACTTGGGTATGCATGCTGTCATTGAAACTGAACTCAACTGTGCAAGCTGCTGATTTCACAAGTCAGTTAATACCAATTAGGATAATGATGGTGGGTCTAAAGCACCATGACATGGTGCTGCATACAAAATATCTATGGTTTTCTCAAGCGGTACATTTCGTTCTGTCTACCATGTTTCGGCCCCTCATAATGTTATACCTCTCAATCATGTCCTCCCTCAGTCTCCTCTGCTCCAAAGAAAACAACCCCAGTGAATGTAAGATAACACAGTGTGGAGCTGGATGAACACAGCAGGCCAGGCAGCATCAGAGGAGCAGGAAAGTTGATGTTTCAGGTCGGCACCCTTCTTCAGAAATGGGGGAGGGGGAAGGGAGCTCTGAAATAAATAGAGAGAGCAGGGATGGGGCTGGGGAAGGTAGCTGGGATGGTCAGTGCAGGTAGGGAGTGGTGGGTATTGGTATCTAATCTCTCTTCAAAACTAAAACTCTCCAGCTCAGGCAACATCCTGGTATATCCTGTGCGCCCTCTCCAGAGCAATCACATCCTCCTATAAAGTGGATTCCAGAATTACACACAATACTCTAGTTGTGGCCTAGTCAATTTTTTATTTAGTTCCAGTATAACCTCCCTGTTCTTAAGCTCTATGCTTTGACTAATAAAGAAAGTTTGCCATAAGGTCTCTTAAACATTTTATCTACCTCTGCAGCTACATTAGGAACCAGTGGACATGCACACCAAGGACTCTCTGATCGTTGGTACTTACTGGTAAGTCCATCTACATTCAAGTCTAAATCATTTATAGAAACCACAAACAGCAAGGGCCCAACACTGAGCCTTGTGGAATCCCACTGGGCAAAAGCTTCCAGACACAAAACCACCCCTCAACTATCACCTTCTACTTCCTGCCACTCAGCCAATTCTGGATCTATCTAGTGAAATCTCCTTGGATCTGATGGGCTCTTACTTTTGCAATCAATCTCCTGTGAGGACTTTAGTGAAAAACTTACTGAAATCCAAGTAGACTACATCAATTGCATTGTCCTCATCGCCATGCCTGGTTAGCTCTACAAAAACATTCAATCAAGTTGGTCAGAAAGATCATCCCTTAATAAAACCATGCTGAGTGTTCTTGATTAATCCCTCCCCTTCAAGTGCAGATTAATTCTGTCCTACAGAATTGCTTGGTTCCCCACCACTGAGGTTAGACTGAGCAGCCTGTAGTTTCCTGGTTTATCCCTTGATCCCTTTTGGAATAATTGTACTACATTGGCTTTCCTCCAGTCCTCTGACACCTCTGCTGTGGCCAGACAGGAATTAAAAATTATTGCAGTGCCCCTACTATTTCTCTCTTGCCTGAGATATATTTCATCTGGCCCTAGAGATTTATTTACTTGTAAGCCTGCCAACTACTCTGAACCTCCTGTCTATGCTAATTTCTTTTAGTATATCACAGCCCTTCTCCCTGAGTTCTATACCTACATCATTCCCTCTCACTAGTGAACACTGACAAAAACTATACATTCAGAATTGTACCTTGGTCCTCCAGATCTCCACACAAATTACCACTATGGCCCTTAATGGGCCCTATTTTTTTGCCTAGTTGTCCTTTTACCCTTCATGTACTTGTAACATAACTTCGGATGTTCCTTTTATTTTACCTGACATTTTTCTTCCGAAGTTTCCTTTTGCACAGTTTGTACTCTTCCCAGGCTTTTCCTGTTTTGAGCCCTTAGTACCTGCTATTAGCCTTCCTTTTTCTCTTTATCCAATCTTGTTTTCCCATGATATCCAGAGTTTGGTGGATCTACAGTCCCACCTTTTATCTTTATTGGAACATGTTTGCCCTCTCGACCTATTCCCTTCTTGAATACATTCCATTGTATTCACAGAAATGCCTGTCTGTTCTGCTTACAATTCCCTGCCATTATAGCTCTGGCATTCTTCTTCCTCCTATCTTGTGCAGCATAGCCACCCATGGTTGGCTTTCCCCTGGAGGCTGAAGGGTTATCATTTTAATCCAAGGTTCTTGCCGGGGATTTTGGGAAAAGAGATCTCGTTCAAAGCACAGGTAGTTGGTCCCAAAACAAGAAAGACAAAGCTTTTCAAATCCTAAACTAAAGCCAACCCTACACAACAAGGACCTTGATCACTTAATTACAGTTCCAAGTTGACTGGGGAGACAATGGCATTCACTCAATTGATATAATCAAGGAAATGACAGAGCCCATTGGAGGGCAGTTTTCTTCTGCCTTCTGCCAGGGGAGGCAATGGCCTAGTGGTATTATTGTCGGACTGTTAATCCAGAGACCAAACAACATTCTGGGGACCTGGGTTCGAATCCTGCCATGGCAGATGGTGGAATTTGAATTCAAAAAAATCTAATGGTGACCGTGAATCAATTGTCAGGGGAAAAACCCATCTGGTTCACTAATGTCCTTTAGGGAAGGAAACTGATATCCTTACCTGGTCTGGCCTACATGTGACTCCAGGCCCACAGCAATGTGGTTGACTCTGAACTGCTCTCTGGGCAATAAATGCTGCCTAGCCAGCAATACCATCATCCCGTAAATGAATAAAGGTTAAAAAAAAGTTTATATGTTGTATAATATTCAAGATCAGGAGTCCCCATTGTTTCACAATAGCCCTTAGATGAGGGACAGGAAAACAAAATGTATTCAAACAATGCTTTCTTTCCAGGAGACCAATCAGAAAAAAGATTTAATAGCACAACCATTGGAAAACAGTCACAGGATCAGACAGAGACAGCATGGATTTACAAAAGCGAAATCATGCTTGACAAATCTACTGGAATTATTTGAGAATGGAACTAGCAGAGTTAAGGGGAGCCAGTGAATGTGGTTCGTTCGCACTTTCAGAAGTCTTCCAATGAAGTCCCACAAAGAGATTGACATGTATTACTAAAGCATATGAGGGAGTAATGACTGGTTAGCAGACAGTAAGTTTTGTCCTTGTTGGCACTGCCCCATCAAAGCGGCTATGTCTGCATCCAAACCTGGCCACCAGATATAAACTTGTCACCAACATCTTCATTTTGGAAAACCCTGGAGGACCCAGTGGAGTTCAGCCAGGATCTGGTGGCGACCTTTGCTCAGGACAATCACTCTTGCTCCCCGTAATAAAATTCTGTCCTCTCCTGTGATCTGGTCTCTCCGGGTCCAAAGAGGTTTCAGTTCTGGTTGTGAACCCCCTTTGGTTTCCCTCCATCACCACCAGCTGTTTCAGTTTTGCCAGGTCAGGATCTTTCTGCATCCAAAGTCTGATATTGTCATCTGTGACTGGAACTGTCCCCAAAAAATTTAAAACCTTTATGGACTCTTCCAGTGGGGGTACCACCGATGGTGTATCTGCCAGATGGAGGGGGATCAATACATCAGTACTTGCTACTTAACCTCCTCATGATTTTCCAACTCGTAATTATATGCATCTAGTATTACAGCTCACTGCTCTAATTTTGGCCCGAAGCTATGGGTGGTACTGCGTTGTCGTCTTTAAATAGACCTAGCAGGGGTTTGTCATAGAGATATTCGGCATGGAAACAGACCCTTCTGTCTAACTTGTCCATGCCAACCAGACATTGTATATAAATCTAGTCCCATTTGCCAGCATTTGGCCCAAAATGCTCTAAACTCTTCCTATTCATATACCCATCCAGATGCCTTTTAAATGTTGCAATTGTACCCTCCTCCACCACTTCCCCTGGCAGCTCATTGCATAGAGGCACCACCCTCTGCATGAAAACATTGCCCCTTAGGTCCCTTTTATATCTTTCCCCTCTCACCTTGAACCTATATGTTCTAGTTTTGGACTCCCCTATCACCAGGAAAAAAAACCTTGCCTATTTACACTACCCATGCCCCTCATGATTTTATAAAGCTCTGTAGAGTCAGCCCTCAGCCTGTAATGCTCCAGGGAAAATAGCCCCAGCCTATTCAGCCTCTCACTATAGCTCAAACCCTCCAACCCTGGCAACATTCTTGTAAATATTTTCACAACATCCTTCCTATAGGAGGGAGAGCAGAACTGCATGCAATACACCTTTGTGGTCTATGATTATTACAAATTTACGTCCGTAAATGTATTGTTACAACTTGACTCCGAATACGACTATCAAACCTTCCTTCGCTACCTAAGCGTATTTATGCCTTACATTAGCCAATGCCCTGGATGCACATGCTATTGGGTGTCCCTCTCCATTGGGCCACCTATGAGCCAATACTACCCTGATGCTGTACAGGGAGGCATCACATGTCAATAACAGATCTCACGTGGGATCACAGTGTGCCAACATCTTAGAAGATAATAGTTGTTCCTTCACTTCCATGAAAGCTATGGCTTGACTACATGACCACTTGCAAGGCTGGCCCTTTTTTTATGAGTTGATGCAAAGGTGTCAGGATGGAGGTCAGGTTATGTATGAACTTTTTTGCCTTCAATTTATCTTCCAACAGATGTAATCCAATCTTGATGATTCTGTAGCTCAAGCAGGTCACTTGGGGTGCCTGGTAAACATATTTTTCCTTTCTGAGGGATGGTCTTTTCTGTCTTTAGCATGTCATCCAGACAAATGGCACCACGGGGTAGACCTTGTAAAATGTTTTCCATTATCAGCTGAAAACTTGCACGGGTTGATGATATCCCAAATGGCAGAATCGTACATTGGTACAAACCCTTATGGACATTAATTGTAGCATACTTCTGGGAATCCACCTCTAACCACCATTCCAAGTATGCAAGGCTCATGCCTACCTTCATGAAGGAGAGCACTCCAAACAGCTTTGTGTATAAATCCTCTATGAGAAGGATTGGGTATTTATCCAGCTGCAAGAAACAGTTTGCCATTTGTTTCGAATCCCCATAAAGGCGAACCAACCTCTTGGCCTTCACAACTGGTACAATCGATGCCACCCATTCTGCAATTTGCACTGGTTTGATGATTTCTTCACTTTCTAACCTTCTGATTTCTACCTCTACTTTTTCCAGTAAGACAAAAGACACTGGGTGGGCCTTGCAGAATTGTGGAATTGCTTCCTGGTCACCATGCAAGGTGGCCTTAGCTCCTTTGACAGTCTCTCGAACGTCCTGGAAAACTTCTGAATATTTAATTAGGACTTCACTAAGGCAGCCATTTTCTAATTGAAAAATGTTGACCCTATCTAAGCGAATTTTTCTCAATGAATTTTGCCCCATCAAGCTTGGGCCTGAGCCTTTTACGATAGTCACTGGTAACTGAACGAGCTACTTCTCATAACAGACTGGAATCAAAATTGTACCCTTAATCTGTAAAGGTTCCTCTCCATAGGTTCTCAGTCTTACCGAGGTCTGGAGTCCAGAGTGAATTTTGTTAAAAACTGGTTCTGCTATCATTGAACTGGCCGCACTGGTATCGACTATCCATTAGATCTGGATGACAATTTAACCAAACATTTATTTTGATTGTCTCTGCTTTGGATGTTGCTAAACAATTTAATTGTTCCAAACCAGACATAGGTGGATGTTCCAGGGTGTGCGCTCTCATAGATACCAGTCTATGAATTCTCTTACTCAATTTAGGTCCAGCGACACTCTTTTGCTGTCTCGAATCTGCATACCAGCAGCAAGTACAATGGCTTGCCAGCCAGGATCCTGACTGTTTGGCTAAGATTTGGCTTTGTTTTGGGTTTTGCTGTGGGCTGACCTCATGTCCCTCTGTTTAAGATATGTCCTGAGTGAGGCTATGCAATTGCCTTCACTCAAGTAATGTTTCCCAAGCTCAGTCTTCCTGGCAAGGGTGTCTACTACCATCAGAATACCCTGCAACTCATATGCTCCACTTGCCACATTTTCCAATGTTAAAGCCAGTTGTATTGTTTGTTTGAAGTCCAGTTGGGCTTCAGCTAGTAGACACTTTTGCATGGTTCCATCATTAATGCCACTCTCATCACCACTGAAATAACTCCACAGAGGCCAGTATCCAATCACCAAGTCCACCATTTACAAGTGGAGAGTCCATGACACTGATCAAGCTCCCACGGAACCAGCTTTCAGACCTAATAGGATATCTGATAGTCCTATTTTTATATGTCAACCAGGGCTCCCTGATTGAGGCTGTTAATCTGGTCAAATCAGGGAACTCATATTCTATGAGGTCCAAGATAACAAGGTGTAGAGCTGGATGAACACAGCAGGCCAAGCAGCATCAGAGGAGCAGGAAGGCTGACGTTTCGGGCCTCGACCCTTCATCAGAAAATGGACATCGCCTTTCTCAGTACCGCCAGCATCTGCAGTTCCTGTTATCTCTCCTATGAGGTCCAGCTGGCCAAACTCGTTACAAGCATTACCGTAATTTGCAATGTTCAGTGCTTTATTTGAGGTTTCCTTCACTACAAGCTAGTTCCTGGGTGGACACTGAATTCTTCTCACTGCTTCTTGGTGCTCTGCAGAAATTTCCATATCTTTGTTAGCAGGGGCTGGGCTGCCCTTGTTTTTCACTGTAGCACTATGCTACCACCGAGCTCGCCACTTTTCTCCAGCTCCATTGGTAAGTTTAGCACTCTTACCTTATAGTAGGATCAGGTCTACACTCGGGTGAGTAAATATCATCAGACAAAAACAGAACTTGCTGGAGAAACTCAGCAGGTCTGGCAGAGTCAGTGAAGAGTTAACATTTTGAGACCTGTGACCCTTCCATTCTGAAATGTTAGCTCTGCCTTCTGTCCACAAACACAGCCAGACTTGTTAAGTTAGTCCGGCAATTTCTGGTTTTGCTTGTTTCAGATCTTCAGCACCCACAGTTCTTTGTTTTATTTGAATATCAACAGGATTTTGAACATAACTATATGGGATAGTAAGAGAGGATGTCTCCTTGGAACGCTAAGAACACAGGTTCAGGTTCCATGTGATCTGATATCTCAATGACACAGTTACTTAGAGTCATGCTCAGTAGCTATTACTCAAATAAGTTACATTTAACCATTTACTCCAATGTCAATAAATCAAGACCTTTGGTTTAAAAGAAACACTGGGTACAAATCCTTTCATAGCATTATCCAGCTTAGTGTGAACAAGAACATAAGAGATTTTCTATACTTTAAAAGAATTACAATTGCTGGTTTAGAGGACCAATAATGTTGCAACAATCATATCAGGGAGCCTGCAGTACCAATAGCTTCATAGCCATCACATCAGGCAACCCAATGCACTGAAACTTTAATCGTAATCACAGCAGGTAAACTACTGCACCAACATACTTGTAACAATCACAACAGGCAACTTGCAACTACTGGATTTTTAGGAGATAGTTTAATTGGATAACATTTGAAATAAAACTGGATTGCAGTGGAATTTTATTGATTTAGGTCGATTTAGACCACTCATTCTTTAGCTTGCTTTCTCGCTCCCATTCTTACCTCATATAGATCAGAATGAAACTGGCTCTCTGTTTAATAACAGAGACATTACATTCTGTTGAAACCTGTTGAAATCTTTAAAGTCCTTCTACCAACATCATTTTTTTAAGGTCATTGCAGAAGCTATTTACTTTTTTGAAAAGTATTTCCTAATCAGACTTGTTATGACACTCACCTCTAGAGGAAGTGGAACTTGAATGAGGGCATCCGAGCTCAAGGATAGGGACTCTAGCACAGCGCCACAAGTGCCCCCCCTAGGGACACGACCCGATATTATTTATATCAGCCTGTTCGTGGTGTTATCACACAAGTCTGGAACAGATGGAACTTGAACCTGGCTTTCCTGGCTTAAAAGTAAGGACATTACGATACTTGTATCAGAGATAAAAGGTACTGCAGATGCTGGAGAATCCGAGATAACAAGCATGGGGCTGGATGAACACAGCAGGTCAAGCAGCATCATAGGAGCAGGAAAACCCATTTTTCTGATGAAGGGTTTAGGCCCGAAACGTCAAGTTTTCCTGCTCCTATGATGCTGCTTGACCTGCTGTGTTCATCCAGCCCCATGCTTGTTATCTCACATTACGATACTTTTTTCCACAATAACTCACAGCTATTTATCTGATTTATAAGCAAAAGAAAAATTCAACCCAAGGGACATTTTAATGACAAAATACAAGAATTGGTGGATTCAGCAACTAAATTATTGCTCTTGAAAAACTGCTATAAATATCATTTAACCATTTAATCAACTGCAGGGAAATATGATTTTCAGGCCCTTCTCTTCCAGGTCCTGATCTGCCAATGTAGTCATGTTGTGCGCCGCACAGCTGTCAGCCACAGTATCAGACACTCTTGTTGGCCTTTCCTGGACGTTGCTATTCGACAAGTCAAGACATTGAAAGCATATCTACAAGATCCCAATGATCTGTTCAGTACATTAGTAAGTTTGCAGATGACACTGAAATTGCACAGCTAAGAAGGTTATCTAAGAGAACAACAGTATCAACTGGGCCAGTGGGCTGAGCAATGACAGATGGAGTTTAATTCAGATAAATGTAAGGTGTTGGCATTTTGGTAAGAAAAAACAGGCAGAGCTTACACAGTTAATGGAAGGGCCCTGGGGAGTGTTATCTAACAGAGAAACCTAAGGGTGCCAGTACATGGTTCCCTGAAAGTAGTAACACAGCTAGATAGGGTCTGAGCGCCGATTTGGTAAGTTACTAGTGTTTTCTTTTCCAATAGTCTGTTTTTTACAATTCAGAACAATGGCAATGGATGCAAGGGCAGTTGCATGCTCCTCCTGTAGGATGTGGGAGGTAAGGGTCACCACTAGTGTCGCTGCTGACTTCATCTGTGTGAGGTGCACCCAACTCCAGCTCCTTGGAAACCGCGTTAGGGAACTGGAGCTGGAGCTGGATGAACTTCGGATCATTCGGGAGGCTGAGGGGGTGATTGAGAGGAGTTACAGGGAGGTAGTCACACCTCAGGTACAGGAAAAAGGTAGATGGGTTACAGTCAGGGGACGGAAAGGGAACAGGTAGACAGTGCAGGGATCCCCTGCGGCCGTTCCCCTCAATAACAGGTATACCGTTTTGGATTCTGTTGAGGGGGACGACTTACCAGGGGTAAGCCATGGGGTCCAGGTCTCTGGCGCAGAGTCTGTCCCTGTTGCTCAGAAGGGAAGGGGGAAGAGGAGGAGAGCATTAGTCATTGGGGACTCCATAGTTAGGGGGACAGATAGGAGATTCTGTCGGAACGAGAGACACTCACTGTTGGTGTGTTGTCTCCCAGGTGCCAGGGTCCGTGATGTCTCGGATCGTGTCTTTGGGGTCCTGAAGGGAGAGGGTGACCAGCCCCAAGTCGTGGTCCACATAGGTACCAATGACATAGGTAGAAAGAGGGATAGGGATATAAGGCAGGATTTCAGGGAGCTAGGGTGGAAGCTGAGAGCTAGAACAAACAGAGTTGTTATCTCTGGTTTGTTACCCATGCCACATGATAGCGAGGCAAAGAACAAGGAGAGGTATCAGCTGAACACGTGGCTGCAGGGATGGTGCAGGAGGGAGGGTTTCAGGTATATGGATAACTGGGGCTCATTCTGGGGAAGGTGGGACCTCTACAAACAGGACGGTCTTCACTTGAACCAGAGGGGTACTAATATCCTGGGTGGGAAATTTGCTAGTGCTATTCGGGTGGATTTAAACTAGCTCAGCAGGGGCATGGGAACCTGTGGTATAGTTCCAGTACACAGGAGGATGAGAGTAGGGAGGACATGGACAGGATTTCACCATCACAGGAGTGTGCTGGCAGACAGCAAGCTGGTTTGAAGTGTATCTACTTCAACGCCAGGAGTATCTGGAATAAGGTAGGTGAGCTTGCAGCATGGATAGGTACCTGGGACTTCGATGTTGTGGCCATTTCGGAGACGTGGATAGAGCAGGGTCAGGAATGGATGTTGCTGGTTCCAGGGTTCAGATCTTTCATAAAGATCAGGGAAGGTGGTAAAAGAGGGGGAGGTGTAGCTTTGTTAGTCAAGGACAGTATAACGGTGGCTGAAAGAACTTTTGACAAGGACTCGTCTACTGAGGTGGTATGGGCTGAGGTCAGAAACAGGAGAGGAGAGGTCACACTGCTGGGAGTTTTTTATAGGCCTCCGCAAAGTTACAGGGATATGGAGGAGAGGATTGGCAAAACGATTCTGGGCAGGAGTGAAAGGAACAAGGTGGTCATTATGGGAGACTTTAACTTCCCCAACATTGACTGGAAATGCTATAACTCTAGTACGTCGGATGGATCGGTTTTTGTCCAATGTGTGCAGGAGGGTTTCCTGACACAGTATGTCGAAGGGCCGACAAGAGGGGAGGCCACACTGGATCTAGTACTTGGTAATGAACCAGGCCAGGTGTTTGATTTGGTGGTAGGTGAGCACTTTGGAGAGAGTGACCATAATTCGGTTACGTTTAGTTTAGCGATGGAAAGGGATAGGAACATGCCACTGGGTAACAGTTATAGATGGGGGAAAGGCAATTATAATGCAATTAGGCAAGACTTAGGAGGGATAGAATGGGGTAGCAAAATGCAAGGGATGGGGACAATCGAAATGTGGAGCTGGTTTAAGGAACAGATATTGCGTGTCCTTGATAGGTATGTCCCAGTCAGGCAGGGAGGAAGTGATAAGGTAAGGGAACCTTGGTTTACAAAAGAAATTGTATCTCTTGTTAAGCGGAAGAGGGAGGCTTATGTGACATTGAGACGAGATGGTTCAGATGAGGCGATGGAGTTACAGATTAGCTAGGAAGGATTTAAAGAGACAGTTAAGAAGAGCAAGGAGGGGACATGAGCAGTCATTAGCAGGTAGAATTAAGGAGAACCCTAAAGCTTTCTATAGGTATGTGGGGAATAAAAGGATGACTAGGGTAAGAATAGGGCCAGTCAAAGACAGAAGTGGGAAGTTGTGTGTGGACCCTGTGGAGATCGGAGAGGTGCTAAACAAATATTTCTCATCTGTTTTCACTCAGGAAAAGGAGAATATTGTAGAGGAGAAGACTGAGATACGGGCTATTAGACTTGAAAGGATTGAGGTTAGTAAGGAGGAGGTGTTATCAATCCTAGAAGGTGTGAAGGTAGATAAATCCCCTGGGCCGGATGGGATTTTTCCGAGGATTCTCTGGGAAGCTAGGGAGGAGATGGCGGAGCCTTTGGCCTTGATCTTTGAGTCGTC
>JAHRHZ010000289.1:30595412-30654032 GCA_024137785.1 Ginglymostoma cirratum | reverse complement strand
ACCTTGTTATCTTGGATTCTCCAGCATCTGCAGTACCTATTATATCTAAGATTCAGGGTAGTGGTGGCTTTGAAGGCAGTATGTAAGGGATTGCCATGGTGCCTGTGACACCTCAAATACTGTAGCCTGGAGTTCAAAAGTATGAGAACAACTATTTGGATAGGTGCAGTTTTCTCCAGCACTGAGGATTGGTCATTTGCAGGGAACACACTCTTCGTACAACCAATGTTTTAGCTAGTGACTTCTTTCCCTTGCAGCCCCTTGTTGTATTCCTCTAGTCACTTCCTGACCAGGATGATATTTCTGGTAAATGTCCTCCTTTCTACTCTTAGTATTAGCATAACTTTCTCCCATCTCAGGTCCCTCAGGTGGCACTTGTTTATTTATCAGGGCTTCATCTGCCCATCTCTGCCCAAGTGATGCCAACAGTTTCACATTCCTTTCGAGAGTCCTATCACTGTTTTCAAATGCAAACCTCTCAGCTCTTGCGGCAGCAACTTAGTGCTACTGGTACAGTATAATTCTCCACTTCTCAAATCTAATGACCAGTGCATCGATTAGCTCTCTCTGGCTCCCTGCTGCATTCATGCCGTTTGCACCCTGGCATGTCCCATTTTCCCCATGCATCCCAATTGAAAAACTAAAAATTGCTTGTCTGAGGCCTTTTTAATGTGTTCATCAATTAATGCAACAATTACTTAATTGGAGGTCTGTGATCATCTCAATACCCCCATACTCCCACTCCACCAACCCTTCCTTTTGAAAACTGTGTATTCCAGAGGAATTGGTATTCAGTGACACTTCCCAGGAATGCAATTTTCAATGAACAGCTATCCCTGTGATCTCTGCCATGTCTTTCAATTGAAACTTTAGCCCATGGATTGCTGGGGCTAAATGAAGACGCTCATAAGGAAACAGCTGAAAGGTCAGTCTTAGGAAGATTTCATTATATGGTAGTGATGGTGGTGAATCATCATGTCAGAAAATGTTTGGGGCTGAATTAAACAGATCACTTAATTTCCAAACTCTCACGACTGGCCAATCAGAGGCCAGCAGTTTTTCTGTATTGCCAGTGCTACCTGAAGCAGTGGCCACTGCCAGGACTGTAGCATGGCATATGAGGAAGGCATTTCAATTAGATGATAGCTAAATCTGGGGTCTGTCTGGGGTCAAGCTAGTAGGTCTCAGTAAGCAGGGGCAAGTGAACAGTTGCTGGACGAAAAACCATGACGTGGAGGAGTCCGCAGTTAGGTTGCATCTTGAGGTTGGGAGAGGCCTCCAATGGGCTGAGGATGCCCGTTTAACAGGGAGCTCCTCCATCCACCAGCACTCCATGCTGGAAAATCAGGAAATGAATGCCGATAAGGTGTGACCCTTTTTGCCATCAGTTAAATCCTAATGGATGAACACAAAGAGACCTCAATTGGCCTATGTGTCAGCAGGCTGCCATATCACCGTCCCTATCACTCAGAGGGGCAAGGGCTGGGAAGGTATATGGTGGGTACAGCATGTTTTGGATTTAATGTGGCCTTCCAGTCTACAAACCTATTGGCAGGGAAGATTAAATTCAAGTCCTAGTAAACCTTCTCTGTTCAGAGGGCAATAAAAAACACATACCATTATCATACACGGTGATCACGTACATAAAGAATTTCGGGTGCTTCACCAAGATGATACATGATTTATGTAGTTGTAAAGAAAGAAAGATAACCAAAAACTTTTGATGAAGTTGCTGTCTTACTTGTGAAGATCAAGCTGATAACTGTAGATTCAATATTCAGCCCATGGCATCGTAAATCATTCATTCTGTTTAGTTGTATAGACTACAGTGTCAAGCCCTTTACATCTCCAGCACAAAGTAAAGGTTAATTGGAAATCCTTACCAGGCTGAAGAGAATTTTTAAGAACTGGTGTATGTAAACTTTCACTCAAACAGTTCTACGTAGCAGCAACTTGGCAAAGTAAGATAAGGAAATAATTAACTCTACTTGCAAAGTCCAAATTATCTTTTCCACAGTTTCTTTTCCTCTAAAGCATGCCAGAATTTCTTTTATATAAATAACAATGCTTTCCACAATGACAATCTTCAATACAGATTTCACTGAGCTGGATGTTTTGCATTCATATCAGGCTTATTGTTTAAGTAATAGATTTCTGAACAAGAAGATGAAGTTGATTTAAAAAGTGGTGGTCGGAAGGGGAAAACTTCAATTGGATTATCTCAAAATAGCCACCTCCACTGGAGCATAGATGATTAGAATGTAAATGCCAAAGACAGCGAAGAAAAAAAATTACAAAGCTGAATTCGACAGGTGAAGTTGTATAGATTAAAAATTCCAGCAGTACAACCACTCAAGTGCTATCAGAGATTGCCAAGCTAAATAAAAGCCTGCACAATAGCAAACTTTTGGAAGACGTCACTGAAACTTTTCATGGTCATACACAGATTTCATGTTCATCAAGGGTATTGTTGGCTTTGGCTATCTTTCTGAAGCAGAACTCACAAAGTGTCAGATTTTTGACCCACTAATTGAAAAGACAAGTTGGGATCAGACTGTTGAGAGGCAGGCTTAATTTACCCTAGCGATGATGGCCCAGAGATTCCAAACGGAGGCTTCCGACTCTGTTTGGACAGAAAAAGATTTATTTACAGTTAGACGACTTTGACTGTAGAAATTCCTGTTGCCAAACAGCAGAGACCTGTCCAGGAACCATTGCAGCCATCAGCAGCAATCATATCCCCTCTTTCAGCAGCAAGTGCATGACATTCCATGTTTAAGTGTCCAGCGGTTATTTTGACAGCTATGTTTAAAGGGTGGCTATGCAAGTGTGGGGTTAGGATGGCAAGTTGGTGGTAGATGGATAGGGTGTTAGGTGGGTGAAGGGAAAAAGTGGTATGTGGTTGGGTGAAGGGGCAGAGTACCAGATAAATGAATAAGCGTCGGTTTGAGGAGCCTGATCAGGTTGTGGGAATTGCATCAGAATATACAACTCTGATCTATGCTACTGAAACAACTGGGCAGTGGAATTTCTGGAGCATCGTATTGCAAGGACACTGCGCCTCCTCCTTATATATTAATTTGGGATCAAAATCAACTTCTTAAAACAGATCAAGGGAAGAAATAACATTAAAAGCAACAAAATTACACTTATTAGGGGGTTAAATAATTATCATTCCATTGAAATTCAAAGTGTTCAATGGCTTTTTTTTCAGCCAACTGACTTTCAATTATTCACACATTGTGTACCTCGACTGGAAGCAGTCTGCAGATTAATTCATGTCAAATTACACAGTACTTTTATATTTAGTGCAACAGAACTGGTTCCACTCTATTTCCCCATATCTTCTCCCTCATCCCCCCGACCCAACCTCCATTTCCTCTTTGTTGCTTCATTTCTTATCATTTAATCTGCCAGCTCTTCTACATAGTGGTCTCTCCCAGCCATAGATTGCCACTTCCACAAAAACTAGTAAACCACTGGGGTGCCAATTCTAACCTTTGCAAAGTAACATTAAACAACAATGATCCTTACCATTTAGCTGTTCCAAAACTTATCTTGCAATATATCCTGCTCAAAAAGGATGCTGACAGTATCAACCTTGTATTTGCTTTGTGATTAGAATAATAGTAATGATATTCATGAATGAACATTTGAGCTTTTGATATATTCATTCAATTTCTAGGCATTGAGGAGTACCCAATCTGTACCTTACTAGTTAGAACTCCCGCTAACTACAACAGAGCCTGGATTCGTGTTTAAGTTGGCATGAGGAATTTTGCCTCAGTGAAGAAGCATGTTGGAATTCAGATCTGTGGGATAAAAATAGCTTAGGTTGAAATACATTGTTGAAAGAAATTCTGAGCTACACTATTTTTTTTCTGATCCAGTAATATTGAGTGGGATGCACACAGAGTAGAATATTTCTAGAGCTCATATTATTGCAAACAAGACTCTGAAATTCCACCAGTATTTATCGAATCCATCAGCTTTGCTAATCGTTTGTTCACCTCTCTCCCTTTTATAGTCTGCTGAAGTAAGAGTCCTTCATGAGTATGTTACAGCACCAAAGTCCTTTGGAATTAAACTGCAATACGTCATCTGTGCCAATTTTACTGCAGAAATAGGTAAAAATAGAAATATGCATCATTTGTCAGGCTTTATACATTTGTCTACACAACAATACTAACTATACTTCAGAAAGGAAACACATTGTTTGTAAAGTCCTTTGGGAAATCCTGAAAAAGCAAGGACTATCTTTTCCTTTTCTGAATTGAAATGTATTAGCCTTATTTTTCCAAAATCTAAATGCTCCTTAATGATGGATTTTGCAAGTTGGAATTTGCTGGGCAGTTCAGCGACAGTCAACATTTTAGGATTGGTTTGCCTATATAGCAATATCTCCCGTCTAGTGTCTGCGGACACAGACATATAGGCATAGATTTTTAAATTGCTATCTAGGTGTAAAACTAGCATTGTATATTGGCTGCCCTTCATAGAAACTGTTAGACTATCATTGCTAACAAATTCCATGAAAATCTACTTGTCTCATAATTTGGCATTCCGAACGAAGTTACAAAACAATATTTTTCATACTCTTGAATCTTAGCTCTTGTACCAAGATTCTCATTTATGTGGTGTCTTTCATGACCTCAAAATGTCCCATGTATTTAACTACCTGTGAAATATTGTCAGGAAACAGCCAGAAGGACAATGAATTTGACCCTGTAACGTCCCATAAACTGAAATCAGTTAATAATCAGACAATTTGTTTTAGTAGTATTGGCTGAGGGATAAATATTGTCCAGAATACTGGGGTGAACACCCCTGCTTTTCTTCAAATCTGCTAATGGATCTTTCATAACCAAGTCAATACAGTGTGGAGCTGGAGGAACACAGCAGATCAGGCAGCATCACAGGAGTGTGAGAGTTGACTTTTCGGGTCTGGACCCTTTACCAGGACTCCTGATAAGGGTCCAGACCCGAAATATCGACTCTCCTGCTCCTCTCATGCTGCCTGATCTACATTGTTTCTCCAGCTCCACACTGTATTGACTCTAAATCCAGCATCTGCAGTTGTTGCTATCTATGGATCTTTCACAACCATCTGTGAAGGCAAGATGGGGGGCTCCATTTATCATCTCACTTCCAGTACTGTACTGAAATATCAACTCATTTTGTGTACTAAGATCTCTGAATTAAACAGAGTTCTGCCAGCAAGCCAAAGCTGCTGATATCCCCGGCTGTTACAGCAGCTTCTTCACCCTCATCGAAACCATCAATCAAGTTTCCAGCAGACTTCTCCCTACTTTAGCTCTGAATTGGCATCCTTTTCTGGTTTCCCCCATAGTTTCCAAGATGTTCTTTCCTATAGCGTCTGCACTTAAGTTTGGTCTCTTGCTTCACTTCATTCCCACTAAACTGAAGTGAGATGAGAATAATTATCCCTGACATTGAGGCAACATTTCACTGAGTGTCCTTTCAAGATGTTCCAGTTAAACAGAAGCCAATATTAATCTGGCACACAACTCACCAGTTATTGGAGTTATACCTGGCAAAAGGGAAGAGGGTTGTGGTTTTTGGAAATCAATCATCTCATCCTTAGAACATCTCTGCAGGACTTCCTCAGTGAAGTGTCCCAGACCAACAATCCTCAGCAGCTTCATCAATGACCTTGCTTCCAACTTAAGGTCAGAAATGACAATATTCTCTGAAGACTGCACAGTGTTCGGTGTTCTTCACTATTGTCAAATATTGTAGTGGTCCTTATCTTGGTGATATGGACTATATCAAGGCTTGAGTTAATAAGTGGCAAGTGATAGTCACATCACAAAAGTTTCAGACAACCACCATCTCAAATAAGAAAGAAAGTAGACATCTCCGCTTCATATTTAATGATAGTATCATCTCTGAATCCCCCACCATTAACAGATTGGGGATTACAACTGACCAGAAAATAAACTGAATCAGACATATAAATATTGTAATGATAAGAGCAGGCTAGAAGCTGGGAATTCTGCCATGAGAATACACGTCGAGACTCCCAGAAGTTTTTCACTCTATTCAAGACACAAGTCACGAGCTTAAACACTCCCACTTGCTGCTTGATTGCACCTCCAAGAACACTCAAGAACATTGGTACCATCCAAGACAGTGTAGCCACTTTAATCAGTGCCCCATCCTGAGACTTAAATATTTACTTCCTCCAATCCCTGGTACAAAGTAGCAGCCTTGTGTGCTATTTACATCAATTCACAAACATTCTTTACATAGCAACTTTCAAATCCATGACCTCTGTCAATTGAAAGAACGAGGAGAGCAAATGCACGGGAACAACACAAATTGCAAGTTACGCTCCAAATACCACATTTACTTGGAACTGTCTCCCTAACAGCATCATTTATATATCTATATTATTCATGGAGTGCAGTGATTGAAGAAATCTGGTTAGCACTGCTTTCTCAAGGCCAATTATGAATTGGGAATGAATCCTGGTCTTTCCACTGATGCCTTCATTCCAAAAACAAACGAATAACAATTGCTGATCAGCCAACTTGCCTACCTGGCTCCGTGGAGCTGACATTATAAGTAGTCCCCTCTCCTCAGCCAGTGTTCCCATTTTAGCACAACCCATTCACGTCCCACTAACAGCCCACCTGCTGCTGAAACCCACATTCAAGTTATTTCCTCCTTGAGATTATTCTAATTTCCCTTGCTGATCTTCCCACATGGAGCAGAAATAGAGCCAATTGAATATAAATGAGATCCAGAAGTTAAAATAACCAGGTGTAGATTTCTGGAGCAGATTTTATTGTCTGTATTTGCAATACCAGCTTAACATTAAAATTGGTGGTCAGGTTTTTATTTAACAACGGCAATGGTCTCACTATTCCTTTCCTATCAAACACTGATAGATCCTCTTGGTATCATTTCCCACTACATTTCCCTTTCTCGACCTAATCCCATTTTCTTTTGTAACAGTTTCCAAAAAGTAAAGAGATCTCAATTCACTTACAACTCCTCATATGAAATTCTTGACCTTTGACCTTCTGTTCATCCCAACATTTCTGCATATACTGACTTGATTACTTCAAAGCCATTACTCTGTCTTCTTTACCTGGCCATTCCCCCTGATGAGTTCCACATCTTTGAGGGGTGCATGCTTTGAATGGCTATGGTGAGCAATTTGTTGAACCATTCATTACCCAGCTGGACCACAGAAGGCAACATTGAGTTCCTGCTTTTGTCTGCTTATTCCACATCAGAACATGCAAGGATAATGCAAAGATAGCCACTGGTTTCTTTTTTCTACCACAGTCCTTGCGATTTGCCTTCTTTCCCTACCTTGCCTCACTGTAAGGTGCACATGGTCTTCTTTGCCACTAAAATTTAAGATCAATCATCTTACGCTGCATCTCTCACTTCCATCAGCCCACCAGGCCAAATGTCCTTCAAGGATCCACCATGTTCTAGCTTTGAAGTTGCATCATTCTCTTAGTTTGTCTAATAATTTCCCTCCACGCCAGCTCCAAGTTTATTTTCTCAATGAGCCTTACCTCCTTTTCTCTCAATCCTATTCCTATTAATCGGTTGGTTACCTGTAACACACCTTTTTTCTTTAATTTTTGGATCATGGGATGAAAATGAGAAACTAGATACTGCTTCAATCAAAGGAAAAACTAAGGCTGTTTTCAGCTTGCAAAGCAAATAAACTTAACTGGTGCAAATGAAACAATGGCCTGAATTTTACCAGAAGTCAGCTAAGAAATCATTTTGTTGAATTTAATGGAGGGCTTCTCTCCATGAGGCCTAGTGAGATTTCTCACACTATTTTCCAGAGATCACTTCATTCTTTGGTATCCCATTCATGACTTGCCCGTCTGACCACAGACTGAAGTATTGATCATTACTAGCACCTCCCAGGATTTCTTAATATCGATACCAGCTTTAAAGGCCAGTCATGTACCTAAGGTCAAGCACTATCAGCCAGGAGTTACTATCTACTGTACAAGTTATGGCGAGTAACAAGAAAACAAATGCATTTCAGGGCACATAAGTTATAAGGCTGATACTTCATTGCAAATAAAAGTGCACATTCTTAAATCTATTGCTGTTTAAGGAACACACTATACGTCATAATTGTCCTTTGCCTCATCTTATCTTAGAACTCTGTCTAAGGGGCGATACCTTTTCCTCATGTCATTGCAGCTTAACATTGTCTAATTGTTCATTGGCGAACTATATCATACCAGAAATTCTTTAAATGGTTCAAAACATTTGCTTTTATTCAGTAACAGCAAAAGGAAACAATAAATAAACAAGCATAACCTGAATTTATCTCTGTGAATACACAAGACTGCTTGCCTTTCAATCAATAAATTTACAGTCAACAAGTGTCAACAATTACAGTCAACAATTAAGGCCTGTCTGGCTTGTGGCAGCTGATGCTGCAGCGTTCTAACATGCTGAAGGTGAGGTTTCTTCTACTCAATGTCCTCATCTTCGTCCTCAGAAGACTGCTGTCGTTCTCCTGGCTCAGGGAGCCTATCATATCCTTTTGTTGCTTGCTCCAGTTACGAAGAGCACAGCATACTCAGATTGTGGGGCACACTGTCCAAAGAGTAATGCATGGCTCCCCAGATTGATCAGAGCATCAGAACCTCATCTCCAACGCTGCCAACCCACATTTTCCCACAAAGTCCAGGACGTTGAGACAAGATTTTCTATGGGACTGGAAAAGTTAACTCTGTTTCACTCTCCACATATGCAGCATTACCTGATGCGTTTCTGTAACACATTCCATTTTTAATTCAGATCTCTGGCATCTACAGTATTTTGCTTTTATTGGAGGCTGTAATCCACCATTGCATTCACAAGTTTGAATTACCTAGTTTTCTAGATCATGTTCTTTTCCCAATTTACTCACTTTTCTGCTAACAACTGGATCAGTTTTCCTTTTAGTTCTGTTTTGCATAAGTTCTTCCTTGGCTTCCTGTGATGTATTTCCTACCTATGATTTACTTCTGTCCCCTGTGTTGCAACTCTAGATGCCCCAGGCCCCAAAATCCTCATGTACTTTACTTTTAAACTCTATTTAGATCCTCTGTGCTTGTACAAGCACAACATGGTGGCACAGAGGCTCAGTGGTTAGCACTGCTGCCTCACAGCACTGGGGACCTGGGCTTGATCCCAGCCTGGGGTGACTGTCTGTGTGGAGTTTGCACATTCTCTCCATGTATGTGTGGTTTTCCTCCGGGTGCTCCGGTTTCCTCCCATAGTCCAAAGATGTGCAGGTTAGGTAGATTGGCCATGCTAAATTGCCCATCGTGTCCAGGGATGTAGGCTAGGCAGATTAGCCTTGGGAAATGCAGGCTTACAAAAATAGGGTAGGGGGTTGAATTTGGGTGGGATGATCTTCAGAGAGTTGGTGTGGACTCGATAGACCAGATGGCCTTCTTCCACACTGTTGGGGTTCTTTGATAAATTGGTCGCTTGTGCCTTCATGTTAAGAAAATCTCCTATGACATACAGCTATAGTAATTGCTTACAATAGAAATGACCTTCATATAATGCTGCATAATGGTTAACCGATGTTTCACCTGTACAACACCTGAATGGCATTCCTGTAGTTTGATCTGAGTCAGAAGAATTACTTTGTGCAGCTAGTATTAGAAAGATAGGTATTGTATCTACATTGTTAGAAAGTAGCAGCATGCACGAGCACACCCACATTTCTTCACTCACTGAGCTCCATGCCTCAGCTGTAGATGTAGAAGAGACCGTAAGCAAAAACCACAGATTTGGAAATAATTTTCCCTTAAGTACTTTAAATGCATACCCTAGATAGTCGATGGTAATGATGTGGGAATACGTTACAATGCCTCAGCTGTGGAGTGGTGTTTGACACGGGTAATGAGGTAACTTCATATATTGGAATGCATATATGTCTACCTTACTGTTGCCCAAGGACTGTGCAAGTTATTTGTAGCTTTAGTGTCCGTAATGACTTCTGGAGCTGGTAATTTATACAGTACTTGGTGCATTATCATCATTCAATTCAGTAAAATTTGTGAGAGGATTATGATGTGCTGATCTTTAATCTGGAATTTAGGCACCTTTTCCAACAATTAGATTTTAATATTGAAATGTGATGTAATAAAAGAAATTATAGACATCAGTACTGTTATTAAACTGAAACTAAAGATTTTAAATTCATTAAAGTAACTCAAAGGTTGAATTCACCTTCAAATCCCATTTATACATGCCTTTTAAATATTTATGGACAATATAGTACAAATTCGCAGTATAATTTACATCAAATAATTCCTGTATTTCCAGCTCACTCTGACTCAAACTCACTCTCATTATTATCATCCTAATTATGCCACCTTCTATTTTAGTTTGGAAGGATATGAGGAATAACAATGACCAGTGGAGTAATTCTGATCAATGGGTCCTCAGCCTAAAACTTCCACTATTACACAGGACTGAATCTTAGGTATTTGTGGCTAAGTGCCAGTTGCATCGTGTTTATTGGAAGGTTTTAGGCTGCAAGGCCTAGCAAGTTTTCCCACCTGATCTTATCCAAACTTGCCTCATTGACTTCCTGTCCCAACCTTATGCTGTCCGTCACACCTAATTCTAGTCCCATCGTACCACGCACCTTCCCCAGAACAACTCACCATTGCCAGTACGTCCCAAACTGGACTGGCATTGCCGGTGTTGGCACTATGCTGAGAAGGCCATTGTGCATTCCATCAATCACTGTCAGCCTGGAGCTGCACTGCACAGCTCCTGACATTTGCCATGGACTTTCCAGGCAGGGACATAGAGGTATCGGTGGTTAAGTTGGTGTACAGATGGGATACACCCTACCTCAGGTGCAGCTGAGTAGGCCATGGCACCCTGGTCCCCATATGGGTGAGCGTAGTCTTGGCCATCTGGTTGAATGCCCAGCAGTGTGAAAGAGATCGATGACCACTTCTGCTCCACTGGGGTAAGTGCCACCATCTTCTCCACAATACCTTATACTCACTCTTTCTCTGCTTTGGCACCACAAGCCAACACATCTCATGCTTTACCACTTTCACTCATACCTGCGACAACAGCACTCACTCACTGTCACTGACCACAGCCCCGACACGAATGACCCTGCATTGGCTCCGTGCTGCCCACTCACTTGCTCCCAGCCTGCAACAAAATTAACAGTTGTGCCCCCTGTTATGGACCAGACCAGACCCCCTCAATATATATTAAGAAGGTAGCCTAGACTAGAAGGTAAATGTGAGGTGCTGTGTTCCAGATACAATTCAATTGGTCAAGTTACTCAATGTAAAGCAAAACACATTTTATTCAAACAGTAGTTAAAATACAATAAAAGAAAAATGAACTTGGAATAACAACTCTATTGTAAAACTTAACAGAATAATAGATTATTTTACTACTGACAGTAACTATTCGAATATAGTAATATCCCGTAAACACACCCTTGGAAAAAGGCAGATTCAGAAAACAGATCGCCTCACATGCAGTTCTCCATGAAGAAAGAACATCAGAAGATAATCTGAGAGAAAACTCAGAAAGACAGAGTGTAGCAGCTAGGAGACATTCACTGCTTCTAACCCTGCTGAGATCCCAGCAATAACTTCTGAAAGCTAAATAAAAATCATGGATCTGTGAGAGCTTGATCAAACCCACTCAGGCTGCTTTTATTGTTCCAACTAAAAGAAACCAAGGCCTCACTAGTTGTTTATCTTCTAATAGACTGCTCATCACCTGTTCCCTAATCTTTCTCTGAAAGAAACCAGGATAGAACACATCTCTTAAAACCACAATATCATCACACACCCACTTTCACCTCTTTTAATATCTATTTCTCTCTCATTCCAGGCCAAAATAGCCCACTGCAGGGAAGGAGGAGTCAGGAAAGTCAGGAAGTGATACGCTGCTCCACATTTGGCTCCACACTTCTTACATGAAGAGCATGCTTACTCTGACCACCCCGAGAGGCTGACTGACACTGTCCAAGCCCCTGGACTGGTGTTAGAAGGTGCCCTTGACTTACTATGCTAGGACGCCCTGACTGAAGGCTATCGCCCTTGTCTCGGCTAAGAACTGCTGACAATTGTGACAAGCCTCCAGGCTTTGTGTCTGCACTGAATGGCCCAACAATACAGCAGCATTCTGAGCCTGCTATCTCTAGCCAAAGGCAAAAATGACAAAAGGCAAGTTAAGGAAAGCTAGAGATCCTGTAAGCCTCCAGGGAGGCTCAGAGTGAGTAAGCCTTCATTATCAACTCACTGTTGTATCGTGAGAAATTCATCTTGCTGCTTGGCAAATGTGTAAAAGATGCAGTGAGTTACTCCTGATATTAAGTTAGGCCTTTCAGCACCTCTAGTGAATTCCAACACAAATGATGCCTTAAACCTAACGTTCAGGCTCCTATAAGATTCCATCCTAAATAATTTTCCACGAGTAATATTTGGCTGCAATTCATTTGCAGGACTCCATAGAATCCTCTCTCAAATGCAACTGAAATGATTTTTGGAGCCTAAACTGGGAGGGCAAGTGGTTAATGTTAGCTAAGTGGCTGACCCTCTATCATTCCACCTGGATGTTATTGCCTTCAGTTTGAACCTATCTTCTGATAGTGCTGGCTGGAACTTTAAATGCAGACTATGTCCAGGGGTGTCCTTGGGACCACAACTGTAACTTATATATACACACACGGGAATAGACCAATTAGTTCCTCAAGTTAAAAACTGAAAGAACTGTGGATGCTGTATATCAGGAACAAAAACAGAAGTTGCTGGAAAAGCTCAACAGGTCTGGCAGCATCTGTGAAGAATAATCAGTGCTAATGTTTCGGGTCGGGTGACCCTTCCTGTGAGGCCTAACCTGCTGAGCTTTTCCAGCAACTTCTGTTTTAGTTCCTCAAGTTGTTTTGCGGAATGTTCCTCCACATGTGTTCTTCCACATACCAACCATTCTAAAATGGCCTGTGTTACCTTCTTTATCTGAAATCCAGCACGAGGATCCAAGATAAGAGGAGATTATTTCCAGTGAGTTGTTTTTTTCCTCCTTAAGGGCTAGGAAGGGAGAGTTTTCTGGTCAAACCTTCAGTCTGAATCGCTGTGTTTTAATTGCTCAGTTCAGAGGGGCAATTGCTAAACCTGGAACTGCCACTATGGTTAAAAGATTTGTTGTTTGCCCAGACCAACCAGATCCCAGTCTGAAAAAGATCAAGTTTAAGCTTCGGTGGAGAACTTTCCAAATATATCATCTTCTTTCAATTAACTTTTCTTTTATCCCTAAAGTTGCTCTTTGATTTGCCAGCAGCTGTAATATTTTCTTTTTCTCTCTTTGGATTATCAGCATTCAGGCTGTGCCCGTAGACTATGTACTTTGAGATATGATCATGACTTTGAATGTTTACTCTATTGTGCTCCACAGATGCTTTCTAATGTATTGAACAGTCCCAACACTTTTTCTCTTTTTTTTAATATTATGCACATACTTCCTAGTGACTCTAGTCACAAAGGAATCTGAGGGTTTATCCTCTGAGACTTTTGTGTCCAGGCTTTGACCAGTTCAATTAACTACCAATCAACTATCCAGACACCGCTACTGACCAAATCATCATTGTTCCAAACAAATATTTTGTTTAAGTCTAATCTACATTTCCCAGAAGCAGTAAATTAACACATACAAACTGAATTTAACTAATATCAATTGCAACAAAAACCTTTGCATAGGCAGAAATCCTGGAATGTGGATTTTACACAGTTTACACATTCATAATCTATTCTCACTCGTAGGGTCACAGTGAACCATTATTCGACAAGTTCAAAATAAAAATATTCTGTTTCTACCCTGCTCCTTCAGTTCTTATTATATCTAGAGACTTGGCGAATTTTGTTTTATGATGGTCCTGATTGCGGATCATGTTGCTAGGCAATGGAATACTTTCACAAATATCATTCTGTCCCCATCAAGCACAATCAGGTCAGGCACAGAGGAAAAGCTGCCAAATGCTCTTTAAAACAATGCACCTCAAACTCAATTATTTCATGGAAGAGTTGTGATTTTTATCTAATTCATTTCAGCAATGTCCAGGGTCAAAACACTGGACAGAATTCTGGTTTGGTGTGTATATGAGGCATTCAGATTTATGTTTGTTTTGCTGTTCATTTACGGTGGCATTAGTCCTGACCATTGAGGCACAAAGATGAAAGGCAAGAGCACCCCTGCTTACAAGTTCGTATGCCAGAATAGAGAAATCTGTTTGGACATCTATTGCAATCAAAATGGAGTTTATTTGCCATTTGGCTTGAATCAGAAAACAGGTTTTGTAGACCAAATGAAGACCTGCTGGAGTTCTAGTGATAGTAATAGGCTATAAATTAGGCAATTCCCAATCTTATAATTGGCAAGATGGTCCCTGTTGTTACTATCTTTTAATGTCAAATATCATCTAATATTTCTTGGGTAGATTTGCCAGCACCAATTCTACTTGCTTGTATTAGTCTAGGCTACTATCACCATATAGGAATGGATGTACACGGGAGGTCTTAGGCAGAAGATAAGTTCTATCTTGATGACAGTATTACGTATTACTTAATAGATGGTTACATTATGTCTATGATACCTGATTATCTCTGCGCACATCAGGTTCAGCTGAAGAGTAAGTTCACATTACACATACTAAAACTTTGTCAAATCATTTGTAACAGGCAAGGGACCAGAAGCAGATCTTGCTAAGACATATTACACAATTCTGGCTAGTTTCTTCCAGGAACAGTCCTTCATGTCCCGATGGATGAAAATCTATCTTGTGACATCGGTTAACTCTTTCAGATACTAACTGTTTTATACTAGACCCAGCTACACCAACACTCGGCATCACGGTAAAGGTTTTGCATAGTCTTACAAGGATGCAACCTTCACCTACATCAAACAAGGCCAAGTGTTTAAGGCCAGGGCAAGGGATTACAATTTACACTGCCAAAATTTCCATTGTCCCTGATCTAATAGTACCAATTGTAGTACAAGCTAAAGAATGGTGATAGCATCAGTACTGATTAACACTTCATTTTTTTAGATTGACTAAGAGACCATACAGCAGCCTCACCTGTAAAGGAGGTTCAGGGCAATACTTTCTCCTTAGTGTTTACAACAAAGTGCAATCTTCATCTAAGACATGATCAGGTGCCTGTCATTAGCTTGCCAAAGAGTGTACCTCACCAATCTCCATTGTAATCCTTATAAATACATATACTACCATGTCTACGTGGTCAGAGGGCACTCATGGTATCCTTTTGGAAACACTTAGTTCGACTTTCATACAAGAACCCTAAGGAACTAAATGGTGCAATTTTTTGATCATATTTTGCAAAGAGAAATCTCAGAGTGCCAACTGAACATCTTGAAGCTCTTGCTTTTTATTTCAGGTGCTTATCCAATTCCATAAATATCGTCTGTGATGCCATATATCACACTAATGCAGAACAGATGTATCTCTGCATGCTTTTAATGTGGATTGGTATGTGCAAATTGTCCAGCTTTATGAGCTCTGAGCTGGAGTGTGGAAACTAGTTCTGAGCACCACACTTGAGGGACAATCTGAATGCACAGAATGTGCAAAAATGATGCATCAGAATGGTCACAAGGATAAGGAATTTGAGTTATATTGATAGATTGGAGAATCAGGGTTGTTAAAGTTAAAGATAATATTAAAAGTATGATTGGTTAGAGGTGTTCAAAACAGGAGGTGCCTAGACAGACCAAATAAGGGAAACACGTTCCTGTTGGTGGAAGGATTAAGAATCAGAGGAAACCAATTTATTCACTGATGATTAGTAAAAGAAGCAACGGTGACATGAGTAAAAACCTTTTTACACAGTTAGGATCTGGAATGCTTTCAGCTAATGAAAGTATCAAGTCTGCTAGCTTCTACCCACCTTGATAATAGTGTGCTTTGATCAAGTATATTTATTCTCGAAAGTCAATTACTTTGGAAAATTTGGCTGGCACAGAGATCATTGTGCACAGCCTCTACAATTTGCTACTCTGGAATAGCCAGCATGAATTTTAAGAACTTCCTTTCTTTATTGCTTTTGCCACACAAGTGGCAACACAAATGCTGCTATCACTGTTACATTATCATAAAATCCACTATCTCAATAAACTGTGGCACCCATCTTTCCGCAGGGGCTGCCCGCTCCCTGAATCTGACCCATTCCCTGCTATGAAGCTCAACCACTGACTTTAACTGGATATGTCTCTTGGACGCCACCTCTTCATTGCTATCTCCTCCAAAATCTCTTCTGAGGTCACTCTACGCTACCTCAGGATGCTAGTATTGGATGTTGCAACAAAAAAAAAATCAGCCCTTAGCCTCCCTGAAATTCTCAAGAACTTGTTAAATTCGGATTTAGATTATTCTCTAGAAGTTAAGCCTGTTGATTAAGAATTTGGGCTGAATCTGATCGCTGGCTGCAGAAATGGTAAGAAACCCACTTCAAAGAGCCCCAATGATTAAAAACCAATCAGGCATTAGTTTGGTTAGCATTGAGGTTTACCAGGTCCTGCAAAAGGTGGATATGTCCCACCTCCGAGCCCTGGCAGTCAAGCAGAGGGTCAGTATGAACAGCCTCACTGAGAATGATGGTGTTGCATTACGCCCAGAACATGAAGCAGACATGGAATCCTGGAATCCTGGAATCCAGGTAAGTACAGGGACCTTACAAGGATCAATCAAACATGTCCTGGCAAACAGCAGAAAGGGAATGGGTCAGTTTTAGGGACGATGGAGTGTCTTTTTAAATGAGTGTCCATTGCCACTGGTCCATTGCCCTCCAACGAACAAAAGGTGCCTGAGTAGGAGGAACTCCATCTCTACTACCCAAAGGTTATTTGTACTCTATTGACATGCCATGCCAACTCACTCTGCTGCTGGTAAATCATTTATTTGCTCCTTAAGGGCATCAACTAGCCTCCAGGTGGAAAGGCCATCCTTGCATTTTTCCCTGGGACTTAACTGGTAGGATTCAGAAAAACAGGTTTTCCAGCCTACACCTTCTGGCCCTGTAATACAGTGCTACTCCCCACCTCCCAGCATGATGTGGAGATGCCGATGTTGCACTGGGGTGGACAAAATCAGAAGTCAAACAACACCAGGTTATAGTTCAACAGGTTTATTCGAAATCACAAGCTTTCCTAATACTGCTCCTTCGTCAGGTGAAGTCTTGATGAAGGAGCAGTGCTCCAAAAGCTTGTGTTTTCAAATAAACATGTTGAACTATAACCTGGTGTCATGTGACTTCTGACTTTGACCACCTAGTGTGTTCTTGAGAGTATATTAAATGCCACTGGTAAATATCTCTTTAATGGATGATAAATATTAATTAAATGTTAATCACAACTGTGGTCTCAAATGGAAACAATTTGAAGTGCTCAATCTCATTTTTGCTTGTGGACAATAGTTTGTTGTCATTTTTAAAATGTCATACATTTATTTCTTCTCTTGTTTCCCTCTGTCTGAATTCAATCTCACTATTTCTCTTTCTGTACCTTATTTAATACTGATTTCACAAACTCTAACTAACGCTCCTCAATCTTTACTTTGTTTCTATTTCAAATCTTAGGTCCCATTGGTTAGGGAGGTAAAGTTTTGGTCCCAATAATCATTGAGGACCCAGATACTCCGTTGCCCTTCTTACATTTTTAACACCTCACAGTTCTAATGTGTTATGGTGCAAAAAAAAATCAGTTTAAGACAACAGATAAAATAAATTAATGTAACTGAGCATGCTCTGCTTTTTTATGTCTCATGATCAATATGTCACAACCTTTAAGAAGGATGCTAATGATATCAGCAATACATTATACCATACCTGAGGGTATAAACGTTTCACATTCTATCTTACCTCAGGTCAATTGAAGCATGTCACCCTAGTGGAAGTATGCTCCTCTGTTGTAACTGACAACTTAATGTTAGCTCAGATATTTATGTGCCAGGGACTATATTTGTTTATACCCAATAGCTAGATGTAATAAATGTCTTTTCATTTTTTAATACCACAATATCCATGTCAAATTTCTCAAGTTTTGGAATGAAAAGTGTGTATTGTTACAACAGGCAAAACACTCTGGTGGAGGCAAACTCACAGCATTTTTCAGAATCCTGTGGCAACACGGGCTGCATGTGTGATGAAGCCTTTTCATATTGCCCCTCCCCTAACATTTAATCTGAATCATTAATATAAGAGGAAAGTAATACACACAATAAAGTACGTTTCTACTAGTAGGAAGAGAGAAAAAAAAATTCTGGAACAAAAGTTTGTCTCTCTTATACTTGGTATTTCCTCTCACTGATATTAGGATATCAACAAGTTGAAAAATTCTGAAACGCTTTGTTTTCAGAATCTCAGTGCGCTATATCTGTGAATTGGCTAAAGTGTACATTTCTAATGAAAATTAAGTTAGGCACAAATATGGAAAGAAATTATAAGCTCATATGAACATGTAAATCTGAGACTGACAAATTACATTTAATATTTGCAAGTAAATTAGTTACTTTCTGTGATAACTTGAATACCCTGAGGAGAGAAAGTCGACTAGGATTAATAATTAGCGTACAGAGAGGATACAGCATTTGCCCTCTGTGTGTGAGTCATTGAATATGGGGTTGGAGGCAGACCTTCCCCAAGGGAGAAATGCAGATACATTAAACATAAATTTAACTTAATTTTAATAAATAACAGGGCTAAATGGCATTTCACTAGTGTAAAGATGATAGAACAAGTTGATAATATTGTGGGCACACCATTGAGAGTTTCAACTAATGCTGGACTACATAATGATAACCAATAAGTCGCGAGTTAAGGTATTCAGATACAAAATATAGAAAGGCTATGCAAGTCTGGATGGTGCCTTCACAAGCATGCAAATGTTCGCAAGAAAGTTTTTTTTAATGGTCATCGTAACTATGCATATTTATGCATGGATTTTTATATGAAACATTTATATCATGGATTGTGGGTGGAGGTTGTTTATTCTCACAGAGAAATCATCTTGCACAGTATAATGAAAAGCAGAACAGTGCCTTCCTTTATGTCTCACTCCAGAGACTCAGAAAAAATTAAAACCAGGCACAGCTACAAGCCGCCCCAAAGCGAGTTGAATTTTCTCCCCTTCAAAACAAACTAGCCCCTCCTGAAGGGCCTCCTTAAAAGCTGAAAATTGTTAAGAAGCCATCTAATTTTAGAACAACTCGATGGCAACAAGAAGTTCTGAAGTTATTTTCTATATCTACGTTTTCATTTGTTGATTCTCCCTGACAGCTGTTGCTTCTCAGCCATATACTGTTCACTATTTAAACATGTTATAAAGTCACTAATTGGAAGCAGACCAAATCTTTTAAGTTTTTGTAACAGGAGCAAAGCAACACACAAGCAGAAATAAAGGCAATCCAACAAAAGGATTAACAAGGAGCAGGACGTGTAAAGTAAGAGGATTTGTTTGTACCTTACCTCTCTGTCTTTTAATCTGTCAAGAGACGGCCTGGGTGTGTCAGGAATATCTAACAGTGAAGTGTTTAACCAACAACAGCTGTACTGGGCTGGGCTGTACTGTACTGTACTGGGTTGGGCTAGGCTGGACTGGCAGGCAGACTCAAAATTTTCCAACAGATCATCCCGAGCCAAGTGCAACCGCAGGCCTGAAGAATTTTCAGAGTCCTGTGTATAGCATAAGCAACTGCTGACTGAGAAATCATTCCATGACTAAATTCTGCTCAGGCCTGACAGTATTATTTACCTAGCTTTCTGGTCGCCTTCCGAGAGGACAGCAAGTGAAGGCACCAGAATTGATTAAAACTCTCTTCTATACTCAAAGTAAAATTATTCTTTTAAAAAATGAACTGGGTAGTCAGATCATTCATGTCACCCCAGCTCTGTTTTCTTAAAAGATTGTTTGAAGTAATGCAAGTCTACATGCTCTCATAGGAGGCAGCTGAGTAAGTCACTATAAACATTATTAAGCCATTACGAGTGCTTTATAGGAAATTATTTGCCCATGATCCTATTTCTTAAATGATTTGAATTATTATTTCAGGAATATTATCACTTCAGTGTATCCCCTTGGTGCCCATTGCTCTGTCATCCATTCACTTCTGCTACTGTTAAGTGCTTACAATATCTGAATTATTGTATCTTATTGTGATCAACGATGATGCAAAGGATCTCTGCATAATAAATTTCTGAGCTTCGTAGGAGAAATATTCTCTCTCGCATAAAAATCCATGAGAGGAATTTTATGGAGAGGACTAAAATAAGGTGAATGTCAGAAAATACCGTGATCAATTAGGCTTATAATAAAAACAGAAAATTGTGGAAGTACTCAACAAGTCTGTGGATAGAGTGAAAGATTTGTCTGCAGGTTTCGGGACTCTGATTTGGGGCCTGATGGAAAGCCCATATCTCATACTTGCTGGAAGCAAGACCAACAGAGTGGTGTTCCTGAAGCAGCATCCCAATTGCTGACCTCTAAGGATGCCAATCCATTAAGAGTCAGGACAAGCTCCCGACCTGTAAGCCAATCTAGCAGCTATACAGCATCAGCAACCCCAAAAGGAGAGGCGAGTGCTGTGGAGGCAGGCCCATGGCTGTGAGGGCACTTCAACATTAAATGTCCTTGCTGGCCTCAACAACAAACAGGTAACCAGCATGTAGACTGGCAGATGATTTGGGTTAGAGGGATTCACCATCTGTTGAGTCCAGTTCACAGTCTTACTCAAATGCAGTGACCTTTCCATAGCACAGAGTGTCCAGCTCCAAAGCCCTACCAGTCTGTCTCAGGGTGCCTTCAGCCAGCTGGCATCCTCTATACATAATCCTGCTGTGACAAACCAACAAAGAGGTGGAAACATTGCCTCTAATTGCAGATTCAAAGTTAGCTGGATGCCCATATCCATGAGGCATGTAACCAATCCATTGCCTACTCTACCCTGTGAAAGAATCCCAATGACATGAATGCATTGGGAAATCACGCATTGCCCACTACCTTCTGGCCTCCTGCCATCTCCACGCCCACCATACTGGAGTTAGGAAATTTCAGCCCAGTGTTCTAGGTCTATGACCACTCCGATGGTCAAACATGAAATGTCTGTTTCTCATTCCGTCAATGCTGCCTAATTATTTTCACATCCCCTGTTTTCTTTTTCAGATTTCGGATTTCAGATACACTGTGAGAGACAGCATGGAATCAGTGATGGTTCCAAACACTTCCACAGGTAGTGTATAATTGTATCATTCAAACAGGGAACCCATTGCCATTCAAGCCTGGGATGTGTATAATGGAATGTTGACATCACCACTCTCTCTCATACTGCAATGGCACAAAGTGCTGCCTCTTTCAGTTTTAAGACTATCCGACAGGATGGACAAGCATTTCAGGGTAATTTAGTGATCTGCATGAGCCCAAAGCATTGAAGGCCAACTGATGGAGGATATACGAAAAGGAGTCCTTCCAACCTGCTGCCTATCACTTCCCAACACTCAGATACCGTATGCTGAACATAGTCTTAAAAACTGCCTAACATCGGCATGATGTGATGTTGCTGTCCTGTTTCATTCACTGCTGCTTTGTCCTGAACAATGAAGAGTTTCTGTAAAGTGTAGATACTTCAAGGTGGGATCAGCCAAAGATACCACACTGCAATAACATGGATTTAAAAAAAAGCACTTATTCAACAGCAGAAAAGTTGAAGGAGTGCAGAAATAAACAGGTTCACACTGACTGAGGATTGCCGCCAGCCAACAAAAGGGTAACACAATGAAAGGAAGTCCAAGCCCAACTCTTTCATCCTGGAGGCAAGTTTCCATCAGTTCTTGTTTGGCATCTTAATAGCGCATAGCTCTATTACACTTTCTTCAGTGTCACTCCTGTCACAACCTCATCCATGGGCAATTGCTGTTGGTTCTTCCTTTCCCCTGTGTCCAAAACATTCCCTCCTATTTGGCTCCTGTTCTGAAGGGCGCAGCATGCCAGAATGATGCAACATATCCATCCTAGACAGTACTGCAAAATCCCACTGGAGTTGGCCAGGTATTAAAATCTGATTATAAGGAGGCATGTGGTCTGTTCAGCAATGACCCTAGTGGAATCATGGACAGCACTTTATATCTTTGTATTGCATTGGTCTGAGGTTTCATGAAGGTATCACCAATTATATTTGGAGGGGGCAGCCCAAGTTTCCCAGCAGCCAACCTTGCCTGGCCTGAGGAACTTGGAAGGAGGCAGAAACATTTAAGTTCTCTGGTATGCACACATCATAACAGCTCCCAGGACATCTTGTCAATATCTGGCACCATCAGTCATAAATGAGCTGGATATTGACAAATGTTGGCAACAGAATGCTCTCTAAGGTAGGTGAATACAGTCTATAAAGCTGAACCCTTGGGGCAAGTCAACAATGTTGGAGAATCCCACTGCTCAGGCTGCTTGACATTCCTGGCCATGGGAGAAGGATACAAACTGACTGTAATATAAATAAAATGGTATTGTTGACATCTTGGATGCATTGATGTGCCAAAGATTGGGAGATATTACACAGGTTCCCTGTTGGTCCTTCTGATATGCCACTAACTTAAAATTCAGGATGAATGTAACCTTGACGGATTCCTTGGAATGATATCCTGCTCCTTGGCAACAATGATTCAGGATATCTCTAAACTCTGCCTGCTCTGGTTTACTGAGAGTTGTAGATAATGAAGGTGATGCCAGTAGGCGTGAGATCTGGGCATTCTCCATTGTGTCATTTGGGGCTTTTCTCCTGCTCCTTCTCCCTCTGAAGGCTGTGTGTCAGCCATTGGAGGTTGCTGTTCTCGCTGGGCCTTGTGACAATGATGTAATCACTCTTTTTGATGCTGCCATCTGATTCCTAACATTGCCATAGAACCATAAACCCCTACAGTGTGGAAACTGGCCATTTGGCCCAACAAGTCCACACCACCCCTCTGAACAGCATCCCACCCAGACCCGTTCCCCTACCCCTGCGTTTCCCATGTCTAAACCACCTGATCTAGACATCCCTGGGCACTATGGGCAATTTAGCATGGCCAGTCCACATACCCTGCACATCTTTGGACTGTGGGAGGAAAACGGAGTACCCGGAGAAAAGCCACACAGACTCGGGGAGAATGTGCAAACTCCACACAGACAGTCGCCCGAGGCTGGAATCGAACCCAGGTTGCTGGGACTGTGAGGCAGCAGTGCTAACCACTGAGCCACCATGCTGACCCTGAGCACATGTTTTCTATCTAAGATACATTAACCAATATTCTATGGAAAATGTCAGCAATGTACATCATAACAATCAAAGTTGTCAGAATTGAACGTCATATCAGTCACAGTACTCCTGATCTCTCATATCACATTCTGTTGTAATCCCAGCTGATATCAGTCGACATCATGATCCAATGACAAAAGGCCTGTGACAGTCTTTACGAAGTATCAACGTGCTCTCAAGATTTGAAAAACTTTCTTTGAAAGATTGTATTTGCTGTGTGAATGAAATGATAAGACAGCTTATTTAATAAACAGATACCGCAAGTGTTCAATGTAGTAGAGAGAAGGTGCTTCAAGTCAGGCATTGACCTTCGGAATTCAGCTTGGCTTTATATGAGGGTAATGATATATAGTACTCTTTCAAGAGAAAGATAAGGAAGCCATTGAATAAAGGAAATTTTTACCACCTCACTCAATGGCCAGACTGATAAATCTCCCAGCTGGAAAATTGGATCGGAATTTGAATAGGGGCTTGATTTTTCTCACCTTAGATATTAAGGACTGAACATAAGCCCACTCTGACGTGCAGTTTGTTTCTGTTCTGAAGCATTAAGGCAACTGCTTCTTTTTTTTTTAAAGAAAGAAGCTTGTACGGGGAAAGCAACTCATTAAGCTCCACAGCATTTCTCCCGAATAACACACTGGAACATTTCTGCAATGCGTCGCCAGGCAATGTCTACGGTCAACAGTGATTTAAAAATCACAGTAAATTTTTTCAAAAAACAAAAATGACTGCTTGAAATTGAACCTTCAAGGTTCAGTAGCCCATAATGAAGAAATTTCTTTCAACTGGCAGAGGTAGTGCTGGGGAAGCTTCCATACAGTGTACAGCAACTGACCTCTGTTTCCCCGAAACACATACAGTCAAAACAGAAATAAACCACAGTGCAAGGGTTGATCACCAGACAATTTAAAAGCAATATTACATTTCCTGGTGGTATTCTTCACAAGTCAGGCAATGGGATCTTTGCTGGGCTGGCCTTTCAAAAACTAAAAAAACGGAGAAATGCAAATAGAAACAGCAGACATAATGGCTCCAATGGACCTGCTGTAAAATAGCAAAGCAAGATAGTGCATCAAAATCTATATAAAAATTTAAGAAAAATCTACTACTTGAAGATTTGGCCTCCACTTTCACAAATTTTCCCTAAATTCATTGCAGTGTTTTTTCTTTAGTTTTATTAGCATACTATACTGTCAGAACTATTTCAGACAGGACAGGAAATAAAGAAACATATGGAATAAACTGTGCGATATTAGGCAAATGAAACTCACAAGAGAACGAATATCAAATATGCAGTCATCACACTGGGTGTTGACAATCAGATGTTCACTTGGCCTCCAGCAGAGTATACATTTAACTCCCTTTGATGGGTATATTCCTTTAGAAACCAAGGGCTAAATTTTCCCCAGTGGGTTGCAATCCTGACATTGCCCTCAAATTTACATTGGGAAACTGGAGATGCTTGATGCAGGACATTTGTCTTGATCTTGTCAGAGGCAGCCAATTAAGAAGCCACTTCCAAGAATCTGGTCCAATTACTGACAGTGGGAAACAGATCAGGGAAATAGGACCCTAATAGGAGAGCCCGAAGTGGAACTCAACCAGCAGTCTCTCCAGGATGGGCATATGTCACCAAGGTAAGCGGAAGACTTTGAGAAGCCACTTCAAAACAAAGGCTCTCTCTGCAGCAATGTCTGAAATCAAACATCATGGCGGAATCACAGGGTTTTTTTTTAAATCATTCATATGATGTGGGCGTTGCTGGCTGGCCAGCATTCATTGCCCATCCCTGGTTGCTATTGAGAAGATTGTGGTGAGCTGCCTTCTTGAACCTTTGCAGTCCACCTGCTGTGGGTTGACCCACAATGCCATTAGGGAGGGAATTCTTGGATATTGACCCAGTGACAGCGAAGGAGTGGTGATATATTTCCAAGTCAGGATGGTGAGTGACTTGGAGAGGGAACTTGCAGGTAGTGGTGTTCCCATGTATTTCCTGGCCTTGTCATTCTAGATGGGAGTTGTAATGGGTCTGGAAGGTGCTATCTGAAGATGTTTGGTGAATTTCTGCAGTGCATCTTGTAGATATTACACAGTGCTGCTGAGCATCAATGATGTAGGGAATGGATGTTTGTGGAAGTGGTGCCAATCAAGCAAGCTGCTTTGTTCTGGATGGTGACAAGCTTCCTGAGTGTTGATGGAGCTGCACCCATCCAGGCAAGTCGGGGTATGAGGTTGTAGACGTGCTCACTGAGTCAGTGGATTTGGTTGCAAACGTTTTGTCACCCTGCTAGGTAACATCATCAGTGCACCTCCAGTGAAGTGTCGGTGTTCTGTCCCGTTTGTTATTTATATGCCTCAATTTGTTGGGGTATTTGTACCACTTCTGGTTCTGTTTCTCAGGGGTTTATACACTGGGTCTAATTTAATGTGTTTGTTGATGGAGTTCCTGTTAGAATACCAGGCCTCCAGGAATTCCCTGGCGTCTCTCTGTTTGGCCTGTGCAATCTGGTTGCATTATTCCAGTCAAATTCGCGTCCTTTGTTGTCTGTGTGTGGTAAGACAAGTGAAAATTGGTCGTGCCTCTTGGTGCTAGTAGGTGTTCGTGTATCTGTATTGTCAATTTTCTTTGGTTTGGCCTATGTAGTGTTTCTCACAGTCCTTGCATGGCATTTTATACATTACATTGGTTTTGCTGTTTTTGGGCATGGGATCCTTTACGTTTATCAGTAACTGTTGTAGGGTGGTTGTTGGTTTGTGGGCTACCCTGATAGCTGGGGGTCTGAGTAGTCTTGTGGTCATCTCTGAATGTGGCAGTATTTTGTCACATTCCTGATTGTGCCTTGTAGATGGTGGACAGACTTTGGGGAATCAGGAGATGAGTTGCTTGCTGCAGTATTCCTAGCCTCTAACCTGCTCACATAGCCATGGTATTTATATGGTGAATCCAGTTGAGTTTCTGGTCAACGATAACCCCAAGGATGTTGATAGCAGGGAACTCAGTGATGGTAACACCATTGAATGTCAAGTGGCGGTGGTTAGATTGACTCTTATCGGAGATGGTCATTGCCTGGCATTTGTGTGGCATGAATGTTACTTGTCACTTATCAGCCCAAGTCTGGATATTGCCTAGATTTTGTTGCATTTGAACATGGACTGCTCCACTATCTGAGGAGTCATGAATGGTACTTAACATTGTTTGTCAAGGATTGCACATCGCAACTTTTGACCTTTTGATGGAAGGAAGGTCATTGATGAAGCAGCTGAAGATGGTTTGGCCTAAGACACTACCCTAAGGAACTCCTGCAGAGATGTCCTGGGGCTGAGATGTCTGACCTTCAATAACCACAACCAGCTTCCTACATGCCAATGGAGAGATACCCCTGATATACATTTATTCCAGTTTTTCTATAGCACCTTGATGCCACACTCAGTTGATGTCAAAGGCTGTCACCCTCAACTCACCTCTGTAATTCAGCTCTTTTGTCCATATTTGAAACAAAACCACAATGAGGTCAGGTGCTTACTGGCCCTGGTGGAACACAAACTAGGCATCACTGGGCAGGTTGTTTCATAGCAACGTTGATGGCATCTTTTATCACTTTACTGAAAAGAGAGTAGACTGATGGGGTGGTAATTGGCCGGTTTGGATTTGTCCAGCTGTCAGGTCATCTGTAGCTGAGGCCATTGCATCCTCAGGATTCTAAGTGGGGATGATTGACAAGAGCACCTACAGCCTTCTCCAAGTAACTGAACAATTACAAACTCAGTGAGGGAAGTGTGGGGGCAGGATTTTGTCTATCATGCAGTGCTATTAAAATGCCCCAAATTAAAGGGTCCAATTGGCTATCCACTGTCAAATGATAGCTTCTGCCCCATTGACCAATCCTGCCAAAGAAGTGGTCAGAGGCAGGAACATGTTAGGGACCCAATCTAATCCACTGGTTTGGAACTTCGATTCTAGTCTAGCCTCCTTCCCTACCTCTGGGGGAACTAGAAAAATGAGACAGTGACAGTGAAAGAATGGTATTTTACTTGAGAGCTAGGGTGGTGTATAACTTATAACTTATTGGGTAATTTGCAGTTGATGGTGTACCCATTTGTATTTCAGCTTTATCTCTCAGCGATAGGGAAGGTGGGTTTGGTAAGCACTGTCGAAGGAGCCTGGGTGAGTTACGGCAGTGCTTTCTGTGTGTACTATACACTATTAGCATTGTGATCTCATTATGGAGAGAGTGACTGTTTAAGATAGTGGATGGAAAACTGATCAAGTGGGCTCCTTCACCCTAAATAGTATACACCTCCTTGCATGCTGTAGGAGCTGCACTCATCCTGGCAAGTAAAGAAATATTACAACATGTAATTTGTGGCATGTGGTTGGAGGACAGAGTCTTAGATGTCAGGAGATGAGTTAATCACTAGTGAGTTCACAGATCTTGATCTGCATTTTTAGACACAACATTCAGAGGGCTAATCTAGTTAAGTTTCTGGTCTATAGTAACCTCCAGGCTGTTGATAATGGGTGATTCCGTAATTATAATGCCACTGAATTTGAGAGGGAGATAGTTAGCTTCCCTTTCATGGAGATAGTCATTGCATGGCACTTGTTACTTATCAGATCAAGCCTGACTGATGTTCAGCAATCACTGTGTATGCATATAGAGAACGTCATTTTAAGAGGAGTTGTAACGGTCATGGAACAGTACCCAATCACAGCAAAATCTTCTCTTTTGACCTTATGATTGATGAAGGTAGTTCGGAGTTGGTTGTAATAGACCCACGTCATCCAGATGTAGTCATCAAAATGTAGACGGTCAAGGAAATTTTTTATAGAAGCTTTTTAGGTATTATGGGGAATAGATAGGTAAAGAAAAGCTTTCCATGCATTAGGGAGGCGTGGAATGGAGAACACGGTCCAAATGTTAGAGTCAGACCTTGCAGGTGCAAACATAGGAAGTACATCGACACAAAAAGCGTGCAGAAGTTCGTACCTCTTAATAAATAATCTAGCATAAATCAGCATTTTCATAACATTGAATCTATTGATGCAAGCTTGGTATTACCCTAAGTTATTAAAGGATATGCGGTAGTGATGAAAACATTCTTGCTGCAATTGTACAGCATCTTGGTAGGACCACACCTGGAATATTGTGCAGTTTCAGTGTCCTTATCTGGAGGAAGGATGTTCTGGCTTTGAAGGGAGTGCAACAAAGGTTTACCAAACTGATTCCTGGAAGGGTATTTTTTTCTAAGCCAGGAATATAAAATTCTATTGGTCACCATGGGAAATGGCAGGATAAAATTCAGGTTACATGCAAGTAATGGAAAAAAGCATGCTGGATTAGTGCCCTCTGTAATATAACATATAAAATTCTAGCTGCGACAGCCATGTAAAACCTGCTACAACATATTTCAGAATACTAAAGTTAACATTTATCCCTGGTCATGAAAACAGGGTCCATCTTATATTTTCATATCTCTATTCCAGGCAACTCCACTCATTTTCTTTTATTTATGAAATCCAAGTTATGAGATGCTATTGTATTACTGAGTCAAATCTTATGACTGGCTGGTATGAGCTGTGTCCCTTCCCTGCCTGTCATCGCAAGAGAAAAGTAGAAAAACAATTATACATCACCTGAGTATATAGATCAGAATTATTTTTCATACTTGACAATAATATTGATGTTTTAATATGAATATCACAATAAATAACATTGGGTTTAAGTTATTGCAACTGAAATTACATCACTTAAGAGCTCAGATGTTGATCAAGCATTCGTCAGTCATCTTAACATGGCCTACATGTGACTCCAGACCCACAGCAGTGCGGTTGACTCTGAACTGCTCTCTGGGCAATTAGGGATGGACAATAAATACTGCCTAGTGAGAGACGTCCTCGATCCGTTAATGAATAAAAGGAAAAGATCTTGTGTTTACATGCACTTTTTACTTTTTGTATCGTGCAACCAGAGTAAAGACTACAAGAAAGTAATGAGAATGCTTTGTGAACAGAATATCGAATTCAGAAACAGAGCATAGATTTAGCAGCAATCTAAATATAAACATTCAATGGCATTTCAAATTTAGCGTCAGGTCATCCATAAAGGATTGGATGTCCCTTGAAGATGAAAATCATCTTTATAGAGTTTATTGATAACTATTTTACAAGGGCAAGCTTTCCAAAACCCCAGGAATCATGTAGGTCCATTTATTTACTTATCCTGGAATGAAAACAAACACTGGGACTTTGAAATATTGACTAATGAAATGCATGCAGTTAGGCCACCCAAGATGTTGACCAAGAATTGCAAATGGGAATATTTTCAATGCTTTCAATTAGACAGTAAGATTACACAACTGACTCTATACAACAATTGCAGATTTCATCCTTACATGGAGTTCCGGAAATCAAAAAAATTAAGGTATAGGTTTGCAGGTAGGAATGCAAGTGATGGCCACTCCAGTGTAATGCATCCATGAAGGTAGATCGAGTCGACAATTTTCCTTATCTCAGCTTAATTTAATCATTTTTGGCTCACCTAACGGTAGCACAAGAGAATGCCATTTCCTGGCTAATGTATATTTGTATTTGTACTTAAATGCAAGTCTAGGACTTTAACTCAGAGCTCACTTGTGCTCATTTAACAGAATAGCATAAAAATGGTACCTGGGTGTTAGGAAGAGCATGTTCCAGCACGTATCTCTATAAATGATGAAATGTACGCAAAGATTGACTCCAATTATATCTGCTATTGCTTGGCCATTGGAATTGTAAACATGGTGACAAGATAAAATTGTTCTAAAAGAAGAAGTTTAGAAACAATGAAAATATTTTTTCTAAGACAGGAAGATAAAATTCTATTGGTCACCATGGGAAATGGCAGGATAAAATTCAGATTACGTGCAAATAATGGAAAAAAACATGCTGGATGTTAGGAGGCTAAAATCCCTATTTATGAAATTGGAGGATGATATCCAAATTGCTTATTATTTAAAAGTGATAGTATTTTCTATTAAAAAAAAGGTCTTTCTGCATATTTGATAGTTTTCCGTGCAGGCAGGCAGGTTTTCATCAAGGCTGGGGACTTAGGAGAGTTGCAAGGCACTAAGCATGATTTAAAACTTTCTAAAACAGACAACACAGGCAGGTTGGTATACCGTAGAAGGGAGCACGTATGGAATCAACAGTATTTATCAAACATGCCACTCAAACTGTTACAGTTCATTCACCACAATTAAACAGAATTAATTATAAACTTCTAAATTCTGAGCAATCAGTGGAAGTAAAGGAGACACCTTGTACAACAAATGCTGATTTGTTTGTGGATGAAAGTCATGAGGAGAAAGTGTAGTAGATCAGAACTGGATAATAGTAATGTAAGCGATCATAACACACATAACAAAGATTTCACATCCATAGGCCAATCATCCACATTGAGTAGCTGAATGACAGATATTCCAAAGTGATCCATTAATGGAGAGCTGCAACAATTGTGATACAAACAGGCGAAGCTACTGGTAAGCTACTGACGGGCAAGAAACGAAATCCAAGGACAGGCGAATGGAGTGTAAATAGTAGAAAGCAAGAAACACAGTGCAAGTACTGATAGAAAGTGGCTTTCGAGTAAGAATGTAATCATGTATTAGAGTTAGAGCCTCCAACATTGCAAGCATAAGATGTCACAGTAAAGTTCCAGCAAATATAAAAGTGGAAGTAGGGATCATAACTGTTACAAGCTACATCACTAGAAGTCATCATCACTATCAAGATTTAAAAGTGACTACTTTTAATCCTGAGGATAATGATAAGAGAAGATGAACAAAGTGAGCTATATAATTGGAAAGAGTTTGGAGTTTATTTTTAAGTATTAGATAAGGGTCAACCAACATGTGAATTTGTTTGTAAAAACGTCACATATTTTCTTAAAAACGTAAAACATTGCTAGTTGCTAAGGCCTTAGAAGAGCAACTAGCTGACTGTGTGATTCTCACATAGTCAGAAGATTAGTCTAAAAAATAACAATTTACTTCATTTGGCCATATGTTCATGGGAATGTACGTACAATGACATGTAACTTACATTTCCATAGGGTGATACTGTTCCCAAGAGAAAGGTTAGTTAAAATGACCAGGGAGGCAACAGATGCAAAAAAAAAAGGATAACTACAGAAACTAAACCAATACATACATGATTCTTCCAGAGTACAATCATTTTTGTTGAGATCAATTGTATTACAATTGGGTTGTATTTAACCAAAAGCCAGTCCTGCAATGATTTATCATCGTAAATGGAGACTTTTAGGTATTTTGCACATTGATTGTTTATGATTTTGTGGAGCTTGACAATTGCACAATTAATAAAATTAAAGTAGAATTTAAAATTTGGAATCTCGCTGTGAGCCTTTTAAATACATAGATGTAGATATTGGACAATGTAGGCTGGGGCAACTTTCAAAGAACAACCCTATTTAGAGAGGTCAAAGAAAAATTGTATTTTACGTGAAGATCAGACAAAGCAACTGCACAGCTTGCAAACATTTTCAGAGAGATCCTGAGCAATGGGTACACTGAAGATAGTGTATCCATTGAATGTTATGCTTGATAATTATTCCTTGTGGGATCATGTAGGAAAAGTCTGAAAGAAAAAGGTTACAGATTTTTGTTGGTTTGCAACAAAAGCTGGAAATGAAATTTCTAAAACAGAATGGGTGGATACAAGCCATCCACTGCCAAATGATTTCGGTAAAGGTAGTATATACACAAAAAAAAAATTCCTGGGGGAATTCAAGAGGAGGATCTCTCTCATTTTGTACTGCTTAGCATAGATTGTGAACAATTCTGATATAATTTGTTTTTCAAATTTTGGTTATACATATTGTTGCAGCCAAGTGAGGAGGGGGAAGTCAGCTTTCCTCTTTTTAAGTCATCCTTAGTTGGTCACAATAAATATTCTTTAATTTTTTAGGACACAGCTATCACACTTCCATTAAAGTGCAGTTCAGCAGAAAGTGAACAGACTAATTACCAAGGTTTTCTTAAGTGGAAGAGGAATTTTATTAGCTATTAACCTATTAACAAAAAACAAAATCAAACACACACACACACATGAAAACAGTTGATAAGTTTGAAAAGAAAAGCTGACTGCGTGCAAGTCTAGTACTAACAGGAGATAAAAGCAGATGCAGTTTAACATTTGTAAGGTCATCGAGCCATGACAGTGAAAGCTGAGTCCATAAATTTAGCTGTTGTCTTATTCCCTCAGCAGTAGTGAAATCTGGAGAATCCTGGAGTTCTTAGTGATTGCCTCTTTTCCCAAGTTGCTTCTTTCACTTTCTGCTGTGCTAAGAAAGGTACTAAAATAGGGTTTGTTTGTATATTTCTGTGTCTAGCTCAATTACCTTTCTCAGCGGAATATTCCTTTCATCTCTCAATGATGCAAATTTCTTGATGCCAACTCAGTTATTTGGTTTCACTTGGCTTTGTAAGAAATAGTAATTTCAGTGCAGCCAGTTTGTGTCCAGGGTTTGCCTGCAATTGCCTCAGCCTCTGATCAGCTGATCACTGCAGTCTTTTCAATATTTGTCCTTTTCTAAAAAAAAAACAAATTTTAGTTCATGAAAGTCTCTCTGCGAAGACGATAAAAGTTGACTCAATAGTCTGTCTATCCTTATTGTAACAATTTAAACTTATTTATTTATAAGGAAGAGGAGGCAACTTGTTAATTGTAAATTAATTGAACTTAACTGTACAAAATTGTTGAGTGTTGAATGAAGATTCATTTGTGCCCCTACATAAAGAATCAAAGGCTGTTAGTGGTACATAGGTAATGGCCCTATTTAAGGGCCAAACAGTTTGGGTTTAGGTCTTACCCATTTTCAAGGTGTGTTATAACATGTTTAAGCAAAATAACCAAAATAATTTAAAAGGATCAGACTGAAACTATGCTGGTTGTGTGAGGATGTCCATGTGCAAACATCACTATCTTTCTTGACTTGGCTTTATATATTAGGTCTGATAAAATAAAGTGTTATGAAATAAACAACAAAATGACAACAATGGGATAAATGGACTATGCAAGTATTCACAAACAACTTAATTAAAAAGTTAATTCCTTCTCTTATTGGACAGGTACAACATTTAGAAAGATCCACTTTCTTTTAAAACACTCCTTCTTCAATTAAGTCATGTGCAATGAGATGGGAGACGGTACTGTGTCCTTTGTAACTCAAAATTATCACTGATAGTATCTCAGCGAATTCTGAAGATGCAAGTGTCCAGTGAACAGGTGGGATTTAGAGATTGCTGTAACATTGAATTGTTGTTTATGTTAAATGCATGAAAAGCAACTCAAAGCACAACTGAAGTTTAGGTACTCTGCAAACAGAAATTTCTGGCTTGCTCATAATCAATTCTATTTGTACCTGAACTATAGGGAAAAGAACAAAACGATTTAAAACAAATGTAACTGCACAATCTAAATTTCATTTTCATAACTATCTGGCTCAGATGTCCAAAATGGCTGTGAAAAATTCAGATGATGGTCATAATGACATTGTACATTTCTTGTCATTTTAGTTCTGCCTACCTTTTGCTAAAACAAAATCTGAACAGAATTTAGTTAGAGGCACATGTCTAGTGGAACCAGAAGTGGGGTCCTCTTCTCCTTTACGTTGGGACGCAGCATGTGCACAATTGCATTTAAAATTTAAACAACTGACATCAGGCCTGGAGTCAGGTGTGATCACGGTGCAGGGCAGGTCTTCACTGACGGATCCCACTGTCAACTGATGAGGGAGTACGTACAGATGAGCAATCAAATAGTCTCCTGGGCAAATAAAGAGGCTCTCTTCATGGCCATATCTTGTCTGTCCACCTTTATTCTGACAGTACCTTCCCATCTGACTAAGCTAATCTGCTCAGATACCACAAAGGAGGTGAGCAATTGTGGGGTCACCCAAATATCCTGGGCATTGTGTTGGGTCTCATAGCCAGTATCCAATATATCTTTAAGGGGCATACTCATGGGTATTATCACCATGTCATGGCATGTGACCTGTTGATATAAAGATTCTGTCTTCATCTTACTGTATCCTTTTGCATCATGATATGCTGAAGGAAGCATGTGCAACAATTTAATTGCTAAACTTTAACTCAGAGCACCTTATACATTCCCCAGCTACTGAGACTGGTTTTGACAGGTGAGGCCCTCACACTCAGAGGACTGCTGGGGGACAGGACCCTGTTGAACCCCATGAAGATTCTCGGCTCACAACTGCAGGAAGCCTGCTGCAGATGCAGCAAACAGTAGGGAAAGGAAAGGTGGAGATGCCCTTGTGGGGTGGCAGATTACATTGTTTCAGATGTAGTTCTGGAAGAAAGACTGGCAGGGGTTGGTAGACATTAAAAAGCAGGCCATGAAGGTCTGATGATGGGACCGTTGTCATATTGGTACTTCACATGGGGCAAATTAAGATTATGTAAAGTCATCTATTACATTCCTCACAACGGTTCTCTCCATACTCATTATGGAGAGTAAAGGCTCATATACATTTGAGGTCTCCTCCACAGGCTCATCCTACTCATCCTCTCCTAAGGAAGAATGCTGCAACTCACTTTCACCCTGTTGTGACATTGTATGGCATATGGCAAAACCTGACTATTCATGATCCCTTCTGTGATACATACTGCACAGCTCCTTCAGACAGGAAAAGTGCATTTTCAGTGTGGATTGCTTAACACTGACTCTGGTGGAGGTTTGAGTTACACTGTCCTACCACACCATGGGGATGCCTCACTACCACCTCAACCAGGTCCAGAGGAGGTTAGCCTCTTCATCTGGGAGACAACCGTCAATCTGGACGGAGCTCTCTAAGATCTCCAACAAATGAGTGTTAAACGTGTGAACCTAGGAAATGTGCATCAGCTTGCATGATTCTTTGCCTATGTTCACAAATGAGTAGAATGTTCAAAGAGAAAGGCTTTGTGATTTACGAATAGTGCTAGCTGATCGGAGGGAACTTGAATGTTTGTAAAGTTGCAGTCGATGACCATGTTGCACACTAGGACAAAAAAGAAAGGCCACATGGTTATTCCATCAGTGGAGAATTTGATGAATTCATTGCCATTCCAGAAGAGGTATTAGGTCACCTCCTTTATGTAGCTATGTTGGCAGCCTGAGAAATGCTGCATGCATCACCCATGGTGCCTGGAAAACAATTGTTGCTGAAACATGGAGTAATGCAGTCACCCAGAGGGTTCCTGTCAAATTCATCAGACTACAGGCTTTGCTACAGGATCCTACATATCGCTGTGGTGACTCCCTGATACAGCCTCAGCCATTTCTGGGATTGCTTCTTTAGAGAGGCGGAGATGGACTGGCGGTATTATCACTAGACTATTAATTGAGAAACACAGAGCATGTTTTGCTGACCCAAGTTCAAATCCTGCCAATGGCAGGTGGTGGAATTTGACGCAGTAAAGAGAAATCCAGAATTAAGAATCTACTAATGACCATGAATCCATTGTTGAGTGTCAGAAAAACCAATCTAGCTCACTAATGTCCTTCAGGGAAACAAATCTGCCATCCTCACCTGGTCTGGTCTGGCCTATATGTGACTGCAGACCCACAGCAATCTGGCTGAGTCTCATATCCCTTCTGAACTAGTCTAGCAAACCCTTCAGTTGGATTGATTGCAATGAAATCTCAACAGGAAAATAAAATTAGACTGACTACCTGGCATCAACTTAGGCACCAGAAAAGACAATGGCAGAAACAGTACTGTCAACCCTGCAAAGTCCTTCTCACTAACATCTGCGGGCAAGTGCCAAAAGTGGGAGAGCTGTCTCACAGAATAGTCAAGCAACAACCTGACATAGTGATACTCATGGAATCGTACCTTACAGACAATGTCCCAGACACCACCGTCACCAACCCTGGATATATTCTGTCCCACTGGCAGGACAGACCCAGCACAGGTGGAAGCACAATGGTATACAGTCAGGATAGAGTTGCCCTGGGAGTCCTCATCATTAACTCTGGATCCCATGAAGTCCCATGGCATCATGTGAAACAAGGGCAAGGAAACTTCCTGCTGATTACCAAGTACCATCTCCCTTGGCTGATGAATCACTACTTCTCCATGTTGAACGCCACTTACAGGAAGCACTAAGAGTGACAAGGACACAAATGTATTCTATTAGGGGATTTCAGTGTCAACCACCACCAAGAGTAGCCCAGCAGCAGTACTACAGATCTAGATAGTCTGGTCCTAAAGGATATAGCTGCTAGACTGGGTCTGCGGCGGGTGGTGAAGGAACAAACAAGAGGGAAAAACATACTTGACCTCATCCTTATCAATCCGTCAGTTGCAGATGTATCTGTCCATGGCTGTATCAGTAAGACTGACCACCACACAGTCCTTGTGGAGACAAAGTCCCGCCTTCATTTTAAAGTACCCTCATCCTGTTATGTGGCACTGTCACCGTACTAAATGATGCAGGATTTTGAACAAATCTAGCAACTCAAGATTAAGCATTCATGATGGGCTGTTGGCCATCTATAGCAGCAGAATTGTACTCCAGCACAATCTGCAACCTCATGGCCAAACATATCCCCCACCCAATCAATGCTGTCAAGCCAGGGGATCAACCCTCATTCAATGGAGAGTGCAAGAGGGCATGTCAAGAGCTGCACCGGACATATCTGGAAAGGAGGTGTTCACCTGGTGAAGCTACCAAACACAATTGCCTGCGTGCCAACAGCATAAGCAGCAAGTGATAGACATAGCTAAGTGATCCCACAACCAACAGATCAGACTTAAGCTCTGCAACTACTGCTACATGCAGTCGTGAATGTTGGTGGACAATTAAACAACTCACTGGAGGGTCCACAAAATATCTGCATCCTCAATGACGGAGGAGCCCAAAACATCAGCAAAAGAGAAGGCTGAAGCATTCATAGCAATCTCCAGCCAGATGTGCTGAGTTAATGATTTATCTTGGCTCCTCCAGTGGTCCCCAGCATTACAGATACCAGTCTTCAGCCAATTCGTTCGCTCAATAACACATCAAGAAACAGTTGGAGGCATCAGATAATGCACATTCTTTGGGCCCTAACAACTGTCTGGCAAAAGACTGAGTTGCACCTGCTCAGCAAAAACTAGCTCAGTGGAGCTACTTTGGCCCTGGTGGAAAACACTCAGCTCCTGACTCATTACAGCCTTGGTTGGAAGATGAGCGAATAAAGCCAAATTCCAGATGTAAGGTGAGAGTGACACCCCTTGATATCAAGGTCACATTTGAGCAAGTGCAGCATCAAGGAGCCCTAGCAAAACTGGATTCATTACATATTGGGGGCAAACTCTCCTCTGGTTGGAGTCATACCTGGCACATTGGAAGATGGTTGTGGTTTTTGGATGTCAGTCATCCCAGCTCCAGGACACATCTGCAGGAGTTCCTCAGGGTAACGTCCTAGGCTCAAGCATATTCTGCTGCTTCACCAATGACCTTCCCATCATCATTAGGTCAGAAGTGGGGATGTCCACCAATAAATGCAGAATGTTTGGCATCATTCATGATTTCTCAGATACCAAAGCAGTCCATATCCAAATACAACAAGATCTGGAGAATATCTAGGCTTGGGCTGACAGGCTTGGGCTGACAAGTGGTAAGTAACATTCATGAGCGACACAAATGCCAGGCTATGCCCATCTACAGTAAGAGACAAACTAAGTACCATGCCTTGAGATTCAAAGTTGTCACCATCATTGAACCCCACCCCGCCCCTCACTATCAACTTCCTTGGGGTTACTATTGACTAGAAACTGAGCTGGACTCACCATACAGACACAGTGGCTACATCATCAGATCAGAGGCTAGGAATACTGCAGGGAGTAACTCACCTCCTGACTCCCCAGAGTCTCTCCTCAATCTTTAAGGCACAAGTCAGGAGTGTGACGGAATACTCCCCAGTTGCCTGGATGGGTGCAGCTCCAAAAACACTCAAGAAGCTTGTCATTATCTAGAACAAAGCAACCTGCTTAAATGGCACCACGTCCACAAGCATCCTTTCCCCCCACCAGCAACACTTAGTAGCAGCAGTGTGTGCAATCTACAAGCTGCAGATATTCACCCAAGATCCTCAGACAGCACCTTCCAAACCCACGACCACTTCCATCCAGAAGAACAAGGGCAGCAAATTCATGGGGACACCACCACCTGCAAGTTCCCTCCCAAGTCACTCACCACCCTGACTTGGAAAAATATCGCTCTTCCTTCACTATTGTTGGGTCAAAATTCAACAACATTGTGGGTAAACTACAGAACATGGACTGCAGTGATTCAAGAAGACAGCTCACTACCACTTTAAGGGCAAGTAGGGGCAGGCAATAAATGCTGGTCAGCCAAGTCCCACAAATGAATTAAGGAAAAAAAAATGCAGGTAGTCGGTTCGCGTCCTGAAAACACAGAGATGGCCTATGGCCCATGTTGTACAATGCCTTCATTGGAAGCCTGTCTGCTGCCTTTGATTGTGATTTTTCAGCCATATCTGTATGGATAGAGGCAGCAAGAAGGGGTTTGAGGCTGGCAGATTGATAGGTATGACAGCATGAAGTGGAGTATCTGGAGGTTAACTTCAAGCTGAGGGTGCCAGGACTCTGAGGCATTGAACAACATGAGAGATTAGTGATGTGATGGGTCATAGCCAGCATACAAAGATGTGTTCATTGACCATGACGACACATGAGTCATCTTGTGGCACTGCTGCCAGGTCCTTGAATTCAGACTCATGGAAATGACCTGCCTAATTACCTGAGATAACAAGGTGCAGAGCTGGATGAATACAGCAGGCCAAGCAGCATCAGAGGAGCAGGAAGGCTGACATTTCGGGCCTAGACCCTTCTTCAGAAAATGTCTGCTGTATTCATCCAGCTCTACACCTTGTTATCTAAGATTCTCCAGCATCTGCAGTTGCTACTATCTCTGCCTAATTACCTGTTTGCTTTCCCTTCATACTGTCACCAATGACTGAAGCTAGAGGGGACAGGCTGTGATTTGTGAACCTATGGCAAAGACCAGGGCATAAAAAATTCTAGTCTCAGCTCTCCATTGCACTATTTAAAACTTAGTAGACCTTTTTCCCCAAAAAGTCAGGAACAGGGAATCTGCTTATTACAAAAATCTCAGGTGATTGAAAACAAGTTTCCAAAATCTTGTCGAGACATCAGATGTGAGAAAAAAAAACACAACAGCAAAACAAGCAACGATTTTCCAACAATCAATGTCTCGTTCTACATCTCAAGATTCAGTAAATGGCAGCTGGCTTTCTATTCCTGGCTGCCATCAATTGTTAGTTTGAGGTGTTAGTACCAAGTGAATGCTGCTGAACACTAATTAATCTAGTGGAATTGATCTTCTGCAGAGTAGACATGGTATCAAAAGCTTGAGGGAAGGATCCAGCTGTCAGAACGCTAGCAGCTAGGCAGTCAGCATTCCTCTCCTTGCGACACACTATTTTGATTACTAAAAAGAGAATTTATTTAAATTATGTTCTAAAGATTTCAATATCCTTTAAGTCCAAAACCTACTGGCAGCACCAGCTTTCTTTGAGGTTTCATTTATTAGCAAATTTCATTTCACAGCATGTTGCTGGATCTTCAATGGTTCATAAACAGAGATAAACATTTGGGATAACGCTGATCTGTACATGGTGGATTAATCCAAAATTAATCTCTTGCTGATCATGAGAGGGTACAGCAATATCAAACACAATGGCCTTATTCTCCACATATTTTGGCTCAGCATAATTTCTCAGGGCTCATGGAGGGTTTCTCTCCACAAGACCGAGCAAGTTTTCTTAAGAGACCATAATTGCCTCCAACACTACCCTGATTCTTGCATTCCCTTAGCTAGAAGTACTCACTACTGTCAGGATATCCCAAGATCCATGGCACCAGTACCATCTTTGAGGTCACTGTTCACGCATTCAAGTGTTGTCAATCTAGAGTTGCCCTGCACAACACATGACATGTGCCCCAGACAATGGCATACAAGGTGGAATTGATGTCCCACTTTGCAGACAGGGCCCTGGAGGCCCTGCTGGGTGGGGTGGTGTCGGGGAAGGTCATTTCCTTCCCAAAGGGCTGCCAGGACAGGCAAGAGCACCAGACCTTGCCAGTCTGGTTCAAGGTTTCCACACTTTCCAAGGTTTCAGTATAATTTCAGCTGTCTGGAGAAACACACAGCAATGCCAGAAGACGTTTGATGATGTTCACCACTCTGCCAGGGTAAGTGTCACCATCTTCTCTCTGCTGTCCCACACTAATTCTATCTCCGCACCCGCCTCCTAGCAAGGCTCATACTCTACCATTCTCACCGCTACATGCAACATCTTCCCTCACTCGCTCTCGCCTACCCCAACCCCAATACCGCTAACCCAGCATGGCTTCTGCATCTCCTACTCACTCAACACCTCATTGCCTTTCCCTCATCTCACCAGCACTAACAATTATCTCATGGAGTATTGTGTTCAGTTCTCGTCACCTCATTAAAGGAAGCATGTTAAAGTCCAGGAGAAAGTGCAAAGGATAGTTACTAGACTGATACCAGAACAAAGGATTTTGGATTCAAGGAAAGATTAGAGATTATTCTCCTTGGAGCAAATAAGATTAAGAGGTGGCCTTATTGAGACATACAAAATTTTGAGAGTACGAAGAAGGATGTTCTGTTTCTACTAGTTGGTATGTCAGTAACTAAGGATCACAATTTCAAAACCGTCAGCAAGACAGCTAGGAGTGAAATGAGAAGAAACTCCTTTATTCAGAGAGTTGCTAGGATTTGGAATGTGCTGCCTGGGAAAAGTGGTGTCGGCAGATACCATAAGGAGGTTTCAATTGCGTGCTGGATATGTATATTTGAAATGGATGCATGTAGCGGGGTCCAAAAGATAAGGCAGCAGAATGGGACTAGCTGGGCAGCTCTTTCAGGAGCCAGCACAGACACAAGGGGCCAAACAACCTCCTTCTTACTGTAAAATGCTGATTCTACAATATCCACCTTCACCTCATTCAATCTCTCTCCCTCTCTCATTTCAGGAGAAAATAGCCCATAGTGCAGCAGAAAGAGCCAAGACTAGTCATGGATGCCCCAACATTTATTTTCTCTCCCAGAGGTGACAGGATCCTGACCCTCACCGTTCTAAGCAGTAGACTGACTATGTCTAAGCCCCTGGACTGACTGCAGATGCTGCCCTTGCCTTACTGTGCCAAGATCCACCACCCACCACCCCCCCCCCCCCCACCCCCGCCCCCCCCCAACTGAAGCCTCCCTTTACTTGATTGAGGATTCCTCCCCTTAGACACAAGTATCTGCTTGAAGCACATGCAGTGTGTTTGCTGTGTATGCAGTTGGGACATGGTGCAGCTAGGAGATGGATATAGCACAGTGTCATACAACAACATGTCCACCCCCTTTACTAATGATTGTTGATAAGCCTGATTAGCTGCCTGGCTTTGTGTCCTAACTAAACAGCAAGGCAAGAAAGAAGTACTGTGAGCGTTTAGAGTGTGGCTGAGGGGCAAAGCAAGGCAGAGGTGCAGTGAGTGCACAGTGGGGAACACTAAAAGAATGAGTGAGGATCCTGGAGATGCAGCCTAGTCCAGTCCGTGAGCTGGTGCCTGTCTTTCTGCGCTGTGCAAAAAGTGTTCTTGCAGAAACATCACAATGAACAAATCACACTAAAGTGCAATATTAAAGTCCAGAATTGTACTGTAAGTGGATTGGAGCTATGCTGTGATGCAGAGGCTGGCACATGTTGGATTCCAACATCTGTGTGTGGGGTGTGCGAAGCCACTGACCATGGAACATGCCCTGAAATGTTTGCACCAGGTACCCTAGATGGAGATCTGGTGGACCAAATGTGAGAGGAGCCATTTACACCTGCCGAGACTTTCATTTTTGCGAATTCTTGGCATCTAGTTTCTATTTGACAGAAATGGAGCCTGCAATATTAATGAAGTGAGGTTAACTAATAATGAGGATGTGAATGAGCAGTAATCTTTGATAACAGGTCTCTCTCTCATGAGTGAGAATCTCATCATAACAGCCCAGAATCGGTTGGAAAATGCAACCCATCAGTCTTGACATTGAGAAAGGCTATGCTCTGCATCTCACACTATTCTCCAAAATTTGTCACCATAGTCCATGTCATTCATTTGATTTATTTACTGTCATGTGTACATAAGCACAGTGAAAAGCTTTGTTTCCAAGTAGTACAGGAAGATCATTTTTTGCAAGGGCATGCAGGTCAGATGGTGAGAAAACTCAGAGGCATACAGGTTGCATCGTACAGGGCTTGCACTAGGCAAGATCAACATTAACAAGATAAGCATTATTTGAGGTTAGAGAGTCCATTCATCAGTCCAGTAAGGGCCCGGAAGAAGCTGTTCTTGACATGCTGGTGTGAGTGCTCAAGCCTCTATCTTCTGCTTGATGGAATAGGTTGGAGAAGAGCATTACCAGGGTTGGGTGGGTCTTTGATAATGTTGGCAGCCTTTCTATGGCAAATGGAGTCTATGGATGGAAGGTTGGCTTCTGTGATGGTCTGGGCTGTGCACACAACCTTCAGTAGTTTCTTATGGTCTGGGCAGAACAGTTGCCATACCATGCTGTCATGCACCAGACAGTATGCTTTCAACGGTGCGTCTGTAGAAGTTGGCAAGGGACCTCATGGACAAGCCAAATTTCCTGAGCTGCCTGAGGAAGAGGAGGTGTTGTTATTTCTTCTTGCCTATTGGAAGTCTAGGACAGGTTGTCAGTTATCATCACGCCTAGTAACTTGATGCTCTCCACGCTCTCAAACTTGGCTCTTTTGATGCAGATGGGAGCATGTTCTCCTTTCTTTCTGAAGTCAATTATCAGCTCCTTAGTTTTGCTAATGTTAGGTCTCATTGCGCCAAAGCCTTGGAAAATTCTGCTCAATGTAATATAGAATTCAGAAGCTTTATCCAGTTGCCTGTTTATATTTCAGACCTAAATACTCAAGTAGAATGCATTACCAGTTATTTATGATTGATCATTTTATTATCTTTCCTTCCCTTTTGTAAAGATTTGTTGGAAAAGGTCAGAGAGAGAGAGAGAGAGAGAGAGAGAGAGAGAGAGAGTACTTGAAGGAATTGGTGTCAGTCCAAAGCATGGATAAAGTTATAGCAATTTACGGTGTCTTCATTTTTTTTTTAGTTCTATTTAATTTTGCTTCTCCACCTTGCTACACGGAAAGCCTCCCCTCAACCAGCATTTAGAATGCTGGTAATTGTGACTCCTTGTAATAAGTGGTAAATACATCACAGCGAACATCCATAAAATAACTGGAACCTCACATGAGGGCTTACTGAAAAATGTAATGAGTGAAACAACTTATTGATTTTTTTTCAGTCTCATGAGCACCATCATTCTACATGCAGTCTGTGAGGATGCATCTTTTTATTTGTATAACTCAAGAAAAATCAGCTGACGTTTCGCTGTGATACACTTTGGCACTCTGATAGCACAGTGATGATGGGATTTTCCACCCACTGCTACTTGTCAGTCCAAGTACTATAAAATACAAATCCAGAGGGAGCAGTACTGTACATGGTCTATAATGTGATTTTGTTTTTAGCATTGTTAGACTTTTGCTTTTTTTTTCAGGCTCACTGTCACTTCTCCATTGTGCATTGCTCTCCAACTGGGAGGAGGTAGAAACCCATTTGCCAGCATCACAGTTGTAACCGGATTAAAACAACAAACTACATCTATATAGTGTACAAGGTATTTCACATGTATATTACAAAAATTAACACTGAGATATAATGTTAAAAGACTAAAAGCTTGCTCAAGATGTTGTATTTCCCTAGAGTACTTTTTCCTTATAAAGCACAAAGGAGATAGAACTAAGAGATCAAGACAGTGTAAATCTCTACAATTTTACCTCTTCTATAGTTTGACCCCAATTTCTTCAAATATTTGTTTTCTCACTTTATGATCCCTTATAACCAATCTTCACAGAAGAAAAAAAGAAAGATGGCAACTCTTAAGGAGTGTCTTAAAAGAAAAAAAAAACAAGATTTATGGGTGGCACACTGACTAGCACTGCTGTCTCACAGCGCCAGGGACCTGGGCTCGATTCCAGCCTCAGGTGACTGTCTGTGTGGAGATTGCACATTCTCCCCATGTCTGCGTGGGTTTCCTCCACGTGCTCCAGTTTCCTCCCACAGTCCAAAGATGGACTAAATTGCCCATAGCGCCCAAGGATGTTTAGGTTAGGTGGGTTAGACATGGGAAATCGGGGTAGGATAATGGGTCTGGGTGGAATGCTCTTTGGAGGGGTGGTGTGGACTTGTTGGGCCAAATGGCATGTTTCCACACTGTAGAGATTCTATGACAGAAAGACAGAGAGATGGTGGGAGAGTGCTTCAGAGCTTGGGACAAAAGGTACACTACTGCAGAAGTACAAGCAGTAAGGCTATTGATAGATATGAAAGAATGATTTGGAATTTGCTTCACTAGGAGCTAGTGTTGATCAGCAAGTGCAAGGTGATGATTGAAAAGACCGAACACAAATTAGGACACGGGGATTAACGGTTTGGATGATGTCAAGTGTATAAGCATATCAGCAATTCATTCATATCTAACAGGCTGCAGTTACACACAAATCGTAAATTTTAGTTCTCTTGCTTTTAATACACAACACATGAACAATGCACAGAGTGAAAATGGCCCAGCTACTTACATTGTTCATTTTAATTAGGTCATTGCCAACTCACATGTATCCAAAATGCACAATAGTTTAAAAGGCTCATGAATGCTGCATGCATTAGTTCTGTACACATTCCAGAGACAATTAACATTTAAAAAGAAAATGTTAGTATCTGAAAGAACTACATCACAATATTGTCAGCTTTTAAACAAGAGCAGGCATTTTTGTCTCTATACTATATGTGCAAAATGTGTAAATTCAACAAAGCAAGCATTGCTAAATTAAGGTTACATTCTGTCAAAACAGAATGTAAATCCATTTCTCTTTTTTACCTTTTAAATTCCACCCAAGAATTTCTTTACACATTATGAGATCTGAAGAGTTTGTTCACTATTCATTCTAGGATCAAACCAGGCTTCACTTTTATTTCGCTTAAGTGTTCTCGGAGGGATGGCATTTAACAGGGATTCTTCCATTTGGGCTGAGCTAAGTAACAGATTTCTTTAAAACTTCATGGTTGCGGACTTCTCAGCTCAAAATTATGATGTCACTGTATTTGCGTTTAACAATTTAAATGTCAGGAATACCTTTTTGATTCCTAATGTAAATGTAAATCAATTATCTTTTGACTTGAGTAGAACTCAACAAACAACAATTCTGTGACTTATACAAATAATGTACATCTTGAATGAAGTTAGTAACAATCTTTCCAGATTTGCTGATTCCACCACAAAATCCCTTTGTTTAGAAGGGTGGTTTAGGTCTTTGTTCTGGGAACTATATGGATATTGCAAATGCCTTTGAGAAATAACTGTAGAACTCACATTCTGAACAAAAGCTCTAAGGGTGACCACTCATCATTTACATTTTTTTCCCCACGTGCCCACTCACTTGTCCAACTGTGGAAATTAGGGGGAGGTTCCCTGCTGTCCTCCATGGGAAAGGTCAACCACATCCTCGCAGTGGCTGAAGAGCATCTCCCCGAGTCTCAATGCAGCTTTTGCCCATCAAAAAGCAGAACGGACATGCTCGGCAACTCCAAGAATGACACTAACCTCTGCACATGGTCTTCTTTGATCTCAAAATGGCCTTTGTCTCTATCAGCCGTGAGATATTGTGGAATATCCTCCCATAGTGTTTGGGGATATGTAGATTACGTGGATTAGGCATGGGGAAAAACGGGAGGGTGGGGAATGGGTCTGAGCGGGTTTTGTCCGGAGGGTTGGTGTGGACTTGTTCGGCCAAATGACCTGTTTCTGCACTGAGAGGATTCTACAAATAATATGATCATGAATAGGGCAGAGAAAAAACTCTACAAGGACACCCTGAAAGCCTCCCAAAACAAATGTAACATCGTCTCTAACACATGGGAATCACTTTCACAAACAGGAGAAGAAGGATCCGTGAAGGTGCTAACCACTTTGAGTGGCACCGAATGGAAGCCAAGTGCAAGCTGCAGAAATAGTGCTTAGAATCGAGTGCCCCACCCACCTGTCTCAAACACACCCTGTATCAGAGATAATAGGAACTGCAGATGCTGGAGAATCCGAGATAACATGGTGTAGAGCTGGATGAACACAGAAGGCCAAGCAGCATCATAGGATGCTGATTGGCCTGCTGTGTTCATCCAGCTGTATGCCTTGTTATCTCAAACACACCCTGCCCCACTTGTGGCAGACTCTGCAGCTCCAGGGTTCAATGAATCCACCCCCACCACTTCCAAGAGTGGAAGCAAGTTGTTCCCAAACTTGAGGGACAGCCAAAGAAGAAGAGAAGATGATTTCTCACTTTATAACCTTGATCTAATGGAATAAATACGGATGACCCAATGAACTGAAATTGCCTCAAGCCCATTTGAATTCTACTTACTTGAGTGCTATGTATCAATGTTTCAATCAGATGTCTCCATTGATCTTATGTTTAACTTGAATTGCTAAAACCAATAGTTATTTTCTAAAACACCTGAATTATCAAATCAGATATTTCCAAAAATACATTTTGTAAACCGGTCAACATTCATAACCACCTTGATATCAAACAGCAGAGAGAGGAATTTTGGTCAGTGGTGTCAGTATAAATCCGATCAGATGTGCAACAGTTTTTACTTCTCATTTAAGCACCAATATTCCGCTTCTTCATACTGCCGAGTTATAAGTAATAAGCACATTCTGAAATGAACAATAGGATTTCCACTAAATGCATTCCAATGATTCTCTGGTGATGTCACACCGTACTGCCTTTGCTCCAATGGTTATTAGTATTCCATTCTGCTATGCATACATTCAATAATTTTAATAGCTGTTGTTACACTGTTATTGCTGAGTCTAATCCTTCTTATTAAAACTGTTCATGTCTGATTACCCTTTCTGCAAACTGATAATCACAACAAATACATTCACCATGGTCAGTCTCAGCCATCTGCTTTTATGTTCAGTTTTAATACAAAATATACCTTTGGTTCTGCAATACCGAAGTAACAGAGTGAACTATTTGAAACAGAGGTTGATGAAATAACAACAGCTTCTACTTTATTTGTCAAAAGAAAAATGGTGGAAACACTCAATAGATCTGGCAGCGTCCGTAGAGAGAGAGAAAGAGATTCAATATGTCAGGTCAGTCACCTTTCGTCAGGTCATTGATCTAAACGTTAATTCTGTTTCTTTCTTCTCAGATGCCACCTGACGTGCTAAGTATTTCCAGCACTTTATGCTTTTATTTCAGATTCCCAACATCTAGAGGGTTTTATTTCTGTATTTATACAATGCCTTCAATGGACTAAAACATCCTTTGTCAGTTCACAGGAGACCTCATCAAATAAAATGCAATGATTGTTATTAGGAAGCCTATAGGAAGGCCCCTGTCACTTCTAGTAAAAACAGAAAGAGCTGGAGAAACACAGGAGGTTTGACAGATTTAACACTGAATCTGATATGACTCCTCTTCAGAACTGAAAGGTGCTAGAAAATCCTTGTTTTCACGCTGTTGCCAGAAGACGTGTACAGGACCGAATAGAACAGATAGTGAGGGTTCTCAGAGCAAAAGACAAAATGAGGGCTAATGGAGGTAAAAGAAGAGATAGAAATGTTAAATAGGTTTAAAAGAAAGATATGAAAGGGAGAAAATGGGTCCACTCTGCTGAGATCAAAGCCAACAAGACAGCCCAGAGTGATGGGGGCTTGCAGTCAAAATAGAGGACAGAGGTTATGCTGTGAAGTTGTTGAACTCAGTGCTGAGTCCTAGAGGCTGTAAGGTGCTGAGTGGAAAATGAGACATTGTTCTTCAGCTTGCATCAATTTAATGATAAATCCTGAATAAAATAAATACTTCTCAGAATCAGATTCATCACATTTCAAATGGTAAGTTGCTCTGAAATACGATATCTCAGCTCAGTTCCAACTCATTGTGATGGATTGATGCCTTGCAAGGTGTCAAGTTCTGAATAAGGGTCACTGGACTAGAATTGTTAACTCTGCTTTCTCTCCACAGGTGCTGCCAGACCTGCTGAGTTTCTCCAGCAATTTCTGTTTTTGTTGAGGTTTCAATTCCGTTCAGTGAATTTGCACCATTCATAGACTGTTTAGTTCTTCAACTCACAATCACTGATTTGAGTACGCCATGTTTGTTGTCCCTCAGTCAACTGTGCTCCTATTTCTATACGCATCTGCACGGGCTTAACTTCTGGCCACAAAGCAAACCTGCATTTGAAATAATATTATAGCAACAACCGTGCAAATTGCACAGTAGTCCTTATTGAAATAATGAAATAAAAATCAAGCTTGCTTATATTTGAAACATTGTTGGTCATTTAACAGCATATCTCGAATAACTTAGATTACTCTAATGGGAGAGAAACGAAAGGTTTTCTGATAATATTAAATGGGCTTGGTCATGAACCAAAAAAAAAATTGAATGAAGTTTTAATGCTAGCAAGACTCTTTTGAGAAGTGCATCTTTATATCTATTCGATATTGTGCAGTACTCCTTCATATTCCTGAACCTCTAGAGTAAAAGTGACAATTTGAAAGCACTTGAAAAAGATGGAAAACTCAAACCACCTTCAATAATGAACTGGCATACCTTATACTTTAACATGCTTATATTTCTCAATGGTTTCTAAATGAATTTTCTCATTTTTAAAAAATAGCTGCAAAATGAGGTAAAGTTGTGAAATCATTTATAGCAGTGTACTTTAATCTCTGGTAACCAGACAAATTCTTTCTGGATGGACAAATGACTGTTTATAACCTCCGTGGACTCCAACCATTCTACATGAGACGATCAGGGATTAGCTAGCTTTTTCAATATGAAACTTTCGGGCATGGAGAAGTTTACAATCTAATTCTGAATGGCCAGAGGAAAGTAAATGTCAAAAGTAAATGCAATCTTTTGTGGTTAGCAACAAAGCATGTAGACAGCAAATGATGTATATCGAAAATGTAAAAGCAAAATGCTGTTGATGCTGGAAACAGGAAATATAAACAGAAAATATTTTAAAAACGCAGCAGCAGATGAAAAGGCGTAAGCCTTTCTAATCAAATATGACTCTTCTTCCGAATCGTTGAAAATTTGAATCTCTCTCAGTCACCAAAGTGCAAATATTGCACTAATAGGTGGGAGGTTTCCCCTCCATAGCCCAAGTTTAAATGCAGCAAATAGCTTTAAATCAATACTGGTAGCTCAGTGATTCTTGCAGTTCAGCAATTTAATGAGCATGAAATGAGAATCTTGATACGTATAAAGTAACCTTTTTCCAAGTTGGAAGATTGCCAACAGAAACTTTTGAATCAACATGAATAAAATTGGCCAGAATGATGCATTTCACTGACACTATATTTAATTTTAATTGCAGTTCTAATTGCCAGAGCATGCAAGAATGTTCAGTGCTGGCGTAGGTCTCTGACACAAATCACTGCAGAACTCACCAACTAAACAAATGTCACATTCACTATCCATAAACGGTACCAACAAGTCAAGAAGAAAACAAACAATATGTAATTTTCAATCACCTGATATCAAAATCAGTAAATGGTAGTGAACCATCAAACAAATGGGCACATTTTAGATAGAGCATAAATGGAAGAAAGCCGAGCAGAAAAGGAGACAATTATCTCAGAGACCTATTGCTCACAATGGTTATCCATGTCTCATAGACGAGTAGCTGCTTCATCTATGCCTAGAACCACATCATTTTGACAGAGCCTGGACCACACAGGGTCTACTGTGTGGTCTACCATTCAGAAAGTTCCAGATAATATTAGCAAAAACATACAATCAACCCTAGGAACTCTCCTTATAAATGGACAATGAGGTCATTTTATATAGAGTGGAGTCATCCATAAAAAAAAAACTTACTAACCAGGCCTCTAAATTCTCATCCAAATCATTTTATATGAATGACAAACAAAAATGGATGCAGTACCAATTCCTCTGTAACATAACGGGTTGTATCATCGGTGGTGAGGAGAGCATTTAGCATGCTTGCTTTCATTGTTTTATTGTAAAGGGCATTGGTCAGGTCTCTTATGGGGTGCAATGTGCAGTTCTAGTCATCCTGTAATGGTGTGTTGTTGAACTGAAGGGGGTTCAGAGGAGATTTACCGGAATGTTGCTGGATAGGCTGGGACTTTTTCATTGGAGTATAAGAAGTTGAGTGGTAACTTACAGATGTTTATAGAGTCACGAGGGGCATAGATGAGGTGAATAGCAAATGTGTTTTCCCTAAAGGGGGGGTGGGGTTCAAAACTAGGGGGTATATTTTTAAGGTGAGAGGAGAAAGATTTTAAAAAAAAGGACCTGCGAGGCAACTGTTTTTTTTAAATACAGAGTGGTTTATGTGTGGAATGAACTGCCAGAGGAAGTGTGCGATCCAGGTACAGGGGTACAATGGACATTTGGATAGGTGCATGATTAGGAAATGTTTGGAGGGATATGGACCAAACGCAGGCAGGTGGGACTTGTTTAGTTTGGGGACATGGTTGGTGTGGATTAGTTGGACCAAAGGGTTCGTTTCCATGCTGTATGACTGTATGTAAACCAACCTCCCGTGCGTAAATACACAGAGTTCGTAGAGGCATGGTTCTCCACCCATACTTCAATCAACAAACATATAGAATTGGACCCCATATACAAACCCATATAGTTCAAAACTGGAAACAACAGTACTCACCATAACGGACTGGACAGTACATATTCCAAGCAAAGAAGAATAACATCGCTTCATTGGAGGCTCCACTGATGATGTCACCTAGCATGGTGATGAAACATCTGAACATAAACAAGCCAGCTTGGCGAGAAAGTCAATAACTTCATTTATGTTTATGACTGGGGGCTATCCTGCGGGAAGAGATCACTTGCCCATGTTTGAATATTAATTCAGCTTAAATTAATGATCCAAAGTCTTCCAAGAGGAAAGGAACACCCACACCACTGATTATTGCTCATGTAATGAATATTCTGACCTCAGACTTCATGACTGGTAGGATGCTGGAATTCATGCAAGCTGTTTTTGCATGTGTTCTCATGGATTTCCACTAGTAGGTGCTATGGTCAAACAAAGCGTGGGAGATATGAAAAATTGTTTCTTCCCACCTCACGCGGTCATAGCATATCAAATTTCACAAACGAGAAAAATTTCCACTCTAATTGCATTGACTGGGATAATATAGGTTTAAAATTTGTTCACTGGACTAGAGTTGATTCAGCACTGGATTTGTACTGTATGGTATCAAACTAAGTAGTGACTTATGAAATATTCCAAAAGTTACTTCCTTCACATATGTCAACTGTCTGTTTGTAGCTACTGAGGCCATAAGCTCAAAATTCCATTGAATATTTGAATGTATTGATGTTCCTTTAAGATGCCCATTAAACGACATCCTTTTGACAAAGCTTTCGGTCAAGCTGTACTAATGTGTGATAGTGGCAAATTTTGTTTGTTAATACTCCTGTGCCTAAAGAGTTTTTAGTATGCGAAAGACATTCTATAAATATAAGTAATAAGCAGTATAGGACTAGTCCCTGTAGATACCTTCACCCCACTTCAAATTGAGTCTTGGTTAACAGCAGTGCAAAGCAAAACTGACTCCATGACAACTCCAAGATTGCAGTGCTCTGCAATACTTTCTTTCTTAGTTACTCATCAAGTTGCCCTGCTATTTCTTTCAATCATCCTGATAAATAATCTACTGCGATAAAAACTGTATAACAATATATATAAAATCACACACATTTTCACTCACACACACACACACACACACACACACACACACTCTTTTGGGTTTTAAATTTTAAAGAGAGAGGCAGATAGATGTGGGACAGTTCTGTGAAGGCCACAAGTCATTCGGAACAGTGCCCTAAGTGTATCAATTTCAAGAAAACTCACAACTGTGGTCAAAAGCCTGGTAGCAAATAGTTGCAAAGATGATTCTGATTCCAAAGGGAATTTTGATTTAACTAGAAATCTACTCTTAGTACCTAAATTACCAGTGGATGGAGTTATAACTATTGTGCATTATTCTGAAAAGTGGCCAGTCAGACAAAGTGGCGAAAAGATTTTTGGAGCTTAAATGTTAAAGTGTTTTGACAGGCACGCCTAAAAATACGTACACTAGTTTGTCAGAAGAACAATCTGCTGACTATGAAACTGTTAAAAAAAAGTGCAATGCTTAGGAACTTGTCCCAGCATCTTATCAATTAATATTTGGGACTTTAAGAAAGAAATCTAATTAGACATTCATAGAATGTGCAAGAGAAAAATAAATGCTATAAGATCAATGGTTTCGATCAATGAAATTAGAGATCTTTGAAGATGTGAGGGATACCAAAATATACTAAAAGGAGTGAACGAGGACTCAGATCAGACAAGAAAATTCTTTTTGATAATAATCAAAAAGAAACAGACCATTAGAAGTCCTAAACATGTTGTGTCAAAAGAGGAGTATTTCAAGGAGGTAAACAAAAAGATATTCAGAGACACCGGAGCAAGTCCATTGCTGATGTTAGCTGGTTGTATTATTTGTCTTCCAGAGGGATTAGTGAAGGAGAAAATAATAAAATCGGGAGGTACACATGAAATAAAAATTTGCTCTGATTACTTTTACTGTAGAGTTTGGCAGTGTTCATATTGCAAGTAGCAACATCGCGGTGTTCAATACTTGGTCTGCAGCTATTACAACAAATATTAATGATTTAGATGGAGGGAGATCAATAAACATTTCCTAGTTTGCAGACAACAATGCTGAAGGGAGGGGGAATGGAGAGGAAGTCCTTCAGTGCGATTTAAACAAGTTGATTCAGTGAGTGGACAAATGCATGGCAGATGAAGTGTGAGTGGCTAAGTGTGAGATTAGCCACTTTGGTCGCAAAAGAACAAGAAGGCAGATTATCTGAATGGAGACAGTTGGGAAAGGAGATGGTACAATGAAATTCAGGTGTTCTTGTACACCTGTCACTGAAGGCAAGTATGCAGGTGCAGCAAGTGGTAAAGAAGTCAAGTTGTATGTGAGGATGCAAGTACAGGAGCAGGGATGTCTTGCTGCAATTGCACAGGACTTTGGTGAAATCAGAGCTGGAGTATTGTGTGCAATTTTGGTCTCATTATCTGAGGAAGGATGTTCTGGATGTAAGGGGCTGCTACAAAGGTTTACCACATGGATTCCTGAATGGCAGGAGTGACATATAGAGAGAGACTGGATTGGTTAGGACTTTATTCACAGGAGTTCAGAGGGATGAGGGAAATCTTACAGTAACATTAAATTCTAACAGGACTAGACAGGGTTCGAAGGGCTGGAAGGCCTACTCCTGCTCCTAGTTCTTATGTTCTAAGTGCATGAAGGATATTATCGATAGTCAGGGAATCCAGATTCAAGGGTCATAGGCCAAGGTTATGATGATGAATTTATGAATTTTCTTGTCTGATCTGAGTCACCGTTCATTCCTTAGTGTATTTTGGTATCCCTCACATCCTCAAAGATCTCTAACTTCATTGATCAAAACCATTGATCTTACAACATTTAGGACCCAGTCAAGGAGAAAATTCTTTGCCCAGGGAGACTGTTGAGCCTGTGGAATTCTCTGCCACAGAAAGTAGTTGAGGCTAAAACATTGAATATTTTCAAGAAGGATATAGATTTATAGTTCTTAGGGTGAGATGGATCAAAAGGTTATGGGAAGAAGGTGGGAATGGATTACTGAGTTAGATGATCATACTGAATGATGGAGCAGGTTCAAATGGCTGAATGGCCTACTCCTGCTCCTATTTTCCATGTTTCTATGTTTTCCTATGTTACTACAACCATCATCTCTATTCCTGCTCCTTCAATACTATCCTCATCTCACTTCCTGCTGCTATCTCCACCAGTATCACCAATCCACCAGAATTCCTTGATTTTCAAAGGCAAAGCTAATGTAAAAACCAGAAGTTTGAGAGAAGCCTGTTTGATTTTATCTATTAAATACAAGGTTAACTCACTCCTATTTTTCAATGATTCCACTGGCTCTCACTATTTACTTGCAAATGCATTAAAATATTATATAAAAGGGAAACGGACATCAAGGATACCTATTTTGTTTCAAAATTGATTTTTAGAGAAATATGTCCTGTTAAAGATTGAATTAGAAGCTTTGTTATCTGTTTGTTACTCTGTAATCATCCATGCCACAGATGGTGATGACCATCTCTAAAAGAAAACATCTCATCATTTCCTCATTGACATTCAATGCCATAACCATTGCTGAAACCCCTGCTACCAAAATCCTGGGGCTGCTAATGAGCAGACTTTTATCTAGACCAGCCAAATACTGTGACTCAAGAACAAGTCAGAGGCTAGAAATTCTGTGACAGACTATTCAGCCCCCACTATTAAGGCCTGCCCATCATTGAAAAGGCACAGGCCAGAACTATGATGGCACAGTCTCCACATGCCTGGATGGGTGCAGTCTGACCACACTAAATAAATGAAACATCATCAGGCAAAGCAGCCCACTTGAGGAGCTTGCCATCCTGCACCTTAAAATGTTCACTCCATCTCTCCACTGCCTCATCATGACAGCAATGTGCATTATTTTATTATTCTTCAATAGAATGTGTATGTCACTGGTAATGTTGCCTTGTTGCCTGCCCTTAAGTATTCCTTGAACTGAATGGTATGTAAGGCCATTTCAGAGAGCAGTTCAGCACCAGTCACATTACTGCGGGACTGGAATTACCTCTTTGCCAGATTGACTAAGGATGGCAGATTTCTTTACATGATGGGCAGCAGTGAATCACTGAAACTAGCTTTCCGTTCCAAACTTTGTTAATTGAAGTTAATTTCCACTGACTAGTATGCTGTGATTTTAATCTTCGTACCGGGGTCCAGTGAAATTAATCGCTACGCCACCAACCCCAGTTATATTGCAGGCACTCAAATGTCCTTCAACTGCACTTCAAAGCATACAACCTCTACCACCTAGGGCAAGAGCAGCAGATGCGTGGGGACAGTACCATCTGCAAGTTCTCCTTCAAGCCACACACCTTCCTCACATGGAACAATAACACTAGGTCAAAAACCTGAAATTTTCTTCCAAATGGCACTGTGGGTACACCAACACCAAGTTTTTAGCAGTTCGAGAAATCAGCTCAACACCACTTTCAAGAACAATTCAGGATAGGTAACAAATGCTGGCCTGGGCAGTGATGCCAACATGCCATAAAAAATGAATTGTAATATGTGTTATTTTATGATGTATGGAGATAATTTTGGCCTGTATTGGATTTCCCTATTCCCTAGCCGGAGCCTGAACTCAGAAACTATTTATCTAAAATTCTGCCATTGAGATGATAAAAAGCAAAATAAGATAGCTACGTTGCAGGGGAGCAAAAGAAGAGATTTCATGGCTCTTTTAAATATACATTATTTAAAAATAACATCATTTTATGGTGGTGTGCAGAATACGTAAGTTCCATTCAATGAATATTGCAGCGTTAAATTTCATCAACAATACGCAATTAATAGTCTCGTTATCGAAGATGACATAACTTCACCAGTAAATCATTTTTTTGGCCAGGACCAATTCTCATATTCAGTCTAAGCATCAATTTGTCAGTTTTTTCTTTGCCAAAGTAAACACAGGTCATTCTGAAAAGATAACATCAAACAGTGGACAACATATATAACACTACTTATTTTTTTTCAGTCATGCCCCATTTGCAAGACATTACAAGTCAAGTTACAAAGCTATTTGTCTGTGTCATGAGATCTCTATTTAGCTGCACCATGCAGGAGGCAGATGCATCAGAGGGGAGTAGGTGTTCCTGCTCTCTGTTCTCTTGCAGCCTCATTAGCAGCTCCATTACATGCTGGGCTCTGATGTCCGAAATCTTCAAACTCCACACTGGCAGTTATAACGTAAACCAGTACGGCGAAGATCAAAACCATCGCATTCCCTTAAATCTTGTAATCGCTCCAAACATCCTCAACTCATAGGAAAATATAAACAATTTTAAAAACTTTAAATACGCAAGCCCCAGGACACTTTGGGACATTCAGTTACATTATTTTGTTGCACTTTCCTTACTTGTCCAAGTGTCGTACCGAATGGAAATATCAACCACATTCCTTAAGAAGGCAGCGTGAAAGGTTGTTCATCCCTTCTTGTCTCAGCTCTCTTTACAATGGATATACAAGCTCAATTTTCACCTCTCTCATGTCTGAACTCTAAGCTGTAAACATTTTACTCTTCATTGAATAAGGAATTTATCCACTTTGTTCTGAGTGTTTTAAGCCTAGTTTTACAGTAACTGAAGAGTAAGGCTTTCCTAAATGGCACTAAACACAAAAGGAACAATATTTTTCTAAAAGACTGAATTTAGAAAACTGAGAAATCTTACACAATACATTTAATAAAGAATTCGGAGAACAATTACAATTCACCCCAGACCATAAGAAAATAAAACAAAGAGCAGAAACAGGCCATTTAGCCCATCATGACTGCTTCGTGATAGAATAAGATTATGGTTGATTCGATAATCCTCAACTCCTCTTTCCTGCCCTTTCCTTGTAACTCTTAAATCTCCCACTGATTAAAAACCTGTTTATCTTAGCTCTGAATATACTTAGTGATCCAGCTTCTACAGCTCTCTACGAAAGGAAAAACACAATTACTACCCTCCAAAAGAAAAAAAATCTCAACTCTGTCTTAAAAAAGTGACCCCTTATTCTGAGATTATACCCTCTGGTCCTAGGCTCTCCAACGAGGGGAAACAATCTCACTGTACCTACCTCATCAAGTCATTTAAGAATCTTTTAAGAATCTCTGGTGTCAACCACAAAAGGATAATTAAGTTTAGTAGCAGAAAAAAGGACTTTAGGTATGGATTATCCCATTAATTTTAAATGAATGGATTCCATTCATTTGCAACACATTTTGCAACACAATTGCAACACAACACAATTGCAACACATTTAACAACTCTCGAGCATATTTTGGATCTTGGCTCAAACTTGAACCCAACATTGCTCATTCCATTTCTTTCCTCTCCTCTTTTTTGTAAATTTATTTGCGGTTTGTTTGTCCCATATCCATCTCTCTCTCTTCATACTTTCTTTCGTTTCTTCCCTTTCAGCCGAGCTAAACACGCACAATCATTCAGTACTCTAGATCCTTCTACTCTCTGCCACTATTCCAGGCTTGACTCCTTCTTAGATAATTTTACAACTTCTTACTGTGCTTTGTTTGGTATTGTCTGAATGGTCCATTTACCATTGCCTACTTATGAGCTAAGACTCCAAATGCTCCAACTAATTTCTTGTTGAGCCATCTGCCCAGTGTCTTGGAAGCTAACCTTCACCTCCATCCCCTCTCAACCCCCACCTCCCTTTACTTCAAAGCAGCTTGTCATCCTTAGTAATTTCATTCTCCACCTCAATTTATCTTACTTGGCCTTCTGCAAATTCATTGTCTGCCTACTTTCCGGTAATCACTCTCTCCATATAAACTTCCCAACCCAATTCCACAGCTACTGCCTTCAGCTCATGTGGTTTTGATAGTCACATTGACCCAATTGCAAACAAGGCCATTTCTGATCTCTCGAATCAATGTCCACTCAAAATGAAGAAAAAAAAAATTCTCCCAATTAACCTGAAGCTTCACTTCAAAACTCCTAACAGACTAACCTTTCACCCCCACCATTCACCATGGCATCAGTGCTCACCTACGTCCTTACCTCCAGCGTTGATGTCTCAATCGCTATTATAACCATTGATCTCTCACATCCTGGCCATTCTCCCTTGGTCAGACCATGTTATCAGCAGCTTATCACCTGCAAAAACTGCTCTCTATTCCAGAGTCATCCTGGATGCAGGAAAACCCCTGGCTCTGAACTTGGATCATTGCCCAATTTTTCTTCTATTTTCCCTCATGCCTTCTGCAAGCTCATGTTGCTTCTAAGATCCAACTCCCGTTCCCTTCATTCGATTCCCTCTAAACTATTACCTATTCCAATACCCAAGTAACAGAGTGAACTATTTGAAACAGAGGTTGATGAAATAACAAC
>JAHRHZ010000289.1:30571076-30590412 GCA_024137785.1 Ginglymostoma cirratum | reverse complement strand
AAACGTCAAGTTTTCCTGCTCCTATGATGCTGCTTGACCTGCTGTGTTCATCCAGCCCCATGCTTGTTATCCAAGGAAGACTTGTCCACCAGAACTAGACATTCCCCAAGCAAGCAATCCTGTACAGTTCAAACACTTTGGAAAAATGCCCAGTTATATCCTGTATACAAAAAGCAGAACAAATGCAACCTGCCCTTTAACAGGCCGATCAGTCTCCTCTCAATCATCAGAGCAATTGAAGGTCTCACCATGCAGTGCTTGCAATGGAATAACCTACTCACCGGCATTCAGTTTGGATTCCACCAGGGTCATTCAGCTCCTGATCTCATTACATCCTTTATCCATGTTTGGACAAAAGAGCTGAATTGCAGAGGTGAGGTGAGAGAGATTGTCCTTGACATCATGGCACCATACGACTAAGTGTGGCAAAAAGAAGCCTTAGCAAAACTCAAGCCAAAGGAAATCAGAAGGAAAACTCTCTGCTGGTTGGAATTGTATCCACCACAAAGGAAGATGGTTGTGGTTTTTGAAGGATAATCACCCACATCTCTGCAGGAATTTTTCAGGGTAGTGTCTTAGGCCCAACCATCTTCAGCTGCTTCATCAATAACTTTTCCTCCATCATAAAGCCAGAAGTGGAGATGTTTACTGATGATTGTACACATTCAGCACCATTCACAAGTCAATTCTGAAGCAGTCTGTGCCCATATCAAACAAGAACTGGACAACATTCAGGCTTGAACTAGCAGTGATAGGTAACAATCATGCCAACCAAGCAGCATTCCCTGAAATTTTCTTTCTGCTGCATGGACCTCTGAGGTCTGTGCATGGCAGCAATTTCCAGAACCAGAAGTCAATAATCACGATCAGTGCGCCAATACGGATCACTGTGTGTAGAACACTGAAGAAACTTTGCATCCAAATACCATGAAATGACCATCTGCAACAAGCAAGAATTTAACAATTGCTGCTTTACATTCAATGGTTTTACCATCGCTAAGTCACCCATTTTGAACATCCTTGTGTCCACTATTGACCAGAAGCTGAACTGGGCCAGCTGTATAAATCTACCTATAAAAACAGATCAAAGGTTAGTGAGACTGTGGCAAGTAACTTATGTCATCCAATGCCTGTTTATTATCTTTAAAGGCAAAGTTAGGAATGTAATGGAATACTCCCCACTTGCCTGGATGAGTACAGCTCCATTAACATTCAGGAAGCTTGATACCATTCAGGACAAATGTGTGCTTGATTGTTATCGCATGACCACTTTCGACATTTGCTCTGATCACCATTGACACACAGTGGTGTTTATTATCTACTAGATGCACGACAGTAACTCACCAAAGCTTCTTCAACAGCACTTCCAAACCAGTGACCATTGACACCTAGAAAGATACATGGGTCCATCACCAGCTGCTTGTTTCAAGTCACACACCATCCTGACTTGGAACTATAACTCCATTCTTTCTCTGTCACCAGGTGGAACTCTGGAACACTCTTCCTAATGGCACTATACGTGTCCTTACATCCAAATGACAGCAGTAGCACAGGAAGGGGTGAACAATAAATTCTGGCCCAGCCAGCAACACTCAGATCCCATGAATAAATGAATAGCACCTTTAATGCCTTTTTATCTTCTTAGAAACAGGACGAGAAGAGCTCTGATAGTTCATTCAGTACAATACGTGGAGAAGAATATCTTATCAAACGTCTTACTTCATCCCTTAATTACCTCTTGCCCAAAAATATATTTAATTGAATGAAGAAAACATGCAAAAACTGGCCAATACGAAATTGATACTACAACAACAAACAGCTCAGAAATAGTCTTGATTATAAGCATGCAACGGTTAAGCACATTGTTTTGCAGTCACTGGTTTTATCAATATTTTGCAACTTAGCACCAATTTTCTGAGAGAACAGGTTTGGGTCGTGGTGTGATAACCACGCTGAGTGTGCTACGGAAGATGAACATATAGTAACTTAGATTGTAGGTATACTGAAAATATATGAATTAATTGTAGATCAGGAAGAAAATAAAGTGTACAAATGTGCTTTTTGTTGTGATGGATCTTAAAAAAATGTGACAAGGACATAAGCACTCGAGACGCAAGGATAATTTCATAAGCAAGCTGGGATTGTGCCACCCGACCTTTCTTAACCTAATATTTTTGTTGTGCACTTTCCATCCTTTTTAAATTACTGGTTTCTTCTTTGCAGCCAAAGTCAATTTCTTAAAGATTTGACATCATAAATAAACCGATTGCTTTAAATTACAACTGACTGTTGGTTTTTGTACAATTGAAAGATAATACATGGTTACGACTGCATAACTGCTCTTGATCTGCATAATTCAATTCACAAGAGCCAGTGAATACATTTACTGAACGTTTTTAATGTATAGTTTTGTAGGTTTACTGAGATTTTTAATGCTTGTTAGTTACAAAAAAGTAGAAATGGTTTTGGGATCCTAAAGCCAAAGATTCTTGTTCAGAATTTAACCGCCACATTCTGTTATACCAGTTAGCATGTAATTACTTTCTCACACAGAATCATGGAGCAGATGTAGTAAAGAAGGAAGTCACTCAGCCTGCCATGTCTCTACTGAAGGAGCAATTCAGCAAAGTTATAAAAATTTGTTACCTAAAGTATTAATTAATAATATACCCTATGCTTTGAACCTTTTGAAAATAAGTTTTTGAAGCAAAAGACATAAACTACGATGGCAAAAGCAATGCATTTGTAATGAACACAAACTGCCAGAGGAAAACATGTCAGCAACACTTTCAAAGAGAAGTCATATGACCCAGTTTGTGGGTGTAAATATATTGATTTTTGAGCACAGTCAGACTTGGGGCAACCTCTGTCTTTCATCTCGCTGCTTGAAATCCTTCTCATCAAAGTTTGAGATTTGAAAACCCACTGGATAGCTTCGACATTACAAGTAAACAGTTTGTACAAGGAAAACTTGTAAACTTATAGCACTGTCACCAGGAAAAAAAAAGGGAATTCAACCAACCACAACTGATCAGGAAGAAATCCCAGTGCTAACAGCTTGTGTGTCAAACGCCTTAAGCTACAAACCAGCATTTGGGACAATCGGTGCAGCTTTTGTTAAGGAATTTAAGCTGTTACTTAGCTAATCTGTTTTCAATACAGTACTCTGCACAGTACTTTTTCCCCACAAATTCAGAGGGAGACGTGTGTGTGTGTACGCACGCGCACACCCGCGTGCATGCGTGCATACATTCGTACACATGCTTGTCTTAGTGTTATAGTTCCAGAAGAGTAGCTGGACATATTTGCCGATTTTAAGTATTTTGCTAATAATCTTTTCTTGTGTAAGCTTTGTTTGCAACAACCAAGTTATTTCTTCAAGGAAGCTGGTGACCTGTTTTTGATATAGAGAAGTACATAGTCTAATATAATCACAATACCACAGTTCCTCAAATTCAAACTTTGTTGTGACCAGTGGAAGAAAGGGAATCAATCCACAACCCCACCCCCTCTCCTAATTTGTTCATACAATATTAGAGTAATTCAGAATATGCAACTTATTTTTACCAGGCTGTTTACTGGGCCATTCTTGTTCTCTTTGTGGTTTATTTCTGAGACAAGACAGCTCAAAACATGACAGCATGAAAACATGACAACACAGCTTTAAAAAAAAAATCAACTTGCTACCAACTACAACCAAATGTCAATTGTAAATCACTATGCAGGACACTGATGGGCCCACACAGAAATGCAGTGTTTCAAAACAAATTCAAATTTCCATACCAACTCACGAGCACAACCTCCGTACCTTGACTCATGTATAAGTATACAGAAGAAAAGATCATTCCAAATAACATCACAGATACATCACCTTTTGATCAGTGAAGGTCAACTAATCAATAATGTCCTAATATCATGCCAGAATAATTTTTTGTGAAGCCTACGTTATCTCATGCCAGAAAGATACTCATCCAATTAAATGCAATTTTAAAAATTACCACTTAACTTAAGGGAAAAACACAAGTCAGCTGATGTTAATTATTAAGACAAATTGTTCTTGCTGGTTTAATTAGGAAGGATTAAGTCCAAGAACTCTCCTCATGATTACCTTGCGTATTAGTGATCAATCAGATTCCCATTATTGCATCATCTGGCTCGACTCTTTTGAGTCTTTTATACATTTCAGTAACACAGAAGAATCCTTACTGGAGAAGGTTGAGTACATGTTCTGTTCAGTATTCAGTTTTTGGATGAGTCCTTTTGCAGCTTCTGGGTCTTTCATTAATGTGTGCAAGAGAATGAAGTTTTAGGTGGCTGTTTAGAAATTCAAAAAGATAAAGGTCATGAATTCAGTAAAAGCACTAATGTACACACAGACTGAATTCATTAACGTTGTGCCCATTTTATACCCAAGCATCAAGCTTATTTGGATGTTGCAATTTCATGGTTTGAAGAAATTTCAGTGGTATTACTCTAGGCTAAAACATCTTTTCAATTATCAGGTCTGACACAAGACACCAGCTTTTTACCCTGCACTCCATTGAATAAACACCACTTATTTAGTCATTATGCTCAACTGATCTATGTCAATGCTGCACATGAGCCCTAACCCATTCCACTTTATTTCACATGAGCAGCATATCGTTCTGGGTATTTTCTAGTAAACCTGTTCAGAAGTGTAATGATACATATTCAGGGTAGGTGTGACTTGAAACCAGGGTCCTAGTTCAGAGGTAGGGACACTACCACTGCACCACAAGCATCCTCAGCATATCCCTCTATTCCTTTCTCCCTAATTAGCCTTTCTAGCTAACCCTTAAATACATTCATGTACTTGCCTCAAACACAATGTACAGTATAGCATTTCATATTCCTACCACACTTAAACTAAAGTTTTGTCAATTCTCTGTTGAATTTTAATACATTATTGAATATGTAAGTAGACTTTACAGGACACATTAACCATTAAGTCCTGATTGGCATTATAAAGCACTTTTATGCCTTTGTTTCAATGCTAACTCATGTAGATTATTACACTTGATTAAAGAAATTTTCTAAACAGCAAGTCGTCACTTAAAACTGCAGTTGCATTTGTGAAAATTGCAACTTATGGTGAGATGTCTTTAAGCAAATCAAATGTTTCCATTGAACAAAACAATTTAGGAGGTGTAGACAGGTTTATATCAGGAAACAAAAAACATTAAAATATTATTAGTAGTCACCATAGAATCAGAGGACCATTAGAGAGAGATGTTTGGTGCTGGTTTAACCTGAGGATAACTAGGCCTTAAAGAGGGGAAAGGTTGAGAATGAGAGTCTATCATGGTCACGTCAGCTGATATGGAAATTGAACTCACGCTGTTAGAATCACTCTGCACTGCAAACCAGCCAACTGAGCTAACCAACTCTCATTATAACTTAAAATGTTGTACATAGTGCATTGTTAATTTTCTATAATGGTAAATGAAAAACTGGGGGAAGGATCTCCAATTGGGAGTTAACAAAGGCATGGACGTTGGGCAAGGGTAGGCTCTGAAAGACACTCATCCTACCTTTGCCTCTAAGCATCCACCCAACCTGTTCTCCCTGCAACCCCCATCTCACAAGTTTAAGAAAACTTTAAACTTACATTCTTGCTACTGCATACTTCAAGGAGTAGACCTCAGTAAACTTCAGGAACCACGCTGCCTGTTACTTTCCTGGAATATCACTTGGACGGACCTTAAAGCTTCAGCTTTTCTAATGGCATCCATGTGGTGTGTCATGTTGACCATGTGTACTGTATGATTGGAGTCTGTAAGCTCCATCATTGAAGTTACCTCCTGGCTGTTGTGTCTCTGTGGTTGTTCCTTTCATCAATTTCAGGTGGATTATGCCAAATTCCACGCTGCGGTCCAATCCTATATTACCCTGACAAATCTAGACTTCTTGTTGGGATAACAAGCATGGGGCTGGATGAACACAGCAGGTCAAGCAGCATCATAGGAGCAGGAAAACTCGACGTTTCGGGCCTAGACCCTTCATCAGAAATGGGGGAGGGGAAGAGGGTTCTGAAATAAATGGGGAGAGAGGGGGAGGCGGATAGAAGATGGATAGAGGAGAGGATAGGTGGAGAGGAGGCAGACAAGTCGAAGAGGCGGGGATGGAGCCAGTAAAGGTGAGTGTAGGTAGGGGGGTAGGGAGGAAATAGGTCAGTCCAGGGAGGACGGACAGGTCAAGGGGGCGGGATGATGTTAGTAGATAGGAGATGGGGGTGTGGCTTGGGGTGAGAGGAAAAACCGGTTAGGGAGGTGGAGATGAGCTGGGCTGGTTTTGGGATGCGGTTGGGGGAGGGGAGATTTTGAAGCTTGTGAAATCCACATTGATGCCATTGGGCTGCAGGGTTCCCAGGCTGAATATGATTTGCTGTTCCTGCAGCCTTCGGGTGGCATCACTGTGGCATTGTAGGAGGCCAAGGATGGACATGTCATCTGAGGAATGGGAGGGGGAGTTGAAATGGTTCGCGACTGGGAGGTGCAGTTGTTTGTTGCGAACTGAGCGCAGGTGTTCTGCAAAGCGGTCCCCAAGCCTCCGCTTGGTTTCCCCGATGTAGAGGAAGCCACAACGGGTACAGCGGATGCAGTATACCACATTGGCAGATGTGCAGGTGAACCTCTGCCTGATGTGGAATGTCTTCTTGGGGCCTGGGATTGGGGTGAGGGAGGAGGTGTGGGGGCAGGTGTAGCACTTCCTGCGGTTACAAGGAAAAGTGCCGGGTGTGGTGGGGCTGGAGGGGAGTGTGGAGCGGACAAGGGAGTCGCGGAGGGAGTGGTCCCTCCGGAAGGCAGATAAGGGTGGGTGGGAGGAGGTGTATTCCAGGTAGCTGTGGGAGTCAGTGGGCTTGAAATGGACATCTGTCTTTAGGTGGTTGCCCGAGATGGAGACAGAGAGGTCCAGGAAGGAGAGAGAAGTGTTGGAGATGGTCCAGGTGAACTTCAGGTTGAGGTGGAAAGTGTTGGTGAATTGGATGAACTGTTCGAGCTCCTCGTGGGAGCACGAGGCGGCGCCGATGCAGTCATTGTAGGAGGCCAAGGATGGACATGTCATCTGAGGAATGGGAGGGGGAGTTGAAATGGTTCGCGACTGGGAGGTTGTAGGAGGCCAAGGATGGACATGTCATCTGAGGAATGGTTGTAGGAGGCCAAGGATGGACATGTCATCTGAGGAATGGGATGTCTTGTTGGGATGTCTTTTGTATGCCACTGATACATATATAGTCAATCCCATTCAAGGTATTACCATCTGAACAGCTCCATGTGTATGATCTTGTGTTTGAAGACAGTATATTCAATGCTGAATCCAGGATGCTGCAAAACACCGGTTGACATTAGCCGTTTCTTTTGAGCATGCTTTCTGACCCCAACACCTAATCACAGTGTTTAATCATCACCAGATGCCATTGAGCCTAGCAGTCAAGATAACAAGCATGGGGCTGGATGAACACAGCAGGTCAAGCAGCATCATAGGAGCAGGAAAACTTGACGTTTTGGGCCTAAACCCTTCATCAGAAAGGGTTCATCAGAACCCTTCATTTCTGATGAAGGGTTTAGGCCCGAAACGTCACGTTTTCCTGCTCCTATGATGCTGCTTGACCTGCTGTGTTCATCCAGCCCCATGCTTGTTATCTCGGATTCTCCAGCATCTGCAGTACCTTTTATCTCTGAGCCTAGCATTCAGCTCACTGATCGATAGCTTAATATCAAAGTTGATCTCATTCACAACTTATCCAGTGTGTCTTGCAATTAAATGCAAAATTCTTCTTTCTTCTCCTCTGCTGGTGCATAAATGTGGTGACTTAGGTGTGCCTAATATGGTGTCTGACAGTGATGATCCAATGGATTTCATTTCGGCTTTTATCGAGTCCCGCCATACATCTTTTGATGTGCAGTCCTTTCTTTGCTGGGTTTTGCCAGTATGGTTACTTCTTGATGTGTCTGTTGTAGTGATAGGTTTTACAGAATGTGAGAGCCAGTTTCATGCTTAAATCTTGTCCTCTTTCAAACCAGTTAGAGACTGGCTGCAGCAAATTTTAAACAAACAGCATGGAAACAGACCCTGTGGTCCAACTAGTCCACGCTGGCCATGTTCCCACACTAAACAGTCCCACCTGCCTGAATTTGACCCAATTCCTTCCAAATCTTTCCTATTCATGAACCCATCCAAATGTCTTTCAAACATCATAACTGTGCCTGCATCCATCGCTTCCTCTTGTTCATTCCACACACTAACTACACTCAGTCTAAAAAAAGTTGTCTCTTTTGTCCTTTTTAAATCTTTCTTCTCTCACCTTAAAAATATGTCCCTTAATTTTGAACTCCCCCATCTTAGGGAAAAGACTGTTGCTATCTTGACTTTAATCCATTTCACTGCAGAGGTAGGTGTCGGACCAGAAACAAATTCAGCTCCTGTTTTTTTTAGTAACGTTGTGGGGCGTATTCATTCCCAAGTGAAACAATCACTTCTCTAATGAGGAGCAACAGTTCCATTAATTTAATTTAAGGAGATCTATAAGTCAACCACATGCAAATGTTCTTGCATTCATACACATTATGGTTATGTTGAGAGGATTGTAAAGAATTCAGTCCGTAAATGAACATAGCCTTCACTGCTATCGAATTAGTGCTATGCTTGCTAAAACAGATTCTAACAAGTAAACCAGCAAACTTTGGAGAAACTTAACCACAGCATGTTCAGTGCACCAGAAGTCAAAATCTATGATGGGCAATCATTGATCATCATGACAGGAAATTCTCAGCTATTTATATTTAGATAATAACGAAAAAGGGTTCCTATTATGGTGTCAAGGCCCAAGTGATTTCATTTAATAACGTGCACAAAATGATTTGTGCAATATCAGTACCAGTGGAATAGACAGAATTTTTATTGTCATCGGTTTATGGCTACATGTATTCTTGAAAGTAGTTTTACAGACTTAATTCCACCATAAATCAAATCTAATTAATAGATAGAATTTCACAAAAAACTAGATCTTAGAGGGATGAACATAGAAAAACATATCATGCAACTCATAACATTTGCTGCCCCTCAACTATGGCATAATTATCATTTAAAATGCTGGCATAACTTATCAGATTTATTTATAGACTCATGGTTAAATATTGTTATCATAGATAAGATAAAATTATACTTTAACAGAATACCTGTCAACTCATTCTTTGATTTCAAGCAACCAGCATACTAGGTAGAAAATGCAATACAAAATAAAAACAAACTCTATCCTGAGAACACAGATTTCCTAATTAAATACAAGGGTCATAGTTGCAACTGACAAGCAACCAACAGCAAGGTAAAAATCGAAAGACAAAACAACATGAGGTGGTCATGATTATCTTCACATTACAATACATCCAGATACCCTGTCAAAGTAGTCTTCTCTCCAGCTCTGATGACGGGTAACTGGAGACGAAATGTTAACTTTGCTTTCTCTCCACTGATACTGCCAGACATGATGAGTTTCTGTTTTTGCTTCTTCTCTCCAGCTACTGTATGTAACTCTTCTCAAGGACTTATTCCACCAGCCTTCAGAGGACTAGTGTCAGGGCCATTATTACATTCTTGACAAAAGTTTGATTAGTACAAATGATGAAGCTTTGGCCTGGGGACCTTGGTTCAATAATTTTATTTTCTGCTGTAAAGTCAGTATCCCACACACTAATTTGAAAATGAGCATTTCCCTCAGGTGGATCATCTTAGGTTATTTTACCATGAAATAAGCAGCTGCTGCTGAACAGAAAACCCTGCCAAATCTTAAACTGCTTGCCAGAATAACATTTAATCAGCAATGGTTTTTGAATCTGCTCAAGTTTTGGGTCACATTGCTACAAATATCCTTAGTTACAAGACCTGCAATCAGTTTAGGAATTACAACATCTGAGTGTATAATATCCCTGCAGTACAGCATACTTCCATGCAACTCAACATACCATGGATAGCAACCTGAAGAAATGTAATTCTTTTAATTCCTCAGACGTTAAGGGACAATGATTTAATCAATTTGTCCATTAATTACAAACCCGTCCATTCAAACATGTATTTATCAGTTTGCCGAGAATTTTTCAATCAAGGTAATTTCTCAAGCTGATGCATACAGTGAAAATAACAGAACAGAGAGAGGCGATGTTAGTTATCAAGAGGTGGAGTAAAAAATATTATAAAACATGTGAATGCACATTAATGGGTGAAATGAAGAGTGAGGCGTATTCAAAATTACTGGTAAAAGGAAATAATCCTTGCTCAGGAAAAATAAGACTTGCTAGTAGCGCCTTTCCAGAGGGATCTGTTAACCCCTGATTACACGTGCCAATCCTTAATTCAAGTAGACACCATAGCCAGGATATTCTAAGAAATGGCATTTGCATTCAGATTGCCACCCTGCTGCTTTTACTTCCATTAGTACTGAGCTTGTATTTCCAACTCCTTTGGATATGCGACATATATATGAAATCAGCACAGTTCGCTGTTGCATGAGATAGTTGGAGGAAGTCAGACTCCCCCCTTGCAGCTGTGAGAGTGCCATGTGCTGAAGTTTAAATGTCCAGCAGTGCAGCAGACAATTAGACAACTGCTGTAATATATGTGAGGAAAGGACAGGGTTAGAGTGGTAGTTGATTCAGGGATGTAAGGCAACAGGTAGAAAGATGCCGGATGCCAGGTGGGTAGAGTTAAAGATGGATAGAGTGCCAGCATACGAGGTAGATATGTGCTAGGTGGCCAGGGTGCCAGGTAAGTGGTAGCTTTGTAGAGCAGTTGTTGGAACCAGTGACAGCTGGAGTGAGGTAATGTTGAGGCCAACATCAAAGGAAGAAGGGATGTCAAGGCTGGTGAAGGAGATGCAAGAGCCAGCTGGTGACAGTGTGCCAGCGGGGTTTTAGGTTGGTAGCAGAAGCCGTTGGGAAATGGGACCAGGGTGGAATTGTTTTGATTTCAGTGGTTGTGGTCTGAGGAAGTACGCTATTTGGCTGTCAGGGGTCTGGAGAATGTAAAGGGGACAGGGAGGCCCAGTTAGGTGGTCTTTTGTGGTAAGTTGGGGATTTAATTTAATATTTATCTGAGAGCTAGACTAGGCTTTTAATCTTCTAACTTTTAACGAGTATCTATGGAAATAAAAATGGAACCTTCTAAATTGTCCAGCTTCAATTGATTCTTTCAGAGGGTCGCAGAGAGGACAGAATTGCCCATCAGTGTCAATTTCTCTGGTAATTCCCATGGAGTCTGCTGTGTCTGTGATTCTTCAGGGTCCCATTGTTCAACTTGTTTGTGCTGCCCCAAGACTTATTTAGGCTTTAAAATATCCTGGCCAATATGATTCTGTTTTGGCTTTACGCAGAGTGAAAAAAGCTAGAGTTACACACTTTTCGATCTTACATAGCCGCTGATATTAATACAGAAAATCCACAGACTGCAATCATTTACAACCACCTTCCCATGCCCCACTGGGCAGAGTTGCGCAGGATCATGCAACAGCCATAATCCCCTCAGTTCCTTTTGCCCTCTTCAGATGTCCAAGGCTTGCCTGGCTATCCCCATTGATTGGACTCACTCATGCTGTTTAAGAGGTTGAGATGCCACCATTCACTTGGCATACGGGTAAACCTTTATTGATATGCAGCAGTGACTTTACAGAGCGAGAAACATTTTGCAGTTTGTATATCTTTGTGAACTATCAGGAAACTTGACAAAAGTGCTTTTTTTGTATATTGCAATTTTCTAACATCAAAGTTACATTTTGTAGATAAGACCTCATTCTGCATCCCAACCTTAGAGAAGATGGTGATAACAAAAGAAAGGGATAGACGATTTTTTAGATTTTAAAGGCATCAAGGGGTACATGGAGACAGCAGGACTATGGCATTGCAATAAAGGATCAGCTTTGATCATATTGAATGGAGGAGCAAGCTAAGAGGAGATTTCCTCCTGAATCTTCTACTCCTGCTCCTAGTTTCTATGCTTCTGTGTATTTATTGCCAAAACGATGAGAAGTCAGACTATTTATATTGTTATTTACTACAATCTATTGACAAAACTTCATGATATAACTCATTGAAGAACAGGCTTTATCCAGTATTATCTTTCTATACTATAGTTAATACATGCCTCTACCAAAACTATTAACCTTGCCAGTAAATTTACACTTTAAACATAGTTATGACCAAGTGAGAAGGGTGATTGTCTCCCTTTTTTTTAGCACCCTTTTGGCTGGATGCAACATGTATTTTGTTTATACATACATCTTTCACACTGAAATTTAAACATAGTTAAATAGATCAAAATATGTCAGTGTGGACTTATAGGGCTTAATCACCTGTTTCCACTACTGTAGGGATTATATGATCTATGATCTATGATCTATGATAAGAGCCATTTCCAATGACTTTTGGAGTGAAAGAAAGAGGGAATCTACGATCTACACTCCCCTAAAAATTATAAAAATATGACATCAAACACACACATACACGTGTACAAGGCAATAAGCTTTGAAATAGGATGGCAGAGGCTATCTGTACAGTCAGGAAGATAAAGACAATTCCTTAGAGTCCTTAAGGTATTAAATTTTAAACCTAAGTCATAACTGTTCAGCTTCTGCCTATTGTCTCTGGCAGTGGTGAACTTTTGAGATCTTGAGGTCTCAGGATGTTGTTACAAGTTGCAAGTGTTGAGGGGGAGAGGGAGAGAAGAGCTTACAGTGTTCTTATCGTTATCGATTCACATTGCTTTCTCTCTTTGCTGCTCAAAATAAAGCTATTAAAATATAGTTTAACTATGTGGTTCAAGTCACCTTTCATCTCCCAACATACGAATTTATCATGCCAAGTGTGAGCAAAACAAGTTTGTGACGCTTCACTGAGTTTCAGTGCCTCTTGATCAAAATGACCATTCCAATGGAGTTGGTTTCATATGTTCCTGTGAGATGCCTGTGCTTGCCAAGACACTACAGCTGACCTTTTAACTCAGTATTGTCCTTTTTTAAAAAATATTCTTATTCCATAGTAGCCTAAGGTACTAAAGTCAAAAGATGAAATTTGAATGTTGATAGCCCATTTTCACTATGATCATGGCCTCACTCATAGCTGACATCATCACATCACTATTCACTTGCGCAAACACTTTTTGTACCAGAAAACCAACATTGCACACCACTCACCAAAACTCAAAGCTGCTCTATTTATACTAGTACCTGTTAGGCCAAGATTAAAAGAAATCTGCACATCAACCTTTAATTGCCCGAGATGCCAAATGTATATCTAGCCAGGATAGTCAGCAATCATTACATCTTTTGTGGCTCTTGGCCTAAAATGCATTGCCCAACACGAAGTTATGCTTGCACTACATCCACAGAGAACTATTGTCAGAATCCAACAGACACAGCAAAAGGCCCATCCATAGGCTGGAGAGCTAGTAGCTAACATGCTGCAGCTATTTCTAGGAGCCCTGTTGTAATTTAGGCAGCCTCTTGACTGCAGTCAGGTTCCCACATCCACAGAGGCAATATCCTACCACAACTTCCACTGCAGGGTGGATGTCCCACCTATGAAAGCTGTGAGTCAATCAGAGGCTGACAGCACTCCAGCACGACTGGTAGTCATACCTTGTATCAGTATTTCTAAACTAAATATTCAGTTGACCACTGTTGATGCTATTTCATTTGAGCTTTGGGGACACTTGGTCTCCATAGACAGAATTACTATCAACATTCTCATTTGTTTTGTTAAATCAACCTGTTCAAAGAAGTTATTACTCACCTCTGAAGCAGCTGGGTCAGAGGTAGGGACATAAGAACATAAGAACATAAGAACTAGGAGCAGGAGGAAGCCATCTGGTCCCTCGAGCCTGCCCCGCCATTTAATAAGATCATGGCTGATCTTTTTGAGACTCAGCTCCACTTACCCGCCCACTCACCATAGCCCTTAATTCCTTTACTGTTCAAAAATTTATCTAGCCTTGCCTTAAAACATTCAGTGGAGTAGCTTCATCCGCTTCACTGGGCAGGGAATTCCACAGATTCTCAACCCTTTGGGTGAAGAAGTTCCCCCGACCTCAGTCCTACTTTTTTTTTGTAAATTTTTTCCATGAGGTAAGGATGCTTTATTTCTCCACTATCTTTTACATCTCATCACAAAAAACACATTGGTGTTTTTGTCCCAAAACTTTGCTGCGGGGCAATCTTAATCGTGCATTCAACTGTCAAACACATCTTGATGGTAAAGTAACTGGTTTCCAACTACTGGACACTACCACTATGCCACAAGAGCCCGAAATTGAATTCGAGGTGGGATTCAAATCTATGTTCCCAGGTCATTAACCTAGCTTCTGGATTATTGGTCCAATGAAATTAATGCTACACCACTGCCTTTCTAATTTTTTTTTAATCAACCTGTCCGGACATGCTATTATACATTTATAGAGCATCTGGAACTTGAGCCTGATCCACTTGGTTCAGAGGTAGGGACACTACCACTGTGCCACTCTAGAGTACACCCTCTTCTTAGGTAGGGATCTACAGGGCCTCCTGCCTAGTGTGATAGACAAAAACACAAGATAATATAGCCAGAAAAGGCCTCATGTCTGAAACAAAGTGTACTTTATTTTATGATAGCAATCAGGTACAAGACAAATTGGTATAATAGACATTATTACAAAAACAATGAGGAGACCCAGTTCTGACCTTTGTCCTTTGAGACCAAGAATCTTTCTGCCATTCTCCAAACAGATCTCCATGACATCTTCAGAAAGAGGGGGTCATATCCTCATACCTTTCAGAAATAGTACTTTGTACAAAAACAATGGCTTGAAAATGTGTTTGAGTGGAACAAGATCACAGGGTCAGTCAGGGAACGAGGGATCATTGTGAAGGGCAGGAAGGTGTCCTCCCCTCTAAATCTCCCCCAAACCACTAGCTCATCCCTCCACTGGGCACACAATGTCAGGAAAGAAGGATTTTCCCCATGAGGTTGCAAGTATAGCTAGCATGTTTCATCTGGTGGTTTGCCTGCAATGTGACTGCCCTTGATCCATCCTGTTGTATACCTAATTAGAAGATTTGGGAAAACAACTGAGGCCAAAACCTTACTCCTCCCTAACGTATTATATAGCACATCCTAATCTCCCAGCTGAGCATTAAAGTCCACACTGTATCAGCCAGTTTTAAGTCAACCTTTCCTTACTCAATGCTTGACATGATGGTCACAGTAAACTGTTCAGACTTAGGAAATAAAAAGAAATAATGGAAGAAAGACAAGTTTTATAGAATGCTTGTTATGACCACAAGATGCTGCAAATGAAAACTTCAGAGCCACGAAAGTTGTTTTCATGTTGGGAAATGTAGCAGTCAACTGTACACTGTGAGCTCCCAGAAAGAGCAGCAAGATTCAATAAAGACATAATGGGCCAGATATTGTCCTTGGTTGGTAGGACAATGTGTGGTATTGCATTGGTTATCTGTTCTAACAGTGCCCAATATTTATTTGCATTGTAGTCAATGGAACTGAATGTTAGTGGGGGATAAATTGCAATTTCACCTATTGCGTAGGTGCCCAAGCGAAATTTCTTCCTTAATCTGCTTTAATGATGTTTGCTGAGAGATTACTGTTCTCCAGGATATTGAGAGAACAGGGAAATGATGCATGAACTTGGGTACAGTGCCATGTTTTCTAAGAAATTAAGGATCCAGAGATTGTCATAAGGCATCCATCATTTTTTGTACCAGGTGTTGTAAATGTCTTCCATTTGCCAAAAGGCTTGTAAAAATGACAATATCAATGACCTCTTCTTTCAGATCTATGCCTGCATCATTTTATATGATTTCCATAAAATCCTAAATATCATAAAAATATGCGTCAAATAAATGCCATTTATTTTTCAGCGCCAACGTTTTATATACTTTAGAATTGTAAGTTTAAAGTTGCCTTGCAGCATATATAAATAGTAATTCTATCCAAAATAATTGTGATGCTTTCTTTTTCATTCCTGTATTCCACAAAGATGTGTTTTGCTTTTCAGGACCTAGCCTCAAGAAAAATGAAAATTGGGAGCATTCAGGGTTTACTAAGTGGAGATCACACTGGATTCAATAGTTCACCTCAGTGAGGTTCACCTCCATTTGTCCACAGATAGTTTCATTATATCTGGTGTCATAACTCATGAAGAAACATTTGATTAATATTCCAAATGAGTAGGTTACTCATGTAAAGATAATGGGTTATATGCCACCGGGATCTTGGCTGTACCCGGGCTACATACGTTCCACCAACAATGTACGGTTTCTCTAATTCTATTTTTATTCTAGATATAAACTTCATAATACTGGAAAGTGGTGACAGGAATGCCTTTTGATTTCATTTCCTGTGAAGAAATATAGTGCCATAATTTCTTCCAGGTTAAAGACAGAATAGTGATTATAATAGCAAACATAATGGGCAGTAGATCCAATGCCAAATTTTCTATATTGGGTTTTTCCCCATGCAGTGAACAGAGAGACATAGAGACATCAATGAACTGTTTTTGCAGATATGGAGTTTGAATTGCACAGAGGAAGCATGTATAAATGTTTAAGCGCTTGTTTCATCAACGCCAGCAAATATCAAATACTCAGAATTGAAGAGCTTTCATTTATTCTTATCCTTTGTCCTTTGGCTTTCTCTTGAGCTGGAGGGAGAGTAAGAACTAGAGAAAAGATACACCTCCAGGTTCAGAGGAGAAGGATCAAAATGATTTCGTCTTTGTTGAACAGGCTCCTTCAATTTGGGAAATAATTCAGCCACCAGGCATCACTTCTGTTAAATTCCTTCCTATTTTTCCAAACTTGACAAGGTGGGATTACCTTATCCTTGTTGGATACCCATCCATACAACACAAATAACAGTCATGAGCATATGACAGCCTTTCTGAGAGTTTGGATAAGATTTCAAACAAATTTTGACATATACTAGAGGATATTTCATGGTCTAAAATGGCAATGAATCTTATCTTCAATTTTTTCTCAGTGAACATGAAGGAAATGCTTTACATTAGCAGAGACAAGATGGAAGAATAGAATAAAAATAGAAAGTGTAGGAAAAAACTCCTCAGGTCTGACAGCATCTGAGGAGAAAGAGAGTTGACATTTCAGGTCGGTGTTCAGAACTCGAAAGAGGCAGAAAAGTAGACGATGTTAAATCTGGAAATACATTTCTCAGAGTTTTAGTTATAAAATGTTCAAGCAGCTCAGAACTTTCCCAGAGGTTCTCCATGTATAGGTCACGTTAGAAAAAGGGCGGTATGTTACTTAAAGGCAAGGATGCGGGCACTGCCTGCTGAATTCAAAGGAAATTACAATTCCTACGATTAAGTTAAAGCAGGCATCATTGCTGCTGCAGCTGCAGTTCTATGCAAGAAACTTAAGAAGGCCATCACACAGAAAAAGCAACAAATGGATTTCTCAAAATGTTTCTAAGTGGACCAATTTTATTGATACCTATTCATTATGTTCTAAAATCTTATACAAAGATTTGGTAAATTATTTTGTGATTTTTTTTATCATAGGGATTCTTGTCAACCAATTTTTCTGGGAAAAATAATTTAGATCTCATTTATCATAAACATTATCCAGTAGACAACAGAAGGTGGTAGTATGAAAGTATTAACACAGTGCGGAGCTGGAGGAACACAGCAGGCCAGGCAGCATCAGAGTAACAGGAAAGTTGATATTTTGGGTTGAGACCCTTCTTCAGAAATGGGGTAGGGGGAAGGGAGCCCATAAATAAATAGAGAGAGGAGGGGTGGGGCTGGGGAAGGTAGTTGGTATGGTGATAGGTGAGTACTGGTAGGCAGTGGTGGGGATCGGTCATTGAGGTGGGAGGAGCGGATAGGTTGGATAGGTGGAATTTATCATATTCCGCCTCGGGAGCCTACAGTGCAATGGCCTAAACATGGACTTTACCAGTTTCAAAATCTCCCCACCCCTGGCCTCATCCCGTGACCAACCCTTCCCCTCATCCCCACCTCCTTGACCTGACACAACCTGTCCATCTTCTCTCCCACCTATCCGCTCCTCCCACCTCACTGACCAATTCCCATCACTCCCTACCTGCACTCACCTATCACCATCCCATCTACTTTCCCCAGCCCTATCCATCCTCTCTCTATTCCCTTCCCCCTCCCCCATTTCTGAAGAAGAGTCCCGACCCAAAATGTCAACTTTCCTGCTCTTCTAATGCTGTCTGGCCTGCTGTGTTCCTCCAGCTCCACACTGTGTTATCTCTGACTCCAGCATCGGCAGTTCTTACTATTTCTCAGTATAAGAGTATGGGCTTCAGGCACAAGAAACATCAGTTTGTGCAGTAATCCATATGCTATGCTGGTAGTGAACCCTCAGCTTGGCCTGCTTCATTATGCTACACTCTATATATGTTAAGCAAGGCAATTTACAGCAGATATATTTAGTATTATAGAAAGTATGGAAAAGCACGTTATTTTCTCTATAACTCTGGCCTCTGAGGGAGCTTGAAATGGAAACCCCTGGTTAATATGTTGGCAGCAATACAAAAGAAGAGTGAAAGAGGACAGGGGGCTGAGTTAAGAATTAATTGGCTCAGTGAACAGGAAAAAGCAAAGGTGCTACATTCCACAACAATGCTCTTCGCTCAGACTCTCACTCCACCTTTTGAAATCAACTTGTAACCATTTTGGAACTAAGACTGTAATAAGTTCTTAAATTAAGTATCCCTTACTGAACCAAAACTGAGTATCAGTAAGAAAAATAGAAAGAGCTAGAGAAACCCAGCAGGTCTGTAGCATCTTTTTGCTTTGTATCCAGTCACTGGACTCAGAATGTTAAGTCTGTTTTTCTCTCCACAAGTACTGCCAGACTTGGTGAGTTTCTCCAGCCCTTTCTGTTTTGCTTTAAAATCTACAGCATCTGGAGTCCTTTATCTTGTCAGTAAGCAGGTTTTTCAAAAGTAAGTGTTGCTTGATATTTAGACCCATCGTATCAGCCTGTTCCTGTCCCACTGAACATCCACTTCACCAACACCTTCCACCCCAACCTGAAGTTCACCTGGACCATCTCCAACACTTCTCTCTCCTTCCTGGACCTCTCTGTCTCCATCTCGGGTAACCACCTAGAAACTGATGTCCATTTCAAGCCCACTGACTCCCACAGCTACCTGGAATACACCTCCTCCCACCCACCTTCCTGCAAAAATGCCATCCCCTATTCCCAATTCCTTCGCCTCTACCACATCTGCTCCCAGGATGAGACATTCCACTCCCGTACATCTCAAATGTCCTCATTCTTCAAGGA
>JAHRHZ010000289.1:30508754-30561076 GCA_024137785.1 Ginglymostoma cirratum | reverse complement strand
TTTCGGGCCTAGACCCTTCATCAGAAATGATTTCTGATGAAGGGTCTAGGCTCGAAACATCAAGCTTTCCTGCTCCTATGATGCTGAATTGAAAGAGCAGATTTCTTAGCCAAATGATCATTAGTGAATCACACAATCAAAGTACAGAAGAATTACTTCAGCCCATCGTGTCTGCAATGCCAACATTACAATAAATCCACACATGTCCCACTTTCCAGTATGAGGCCCATAGCTTTGAATGATGCGACATTTCAAGTGCTCATTCAAGTACTTTTTAAAGCTTATGAAGTTATCTGCCTTAACTAACCTCCCAGGCAGTGCATTCCAGGCCCACCACCCTCTGGGTGAAAAATCCTTCCTCAAATGTCCTCTAAACCTCCTGCCTTTCACCTTAAAATTATGCCCCCTTGTCATTGACCCTTCAACTAATGGGAATGGCTACTTTCTATCCAGTCTGTCCATGGCCCTCATGATCTTGTACACTTCAGTCAGGTTCCCCCCTTAACCTTCTCTGTGTCAAAGAAAACAATCTGAAGCATATCCTGCCTCTTTTGACAGTGAAAGTGCTCCATCCCAGGCAACATCCTGGTGAATCTCTTCTGCAACCTCTCAGTGCAATTATACCCTTCCTATAGTGCAGTGATCAGAATTCTATACAAATCTCCAGCTGTGATCAAACTAAGGTCCCCTAAAGCTCCAACATAATCTCTCCGCTATTATAATCCGTGCCATAACTGATAAAGGTAAGTGTCCCATATGCCTTCTCAGATACCCTATTAACATGCACTGCCACCTTTAGGGATATGTGGACAAACACCCCGAGTTTCCTGCTGTTCTGTAATTCATTGAATATTCCCCTGTCTTGTTATTTCTTCTAAAGTGTATCACCCCACATTTATCAGGATTGAATTCAATCTGCCACTGATCTGCCCATCTGACCGATCCATTTATATCCTTCTGTAACCTGAGATCTTCTTCCTCACTGTCAACCACCCAGCCGATCTTCATGTCATCTGCAAACTTACTAGCATTCCACCCACAATCTCATCTACATTGTTTATATATATCACTAACATTATGGACCCAACACTGATCCCTCTGGTAGCCACTGTACACTAGACTCCAAGAACAAAAACTGTCTTCTAGCACCAACTCTGTCCTCTACCACTGAGCCAATTTTGTATCCAACTTGGCATTTTACCCTTGAACCCATATGCTTTTACCATCTTCATCTGTCTCCATCTAGGACCTTGTCAAAGGCCTTGCTGCATCAATTGCACTACCCTCATCTATACACTTGGTCACCTCCTCAAAGAATTCAACCAGATTTGTTAGGCATGACCTCCCTCTGTCAAAGCCATGCCGACTTTCTCTGAACAAACTTTGCCCATTGAAATACAAATGAATTCCCTCCTTCAGAATTTTCTCCAATAGTTTCCCTACCACTGATGTGAGATTCACTGGTCTGTAATTGCCTGGTCCATATGTACTATCCTTTTTGAAGCTTCATTGGAGGCCACACTGATGGTTACCTAGCGTAGTGTTGAAACATCTGAACCACAACCAGCCAGCTCGGTGAACAAATCAACAACCTCACCCACAACCCAAACTATAAATCTTTGCAAGAACCTTAATCCAGCCCATGTGGCCAGAGAGTAATTAAAAATTTGGGTCAGCGTCCCTGTGATTTCTTCCCTTGTGTCCTACAGCAGCATAAGATACAACTCATCTGGATCTGTGGATTTTTACTTTTAACCCATGAAAACTTCCAATATCACTCCCTGTATCAAACTGCTCAAGAACATCCCAGGTAATCACCTTCTCAAATTCTATCCCTACATGCTCCTTCTCCTGAGTGAAAACAGATGTGAAGTGCTTGTTTAACACTCGATGAACATCCTTTAACTCCACACAGAGTTTCCCCATCATCCCCAATGGGCTCTATTCTTTCCGAATAACTTGTTTGAAAAAATATTGACTATAATAGAATCCTCTTCTTTAACAATAAGAAGGTGGATCTCTGATTTGCGCAGGGAAAATGACTGATTTTGGATGATAAGAACTGGCTATTGATGTGCACTCTTGATAAAACTTGGCAATTGGCCGGAATAGGATACGAAATGTTTACTACATTTTTCCTCCCCCAGTACTGTATTGTCAATGTTTTTATGAGGCTTCTTGTTGGACCAGACCAAAGTCTTTCAAAATATATTAAGAAGATAACCTAGACCCCAATACTTTTTTATTTTGAAAGGTAAGAGTAAGGCATTGTGTTCTGGATGCAATTCAAATGGTCAAACTACCAGGCTTGAAGCAAAACACACTTTATTCTTACACTCCAGTTAAAATACAGACAAAATAAGAAATTAAAGAAAGTAAAATAACTGTAACTTTATTGAAATGCTTAACAAAATAATATATTTGTTAACAACCACTGATTAGTTGTTCCAAGGTAGCAATAGCCCATAGATACACACTTGGCAAAGGCAAATTCAGTAAACTAGATTCTCTCACCTGCAACGTTTCTCCAGTCCAGGAGGAAAGAACATTAAGGAAACAGTCTGAGAGAGAGAAGTCAAGCATTTTGCTGCGGCAGGCAATTTTGGTCTGATGTACTTGATTCTTTTACTACTTCTACTAATAACACCCCCGTGCTCTCAGCAATGAATTTATATTTACCTTGTAGAAGTGTTTGAATTCAACAAAGTGAAAAAGCTTGGAATATTCTTAAAGTGAAATCCCATTTCTTTTTATTTATTCATGAATTGTGAGCATTACTAGCTAGGCCAGCATTAATTGCCCATCAGGCAATTTAGAGTCAAACACATTGTTGTTGGTCCAGAGTCACATGTAGGGCAGGCCAGGTTAAAATAGAAGTTTCCTTCCCTAAAATGAACCAGATGGGTTTCTTCCCTGACAATTAACAATGGATTCATGATCATTATTAGATTCCTAATTCCAGATCTCTATTGAATTCAAATGTCACCATCTACTGGGGTGGGATTATGAACCAAGATCTCCAGAACATTAACTGGGTTGCTGGATTAGTAGTCTAGGGCTAATACCACTAGGCCGTGACCTCCTGTTATCTGCATGCAATCTATAAACAACTCATTTGACGAATGCAACACAGTTATTTGTGATTCCTATGTTTATTTAAGTATTATTATCGATTCCTGGAATAATAATAAATAAGGAAAGATAGGCTTTGCCAACATTACAACGGTGATAAGGAAAGCTTGCACAAAAAAATTACTTGGACAAGCATTTGAAAGACATAACATTCAAGATTATGGGCCAAGTGCTGGAAAGTGGGACTGAGTATAGATTTAGAGTAGACTTTTTTAAATTGGTGCAGACAGGAAGGGCTGAATGGCCTCTTCTGTACTGTCTGATTCCAACTATTCTTGTGAAAAGGGAAGTCTTTGATTCATTATCTGCTGCAAAACGCTGAGTCATTGTCTTGGCAATTTAGATACTGGTAGCTTTGTCTTCTACTCTCAGGATTTGGGCAAGGGGACTCAATTACAAGCCTGCCTCAGTTGGAATGGGAATCAATCTGCACGGTTAATGTTATTCTGCATCAACTGATCAATTTTAACCAACTAACCTAACACCCCTTTCTTATGTATCAAACATTTTGGATGTTTCCTTGATCTTTTGGATAATATTTTTGATTAAATTAATAGTGCATAATCTGGAATCAATATCAGAAAAAGTTGAGGTGGGTGGGGATTTGTTAGGATTACAGGTTTGATGGGTGGAGCTATAAGATCAAGAACAATTGAGTGCATTGTAGCTATGTGAGTGACTCACTCACTCCCAAAATTTCAACATATTTAATGGCACATTATTCAGTTGCACCCAGTTTATGGGTGTATCCGAAAACAAGTGCAAGAAATGCCAGACTTTCGTGTTAAGTGCACGACCTAAGCAATATTAAATCTTTTTAGTAATGTGCTGTCATAGAGTCATCGAGACGTACAGCACAGGCAAAGGCCCTTTCATCCATCAAGCTTGCACTGGTCAAAAACAACCACCTAGCTATCCTGAGATAACAAGGTGTAGAGCTGGATGAACACAGCAGGCCAAGCAGCATCAGAGGAGCAGGAAGGCTGATGTTTCGGGCCTAGACCCTTCTTCCTTACCCCACTGCGAAGCCTTGTTATCTCAGATTCTCCAGCATCTGCAGTTCCTGCTATCTCTGAAACAATTTTAACCACTTAACCATCCTTGTCACTGTTGTTATGTCCACACAAACATTCAGATAGACAGTAATGCCTAGCTGCACTTTTAAACCCACCTTTTCAAAATATTATTTTAAAAGAATAATTAAGTAATACAAAGGAAGGCATTGGAAAGAAATGGCTACAATATGCTTAATCCACACTTAATGATATGCAAAATATTATGAAAATTAATATCTGTCAGAGCACTATTACAGGCACAGCAGGCATTGCACAGGATTCAATGACGCCCAACAACATTAAGAGGTTTTACATACATACTTTTGCTTAAAAGCTTCATTACAAAGGCAAGAAAGAACCACAGCATGATATTGTATCGTTGTACCATCAACATGTACTACCAGTAAAGGACATGGGGCAGGATCCTCATCTACTGAGAATTGAGTCAACATCAAGTGATCAATAGAAAATGTGCCAACGTTGTACATTACAACACTCTGTCAATGCCACAAGGCTGAGGGAAGCAGGGGGAGGGTGGGATTTGAATGCACATGGGTTATAAAACAGTTCCCTAACAGCTCACCTTCCAAGGGATCGGAATTTTCTCAGAGGACACGGCCATTGGGAGCTTCGTAAAGTTGAATCAATCCAAACTATTGAGAAAAAGGTCAGCAACACAGAAACTTTTTATTGGATTGAAAAAGTGTACATTTTGAAGACAATCTGTATGCAATGTGTAAGGTCATTGATTAAAGGTAGTTCATATGCTTCTCAGTGAATATCAACAACCATTATTAAGTACTTACATGATTTACAGGAGAGAGTAAGAGAGGATATATCCATAACGCTACACATCCAGATCCCACTTCCACATGATCTGGTGTCATCACAACAAAGATACTTAAACTCATGCTCAGTAGCTATTATTATTTTTTTCTTTGTTCATGCAAAGTGGATGTTGCTGGTTACACCAGTGCTTGTGGGCCTTGAGACTGTGGAGTCAGCTTCCTCAATGAATCCTGACATTCCATGGAGGGAGAGGCATTAGAAAGAAAGTTCCAGGAATTTGACCCAGTAACAATGAAGTAATAACAACACAATTTCATGTTAGGGCGAAGTGAGGCTTAGATTGAAACTGCATTAGGGACCACTTCCAGGCATCTGTTGCTCATTTCCTCTCGAATTGTGGGGTTTGGAATGTGCTGTCAAAGGAATCTTGGTAAGCTACTGCAGTGCATGATTGTAGATGGTACACATTGCTGCCATTGTGCATCAGTGGTGAAGGGGGTGCATGTTGAAGATATTGGATGGGGTGCTATTCAAATAGCTGGCTTTATCCTGTATGGTGTCTACCTCCTTGTACCTATCCAGCAAGTAGACAGTATGCAACAAAAACAAAGTTGCTGGAAAAGCTCAGCAGGTCTGGCAGCATCTGTGAAGGAAAAAACAGAGTAAACAGACCCTTCCAGTTACCAGACCCGAAAGGTGAACTCTGTTTTCTCCTTCACAGATACTGCCAGACCTGCTGAGCTTTTCCAGCAACTTTGTTTTTGTTCCTGATTTACAGCATCCATGGTTCTTTTGGTTTTTAAGTAGACAGTATGTGTTGACTATTAAGAGAGGACGGTAAGAATTGTGCTTTCTTGGGAATGGTCATTGCCTGGTATTTTTGTGGTGGGAATGTTACTTGCTACCCAGCATCACCAGCCTGCATGTTATCCAGCTATTGCTGCATATGACATGGGCTGCTTGAATGGTGGAGCAGTGATATAGTGCGCTGAATATTGTGAAATCATTGGCAAGCATCATGAATGATGACCTTATGATGGAAGTATGATCATTAATGAAACAGTTGAAGAAGGCTGGGACTAGGACACTGCCCAGAGGAACACTTGAGGCCAAGATGGGGATTCAGGTCCATAAATGGGATTATGAACTGAAATTTTGGGTTCATCACCTCCACAGCAAGTGCTGCTTGGTAGTACTGACGATGACACCTTGCAACACTTTGTTGGTGACTGAAAGTGGACCGATAGGGCAGTAATTGGACAGGCTGGATCTGAGCTGGTTGTTTGCGATTGGACATACCCGGGCTATTTTCCACATTCTCGGTGGCTGCCACCATTGGCACACTTTGACTACAGACATAACTACTTTTGGAGCACAATTCTTCAGTTATAGCTGTCAGAATGTGTTACAGTCCATAGCCTTTCAATATTTAGTGCTCTCAGCAATTTCTTGACATCAATTGAATTGACTGCAGAATGGAATCTGTGATGGTAAGGACCTCAGGATGAGGCCAAGATGGATCATTTCAACTGTCACTTCTGGCTGAAAATAAATGCAGCTTATTCAGCCCTGTCTTTAATTAAATCAATTATTGCTCCACGTGGTCAGTTAGCTCAGTTGGCTGGACAGCTGATTTGCGACGCAAAGTACCAATAGCGCGTATTCAATTTCTACACCAGCTGAGGTTACAACGAAAGACTCTTGGCAACCTTTCTCCCTGTCTGAGGTATACTGACATTCAGGTTAAACAACCATCAGTCTTCTCTCTCTGTTATGAGAGAATGTCCAGCAATGTTGTGGCAACTTTGCACCATTGTTATCTAAGGAAAGGGTTTTCAAAGATTCATGTTCATGTTACCTTGGCTCCACCCATTCTACTGATACCATATACAGTCTGTGGGTGGAGAGAAGAGGTGGGCTTCTCCCAGTTTTGGTCAAAGCATGGGGCAGGCATATTAGGTGGCAATATAGACAATACCATCCCTGCTAAGATTAATTAACGTATTGCATGCCAATCAATTGCTAAGAACTCAGGGCAAGTATGAGTGAATTTCTTAGCTTTAATTGGTGAGATGGCAAAGAAAGGGTAAGTATTCCCCAGGGCTAACTTGCCCAATTACTTCCCCTTCTCACCAACTCACCACCAGGGAGGGGAAAATTCCACCCAAGTTATTCTACTCCAGTTTTCTGAAGGAGCAGATGCGTCTGCAACAACTTCCTGAGGTACTACTAATTATGTATGATTAATTATTATTGCATTTATCGCTATCATGCAATAGATCTTGTTATCTAACAATAGTATTTTTTTTCTGTAGCTACTCTGTGGTGCTTTATCCTCTACCACACAGGGCTTCCCTAATTGGGGATTAAGACTACAAGTGGGGACATGAGCTGAAACTTCAGAGTTCTCCAGCTCCACAACAGAAATGGATTTCCAAATAAGGTATAACAACTGTATTGCCTCTCTAATGTTTCCACCACCCCCTCACTGCTTTCACATCCTTACCCCCAATCCTCACTCTCACAGGATTCCTCAGTTCCCCAACACTCTCTGTTTCTGTGCTCTCCTCCACCTCTCTCTCTACCTCACTGATCTCAGAGATCTCAGTGAGGCTTGACAACAATCATCAAACCTCAGAATGGGGTCACAGTTCGAAGTATGTTTTTGTGAAGCATTGCTTTACCACTAAACAATAGATTGGCTCAAGACAAAGCAAAGATGAAGCTGGAAGTAGCAGTGACTACCTCTAATAGATCTTACCCAATGTCACATAATGGTAGAGGTGGCAAATATTATAAGGTCATGTGGGAAAATAACATAATTTATAGAATAAAACTGGAGTTGAATCTTTATTCAACACATTTCAATAAAATGTTAATAATGCTAACATTTCCTTAACCAGTACCAGGTTCCATTTCTCAATCAGTCCTGGCCAATTTACAGATACAGATGCTTTCACTTCCTTCAAACTGTGTGCAGATGGCAGCTTCAGCAATGATTGTTGAGTCATGCCAGAGTGTGCCCACATCCCTGATGCCCAGCCTCCTTTCATACCCCTCAACTGTTTAGCTGCCGCTCCTGACTTTTCATTAGTTAACTTTCCGCCTTCAACAAGACTGAAAGTCCTGTTTCATTACAGGAGCTGATTCACAACCTGGAAGCAAACCTCCCTCTCTATATCCATGTCCTCAACTTAAATCCGCTCCTTGATATTTCAGTCCAGTCTCACTGGTTACAACAGCAGCCAGGCCATGAGGTGAGCCTTGTTGACAAGACAAATATTTCTCTAACAATAGAAAGGAAAGAAGTAAAATGGAAAATGTCAGCTTCTCTGAGCAAATAACTTTACAGCTTCAATTGATGAGGTCTTCAGGATGTGCAAATTAAAAAGAAAGGAAGGCTTGCGGGAACACTGGCATTTAATAAGAGAGAATAAAGAGTTATCTTATTAAGTGCCTTTGCTCCCATAAGCCTTCCTTCTTTTTAAAAGAGTTCTCTCAAGGGCAAATTTGCATTCTCTCTGAAAGCAAATTAGTAATCAGCCAATTTATAATGCAATATAATTAAAAACAAACTGCCCATAACCTTTATGCACTCATGTACTGTGTATAAGCCATTCATTGATAAATTTGAAAGAAGGGAGGCTGTGGCAACGTCATATAGTGTAAAGCACTAACTTGCACAATAGTTTTATGCGACTCATGCACAAGGACACCCAGATCCCCCTGCACTGAAACACTATGAAGTTTCTCTCCAATAAGATAATGTGTTGCCTTCTCATACCTCTGACCAAAATGGATAGCCTCACACTTATCCATGTTAAATTACACCTACAAAACATTAGCCTATTCACCTAACCCATCCATATCCATTTGCAAATGCCTTATTTCTTCATCATTCCTTACTTTCGTACCTATTTTAATGTCAATCTACAAATTTGGCTACAGTACTTTCTATTCCTGAATCCAAGACATTAACAGAATTTGTAAATAATTGGGACCCAAAGACCAATTCCTGTGGCACCCACTAGTTACATCTTGTCAACCAGAAAAAAGCCCATTTATCTCCAACTTTTCTGTTTGTTAGCTAATCCTCAATCAAGCTAACAAATTACTTCTAACCCTATGTGCTCCTAATTCTGGTCCCAAATGTCTAAGTACAAGTCTCACTTTAGGATGTGCACGGAGTATAACTTAACATCAAAACAAGTTGATTTTAAACTGGAGGAGTTTCAGAAAAGATTTACCAGGATGTTGCTGGGAATGGAGGGTTTGAGTTATAAGGATAGGCTAGGAAATTTTTCACTGGAGTGAAGGAGGTTGAGGGGTGACCTTATAGAGAAATCATGAGGGGCATGGATAAGGTGAATAGCAAAGGTCTTTTCCCTAAGGTGGAGGAGTTCAAAACTAGGCAGCATACTTTTAAGGTAAGAGGAGGAAGATTTAAAAACGGCATGAGGGGCAACTTATTTACACAGAGAGTGGTTAGTATGTGGAATGAACTACCAGAGGAAGTGGTGGATGCAGATACCGCTTAAAAGGCATTTGGATAAGTACATGAAAAGGAAAGGATTAGAGGGATATGGGGCAAACACAGACAGGTGGGACTAGTTTATTTTGGGAACATGGTTGGCTTGGACAAGTTGGACCGAAGTGCCTGTTTCCATTCTCTGTGACTCTATAACTGCGGATTCTGGAAACCTTAATCAAAAACAGAAATTTTTGGAGAAACTCAGCACATCTGACAGCGTTTCTGGAGAGAAAGCACAGTTAACATTTCAGTCCTAGTGATTCTTGATCAGAACTAGCATTCTTTGACAGCACCTTCTGAATGAACAAGCTTTACTATTCAGAAGGACAACAGCAGCAGATACAAGCTTTCCCCATTCATTCCCAACTCCAACAACCCAAATCACACACAGACGGGGCAACAGTTTGCAAAGCATCTACGTTCTGTCTGCAAAAATGATCGTGAGCTTCCTATTGCCTGCCATTTCACACACCACTATGTTCTCTGGTCACATCTTTGTCTTGGGCTTGGTACAATATTCCAGCGAAGCTCGGCGTAAGCTGGAAGAACAACACCTCATTTTCTGCTTGGGAACATTCCAACCTTCTCGTTTAATATCTAGTTTAATAATTTTAGGGCCTGAGCGCCTTCTCCCACTTCCTTACCCCAACCTCTACACATCAGACCTTGTCATCACATGGTTGCTACCACAAACAATCCATTATCAGCCACTAAGAGTCCCCATTAGCAGCTATTCATTCTCCCAGGCTGACCTCCATCAATTCTGTTATGTGCCCAACTGACTTTTTTCTCTCTCAGCACTCCATCTCTAACTATCACTTACTCCTTCCCCATTTCCCCCAGCCCATCTTCAGCATATATACCAACCCTTTGCTAGCTACCATCAGACCTGAAGAGGGGTCAATGGACCTGAAACATTAACTCTGCTTTCTCTCCACAGGTGCTGCCAGACCTGCTGAGTTTCACCATCAAGTTTTGATCTTGTTCCTGATTTTCAGCATCCGCAGTTCTCTGATTTCAAGTCACACACCGCACTGACTTGGAACAATTTCAGCATTCTTCATTGTTGCTGGGTCAAAATCTTGAACTCCCTTCCTAACAGCACTGAGCAAGACTCAAAACCAGGCCAGTTCAAGAAGGAAACACACCATCAAATTCTTGAAGAGTGTTAGGAGTGGGTAATAAATGGTTATGTTCACATTCTATGATATAATAATATGAAAACAATTCTCTTGATTCTCTGAGAAACTTTCCAGATTCCTGACAGTTTGAAAGAGCAGGAGTTCTCCCAAATTACCTTCCCTGTTATTTGCCTTCCTGTCCCTTTACAAAAGGCTGAAGCTAGGCAGCTCTTGCAGTTCAATGCTGTTCTTTGCAGAATATTGTGCAAATTTGTTCCCAGACAGTGTGTTGTATATTAGGTTTCTTGGAAATACATAGGCATCATTGACTTTTAATAGATGATAGGTATACCTGTGCTCCTCAAGAGGGTACACCATGACGGCCATGCCAGAAATGGCTGGCAGTGTAGCATATTTGATGCTACAGTGATGTCTCTTATAGTTAAAGGAAATAATCTCCAGCTGTGGTGTTGAGCATTTATTCCAATGTTCAGCTCCAATCCTTTCTCATGGAAAATAGGAAAGAATTACATTTTTTTTTCTCTTTTCCTTGTACAGAATTGGTCAGAAGTTTCCTACATTGACAGGAACTCATTTTAAAATCGGGTCATGCTTGTAGCCTGGAGCATTTCAAATTTGTAGTGAGCTGAATTTTTTTTAAGGGACAGAGCATTAGTTAACCGTAACCAGCTCATTTCTAGATTTTAAAGAAAATCAGGATTTTTGATAAAGAAAAATATTTATCGACAAATTCATCTGTGTTAGGTAATGAATTAGGTTCTGATTATGTTAGATAAATTAATGGATACTCAAGGCAAAGATGCTGCTACAGTTTTCCTGTTTCACTGTGTCAACTGGACTTAAATACCAAAGTAGAAAAACAGAAGGCTTTTTTTTAAAGGAAAATCTGGTACATAAATAATCCCTATACATTTATTTATGTTGTTTTATCAAGGCATGTAGGCTACACCGGCTATAGCAGTTTTTATTGCCTGTTCCTAATTTCCCTGGATAATGTGGTAATGAACAGCGTCCTTAAACTACTGAAGTCATAGAGCCAGAGAGCTGCACAGCATGGACACAGACCCTTCAGTCCAACTCGTCCATGCTGACCAGATATCCTAAAATAATCTAGTCCCATTTGCCAGCATTTGACCCATAACCCTCTAAACACTACCTATTTATATAACCATCCATATGCCTTTTAAATGTTGTAATTATACCAGCCTCCACCATTTTCTCTGGCTGCTCATTCCATAAATGCACCACCCTCTGTGTGAAAATTTGCCCCTTAGGTCCCATTTAAATCTTTCCTCTCTCACCTTAAACCTATGCCCTCTAGTTTTGGACAGCCCCCACCCAGGAAAAAGACCTTGGGCTATTCACCCTATCTATGCCCCTCGTGATTTTATAAGCCTCTATAAGGTCACCCCTCAGCTTCTGACACTCCAGGGAAAAAATACCCAGTCTATTCAGCCTCTCCCTAAAGCTCAAACCCTCCACACCTGGCAACATCCTTGTACATCTTTTCTGAACTCTTTCAAGTTTCACAACATCTTTCCTATCACAGAGAGACCAGAATTGCATGCAGTATTCCACAAGTGGCCTAACCAATGTCCTATGTAGCTGCAACATGACCTCCCAACTCCTATACTCAATGCATTGACCAATAAAGGCACATATCAAATGCCTTCTTCACTACCCTGTCTACCTGCGACAAGGGCATCTGCTGCCCTTGCCCTTCTAGGCAGTAGGGTTGGCAGGTTTAGAAGATGCTGTCAAAGGATTCTTGCTGAGTTACTGCATTGCACCTTCCAGATGGTGTGCATTGGTTGTGGAGCAAGCAAATATTGAAGATGCTGGATCGAGTGTTAGAATGACATAGGGTTAGGGTTCAAGCATTCAGACAAAATTTTCCACTTGCTGCATTTTAGTAATTTGATACAAAGAAGCAAAAAAATGAAGGTTTTATTGAATGAAACATCACTGTGCATTGAGCAATTTGATTGGTTTTACTGTTTCAGTATTTCACACTCATACCATCCAAGATAACATGAAAGCTGGGATTGAAGCCTAAATAATGTTATGTCATCGCTCGTCCTGGAAAATAATAAATTCCCTACTTGACCACAAAGGCCAACAGCTCCAGAATTAAAAGTTTTATTTTAATGGAGACATTTTAGTGCACACATAACTTGGTGGAAGAAAAAATAATTGAGTGGCATTCCTGTAACATGAAACACATCCATAGCAATCCCAACCCATTTCCCATTAATTGCCAATTTACATCACAAATGTAGACATGGAGTAGGATCCTTTTTTCAAGTTTAGGGCTAAAATACAACAATCCTTATTTTGCTTTAAGTCTTTATCTGAGAATGTTTGAATCTAACTGCAAAAATGTGTTTAATTCTCTGGTTCAAACATCACTCATTTTAAGTAATTTAGAAGTATCAAATTTGAAAGAAAGACAAAACGAAAGCTTGAGTCTATTGTAGAGATACTGGGTGATAAGATATTCCAATAAGTCTTTTTATTGCCTGTTTATAATATATTATAGCGTTATATTCCTCATCCATAATTTACCACAAAAATTCATCTACTTAATTAATTAACCTATGAATAATGAAATAATAAATTAATCGCCTGAATCAGGGCTCATTGTTCCCAATTGCAGAGGAGGGATGCATTGCTGTGGAACTGTATTACGTATGCATTTATGGGAAGTCAACTACGCTATGCTGCTAAATTATTCGCATCTCACTTAGATTATACATATGTCATGGTAGCCATACTGATGTCCTCAGACGTTTAGCTTGTTTTCTCACTTCTTAACTCATGAATAATTCAATTTGAACAGCTTTCTCCTCACAAACACAATACAGATATGCAGTTAAGACAGAACTTAGTTAGGATGGAATTAGATACTGCTGTAGATAAGGGTGAAGAAGCAGGGAATTGAACGGTAGCCCAGATAGATGGAGGTCAGTCAGTCTCACCTCTCTGATGGATAAATTAGAAGAAACCACATTAAGAGAAAAGATTAACTGTTACTTGTAAAGACATGGATTAATCAGGGCTAACCAGCATAGTTACATTAAAGGACGATCTTACTAACTTAATTGAATGTTTTGGTGAAGTCATCAGCAAAAGGGATGAAGATAGTGCAGTGGATGTTGTCTGCATGGATTCTGGTAAGACATCTGACAGGGTCCCACGTGGCAGACTGCTCAAGAAAATTAAAACCCATGTGATACAGGGGAATGTGATGAAATAGATGAATCTAAAATTGGCTCAGTGACAGGAGCAAAGGGTCATTGACAGTTTTTGCCAATGGAAAGTGGTTTCTAATTGTATTCCACAGGGGTCACTGTCAGATCCCTTGCTGCTTGTGGTGTATGTTAGTGGTTTAGACTCACATGTGAGAGGCATGATTGGGAAATTTGAAGAAGACATAAAAATTGGCTGGGTACTTGATCGTGAAGAGGATCGCTGTTGTTATAATGTTGGATAGAGAATTCATGAATTGGAAGGCAGGAAGTTAGAATTTGTTGGTAAAAATGATTGTGGGGAAAAGAGTGCCATGGTCCCTTTATGATCTTGTGCTTTTTCTGTGCTTGGAAGTTTATTAGCTCGGGCGCACAGAGGGTGCCAAATGGAAACATTTTGTATAGAACTGCCAGGCAGCATTTTTACCAAGACAACAAGTTTAAATTCAGCAAATTAATTTAAACAAAGCACCAAGGTACAGAAAGCCAGTCGAATTTTAATCAGACGGTGTTAACAACATTGAACCAATCCTACATAAGACATGCTATTACGTCATTATGGGTATAAAGATGAGGGCATTTTTGAAAATCGAGAGAGAGCCATTCACCACCTGTCCAGAGTTAGCACCATTCAGCTCTCAGAGAAAGCCCATTTAATTAATTAAAGGTACCATGGTGCTTTAGCTCAAAGTCCTTGCTGAAGAAATTAAAGAGAAAAAAGCCCAAAACAGCAGAATCGTCATAAGAAAGGCATTTGTGACAGATGATCAATGGAAAAAACGGAACTTTCCGGAAGACTGTCTGTGCAAACCTGGAGAGATTAAGTCTTAATTTATTGTTTTCTTATTAATTAGGTTTGTTAAGTGGGACTTTTGTTTATTTGAACAATATTCCAATAGAATTTAGACCAGTTAGGAAGTAGTTAGTAGTACAAGGGGGAGTCAGTTTGTCAGTAGTTCTGTTAATTTCTTCATTTTGGGTTAAACAAAATAAATTGTTTCTTGTTACTTGTAAATTGGAGATCAGGGATTGTCTTTCTTTTAACAGATTACAAGGGGAAAGGCAAGCTTCCCTGGGTGTTTCGGGGGTAATTATTAGAAGGGAACCCCTACTCTTGTCATAACAGACTGGGGCTTGTGTTTTGGTTTAACTATCAGAGGGGTTCGGCTACTCCCCCTGCATAACACTGTCAACTACAGGATGACTAGTTGGAAAGTACAGGGATGGACAAGATCTAGACCTGGGCGGCCTAGCCATCCTCATCCTAATTGACACATTAAATGGGCAAACATTCGGCAGTCTTGGTCAGATTCCACCTGGCTACAATTTTGAAGGAGGCAATAAGATGTAAGGGACATGGAGGGAGATGCTCATCAGGCCCATGGGTGGAAAGGGAAGACCAGCTCCATCCAAGCCCTGTAGCATCATAATTGGACTCTTCCTTGGATTTCCTCTCCCTTGATCTTTCCAACACAATTCCCAACTCCTTCTGTGGCACTGTTGGGAATAATCATGTTAGGCAATCTGATTAATAAATAGCTCTCAAAGATGTAACCCTCCTAACTGAGGGGTGGCATTCCAAGCCTATTAATACTCCATGGATGTGCTCCCCACCAACTTCACAATGGCAGGAGAACAAACCTCTTAATCTTTTGCTAGCAGGATCTAATCCAGAAAGCAAAAGAAAGAAATTATTAATAACTTGTAATTTAAAATTAAAATGGTTAACTATACATTTTGTTACATAGGTGCCTTATGTTTAATTTGCTTAGAGGACTATGTTTGATGGATTGTGGAAAAAGACATTTACTTCAAGTTTTGTGGGCATATCTCGCATGATTTCTTCACAAGTGGTCATTGAAAGTTCATGTGGACATTAGAGTTTTCTTGAATAGCTTCCTTGAACCCACACGATCAGTGTTCACTGTTCTCTTTCTTTTGATGACCCTATTAGGGCTGTTTCATGGAGCTGAATTTGAAGAAAATCTGCTAAAAGTAACCGAGTTGGAGGAAAGCCTGCTAAGGACAAGTTGAGCTGGAGGAAGGCTTGTGATGACAAGATGTCCAGGGGATCTCTCCCATTTCTGAATGTAAAACTCTGTGCCGAAGTTCAGCATAAAAACTCTTATGAAGAGTGACTGAAGAAACATCTGAAGATTGTATATCGTGAGCGGGCTGTGTCATTGTCATGATTAGTAATTTGGATCACACGCACCAGAATATCAGAGTAACAGACTTCAGAACATTCTATGTTTTATTCTTTTGCTTTCAAGAATAATCCACTGTCTAAAGTGTTCTGTTTTCACAGAAAGTCAGACTCTGCAGAGAATTTTTTCTTTCCTCTTTTCCTGAATGTGTGTTTTTTTTTCCATGTAGATTAAGGTCAATTAAAGGGATAATCATTCATACTTCTATTCGTCTATGTACAGAAAATGGTTCAAGAAGGAGGTTCACAACCATTAACTGACCACAATAACCAAGGAAGTTAAAGATAGTATCAAATTGAAAGAAAAATCATACAATGTCGTAGGCCTTAGTGATAAACAAGTGAACTGGGAAAGTTTTAAAAGCTAACAAAAGATGGCCAAAAAATAATAAAGAAGGAGAAAATAAACTATGAGGGCAAACTGCTAGTAATACAAAAATGGAAAAATGAGCTTGTTTAAATACACAAAAAGGATGAGAGAGGCCAAAGTAAACATAGAGGCCTTAGAGAATAAGGCTGAGAAATTATAATGGGGAGCTGGGAAATGGCAGAAGTAAATAAATATTTTGCATCATTCTTCACAGCAGAGCGCATGAATAGCATTCCAAAAAGAATGAACAATCAAGGGATAAAGGCGAGAGGGGATACACATGAATGGCTATCACAGAGAAACTGTAGTAGGGGGTAGAAGCTTACAGGGTTTGAGAAATGTAGGCAATGACAAGACCCATGGCAGAATTGCATGAGAACCCTAGTAAGCATCTTGCTGCAACCTTTATGTACTTGCCAAGTGGCAGGGCAAAATTCTCACTGTGGGTTGACATGTTGGCAATTAAGGGGATTATACTTTGATATATGCATTAATAGCACTGATCCTTTTAACATTCAGCTTACCAATGAACCAATCATGCCAAACAATTATAGAATCAGTCCATTGTGGAAGCAGGACATTTGGCCCATCCAGTCCACACCAACCCTCCAAAAAGCATCCCACCCAGGCCCATTCCCTACCCTATCCCTGTAACCCTGCATTTATCTTGGTTAATTCACCTAACCTGCACATCCCTAGACACTATGGGCAATTTCACATGGCCAATCTACCTAACCTACACATCTTTGGACAATGGTAGGAAACTGGAACACGTAGAGGAAACCCATGCAGACATGGGGACAACATGCAAAATTCGCTGCAATTGAACCCAAGTCCCTGGTGCTGTGAGGTGGAAGTGCTAACTACTGAGCCACCATGCCACATCAAGCCAGACATTGAGAATTCTCAACATGGAAGTTTCTCTACATCCTCTTCACAATTTACTTCCCTACCTATCTTGTCATCAGAAGATTTGGCAGCCATAATTTTGGCCTTTTCCTCCAAGACATTTCCATAAATTGCAAAAACTTGAGACCACAGCAGAGATTCTTGTGGTGACCACTCACTACATCTAGAAAATCCCTCATTTATGATGGGTCTTAGCTTCCTGTTAGCCAGCCAATCTTCTATTCATGCCAATCTGTTATCCGCTACACCTTGAGATTTAATTTTCTGCAATCATGTCTATGATGTGGCTCCTCACCAAAAGCCTTCTGTAAATCCAAGAACAGTATATCACTGTTTCCTTTTTATCTAAGAAATATGTTACTTTCCAAAAGAACTCCAATAAATTTCTTCAACATGATTGACCTTTCACAAAACCATTTGAAATTGAACTGCCTGATTATCTTTAACTTTTCAAAGTGCCCGGCTATAATAGCTTCCAAAGGCTCCACTAAAATAGGTGTTAACTGATATCCTGTACTTTCCTGCCTTCTCTCTTCCTCTTTTTTTGATAAAGCAGTTGCATTTGGTATTTCTCATTCTAATCGAATGAGTCTAGGGAATTTTAGAAAATTGAAAACAATGCTTCATCTGTTTCACTAGACAATTCTATTAAGATGCTCGGATGAAGTCCATCAAGATCCAAGGACTTGTCAGCCCAGTGTAAAGAGATTGCACATCACTGACGAAGAATTGGTCAGCTCCTCATATCTTAACTAGACTCTTCAGCAATGTTCCAGGTCCTGTACAATTACATCAGTAGGCACAGCACATAAATTTCATGCATTTGAGGCATCACAGTCAGGCACTGGTGAGAACTGCAGCACCCTGACACCATTCACTAGGACACAAGCGTCTTTTGTTCCATAAGGGATCTGGGCTCTGCTGGCTCGGCCAGCATTTATTCCCCATCCTTAACTCTCATTGACATGGTTGTGGTGACAGGTGTTGGACTGCTGCAGTTCATTTAGGTATATAAGGCCATAACAAATAGGAACAGGAGTAGGCCATTTGGCCCCTCGAACCTGCTGCACAATTTAATGAAATCATGGTTGATCAAACATTCCTCACATTGTTATGGACCAGTCCAAACCCTCTCAAAATATTCAGAAGATAGTCTAGACCCTAATGTTTTCTTATTTTAAAGGTAAATGTGGGATTTTGAATTCCAGATGTAATTTGATTGGTCAAACTATGGGATTTGAAGCAAATTATACTTTATTCTTTCATTATAGTTAAAATACAACAAAAGAAAGAATGAATTGGAAAACTCTATTGGAAAACTTAACAGAATTCTAGATATAGTAAGTATTACTAATTAACCGCTCCAATGTAGTAACATCCCATAAACACATTCTTGGCAAAAGGCACATTTAGAAAACCGATGCAGCTTGCAACTTCTGCAACTTCAGCAGCCCAGGAGAAGAAAGAAACAGAAGAAAATTCTGAGAGAGTACAGCAGTTGGGAGAGATTTACTGCAGCTTCCAACACGGCTGAGATGCTAGCAACAACTGCTGCTACTGAAGAACTGAAAAAAACTAATCTGAAAATCAGGTTCTGTGAGAGCTTAACCACAACCACTCAGGCTGCTTCTATTGTTCCAACTTTAAAAAAATACCCAAGGCCTCACAAATTGTTTACTAGAGTGGCTCTGGAAGACTACTCAGTACTTCTGCTTTAAAACCTCTCCAAAATAAAGGACAAACACACTTCTCAAAGCCACAGTATCATCACAACATTTACTTTCCTGCATTTTCCCTGTATCCCTTGGTTTCGCTACTGATTAAGAATTAATCTATCTATCTATTTCAACATTAAATATACAGAAGGACTCTTCCCCCACAGATGTCTTTGGTAAGGAGTTCCAAAGAATCTCAACCTCTGAGAGAAGAAATTCCTCCTCATCTCAATTTTAAATTGGCATACCTATATTCTGAGACTATGCTGTCTGGTCCAGGACTCTCCCATGTGGGGAACATCCTCTCAGCATTTCCTCTATCAAGCCACTTAAGAATCCTGCATATTTTAATGAGATCACCTCTCATTCTTCTATCCTCCAGTGAGTGGGGTCCTAACCTATTTACCCTTTTTTCATAAGACAATCCCTACATCAAGGATCATCCGAATGAACCTTCCCTGAACTGCCTTCAATGAAATATCTTTCCTTAAATAAGGTAACCAAAACTGCTCATTATATTCCAGATGTGGTCTCACCAGCACCTTGTACAGTTGCAGTAAGACTTCCCTACTCTTATATTCCAAACACCTTGAAATAAGAGCCAAAGTTCCATTAGCCTTCCTGATTACTTTCCGCACTGTCATGACAGTGGCTGTAAATGTTGACACTCTCAGGGAAACTACCTCTTGACTGAATACCACGATGCCACCACCTTTGTTGAATCTGTGCTACTGATAGACAGGGAAGGCAATGGTGCTGTCAGGGCAATTGTTTATTAGGTATGATGCTGTGAGCATGAATATATCAGACAGTTGCTTGACTACTCTGTGAGACAGCTCTCCCAATTTCAGCACATGTCCTATAATACTAAGAGGGTTTTGCAAGGTCATCAAGGCTGTTTTCACCATTGTCATTTCTGGTGCGTAAGTCAAAGCCCAGGTGGTCCATCTTGTTTCATTCCATTGTGGTGTTTTAGTAGATACAGCGGAGTGGCTGGTAAAGCATATCAGAGGGTAGTTCAGAGTCAACCACATTGCTATGAGTCTGGCCAGGTGAAGTAAGGAAGGCAAGTTTCCTACCCTGGAGTGCATTGATGAATCGACAGACGTTTGTGGACATTAGACTTTTAATTCCAGATTTATGAAAATTAAAATCTTAGATTGGTTCCAGGTCCCCAGATCTTATTCTTCAATATTATTAGTCTAGTGACAATACCATTACACATCACCTCCCCTATGCCACAGGGTTTCTACTTTGACATGCTCCCAGTGCAGCACAGATCAAAGTTTATCTCATTCATTAGGCTGTTGTCTTCCTGAAGTGCTTGGGTGTGTCAATGCAGTCCATTTCCCATTGCATGCATCATGTTTATACCTGTTATACACATAAACAGATCTACTCATTAAATGTGTTGATTGTTTGTGTGGAGCCTGAATTTCAGTTCAGATCACCTGCAATGTGCTCATGTTGCCTTTGTCCTCCAGCATTCAAAACCCATATGATGTTTGCAGTGGACAGAACAGGAACATGGATGGATACTAAACTAATTACAAACTACTAGAAGAACAATAATGAAGCCCAGGAAATATACAACCACGCACAGCTAGGTACATGGTGAATCATGCAGAGAACAATCCTGATGCTGATATGATTGCACATGTAAAAACTGAAAGAACTGTGGATGCTGTAAATCAGGAACAAAAACTGAAGTTGCTGGAAGTTCAGCAGGTCTGGCAGCATCTGTGAAGAAAAAATCAGAGTTAATGTTTTGGATCCAATTACCCTTCCACAGAACATCTGATGTTTGGCCATGTCAGGGTGGACTTTGGATTATTCTCTTATCAAAATTATAAGGATTGTGGTAGTCTAATGTGTGCCTTTGCCTGGAGGAAAGGATTGATCTTAAACTGGCAGAAGGTATTCTGACAGAAATGTTGAAATGGAGGGTTCAAGAGTAGATCACACTAGAACTATGGTTTATGAACTACTTGAGAAAGCCACAGCTGCAGTAGACCCAATATGAGAGAGCAGCTCATCACTCATGCGTTTGGGTAGTGATATGAGTGACCAGAGGAAACTGCCATCCCTCTCCCACAAAAAAGTGCACAAAAGGGCAGGTAAAATTGACCTAACAGTGGACATTTTTTGAAAAGCAAACATACATTGCTAAACGTAGGAAGTAATGATTCGCCAAGGCTCCTTTGACAGCATTTTCCCAACTCGCAACTTCTATCACCTGGAAGGACAATTGCAGATGCATGAGAGTCCCAGACCTGCAAGTTCCTCTCCAAGATACATGCCATCTTGACTTGGAATTATAACACAATTGCTTTATTGCCACTGGGTCACAGTCTTGGAACTCCTTTCCTAATTGCACTATGTATCCCTAACACAACAAAGCAGCTCACTGCCAACATTTCCAGGGCAATTAGGGATAGGCAATAAATGCTAGTTCAACCAATAGTGCTAACATCCATGAATGAATAAATAGACAGGTTTTTATTATTAAACGTTACATACACATTGTGGTGCTTAGTGAAAGGCCTTAAATACAAACTAAATTAACTCGCTATTTGCTATTTGTAACTTTCTTAATGTTAAAATTGATGATGTTAATAAAAAACAGTTTAAATTGACTTCAGACTGAGACAAGTACAGTAGCAGCAAAATAAGTTATATAATACAATCATACAAAGATAGAAATCTCAATAAATAACACCACATTACAAGGTTAGCAAACAGCAATAAAAAGATATAGCCACTCAGATGCAAACCTCAGAATTGCTATGGCAATGCATGAGTAGAAGGATGGTAACTTTACAAACAGCATCTCCTGTGCCCTTTGCCAGGACATTACCCATAACACCATCATTCAATAGCTGTTCACAAAATTTAGGAATTGCCTTACTGTTCACAGATACTGAATATAATTGGTAGCTTGTGCTTAATTATTGGTAGGAGAGTTGGCCGCTTTGAAGACAAGATGTAACATATTAATTGTATTTTTGAGTATTGTTGTAAGAAAAAAGACATGCTATCAAAAATCCTTTGTCAGGCATTCACCAGGACAGATCAAATTTCAAAGGAAGCAATAATTTATAACGCACGAGAAAATATATTGGTTCTTTGGGAAATCAACTCTCTTTGCTTGTGAAGGAGCCATGGGGAATGCACGAGGGAAAATTGTCTCCCCTGCTTTTATGTAGTACTCACAAGGAGCATGGCTGGACATTTTCCTTTTTCTCTGCAGATATATATATTTTCCAGCAAGTTTTAATTGAGTCACATTGTGTGATAGCCTGATAGTCTTAAACTGGTTGCTGCTGTAATTATTAACAGACTTAGGAATACTCAGCATGTGATGTCCAATTGCACAATCACATTTACCCATTAAACATGATCAGAATTTTACAACACCGGCTGTTTGAGTATGGTTAGTACTCTGTCTCTTTTGAACAACCAAAGATATGAACTGTTTGATAAGATCTACCAGATGGTGGGACATTTAGCATATGTACATGCATTTGTTATGGACCAGAGCAGACCTTCTCAAAATGTATTAAGAAGATAGCCTAGGCCCTAACTTTTTCTTATTTTAAAGTTAAGTGTGAGGGTTTTTTGCCCAGGATGCATTTCAATTGGTCACACTTCTTGACGTTAAGCAAAACACAATTTATTCAAACACAATAGTTAAAATCCAACAAAGAAAAGAGAAACTTGGAATAACTTAACTCTACTGGAAAGCTTAACAGAATGACAGATTATTTTACTATTAAACAGTAAATGTTCCAATATAGTAATATCCCATAAACACACCTTGGCAAAAAGCAAATTCAGAAAACAGATGGTCTCACATGCAGTTCTCTATTCCAGGAAGAAAAAGTATCAAAAGACAATTCTGAGAGAAAACTCAGCAAAAGAGTGTAGCAGCCAGGACAGATACACTGCCTTCCAACCCTGCTGAGACCTCGGCAACAATTGTTGAAAGCTAACTAAAAATCCTAGATCTGTGAGAGCTTGACTACATCCACTCAGGCTGCTTCTATTGTTCCAACTTAAAAAATAAACCCAAGGCCTGACAAGTTGTTTACCTTCTCACAGACTGCTTGTTACATGTCCCCCAATCTCTCTTTAAAATAAACCAAGATAGAATACACCTCTTGAAGCCACAGTATCGTCACACAGTAAAATTTCTGTATCAAATTACTCACTTATGCAATAAACAGAAATGTCTTTATTCAGCATTAGTCAAGTTCTGTACTGCTGAATGATTAGTTGCAATTTTACATCACAAATGTATGGAGCACACATATCAGATCTTTGTAGGCATCTCGTGAGGCAATGGCAATTAAATATTATGACTAATTGAGTTTAGATTGAATCCTGACTACCTAACTGAAAAATAGTGGTTCCCTATTCACTGCATCAGTAACATTTTTAAAAAGTTGATTTTAAAAGTTAATGGAACTGTACAAAACCTAGCAGGTCACATTTAACTATTCATTCTTTTTTTACTGACATTGTGCCAACAAACCTGGACACTGTAGATAAGAATATGTACCATATCCTTCTATGCTAATATGCTAACATTTTGTAATGCCCTATGCTTCTCTTTCCCAAAAATTTGCTGACAAATCAATGTGTATGTTAACGTATTTAATTATCTTTTGTACTCCGATCTTTTTCCTGTAGTTAAGTAACCATACAGCTTTTTAAGAAGAGCTCATTACTTTTTCAGTTTTATGCAAACCACTCACTTGGCTTATCTGTTTCTCAAAAATGCTTCTCCAGTTACTTGAGTTTAAGGTTCCTTAAAGACAGTTTTCCTCTCTTGACCACTCTAGCTAAATTTATGAACATATGTCCTGTCAGTTTCTTCAAGATTTGCCATAATTTCCTGTTTTGGTATGGTTCACTTGATCATACATTATTAAGAAACAGTACATTCAGCTTTGAGGGAGAGAATGCTGCGTAAAAATCTCTCACCTCTATCACCAAGCTTTTACTATGAGGACGTTAGTAGATTAGTAGACAGTTTCATTTGAGACCAGCAGCAAAAGTCATTGCTTTGTTTCTGACTGTACAATCTGAGCATATATGCAACTTTTGGTCATATTACTCTCCACTCCTAATGATTGATCTCCTTTACCTTTGAAATATCCTATGGTATTTCTTTCAATTTACTTTGCAATTTCCTCGTTAAAGTGCTTTACAGAGACTTGTTAGGGACACTGTGCCAATGCAGTAAACAACCCCTAATACAGAGATTGAGACAGAATTATAATAACAGTGGTGTAACCTCTTACCATTCACAACCAATTAGAGGAAATTCTCAATGTTAGCGAACCGGAAGAAAGAAAGGAAGATGAAGAATAAGTAACAACATAATTATAAGATGTACAAGATTTAAAAGCTCAGATTTTGCTTTGTGGATATGTGCTTGATACTTGTAATGTGCTTGATACTTGTAATATTCTTGAACAATGAAGCTGCAAAGAATATTTAACTAAATTAGATTCAAATAGGTCTACTTCTGATGAATTTAATTGAGCACAAATGTTTGTACCAGACCAGATGGTCTGTTTCATTTGGCTGCAGATCCTATAGCACAATTCCAACAAAGATTCTCAGTGTTAATTTTAATCAGATAATGAAAAAAACTATTACTACGGAGAATAAACAGTTCCAGCCAAAAACAAAAACAGGGGCTATAATGCTGTAACCAAACTTATATTCATAAGCAAATTAAATATATTCATTTTCAGTCAAAGCTACATTAAGACAAACATGGAAACACAGTGAGAAATTTAACTTCCATTAATACCAGCATTCATTGGTCTGAGTTTATTCATTGTATTAAATGCCCTCCAAGGACTTAAATGCCACTGTTGGACCTTACCTAAGATTCAGAACCCCAGCTTCAAACTGCAAACCATCAAAAGCTACCAGCCAGAGGCTGACTACTCTCCATTGCAATTTGGGGGATGGTGGTGGTAACAGTTGGTGCTAGACGCCATCTACCCTGGGCTCAGGATGCTAAGGATTACCAGGCCAAAGTTAAGTGAGAGCAGGATGGAATGATGAGGTGGATGTTACAGGAGAGTTGAGAGGGGTATCCATTTCCCATGCCAGGTCTTTGCATTAGTGCCTGTTAACTGAAGACATGCTCTATTCCCAACCCTCCCTCAACCTGTAAGGCCACTGGCAGACCTGACTGGATTTGACCGATGGTCTTCGGGAGTTACGGCAAAGCCACAAGGTTCCTATGTAATTCCCAAGCAACCAGTGAATAGTGTTGAGCCAACATATCCCACTACCAGCAGCCATTAATTCCATGTCAGCCACTCTGACCTAATCACAGCAGCTTTTGCAATCACCTTGAGGCAATGCAGGGTGTCTGCCACTTGTTAAATCAGCTTCCTTTTTTTAAATCTCTCCATTTGGCCACAAAAGATTTAAGTTCATTTTAGGATAGGTTATTCCTCTCTCCAATGAAAACTGAGTTAACTAACATCTACTTTAGCAGTAAGGATCCAAAGACAGGTATTCTTCAGTGAAAGTAAAAACATATTATTACGTGTGCTGGAAATCAAGCTCCATTACTCCATGAGCTGTATCAAAAATGTAAATGTACTGCTGAATCATTAAAGTGATTAATTTGTTCTTCTTTATTACTGTTATTTAAAACAAAATAGATTTTCACCAGGTTTCTTCAATTAGCACAAGAGCAAAATATTTATTAAAGGCAAAATGTATTCTTACAATAAATGGTTTAACTGGTTATCGACTAAGTCGGCATAGAGGATTAAACTGCATCCCCATTTAACCTAAATATTCACACATTCATACACAGACAGAGTTACACAGCACTGAAGAGATGCTATAAATAAATCATAGAATCCCTACAGTACAGAAATAGGCCCTTTGGCCCAATAAGTCCACACTGAACCTCATAGCATCCAACCCAGGCCCATCTCCCTGTAACCCGCCCAATCTACACATCCCTGAACATTATGGGTAATTTAGCATGGTCAATTCACCTAACCTGCACATCTTTGGACTGTGGGAGGAAACTGGAGCACCTGGCGGAAACCCACGCAGACACAGGGAGAATGTGCAAACTCCACACAGACAGTCACCCGAGGGTGGAATCAAACCCGGGTCCCTGGTGCTCTGAGGCAACAGTGCTAACCACTGAGCCACCGTGCTGCTATGTTTGGGAAAAAAATGGACAAAAAGGGAACTGTCCATGTAGGTCATATGTCTAAATACAGAAGATAGAAGGAGTTGCCTTCTTACAGTTTCATGTCAATGAGATCTGATCAGTCATAAAACAATGAAAGATCTTCAGATCAGAATTTAGTTTCAGCTGGGAAACAGTAGGCAATCTTTACCTTTTGAATTTTCACAATTCACAACAATTCAGAAGAGAGTGAGAGAGAAAGAAAAATTAATGTGTCCTGAAAAAACACACACCTCAGTCCAGAGGCTGCTGCTAGGCAAAGAACAACACATATCCTTAGGGCATTTTTGAATCTGTTTGTCTAATAACTATGTATCTTTTATCTCTCTCTCTCTCTTTCTCTCTGTTACAAACTTTGGCTTGTATTTTTCACAAAGTCAGTTGACTTTTGTAAACAACAGACAATTCACAGTCTTGTTTTTCCTTGTGAGTTTTGTGTTCTAAGAAGTCACATGGGAAACCCTTTGTGATACAGGAATTGTCCAAACCTTTCACTTTTCAGTTCTCATATCCATAAATATATCTGTCTCTAACAATACAATATCAAGCATATGGCATTGACTATTAGGCATTCACATTGTGCACATACACATTTAAAACCGAACAGTGAACCCATAAACAGGAAAAGAAAGAAGATTACACAATTTAGAATCATTTTGGTATCCATGAGGCACAAGGTTTAAGCTGAGTCAGTGGTTATTTAGTTTGTAAATTAAATACTGAAAGGATGGCAGATGCTGGAATCAGAAACAAAAACAGAAATTGCTGGAAAAACTGAGCAGGTCTGGCAGGAGCTGTGGAGAGAAATCAGAGTTAACATTTCGAGTCGAGTGACCCTTTCTCAGAACAGTTCTGAGGAAGGGTCACTGGACCTGAAACGTTAACTCTGATTTCTCTCCACAGATGCTGCCAGACCTGCTGAACTTTTCCGCAATTTCTGCGTTTATTTAGTTGGTATCTTATACCAACAATAAATATTGCATTTATACTTTGAATTCTCAGTTTTCTGCTATTTCTTTTTAATCTGCACTGTCACTGGATACAGTTTCTTCTCCAGAGAGAGAGAAAGTGAGTGTTCATAGCTTGTGTTCAGTATTGTATCTTTAGTGTTGTCTCTCTGCTTCGGCCAAAAGTGAAATTCAAACTTTTTTATGTATTTCTACATCTAAGTTCGTTGTCTCCAATTTTGGTAGTTGCAAGTAATGCTTTCATCCCCAACATGCAAACCTTCTGATAAAGCTATAAGTAAAACAATTGGAGATAAAGTAGTTTAGCTATTCTCTGAGGAGTTGACAAGTTTCTATGCCTTTGGATAAAATGTTCATTTCAGTCCAGATTTTATTTTGTTTATTCAGTGGCGATTTCATGAAATTTGGCCAATTTGTATAGTCAGATGATTGATGTGGCCATTTTAAGTTAGAGTTTTGTTCCTTTCATAAAACCATTTTAGTCCATGAATGTTCCAGTTAAAGTGGATAATTGAATTTGAAAATCAATCATTCATATTTTGCATCATCGTGACATGCAATGAAGTGTGTGTGATTCACATAGATCCTCCTGCAACTGGCTACATTAAATCCAAAAACAGATATTGCTGTCAAAACTCAGAAGGTCTGCCATTTGTGGGGAGAAAGCAGAGTTAATGTTTTGAGTTCAGTGACTCTTCACCAGAACAGTCTAAAAACGTTGAGTCTGCTTTCTCCCAATAAATGTTGCCAGACCTGTTGCGTTTCACCAGCAATATTTGTTTTGTTTCAGATTTCTAGCCTCGACGGTTCTTGGTTTTATTTATTAAATTAAATCCAGCCCATGGCTCTTTTTTTTACTGATTACAATTTCTTTTCCTGTTCATCTCCAATATGGTGTGTGTAAAGGACATTTGGAATTATTTTTAGTAGAGCTCACTAAGTAAAAACATTGCTTCCCATCCGACAGTCCCCTAACACCACCATCTTTTCATAAACCCTCATCCACAATTGACCTCATTGAGAAATTGGTACAAAAATAAATGAATATTAAAAAAACTTTACATTACTAAATCTTACTTATTTCTAAAAATAGGCTGAAGGTCATAGAGTCACAGAGTTGTACAGTATGGAACCAGACACTTCAGTCCAACTCACTCATGCCAAACAGATATCCCGAATTAGTCTGATCCCACGTGCCAGCATTTTTCCCATATCCCTCTAAATCCTTCCTATTCATGTACCCATCCAGGTGCCTGTTAAACATTATAATTGTACCAGCCTCCACCACTTCCTCTGGCAGCTCATTCCGCACACACACCACCACCTGAGTGAAAAAGTTGCCCCTTAGGCCCCTTTTAAATCATTTTCCTCTCATCTTAAACTTATGCCCTCTAGTTTTGGACTCCCCTATCCACATGAAAATATCTTGGCTAATCACCCTATCCGTGCCCATCATAATTTTATAAACCTCTATAAGGTCTCCCCTCGGCCTCTGATACTCCAGGGAAAACAGCCCCTGCCTATTACATGCCTTCTAATTTACACTAGCTATGACTATCGAATTGAAAAGAAAAAAAAAAAGTCACAAACAAATCTACGCACAGTAAAAGTGCTGATATGGAAACAAAGAAAAACAAAGCTGAGACACCAAAGTATGAAAAGCAAAAGTCATTGATGAAACTATGCAAACTCATGGAATCATATCAATCAGCGAACATTGTAGATTATTTTATAAACTACCCTGCATGTATCCTGCTGCACTAGCAAGACAGACCCACCAACTGTGGGAATATAGTGATTTTGTTATGACCAGAAAAGTAGGAGTGAATCGACTCCCTTGCTTCACCTCCCCAGCTGGCTGCATTTTCGTTTTTCTTTTTAATCAAAAATAAAGTTAACTTTTGTAGCAATAAGGGGCCAATTACAGTATTTTCTTGAGCTTAAAAAAAGTGAAACTTTATTAACTGCTAGTCCTAAGAGAAAAAACAGGCACAAAGATACAAAGGATTTGTATCTATTATGGAAGGATGATGAAAAGATAGATTTCAAAGTTCTTAGAGTGTCCTTGGGGCCTAATGTTTTAATGTGAGACCATGGAATCAAGGAAGCTTACTTAAGGTTGAGGAAGCAAGGATCAGGCAGGGGTCTAGAGGTCTACAAGGTAGCCAGGAAGGAACTGAAGAATAGACTTAGGAGAGCTAGAAGGGGGTATGAGAAAATCTTGGCGGATAGGATCAAGGCAAATCCCAAGGCTTCCTATACTTATGCGAGGAACAACAGGATGGACAGAGTGAGGGTAGGGCCAATCATGGATAGCGGAGGGAACATGTGCGCAGAGTCAGAGGAGGTAGGGGAGGTCCTTAATGAATACTTTGCTTCAGTATTCACAGTGAGAGGGATCTTGACGTTTGTGAGGACAGCATTAAACAGGCAGATATGCTCAAACAGGCTGATGTTAGGAAGGAGGATGTGCTAGAAATTTTGAAAAACATGAGGACAGATAAGTCCCCTGGGCCAGACCTAAGGTTACAATGGGAAGCAAAGGAAGAGACTGCTGCCACTTTGGCAATGATCTTTGTGTCCTCACTGCTCACTGGAGTAGTACCAGAAGATTGGAGGGTGGCAAAAGTTATTCCCTTGTTCAAGAAAGGGAATAGGAATAACCCTGGAAATTACAGACCAGTCAAACTTACTTCTGTGGTGGGCAAATTATTGGACTGGATTCTAAGAGATAGTATTTATGATTATTTGGAAAAGCACAGTTTGATTAGAAATAGTCAGCATGGTTTTGTGAGGGGCAGGTCATGCCTCACAAGCCTTATTGAATTCTTTGAGGATGTGACAAAACACATTGATGAAGGTAGAGCAGTGGATGTGGTGTATATGGATTTTAGCAAGGCATTCGATAAGGTTCCTCATGGTAGGCTCATTCAGAAAGTAAGGAGGCATGGGATTCAGGGAAATTTGGCTGCCTGGATACAAAACTGGCTGCCCAATAGAAGACAGAGGGTGGTAGTAGTTGGAAAGTGTTCAGCCTGGAGCTCGGTGACCAGTTGTGTTCCGAGGGGATCTGTTCTGAGACCTCTGCTCTTTGCGATCCTTATAAATGACTAGGATGAGGAAGTGGAAGGGTGGGTTAGTAAGTTTGCCGATGACACAAAGGTTGGTGGAGTTGTGGACAGTGTGGACGGCTGTTGTAGGTTGCAACGGGACATTGACAGGATGCAGAGCTGGGCAAAGAAGTGACAGATGGAATTGAACCTGGAAAAGTGTGAAGTGATTCATTTTGGAATGTCAAATTTGAATGCAGAATACAGGGTTAATGGCAGGATTCTCGGCAGTGTGGAGGAACAGAGGGATCTTGGGGTCCACGTCCATAGATCCCTCAAAGTTGCCACCCAAGTTGATAGAGTTGTAAAGAAGGCGTATGGTGTGTTGGCTTTCACTGGCAGGGGAATTGAGTTTAAGAGAAATGAGGTTATTCTGCAGCTCTATAAAACTCTGGTTAGACCACACCTGGAATATTGTGTTCAGTCTGGTCACCTCATTATGGGAAAGATGTGAAATCTTTACAGATGGTGAAGCAGAGATTTACCAGGATGCTGCCTGGACTGAAGGACTCTCATGAGGAAAGGTTGAGGTAGCTAGGGCTTTTTTCATTAGAGCGAAGAAGGATGAAAGGTGACTTGATAGAAGTTTACAAGATGATGAGAGGCATAGATAGAGTGGATAGTCAGGGACTTTTTCCCAGGGCGGAAATGACTATTACGAGGGGGCATAATTTTAAGGTGGTTGGAGGAAGGTAAAGGGGAGATGTCAGAGGTAGGTTCTTCACACAGAGAGTGGTGGGTGTGTGAAATGTGCTGCCGGCAGTGGTAATGGAGTCAGATACTTTAGAGACTTTTAAACGACTCTTGGATAGGCACATGGAGGATAGTAAAATGTAGGGTATGCAGGGTAGATTGATCTTAGTAGGATAATAGTCGGCACAACATCGTGGGCCAAAGGGCCTGTACTGTGCTGTACTGTTTTATATTCTAATTGGTATTTGAACCATCCGTAGTCGTGATTATTTTCATTTTTTGAATTTTCAATATTCTGATGTCCTTTTTGAATAATATTGTCACTGGGTATGTTCCTCTTGAGAGGCTGAGGAAGCAATTTCTTATTGTGAATCCCAAATTCTCTTTGCTTCTCAAAATTATCAGTAACATTTCAGTCTTCATTTCTATTAATTATCCATTTTCTGTCGTACCTGTAGCTAGATAGTCTCACCAACTTTTAAACATTGTGCTCTCCATTTTCTAACCTATTGCTGGTTGTCTCCTTCGCAGTACAAATGCTGCAGGCAGGGAATGCTTTTCCTTGGAATTATTGTCGATTCCGATATTTTTTTCTAACAACATATGTAGATTCACAAGTCTAACTCATGTCAAAACTAGGAGTTTGTCCATACTTGATACTTTGGCATAGTCCAATAACTTAAATGCCAGCTCAATTTGAGGAATTTCCAAATAAAATTTCTGGATCTTTGTATCCGATCTGCTGAATTCTATTATATACTCTTTCATGTAATTATCCTCAATCTTTCTAAATTTGTCAAAATCTGACCTCACCTCATAAGCAGGAAGTAAATCAGCATTTCATAAATTTTATCCATGAAAGTCAACAATTTGTACAAATCTTCATCTGGTTGTTCAAATCACCAATTCTGAAAAAGACTTTTGCTTCTTATCCCAATACTTCTGAAAGTGCTAAAGTGCTCGGGCTGAAAATATTCATCTAAACAATTCCTGCTAAGGATGTGAAGTCAGAGAGAAAATTGCAGAGGCTCTAATTTCAGTTTTCGAATCCTCTCCGGCTACAGGACTAGTGCCAGAGAATTACAGGTTAGCTAACGTGGTACCAATATTCAAGAGTAATAGGTATAAACCAGCAAACTACAGACCAGTGAGTCCTTACCATATTAAGTAATAATTGGAAAGAAATTCTGACAGACAGAATTCATCTCCACTTGGAGAAACCAGGTTTAATCATGGATTTGTAAGAGGGAGATCATGTTTAACAAATTTTGTTTCAATTTATTGAGGAGGTGTGACTAAGTTTGGAGATGACGGTGGTGCAGTTGATGTAATCATCATGGACTTCAGTAAGGTTTTTGGCAAGGCACCTCATGGAGACAAGTCAAGATATAAATAGCCCATGGACTCCAGGGCAATTTGGAAAACTGGATCCAAAATTGGCTTAGTGGCAGGAATCAGAGCGTGATGGTCAAAGGGTATTTTTGTGGCTGGAAGATTGTGTCCAGTGGTATACAACCCTGTTCGATGCTAGATCCTTCGCTGTTTGTCGAGTTCATTAATGACTTAGACATGAATGCGGAAGGTATGATCAGTAAGTTCTTGATGACATGAAAATTAGTGTTGTAAATAGTGAGGAGAAAAGTCTTAGACTACACAGAAAATATAGACATGCTGGTCCATTGGACCGAAGACTGGCAAATAGAATTTAATCCTGAAAATTGAGAGGTGATGCATTTTGGAAGGACTAACAAAGCAAGGGAGTGTGCATTGAATGGTAGGACTCCAGAAAGTTCGCAGGATCAGAGAGACCTTAGTGCGCATGTCCATTGATCTGTGAAGGCAGCAGGACACATAGATAGATTGGTTAAAAAGGCATATAAGATATTTGCCTTTATTAGTCAAAGCATTGAATACAACAGCAAGGATGTTATGATAAAACTGTACATATTTTTAGTCAGATTATAGCTGGAGTACTGCATGCAGTTCTGGTCGCCACACTGTAGGAAGGATTTGACTGCAGTAGAAATCGACTTTTCCTCCCGAGGGTTGTGGAAATCTGATATTCATTGCCTAAACGGGTGGTAGAGGCAAGAACCCTCAAGACAAGTAAGAACTATTTATATAGCACTTGAAATGCGAGAGTATAGAAGGCTTAGTGCTGGAAAATGAGATTAGAATAGATGAGCGCTCGATGACTACTGCAGACACAATGGGCTGAAAGACCTCTTTCTGTGTTGTAAAAAACCCAGAACCATAGACTGTAGCAGCACCTTCCAAACCTATGACCTCTAACACATAGCTTGACAAGGGCAACAGACACATGGAAACACCATGATCCTCTCCAAGACACATACCATCATGAATTGAAGCCAAATTCTTATACTGTCATGACTAGTGGGTCAAAATCCTGGAAGTCCTAGCCAGTAACACAGTGCATGTACCCACCCCCAGCTGGCATGAATCAGTTCAAGAAGGTGGTACACCATGAGTATCTCAAGGGCAAGTAGGGATGATGAATTAATGTTTGCCTTAGCAGCTTAGTCACATCACATGACTAAATTGAAAGAAAGAATTGACACCAGATTCTGGATTTTAGGGACGATACCTTGACAGGATCAACTGAACAGAAGTTGTCTTTAGTCCTATCTAGATACGATGCCTGGGTAATTGCTGATGGGTTCACCTACCGTTCTTATTCTTTTTTTTTTGAATACCAGTCCATTTGACAAATTAAGCAAATAAGTTACAAACACTGCCCACCAGGGGCAGTACTACAGCAGGCAAAAATAGGGGATGCTAAGGGTTTGGATTAAGATGGATTTGGTGAGGTGCTTTTTAATTTTTTTTATCCAGGGGTGCTTTAATGCACCTCTGATTTTTTCTTTTCCCATCACCAAATCACCTACGTTACTTCTTTAAAGAACTTTTTTCTCCACCATCAAATCACCTATGTCTCTGATGACACAAAAGTTTTACAAACGCTGCCCATCAGGTGACCAAATTAGTTGAACTCAATTCCTTCCTGGTGACCTTTGATTGTTTTAGAACATTAAAGGTGCTGGCAAACTGTCTGTTAAAGCAGGTTTTCAAATGTCCAAGAAGTGAGCCTTGACAATTTAATAAAACCATGGTAAAATTTTACACTATATTCACCTGATTGTTCCAGTATAAGCTTTTGATAAACTTGGTTATATTACTTTGTCATTGAACTGTGACAATATTGTTGCTCTCCTTTGTCATTTACATCAGGCAGGGGTCCTTTTATAACTTTTATGAGCCTTCACTGATGCTGCACTGAAATTGTAAAAGTGCCACATTGACAATACCACAATGTCGAAGAATTGGTGAAAATGAACTACGAGACATAACATGTTTGGCACACAAATACAAGAAGGCAATATATCATTTAGGTTATTATAGGCTTTACAGTGACAAACCTTCTTGCTGGCCGCTATCCTCAAAACTGATGTCTTGCTCTATATCTGTTCATCACCAGTTTGCTTATCTATATACATTCCCTGTGCACCACCTACGCTTTCGCCACAAAGTAAAACTAAGTTAAAATCCTTCTCTTCATTCTACTTCCTCAAATTCACCAGACATCCTGCTCCCCATCTTTGAAATCTAATATTCCACTCTAGTTGAATCCTTTTTTCTGAAACATCATCAGTTTTGCCCTGACACCTGCATAAATGTTTTGCACGTTATTATAGATTAATAACGCTTTATGAATGCAAGCCATTTTTTTTAGCAGCATCTCACAAAGGACAGTTCTTGTAGCTTTATGGTTTCATGTACTACACAAAGCTACATGCTCTACACTGTAGAACACAATACACAGGATATTGCCGAAACGCCGAGTAAACAGAAAATGTGGTCTATCAATTTTACAATGACAGCTCAGCAGCTTGCTGTTAGAGTTCCAGCTTCAGGCTCCAGCAGTATCCAATATTCCTTACTCTCATCAATACATTCATTTTTCTAACTTTCAGTGGAGTTTGGGATATTCCATTAACTGGTATGAACAAACATTACTTCAGTATCAAATTAGAATATTGTTCAGAGAATTTTCAGTATAAAATGCATTGTCTCCATCATCCACTTCCAGCACCAACAACTCTGACTACAGGAGGAAAGATCCACCATTATTGTCATGTTATTATTATAAGCAGTGGGAATGGATGAAATGATTCTTGTCAGGTTTTAATGAGAGAGAAAATAGAGAAGGGGGAGTTCAGGTGTGGAAGTCGCATGGGGATTGGCATCAATTGGATGAGTTGGTTCGGTATCGGACCGTGGGGGAGGTTTGCCATGTGCAGACCAATCACTGATCATGGTGTCAGTGGTAGGCTATAATGTCAGATTGTCAGATACTAGAGGTCTCAGGTAGAGGGAAAATCATTATGAATTATTGGGTGGGTGGAGGAGGTTCAATGTCAGATGATGGACAAACTGATAAGCGATAAATATTGGCCTAGCCTGCAATGCCCAAATCCCAGAGTCTGATTGCTGGGATTTGTCACTGCTTTCTGAGGGCTCAGTATCTATGTGTTGCTGGGAAAAGTTGTTTGAAGTAGGTATTGTATCATTGCGAAGGTGTTGATCATTCAGAGGTCACAGTTTTGTGGAGTGTCCGCTGTCAGATCACTGGGGTATTGGTTCTGATTGTTGGTTGATGAGCTGGCCTGAGACAGCATGGCATACTCCTCTATTGAACTTAGTAAAAGTACATTTGGAAGCAGGAATGATTGAGAAATTCATGATGAGGGAACCTGCCAATCTGCTGCCTTCCTCTACATTTGCTCAAACCAAGATAATGACTCGAAGCTGTTTTTTTTCTACAAATCTCCAACTACTCACAACGCACACACACATACGAAAATCCTCAGCATGGATTGTCAGAAAATGTAAAGAGAAAGACAGAGTTAAGCTTTCAGGTTTGTGACCTTTCATCAAAACTTCTCTTTCCAAGGATTTTGACTATTTGTTTTAATTTGCATCTGTTAGTTTATTTACAGAAACAAACAGTCAGCAATTAGCCTAGCTAAAGCTTAAAGAAGGCAGAGATAATGTCTACCATGAGCTGTAAAGTAGCTGTGGGATCAACAGTTTTGCAGGCACTGTAAGAATTGACTGGGAGAAAACAGTCTGTCAAAGACAGGGCAAGAAGTCTGTTAGGATCCAGGGGTGTTCCTGATTTTTACATCACGAATACAGTTTAGCCAAAATTTCAGCCACACAGTCCACGATCAGGAGGTTTTGAAGGAAAGTTAGAGAGTACTTAGATAAAAACTAATGAAAGGGTCTCTTTAAATCTTGGACCTCAGAGATTAACTGGAACATGGAAGATAAATAAAAGTTAATGATAGAGGACTGTGGCATGTTTGGTTTTCTATCAGAAGCAAAAGCTAAAAACTTCCAGTTTCTTGCAATATATAAGGAGATTTATGGGTGCGATCAGGGGGTTAAACTGAAATTTGATTGATATTCTAAGACTTTACAAACTATTGTGCTATTAGTAGTGTTTGCTTTAAGCTTTTATTTACAGTCAAGTCTGGTTTTTGTTTAAAATATGTAATCTATGGCACAATTATTTCAGTCAATTACTGGGTATTTTAATATCTTTTAAAGCATTAATGGTCTCTACAGATTTCACAACATATTATAACGGCATCTAAGTAAACTATGTAGAATTATCCAGCAAAATTTAGTATTCTCAGACTTGATATTCTTACCAATTTTGATAGATGCACCATAGACAGCATTCTATCAGGATGCATCACAGCATTATATGGCAACCGCTCTTCCCAAGACCCGCAAAAAACTACAGAGTTGTGAACATAGCCCAGGCCATCAAGCAAATCAGCATCCCAAATATTGACTCCACTTATACTTCCTGCTGCCTTGGGAAAGCAATCAACATAATCAAAGACAACTCCCACCCTGGTTTTACTCTCTTCCATCAGGCAGAAGATATAGAAGTTTGAATACATGTACAAACAGATTCAAGAACAGCTTCTTCCCGACTGCTATCAGACTTTTGAATGGACCTCCCAATGTTAATATCGATCTCTCTCTCTGCACCCTCTCTGTGGTTATAACACTGTATTCTACACTCTGTTCTGTTACCCTGAAACACTTTGTATGGTATGATCTGTTTGTATAGCATGTACAACAACACTTTTCACTGTATCTCGGTACATGTAATGACAATAATTGATATTTGTGAATGGTTCAATATTTCAAAACCTGCTCGACTAACAGCAACATCTCCACATCTGAACATTACTGATGATTTGTAAGCTACTTTGAAGACTTATTGCCTTTATTTAATAATTAAATTGAGGGTCTTACACAATAGAGAGTAAAATTGGCCAGAGACTCATGTTGCCACTTACAAATGAACTTGCTAAGTGAGCTATTTGGGTCTCCCTAATCAGTTAAACGAGCCTTGAGAAAATAATTATGGCAAGACACACCGCCATAATATCTCACTCACTGCATAAAGATTCAACAAATACAGCAAGCCTAAAAGCTGCCTTGACAATTGAGTCTGAACAGGAATACCGAAGAAAGTACATTCAGATGATCGTGTTTGGGTGTGCAGGATTGGGAGGGAGAGGGAGGTTGGGTGGTCAGATGGCAGAGGGTGCAGGAAGTCAGGAGGTTGGAACAAACACCTAATATATGACACTGCCCATGGGTAACAAAGGTTACAGAATGACTGTTTACGTGTCCAGCTCATTTACACAAGCAAATTTAAATAGGTTCTGTATTGATTTTAAATTTGGCAGCTTTGCTTTGATCAGTGGATAACTGAGAACATGGATAATCAGAATGCAAATCATTAATGCACAGCAGTACCTGAAAGCAATGTCTTTGCAAACATGTGAATGATAAATATCTTCACTATTATTTAAGGAATGATTTTACATGAAACATAATCTCACACTCCTGTTATTAGTATCTGCTTACATGTCCTGTAGCTATATTTCCCAGCTGCCTTTTTGCAGACTTCATATGGCACTCTCCAGGAAGCTACAAGCTTCCAGTACAAACATTCTTTGATATGTAAAGCAAATGTGGCTTCTTTTTCAGCTTGTACTCAGAGATTCCTTCCAAGAGCTCCTTTGGGCTACACCTCAAAGCCTCATAGATACAAGAGAACCAAGTTCCCAGAGTTCTTAATTACATACAGCATGCCAATTTTATGATAAAAACAGCGCAGCTCAACTTACATTTGTAAATAAAAGATGAAGAAAATAATGTCAATAACGGAAAGAAAATAGCTTGGGTTCAATCCATTCCAATTTAAACTTACTTCTTTGTTTCACTAAATTTTGATGTTACTGACAGAGAGCGTAGAAACTGGATGCAGATGCAGTTTTTTTAAATATTACACTTTTTATTCTACAATGGATAATATAAATATTTTTAGCAAAAATGTATTGTCAAAATCCAGCTTTTACCATTCAATTTTTCATGTAAGAAGTTTTCGTGTAAGAAGTTGACTTAAATTGTTTTTTTTCAATCTTCCCTAACTCATTGCTCAAACCGCCACTGTTTAAAAAAGGAAGTAGACAAAAAGCTGGCAACTATAAGCCAGTTAGCTTAACTGCGGTAGTGGAGAAAATGCTTGAATCTATCATTAAGGAAGAAATAGCAAGACATCTGGATATAAATTGTCCCATTGGGAACACCCAACATGGGTTCATGAAGGGTAGGTCATGTTTAACTAATTTGGTGGAATTCTTTGAGGACATTACTTGCATGGTGGACAATGGGGAACCTGTGGATGTGGTGTACCTGGATTTCCAGAAGGCATTTGACAAGGTGCCACACCAAAGGCTGCTACATAAGATAAAGTTACATGATTTTACAGGTAACATATTGGCATGGTAAGAGGATTGTTTGACCAGTAGAAAGCAAACAGTAGGGGTAAATGGGTGTTTTTCTGGTTGGCAGTCAGTGGCTAGTGGTATGCCTCAGGGATCAGTGTTGGGACCTCAATTATTTACAACTGACATAGATGATTTGGAGTTGGGGACTAAGTGTGGTGTGTCAAAATTTGCAGATGACACTAAGTGAGTGGTAGAGCAAAGTGTGCAGAAGACACTGAAAGTCAGCAGAGGGATATAGATAGTCCAAGTGAGTTGACAAAGATCTGGCAGATGGAGTACAATGTTGATAAGTATGCGGTCATCCATGTTGGTAGGAATGTAGGAATGGACAATGTTTTAAATGGTAAAAATTGCAGCACGCTGCTGTGCAAAGGGAATTGGGTGTCCTTGTGCATTCTAATCGCGGAAGGTGGGATTGCAGGTGCAGCATGTGATTAAAAAGGCAAATAGAATTTTGTCTGCCATTGCTCGAGGGATAGAGTTTAAAAACAGGGAGGCTATGCAGCGGCTGTATAGGGTCCTGGTGAGGCCACCCCTGGAGTACTGTGTGCAGTTTTGGTCTCCTTACTTGAGAAGAGATATACTAGCACTGGAGGGGGTGCAGAGGAGACTCACTCAGTTGATTACAGAGTTGAGAGGGTTGGATTATGAGGAGAGACTGAGTAGACTGGGCTTATACTCATTGGAATTCAGAAGAATGAGGGGAGATCTTATCGAAACATATAAGATTATGAAGGGAATAGATAAAGTGGAGGCAGGGAGGTTGTTTCCGCTAGCAGGTGAAACTAGGACTAGAGGGCATCGCCTCAAAATAAAGAGAAGCAGAGGTAGGACTGAGGTCAGGAGGAACTTCTTCACCCAAAGGGTTGTGAATCTGTGGAATTCCCTGCCCAGTGAAGCGGTTGAAGCTACCTCACTGAATGTTTTTAAGGCAAGGCTAGATAAATTTTTGAACAGTAAAGGAATTAAGGGTTATGGTGAGTGGGCAGGTAAGTGGAGCTGAGTCTCAAAGATCAGCCATGATCTTATTAAATGGTGGGGCGGGCTCGAAGGGCCAGATGGCCTACTCCTGCTCCTAGTTCTTATGTTCTTAATGGCTTTTACTTTAACTGTCATCCACTGTATAACATTGTATTCTCTCATGGCTTCGTGAAATACTATTCAATTCATTCCAAACTGTCAGAGAACATTTGTAGCCTGAGTTTACTTTGAAGTAGGATAGTCTATTGTGATAAATGTGGACTTCAGAATAAACATTCATTGCATTGCACTTGAACTGCATGGATCTGGAATACAGAATACTATATAACTGCACAATTAATAAATAAATTGAAGGAAATATAGATTTGCCTGTATTCTTATGGCAATTTGACAAACAAATGTTCATAAATCTGCACATCAAACACATTCAATCTGTCAAATGCATTGTCATTTCTCACCAAAAGGAGGTCCAAAAATAAAAGGAACTGTTATTCTAGTTGTTTATATTTGCTCCCCAACATCAGTACAGACTCCACCAGCTGATGAAACTCAATCTTGTGGTTAGGATTTCGTTTCTTTGCTGGGAAATATTTCTAAATTTAGATAAGTTTTACAGGTAGTGTTTTGCATCTATTCTCAAAATCAAGACTACATGTCAGTTTTGGCTCAGTGGAAGCACTCTCATCTTGGATATAGGATGTGGTTCTATTTCTAACGTCAGATTTTACAGCACAAAATCTAGGCTGGTGTCACTGAGGAATGCTACATTGTCAGAGGTGCAATCATTCAAATAATGTATTAAACCAAAGCCTGTCAATCTTCTCGGGGAAATTTAAAAGATCCTTTGACACTATTTTCTAAAACAGCAACAGAACTCCTGCGAGTATCCTGACTAATGTTCATTCCTCAATCAACTTCATTAATGCAGATCATCAGATAGATTCATCGAGTCATTAAGCATGGAAACCGACCCTTCGGTCCAACTCGTCCATGCCAACCAGATATCCTAAATTAATCTAGTCCCATTTGCCATCATTTGGCCCTAATCCCTCTCAACCCTTCCTACTCACATATCCATCCAAGACAACAAGGTGTAGAGCTGGATGAACACAGCAGGCCAAGCAGCATCAAAGGAGCAGGAAAGCTGACATTTTGGGTCTAGACCATTCTTCAGAAATGGTAGATGGAAGGGGATTCTGAAATAAATAGGGAGAAAGGGGGAGGCGGATAGAAGATGGATAAAGTAGAAGATAGGTGGGGACGGGACAGACAGGTCAAAGAGGTGGTGTTGGAGCCAGTAAAGGTGAGTGTAGGTGGGGAGTTAGGGAGGGGATAGGTCGGTCCAGGTAGAACGGACAGGTCAAGGAGGCGGGATGAGGCTAGTAGGTAGAAGATGGGGGTGGGGCTTGAGGTGGGAGGACTGGATAGGTGGGAGGACAGGTTAGGGAGGCAGGTACGAACTGAGCTGGTTTTGGGATGCGGTCGGGGGAGGGGAGATTTTGAAGCTTGCGAAGTCCACATTGATACCATTGGGCTGCAGGGTTCCCAAGTGAAATATGACATGCTGTTCCTGCAACCTTTGAGTGGCATCGTTGTGGCATTGCAGGAGGCCCAGGATGGACATGTCGTCCAAGGAGTGGGAGGGTGAGTTGAAATGGTTCGCTGGGAGGTGCAGTTGTTTGGTGCGAACCAAGCGTAGGTGTTCCACAAAGCGGTCCCCAAGCCTTCGCTTGGTTTCCCCAATGTAGAGGAGGCCACAATGGGAACAGCGGATGCAGTATACCACATTAGCAGATGTGCAGGTGAACATCTGTTTGATGTGGAAGGTCTTCTTAGGGCTTGGGATGGGGGTGAGGGGGGAGGTGTAGGGGCAGGTGTAGCACTTCCTGCGGTTGCAGGGAAAAGTGCCGGCGTTGGTGGGGCTGGTGGGGAGTGTGGAGCAGACAAGGGACTCACAGAGAGAGTGGTCCCTCTGGAGAGCAGATCAGCAGTTCCTACTATCTCTGTAACACATATCCATCCAAATGCTTTTTAAACATTGTAATTGTACCAACCTCCACCACTTCCTCTGGCAGCTCACTCCATACATGCACCACCCTCTGCATGAAAAGTTGCCCCTTAGGTCCCTTTTAAATCTTTCCTCATTAGAGAATTCCACAGATTCACTATGCTGTGAGAGGAGAAATTCCTTCTCATCTCTGTCTTAAATAGGCAACCCATTACACTGAGATTGCTTGATCTTATCGCTGTTGCGAGACCCGGCTGTGAACACATTTTCTACAGACTGACAACACAACCACATTTCAAAAGTATCTTACTGGTTGTAATGCACTTAACGTCACCCTGACCTTGTCAAAGGCATTATTTAAAGGCAGTCAAATGGACACAAAGGCTGACACCTTGAACACAATTCCACGGCCCTCTTGCTCTTTCTGTGACCTTGGGAATTAAAACTGTTAATAAGTATTATTTTTCTTTCATTTTAATTAAGGCTTTTTACTTCTACTTTTACTAATTAAAATTTTAAGGACTAAAAGAAAGGCTTTACAAATCAACGCCTCATAGTTCAGGAAACAAGAAAACCTATGTTTTTTTCTGTCCTGTGATCCAGTTTAGTGTCACCTGGTCTCTGCCTCAGTTTCACCCTCATCCAGGTGAATATTGCTATAGTACCTGATTAACCATTGCAAATGCTTTTTCAGAACAAGTTGGGAGCAGATCAAGTTTCCCATGACATTCCCAGCAAGACTTCAGAAACAGTGCTGTGGTTATAGTGATTCAGGGCTACATAAGACTCATTTGAGACCCTGGAGAGTGGAGAGTGGAGTACTCCAGCCAGAATTTTTCTCAGACTTAATGTTCTGTCCCTCACTGTGCTGAACAGTTGGGACATGTTTCCAATTGGTTTAGGTCACCCTGCAGCAACTTGAACTGTCTTAGGTCATTAATCAGCTCAGGACAAGATCTTTTCCCCAAATGAGAACAGCTCCTGCCTCCAGAAGTAGTAGCTATTGCTGGGTCTAGCAACTATATCTAATGCAGAGAAACTCTGGTGAGTCAAGTAAGCCCAGTGTTTCATGGTTGCCAGGCCCTGTAAGAGGGTAGCTCTGGGTTTGAGAGGGTAGGCAAGGGAAAATGCTGGGTGGCAACAGAGAGCTTTTTAAAAATTCATTCACAGCTTGAGGATGTTGCTGGCTAGGCCAGAATTCATTGCCCATTCCCAATTGCCTGGAGGGCAGTTAAGAGTCAACCACATTGCTGTGGATTTGGAGACACATGTAAGCCAGACCAGTTTCGTTCCCTGAAGAACATTAGTGAACCAGATGGGTTTTTCTGATGATTGACAATGGATATTCATGGTATAAACATCAGACTCTTAATTCTAGATTTTTTTTTGTTGAATTCAAATTCCACCATCTGCCATGGGTGGATTTGAACCCAAGTCCCCAGAACACTACTAGCGTCTCTGGATTAATAATGAAAGCAACAAATGCTGGAGATTACAGTGGGTCAGACAGCATCCATGATGTCAAAGCAAACTAACATTTTGAGTCTAGATGACTCTTCATAACACTTGCACAGGCTTGAAACGTTAGCTTGCTCTGTCTCTATGAATGCTGTCTGACCTGCTGTAATCTTCAGCATTTGTTGTTTTCAGTACTGTTTCCAGCATATGCAGTAAATTGTTCCTCTCTGGATTAATAGTCCAGCTATAATACCAATAGGCCATTGCCTCTCCACTAGGGATGTAGAGTATTCTCGGATGCCCTCCATTGGGCACAGGGTGCCTGACATTTTGGTTATATTTGAAGACTAAATTAGACTATTTAGCACATCAGTAACAGATTGCAATTTACGCTGGAATATTTACAACATAAAAAATAGCCTTGATACAAAATTTGGAGCTTAACCTTGAAAATTTCTACTTTCAAAATGCAAACTTCATTTCCTTTAAAAGGATTTCTTTTTCCTCCCTTCACTTTTGAGTCACCCCAACTGCAAACTTTGTGAAAGATAGGTGTAAGGAAACCTCATGTTAAAGGGTTAATATTTCTTTCTTGCATTCTTTTACTTTTATTCTTCTATTTCTTCATACGAACATTAGTTGGATTTCACCACACCATGCATCACTTATGTTACGACAATCTGCATCCTGTTAAAGGTAAATGATGCGTTGAACCAGTCACTGTAAGGTGAGCAAGGGTAACAATGAAGTTGGCTGCAATCATCACTTCCCTATAACAATGAGATGGAGCTGGATAAGACACATTCCACCACTTCAAGGGTTTGACCACTGGTGCTTTAATGCACTACCCTATGCACTGAATTCAATAACAGTTTATTTTTTAAAATTATCACTTGAATGCAGAAACATGCAACAGGTGTAAAAATTGGCCTTCCAGATTGGCCACCTCTGAAAGAAACTGCCTAATTTTTATTTCTCTTGAAATCAATTCGGTTCAAAATGAGGCAATGGGCAGTTGGTCCATAAGTCAAACATTTATTCCAATGTTCACACTAAAATGCTGACCAAATTGCTTCTTTGGTTAAAACAAAGGTTAAGCCCAAGATTTAGGGGGGCATGATGGCTCAGTGGTTAGCACGGCTGCCTCAGAGCACCAGGGCCCTAGGTTCAATTCCACCCTTGGGTGATTATCTGTGTAGAGTTTGCACATTCTCTCTGTATCTGCATGGGCTTTCTCTGGGTATTCTGGTTTCCTCCCACACTCCAAAGACATCCAGGTTAGGTGAACTGGCCATATCAAAATGCTTATAGTGTCCAGGGATGTGCTGGCTAGGTGAATTAGCCATGGGAAATGTAAGGTTGCAAGGGAAGGTGGGTGTGTGTTTGGTATGGACTTAATAGGCTTGCTTCCACACTGTAGGGATTCTTTGAACTGGCTTAATAGCAGGTGCTATCAACCTTCTTCAGTAACTTTTTTTTAAAAATGAAAATTGCTGGAAAAGCAACTGTGTAGCTGACATACACTTTGCTTAAAGTAAATTATCCAAGAATATCAACCTTTTCAAATTCTAAATTCCAAGATCTAATTAACTTCTACCCTACATTTTTGGCAATGAGATCTGCTCATTAAACTACAAATCCCACTGTGATTCAACCTAAAAGAAAACAGGCTTTCCTTTAATAAATGTCAGTAAATATGTAATTGTACTGTTAGATTGAGTTACTATCAGCTTTAAGTTTATGAAACACAGTTTACTGAGAAAAAAAATGATAATACGGCCACCCAGTTTTAAAACAAAGTGTCATAACTAACAGGCAAATAAGCTAAAATGCTGTGGCATAATATGACACCATGAAGAAAAGTCAGAAAGATTCTTGAATGCATGGAACATATACAACCAATGCATTTAATTTTTCTAATTAAATGGAAAAACTACAGGAACAATAGATACTAGGGAGTGAATTGCAGATGTTAATGTAAGTAAGAGGTCTGATAAATCATATACAGTAAGTGTCTGACAGTAAGTGACAGACGACAAACCAATCACCGATCAACATATGAAATAATGACACTGCTTATGAAAAAGTTATGATGTTATTACAAACTACAAGAGGTCTCCAGGAGAAGTAGAAAGATAACCTGAGGGGGTATATCTCCGAAAGATACCTCTGTCACTTGTTAACTGCCTCCTTAAATAATGGCACTGGCAAAAGCTTAGGGCCAGAGGCCCAACGTAGGAAAATCTAAATAAAATATGAAGTGCAGAAACAGCCTAGAGTTGATGATCAACTTAATAAAAAAAAACTTCTTCCATGAATGTTCGCATCAACTAAAAATTAGCCTCCTTCTTAGGCTAAGTCCCACATTGCTTTATTCTATTTCTTTATTCACCTTATCAAAAATACTTCTTGCTTTTTTTGACGAACAGTTTTTCACATTTTTGTATATTTTAATAAGGAAATAAAATAAGTATATATAGCTTTCAGGAAATTCCATAGCCTTCTATAAGCACATTAGCAGTAAGATGATTGTTGTGGAAGGAGTAAGGTCAATTAAGGACAAAAAGATGACTTATATGTAGAGGCAACAGGCATGACAAGAAGCAGTAAATGAATATTTCTTAACTGTTTTTAACTTGTAAGGTAAATGTCCCCGAAGCCATAGTGACCAGAGGAGGAAACTCAGTCACTAGAAGAGTTTAAAATTCAGGAGCAGATAATGTATACGCTGGTGGCATTTAAAGATAACACGACACTGGGTTTGGATGAGCTGCATCCAAGGATACTGAAGGAAGTAAGAATCAACATTGTTGAGAACTGGCAATTATCTTTTGACCTCGCTTGGATTTGGGGTGATCCTGGAGCATTGGAGACTTACTAACATTACACCCTATTTAAAAAATATTGTATAGATAAGTCCACCAATTATAGTGGTTTAACATCATTGGCAAAAAATCTTCTAGAAACATGAAAAAATGTGCGTTCATTCAGAAGAGTCAAATTGAATTGATTGATGTGGTGCACATAGACTTTTGAAAGGTGTTTGATACATTGCCACCTAATAAACTTGTGAGGAATGTCGTAGGTCATGGAATAAAATGAGACTGTGGAAATCTGGATATAAATTTACCTGTGGGATAGGAAACAGAAAGTTTGGTTAATGGGCACTTTTCTGGCTGGAAGAAGGTTTGTAGAGAATTCCTCAAGAGTTGGTTTTGGGGCTCTAGCATTTCCTGATACATATCTGAATAAGCAAAACTAGGAGAATTGTAAAGACTGTATAACTTCAAAAGATCGTGGTGTATATCCGCATAAGTCAAAAATTGACAGGATAGGTAAAGAGAGCAGTAAATAAAGCATACAGTATTCGAGGCCTTCATTAATGGGGCATAGCTTACAAGAACAGTGAGGTGATGATGAACCTATATCAGACACCGATTAGATCTCATCTGGACTATTGTCTGTTGTTCTGCGTGTTACACTATAGGAAGGACATGACTGTATTGGAGAGAGTGCAGAAGAAGCGTAGGAGAATGATTCAATACGTGACACTCTTCAGTTATGTGGAAACACTGGAGGCAGTTTTCCTTGGAAAGCATCAGGTTGAGGGGAGATTTTATGGGAAGTCTTCAAAATTGACAGAAGTCTGGTCAGTGTAGAAAGGGAGAAACTACTCCCATTTGTGAACAGATCAAGAACCAGAGGGCCTAATTTTAAAGTGTTTGCAAAAGAAGGTGAGTAAAATCGTCTTTCACATAGTGAATAGTTAGTGTCTGGAATGCACTGCCTGGAAGTATGGTTGAGACAATTTCAACTGAGGCATTCGGAAAAGTATTGGATGATTAATTAAATAGAAGGAATGTGTGGGGTTATGCAGAAAAGATAGGAGATTGGCACTAAGCTAAAATGCTCAAACAACCAGGGTAGATACAATGAACTTAATGACTCCCTTCTGTACTGTAAAAATTCCAGCCCATATGTCAACACCCTGAGAAAAAGAGAGAGGAAATGGCAGAAAATTCTGGGAGTACAGGAACACATTTTTCACACACATAGAACCGATGAAGGAGTCACTTGCTGAATATTGTGGGCAGTTTTGTTTTAACTAACAGTGGAAAGTGAGAGGAAATTAAGACCCTGTATCCCCTTTGTCGAAGGCCACTCAATTAATGCATTGTTTTTCTGACCTGCTCCCCTCCATCATCAAAGAGCTATTTCCATTTTTGAAAGGACTTGTGAGATAGTACATAAGACCATAACATCATAAGATATAAGAACAGCATTCAAGAAGTCTATCAGTATTTTTCAAGGTTGTGCAAGGCTCAAATGGTAAATGAGCAATAGTCCTACCAGACTATTGGCTGCTCTTTCAGTAGGGAGAGAGAGAGACGGTGGTGGTTTAACCTGAGGGTCACCATGCCTCAGGCAAGGGAAGAGGATAAGAAGGAAAATCTTTCATGGTAACTACAGTCAATGTAGGGGTATGAACCCACACTGGAAACATCACTCTGCAACACAAAATCAGCCATCCAGCCAACTGAGCTAACTGTCAATTAGCTAGATAGCTGGGTTGTGGCCCTATATGAGGCATGGAGACCCTTAGTAAAACCACCACCAGTCATCTCTCCATAATGAGAGAGCAGCCCTCTGGTCTGGTAAGACTTTTTAAGCTGAAATAATGAGAAATAATAACATTTAACATTATTCTGATCAAGCATTCCAGACCTGAAACATTTATTCTGTTTCTCTCTCCACAGATGCTGTTAGACATCGTAAGTGTCATTATTTCAGATTTCTAGCCATAGAATTTAACTGTTGATACTTAACAGGTTCAATTAATATTGTGCATTAAGGTGCAAGATACTAACAAATATAAAAATATTATCATTTTGGGTATCAATACATTTTCTAAGATTAATTTCATTCTCAATACACTAAAAGCCTTCTTCTTGCAAACTGCTCCTGTCTGCAACACTTTTCTCTGTTAGTTTGCACAACATTTACAACAAAAGGTTGGGTTCTTGTTAAGACGGATATCTTGAAGTTTATGAAAAATTAACTACTTACATCGGTTACAACAGCACAGATTTACACATATAGTCTGGGTCTGTACTTCATGATGTTATTGTGTATCACATGTACACAACATATTGACTGAACACACTACATGAACTCCATGGCACAGAAAAATTGACTAAATTTGAAGTGAATACCTTAATTTCAGAATGTCACATATCATGTATTAAAGGTACAGGTCTGTCTAATCTGGAATCTGTTCCAGAATATAACTAACACCTAAATTCTAGTTGTTAATGACTCGCATTGCAATTTCCAAATTCTCTATATAAACTATCCTTTTGAATTATATCTACCTTCCTCTGATTTTGCGATTGATTTGACTTTGAACTCCTCAGCCAATGGGAGAGCTACACTCTAATGAATTCTACACTGATTCTCAAATTGTTATTTAACTATTAATAATATATAATTAAAGCATTATATTAAACTGAGGACAGATGCATTACATTAAAGGAGGAAATTACATTAGTAATTTCATGTTTGTGAACATGAAGAAGGAAGAAGGAAGCTTACTTAACGTTGAGAAAGCAAAGATCGGACAGGGCTCTAGAGGGTCACAAGGTAACCAGGAAGGAGCTGAAGAACAGACTTAGGAGAGCTAGAAGGGGGTATGAGAAAACCTTGGTGGGTAGGATCAAGGAAAAACCCAAGGCGTGCTACCCTTATGTGAGGAACAAGAGGATGGACAGAGTGAGGGCAGGGCCGATCGGGGTAGTGGAGGGAACTTGTGCCTGGAGTTGGAGGAGGTAGGGGAGGTCCTTAATGAATACTTTGCTTCAGTATTCACCAGTGAGAGGGACCTTGAAGTTTGTGAGGACAGCGTGAAACAGGCTGATATGCTCAAACAGGTTGATGTTAGGAAGGAGGATGTGCTAGAAATTTTGAAAAACATGAGGATAGATAAGTACCCTGGGCCAGACAGGATATACCCAAGATTTCTAAGGAAAGAGAGGGAAGAGATTGCTGCGCCTTTGGCGATGATCTTTGCATCCTCACTGTCCACTGTAGTAGTACCACATGATTGGATGGTGGCAAAAGTTATTCCCTTGTTCAAGAAAGGGAATAGGAATAATCCTGGGAATTACAGACCAGTCAGTCTTACTTCTGTGGTGGGCAAATTATTGGACTGGCTTCTGAGAGATAGTATTTATGATTATTTGGAAAAGCATAGTTTGATTAGAAATAGTCAGCATGGCTTGAATTCTTTGAGAGTATGACAAAACACATTGATGAAGGCAGAGGAGTGGATGTGGGGTATATGGATCTTAGCAAGGCATTTGATAGGGTTCCCCATGGTAGGCTCATTCAGAAAGTAAGGATGCATGGGATTCAGGGAAATTTGGTTGTCTGGATACAGAATTGGGTGCCCAATAGAAGACAAAGGGTGGTAGTAGATGGAAAGTATTCAGCCTGGAGCTCGGCGACCAGTAGTATTCTGCAGGGATCTGTTCTGGGACCTCTACTCTTTGTGATCTTTATAAATGACTAGGATGAGGAAGTGGAAGTATGGATTAGTAAGTATGCCGATGACACAAAGGTTGCTGGTGTTAGTGCAGAAGGCTGTTATAGCTTGCAATGGGACATTGTTAGGATGTAGAGCTGGACAAAAAACTGGCAGATGGAATTGAACCTGGAAAAGTGTGAAGTGATTCATTTTGGAAGGTTGAATTTGAATGCAGAATAAAGGGTTAATGGCAGGATTCTTGGCAGTGTGGAGGAACAGAGGGATCTTGGGGTTCACATCCATAGATCCCTCAAAGTTGCCACCCAAGTTGATAGGGTTGTTAAGACCAGATGTCCTAAATTAATTTAGTTCCTTTGCCAGCATTTGGCTCATATCCCTGTAAACCCTTCTTATTCATGTACCCATCAGGTGTCTTTGAAATGTTGCCATTATAGCAGCCTCCACCACTTCCTCTGGCAGCTTATTCCACACACGCACCACTCTCTACATGAGAAGATTTACGCGTAGGTCCCTTTTCCATCTTTCCCCTCCTCATCTTAAACCTACACCCTCTAGTTTTGGACTCCCCCACCCTGGAAAACATACCTTGGCTAATCACCCTATCCAAGCCCCTCATGATTTTATGAACCTCTGTAAGGTAACCCCTCAACCTCCAATTGTCCAGAGAAAACAGCTCCACCTTATTCAGCCTCTCCCTATAGTTCAAACCCTCCAATCCCCACAACTTCCTCATAAATCTTTTCTGCGCCCTTTCAAGTTTAACAACATCTTTCCTATAGCAGGGAGATGAGAATTGAATGCAGTACTCCAAAAGTGGCCGAACCAATGTCCCGTGCAGCTGCAACATGACCTCCCAACACATATACTCAACGCGCTGGCCAATAAAGACAAGTGTACCAAATGCCTTCTTCGCTACCCTGTCTCCGTGTGATTCCACCTTTAAGGAACAATGAACCTGTACTCCAAGGTCTCTTTGTTTGGCAACATTCCCTACGACCTTACTATTAAGTGTATAAGTCCTGCTTTGGTTTGTCTTTCCAAAATGTAGCACCTTACATTTATCTAAATTAAACTCTGCCTGCCACTCTTCAGCCCATTAGTCCATCTGATCAAGGTCCCGTTGTATTCTGAGAAACCTTTACACCACCAATGTTGGTTTCATCTGTAAACTTACTAACTATTCCTACTATATTCACATCCAAATCATTTACTTAAATGACAAAAAGCAGTAGACCCAGCACTGATCCTTGGATCACACCACTGGTCACAGGCTTCAAGTCTGAAAAACAGCCCTGCACCATTACCCTCTGTCTCCTACCTTCAAGCCAATTTTGCGTCTGAATGGCTAACTCTCCCTGGATTCAACTGATCTAACCTTGCTAACCAGTCTACAATGTCGAATCTTGTCAAACACCTTGCTGAAGTCCATATAGACTGAGTCCATTGTTCTGTCTTCATCAATCTTATCACTTTTTCGAAGAGCTCAATCAAGTTAGTGAGACATGATTTCCCATGCACCAAGCCAATGATGACTATCCCTAATCAGTCTTTGCTTTTCCAAATATATATGGATGCTCTTCCTCAGAGTCCCCTCCAACAATTTAGCCACCACTGATGTCAGGCTCATCTGTCTTAAATAGTGGCACCACGTTAACTACACTCCAGTCTTCCGGCACCTCACCCATACAAATATCTCAGCCAGCAGCCTAACAATCACTTCCCTAGCTTCCCACAAAGTTCTGGGATAAACCTGACCAGGTCCTGGGGATTTTCATTCGCTCATTCCTTGTTTACTTTTCAGTATTTTGATAGCTAGTCAAGTAGAAAATCCTCCTTTGAAGCCTCATCATTGTAATAAATATTACTCTTTTACTGAAACAGATGATGCTATCCATTAGGTACAGTTACAAGCTTCAATATTGGACTATTATAATCATGTATAATCACATGGTAGTCTTCAGATGGAGCTGTACACAGACTGGATAGTACTGTGTGGTGTGATTCTCCATTTTCTCAGAGCACAACTCAGTGGCTGACTTTGGGAACTACAATATTATATTTCAACAAAGTTTGTGATTGAAGTACTGCCCATTGGCATGATTCTGGGTACCAGATCAATAACATGAAATACAATATCTCCTGAGTCTTCAAACTGTGGATTTCTTGCTAGTCCTCCGTAAAAAAAAAGCAGTTTTCACTCTGTAAACCAGTAGTAACTGGATGCACAAGTGGTAGCAACTATGCTTGGTACAGGGATAAAAGGTACTGCAGATGCTGGAGAATCCGAGATAACAAGCATGGGGCTGGATGAACACAGCA
>JAHRHZ010000289.1:30475286-30503754 GCA_024137785.1 Ginglymostoma cirratum | reverse complement strand
GACATTTCGGGCCTAGACCCTTCATCAGAAAGGATCTAGGCCCGAAACGTCAAGCTTTCCTGCTCCTATGATGCTGCTTGGCCTGCTGTGTTCATTCAGCTCCACAGCTTGTTATCCCAGTAAAACAGGGCTTGCTTGCCAATCTGCCCTAGCAATCCAGTGAAATCTACTTTGAGGTTTGGGCACCAAGTGTACAATACCAGGAGCTTGTGAACAGACAACCCCAAAACCCACTGAAACAAAATATTGCAGATTAAAAAAAACAGAAAGTGCTGGAAAAACTTAACAGTTCTGGCAGCATCTGTGGAGATAGAAGCAGAGTTAGCATTTCCAGCTCGATGGGATTCTTCTTCAGAAGTAAAGTACTCTTGAGAACAGTCATATTGGACTCAAAATATGAAGTTTATTTCTCTTTCCACAGATTTTGCCAGGCCTGCTGTGTTTCTCCAAAACTTTCCATTTATATTCCAGTGTAAAAGCAGTTTGTTATGAATGGACATCAGTAATGTATAAGTACCACTTACACAACAAACCCCTTCAATTGTCAATGAATGGTGTTATGATTCCAAAAAAACATTTTTCTCACCATACATGCAACATACAAAGAGATCCTTTTCTCTAAAATACATCTTAGAGTCCAAAAAAGTAAAAATGAAGCTATAATGGAATAAACAGGGATGAGAAAAGAAAATGAACTTAGATGTTACTCTTGATTTACGCCTCAGCTTTGACTGTATATGTGATATAACTTACTTCTGTTGATTGGGAAGTGCAATCTTTCACTCCTGATGCATTGCTAGAATGCAGAAGCTGTCGGCTCACATCAGAATTCTCTCCTACATTCACAATTCAAGGGATGCTCAGAACAGGTTGACAACAAATTGCCAACTCTGCCTCACAAGGATTAAGTTTCTTGATTACATCAAAACAAGTTGGAAGAGGTACATTTTTCTACATGTACCAAATTGCAAATCTCACTACGAAAATTAATTTAAGAATCAATTTGCAGAGCTCCAAATGCAGTATTATCCATGTAGAGAAAACACATTTTTAACAGCTTGACTCCAGTTCAATCACTAACTTTGTAGTACAGAACTTGGCATTTTAATTAAACTAATTCATAACCAGAAATGCTATAACCCACGCACAACAGCAGTCTTTATTTTACCAGGTCATTAAACCTGACAATCTATTACTGAACTAATTGGCGACATGAACATAGTGCAAATTTATGGCTATGCCATTTCATAAATACCCTGTATAATTGTTTGCAGTTCCATTTCAATACAAGTTATTTCACTCCATGCACAAAATTAATAATGTTGCATTAAAGTAAGGAATTCTACAGCTGGCTGAAAAAAATCTTCAATTGCTGTGTGGTCTACTTCATCATCTTATAAATGCAACTTTCCAAATGGGGAAATGAAGGGAGAAAATGCTTATGTGGTATTGGATTGTTTATATTATATTCTTTAAAGTCCACTAAAGGACATCTTGTACAAAGATATGATGATGATCTTTGAAGGTGCAGTGGCCAGTAATTTCTTTTACAACACGGATTGTGAAACGAATATTTTTACTTTATCTACATGCGTTCAAACCTCAAATTTTTTTTATATATTGTTCTCACTGGTAACTTATTCACAGCCTCTGAAGACAGACCCCTCTAAAAGAAACTTCAATTTGAATCCAGTTCCCATTTATAAATGTGAATTCCTAGAAGTGAGAGGAGAATATAATAATCCAGCATGCCAATGTCCCAATTCCCATCTGTTCTTCTTCTTGAATGGCGTACACCCAAATATAGATCGGAATCGTTCTTAATTCATAAACTTTTATAACCATACCATCTGACAGAAAAACTCCACCAGAAGTCTAATACAATTCCTCAGTATTCTGCTTGTGGTTTTCTCATCTGGTTGGTTATTAATGACAAGCAGTGGACCCAAAATCAATTTTTACTTGTGATCTAGAATGAGGTTATCAAGCTTGTTCTATTCAGAGCTTCGAACTATAAGCTGCCAATGGAAAAAAATTAATCAGTTCTACATAATCTGTTCATATGAAAAAGTATTGTAAGATTATTTCTGTGTGTGTATGTTTATGGGTATGAGGCAAAATGACTTAAAATGTGCTTAGAGAAATCAAACCCTCGCTATTTAAACTCCAGGACCTCATCAACAAGCCACTGGCTAAGCAGTCTTCAAATAATTTTTAGGTTCATGGTTGCTGAGGAGTATTCGGATAAGTTGGCATAGGAGGAAAGGGAGGGGTCCGGGCAAGAGGTGGTCTAAACTTCTCATTATGGGGTCTGGAGTCTTCTGGTCCTTGGTTCCACACAGGAAAGTAAAAGAAAATCTTGCTTATGCAGGTTTCATCATCATCCTGACATGGTCTGCCTTCCTTCAGGCTGCCAGAAAAACCAGACTAATATCTCTGCTCAGTCTGCAGTTAAAACTGAGGGTGGGACCTGATGGTATAATCTGCATGTTTAGAGGAATTGTTCATTGATTCTGGGCAGATAACTTAGTTGCCTACCCTGAAGGCCTACTGGAAAATTACTCTCGGGAAGGCTTCAAGGTGACTCAAGATTACCCATCCATTAGGTTTCTGCAAGGCAGATAAAATTAAAACCACTCCTGCTTTGTCATTACTTTTTCATACCTGATGCATTTTTTTTAACTGCCAATTTTGAATGCCTTCAAAATTATGCTATACTGATAGGTCTCTTCTAGTTTCTATCACAGATAAAGGACAAGCTATTATACTTAACAGTTTACCACAATACCTTTCAGTTATTCTGCCATTAAGCTACAGTTGATTTGTCCTTTCTGTTCAAGGTCGCACATTCTAATTTTTTTATACAGGCATAACTATTAGAAGTGGAGCACTGACTGATATTATTTTAGTATATATTTCTTTACTTGAGAACTGTTATGATCTGATGCCTTTTTTACTTAGAATAACATCTGAAATGTGAAAGTTAAAATACTCATACAGACAATCAAATAAAATTTATTTCAAAGCCAGATAACAACATTGCAAAGAATAGTCAACTCACTATGATTCTATGATTTGGTAGCCAGGGCAAGATGATAAATTATCCCAGAACTGTTATCCTATAGGAAGGGTCAATGGCCAATTCAACCATACTATGCAATGAAAGTTTCATTCTTGAAGTCTGAATGAATGATGATATTTTAAAGCATGTTGTTGGAAAATGACCTGTGAGAAGCAAAATGTTAAAAGGTGAGAAAAGAAACATTACGGGATAAAAATCTAAACTTAAGCTGAAAAGATTAAAAAGAAAAAAAACCCCTCATCATTCAAAGAAACATAATTTACTTCTCGATTATAGCGTTGGCCTTCATCAGATAGTGAGCGATAGCATTGAACAGCTAAATGGCCAAGCAGCTTACTGCTTCATCGATTTTTCTTTGTCTAAAGAGAGTGCACATACCTGTACAGACTGAAAAATGATCCTGGAACTCAATAGTGTTTGACAACAGGCTTGTACATTTTTTATTATGTATGTGTGAAAGTAGTTAAATTGTGAATATACTTGGTGACGTCTGTTTGTTGAGTACAAATCCTTCAAAGAAGCCAGAGAGAATGACCATGTTCTTGCCAGATTTGCATTAAAAATAAACTTATTTCTAACACTTTCAAGATTCACTGTTTGAAGTAACCTGAACTCTGAATCAATACAGCAACATATTCTCAGCATTTATAATATCCTGTGCCCAGAAGCATTCCGGCACTTTGTGCTTATTGCCATTGGAGTCAGGCACCTGAGTCTGTGCTCAAAGCCACTGTTGGAATTTAATAAGCTATTGCGCTATTTATTGAGTGAAATCAATTGATGATTTTAGTAAAATATTGGAACAATGAAGCCAAGAAATTCCAAGTGAATCCTTGTTCACTACTGGGTTAGTGATGGTGCTGCTACGGGTTTAGCACTGAGCCCAAGCTGTGCAACCATAGACAAGTGCTGGAATATATCTAACTATGGGCATCATTTTAGATTGAGTTAATATCCACCAACCACAATGTCAACCATTGAATCTGCAGGTCCTAGTACAACTATTGACAATAACCAAGGCTGACTGCCTCTAATGACTCAAGATCAGCCTGGATGCAGATGTTCTAGTGCACCAGTTACTGCAAGGCCAACTGCAGCTAAATTCCAGCACAGGAACATTATTGTACATGGTGGTCAAGGTCACCTCCTCCTCTGTGAGGATAATTAATATCAGCAGCCTTTCTAACTGAAGAGACATTTTAAAAAAAAGTCTAAAATAAAATCTATTAAAAGCTGCAAGGCAAACAATCCAACACACTGTTTATTCGTTCGTGGGACATGAGCATCGCTGGCTGGGCAGCATTTATTGTCCATTTCTAGTTGCCACTGAGAAGCTGGTGGTGAGCTGCCTTCTTGAACCACTGCAGTCCGCATGCTGTATTGGCTCACAATGCCCCTGGTGGTGGGGGTGGTGGGGGGGGGGGTGCTTAATTCTACGATTTTGACCCAGTGACAGTGAAGGAAAAGTGATATTTTTCCAAGTCAGGATGGTTAGCAGCTTGGAGAGAAACTTGCAGGCAGTGGTGTTCCCATGTATCTGCTGGCCTTGCCCTTCCAAGTGGAAGGGGTTTTGAGTTTGGAAGGTGCAGTCTAAGGATCTTTGGTGATCTTCTGCAGTGCATCTTGTAGATTGTACACACTGCTGCTAGCGAACGTCAGCAATGGAGGGAGTGGACTGTTATGGGATGTGGTGCCACTCAAACGGCCTATTTTATCCTGAATGGTGTCAAGCTTCTAGTGTATTTTTGGAGCTGCTCTCATTCAGGCAAGTGGGGAGTACTCTATAACACACCTGACTTGTACCTTAAAGATAGTGGACAGGCTTTGAGGAGTCAGGAGGTACGTTACTCACTGCAGTATGCCTGCTCTTATTTCCACTGTGTTTATGTGGTGAGTTCAGTTGAGTTTCTGGTCAACGGTAACCCCCAGATGTTGGCAGTGGGTGATTCAGTGATTGTGCTGGAGTATAATTCTATCAGTGTTGGTGGCCCACAATACCTCATGGATGACCAGTCTTACATTGCTAGATCTGTTCAAAGTCTGTCTCATGTAACACAGTGATAGTGCCTCACACCACGTTGCACTGTATTCTCAATGTGAAGGCAGGACTTTGTCTCCACAAAGGACTGTGTGGTGGTCACTCGCAGTGACACTGTCATGGACAGATGCAGCCGGCAGATTGGTAAGGATGAGTCAAGTGTGCTTTTCCCACTTGTTGGTTCCATCACCACCTGCTGCAGACCTAGTCTAGCAGCAATGTCGTGTAGGACCCGACAAGCTCAATCATTGGTGCTGCTGCTGAGCCACCTTTTGTATGGATGTTGAAATCCCCCATGCAGAGTACATTCTGTGCCCTTCCCACCCTCAGTACTTCCTCCAGGCATTGTTCAAAATGGAGGAGTATTGATTCATCAGCCAAGGGCAGACGGCACATAGTAATCAGCAGGAGGTTTCCTTGCCCATCATTAACCAGAAGTCAGGGGACTTCCTAGGGTCCGGAGTAAATGCTGAGGACTCCTTGGGCTCCTTCATAACTATAAAATACTGTGCCACCACTCCTGCTGGATCTGTCTGGCTGGTGGGACAGGACATATCCAGGGTTGTGTTAGTGGTATCTGGGACATTGTCTGTAACATATGACTAAGTATGACTATGTCAGGCTCTTGCTTGATTAGTCTGTGAGACAGCTGTCCTAATTTTGGCACTTGCCCCGAGATGTCATTCAAGAGGACTTTGAAGGATTGGCAAGGCTATTTTTACCATTGTCTTTTCCGGTGCCTAGGTTGTTGCCAAGTGGTCCATATGGTTTCATTTCCCTGTTGAGCCATCAAAATGATTGTTAAAACTGAGTGTTTTGCTAGGCCAGTTCAGAGGATAGTTGAGTATCAACGACATTGTGCGAGTCTGGAGTCATGTATAGGTCAGGCCAGTGAGGATGGCAGATTTCATTCCCTGAATGACAATACTAAACCAGATTTTCTTTTTCTGACAATCAACAATGTCCTAATTCACCAAGCATCTCTGCAGAATGCACAGTTTGGGTTGCTAACTTGCTAGGTGCACCTTATGTTATTAAATTTGATTTTATGAAACTTGCACAAACCTGTAACCGTTGCTTCCTCTCCCCCAAGTTTTCATAAAATTCCTCTAAATCTTTAATTTTAACTATGCTCTAGGTCTTCCGCTTGTTTTGTTCCTGTGTATTTACTGAGGTGAACTTTACTGAGGACAATATATGATTAGTGAGAAACTGGTTGGTGAGAATTACAGTGAATATGAATAGGCAGAAAACAAGACAAGAACTGTGACTCACCCTGAGTCAGGGAGACTTTAGGTTCTTTAAGTAACACAATACTCTGAAAGATGTGCAAGGTTGGCACCTTCCAAGGAATATATAAACGTTTTAAATTTTGAGCCTCACCTTCAGCTTCCTTACATTACGCATTATTTTATTATCCAGGTATAGAAATTATCTTTAGATGTCGTAAATTCTGTGACAGTAACTTAACTATGCATCACATAGTTAGGTGGAATTACAATGAATTACTGAGTGAAGCACGTTTCTCGAAACTCCAGCTAAGGGTTTCAATTATAGATTGCAACTTTCAAATGTGCCTCCTGTCTATGGAGTATTGACAAGTATAGTAAGCAGTGAGAGAGGTGTAAAGTTTTCTGAGAACTAAGCACAAGGAATAGCAAATCCGCAACAGTTTAGCAAACAGTATTCACTGAGGCATTCACATATGAAATGTCTAGCTAGAATATGGTACTTTGTGCTTTCCTATGCAGCTTCCTTTAGATTTCATATTTCTTTTACCAAGTTGTTTCAGTATAGCATGTGTACTGGAATCTACCGAGCCATGTGGAAAATTGCACAGGTATACCATATATACGAAGTGAGGAGCTGCTGGTGTTGGACTGGGATGGACAAGGCCAGAAGTCTCACGACGTCAGATTATAGTCCAAAGGTTTATTTGAAATCACAAATTTTAAGAGTGCTGCTCCTTCATCAGGTGAAATTCAAAAGACTTGGTCAAAACATGGACAAAAGAGCTAACCTGCAGATGTGAGGTGCGAGTGACAGCCATCAAAACCATGTTTGACTGAATGTGGCATCAAGCAGCCCTAGTAAAACTGGAATCAATGGGAACTGGGGGTAAACGCTCCACTGATTGAAATCATACCTAACACAAAAGGAAGATGGTTGCGGTGGTTGGAGGTCAGTTATCTCTGCTCCAGGGCATCTCTGCAGGAGTTCTTCAAGTTAGTATCCTAGGCCGAACCATCTTCAGCTGCTTCATCAATGACATTCCCTCCATCATAAGGTCAGAAGTGGGGATGCTCATTGATGATTGAATAATATTCAGTAACAATCGCAACTCCTCAGATACTGAAGCAGTCCATTCCCAGGCAATGACTGTCTCCAACAAGATAGAATTTATTCATTGGTCTTGATATTCAATGACATCATCATCACTGAATTCCCCACAATGAACGTATGGGGCATTACCACTAGCCTGAAATTGAACTGAACTCATTATATAAGTACTGTGGCTATAAGACCAGGTCAGAGCTAGGAAAACTGCAGCAAGTAAATCACCTCCTGACTCCCCAAAGCCTGTCCACCACCTACAAAGCACAAGCTTGAGGTGCGATAGAATACTCCTCATTTGCTTGAATAAGTGCAGCTCCAACACTCGAGAAGCTCAACATTATTTAGGACAAAGCAGCCATGTATTTGCATAACATTCACTAACATTCACTCCCTCAATTACCCCATGCATAGTAGCAGCAGCATGTTCCATCTACAAAATACAATGCAGGAATTCACCAAGGCTCCTTAGATAGCACTTTCCAATCCCAAGACTGCTTTTTTCCAGAAGAATAAGGTCAGCAGACGCAGGGGAATGCACTACCTGCCAGCTCTTCTCCAAATTACTCACCATCCTGACATGGAAATATATTGCCAATCCTTCAGTATCAGTGGGTTAAAATCTTGAACTCCCTCCACGATAATCTTGTGGATGTACCTACACCGAATAGACTGCAGCAGTTCAAGGCAGCAGCTCAGTTCAGCCTTCTCGAGGATGATCAATAAATGCTGGCCCAGCCAGTGACACCCACATCCCTTGAACGAACAAAAATAAATAATCTGCTCTCAGGCATTGCAGACTAAAATACAAAATTTGACCACAGCTCTCTGGTGACGGTTCCCTGCAGTATAAAACTGGGTAAGCATCCTCGCACACACCATATGCAATATCAGCTGAAATTTATCACTAATCAAATCACAATTATGGATCCTGCATCGATTAATCATTTCTATAATTGTGCAGCAGCCTCTTCTGTTTCATTCTTATTGTTATAGCTGCCAGAAATTTTTTGTCCACCTCACGATTGCTTTTGTTATTCACTTGTGGGACATGTGCATCATGGCTGGCCTGCATTTATTGCCCGTCCCTAGCTTCCCGTGACAAGGTGGTGGTGAGCTACCTACTTGAGCTGCTGCAGTCCACGTGCTGTCGGTTGACATCATGAGGGATGGAATTCCAGGATTTTGACCAGCGACAACGAAGGAGCGGCGGTATATTTCCAAGTCAGGATGGTGAGTGACTCGGAGGAGAACTTGCAGATGGTGGTGTTCACGTGTATCTGCTGCCCTTGTCCTTCTAGATGGAAGTGGTCGTGGGTCTGGAAGGTGCTGCCTAAGGATCTTTGCTGAATTTCTGCAGTGTATCTTGTGGATAGTACACACTGCTGCCACTGAGCATCGGTGGTGGAGGGAGTGGATATCCGTAGAAATGATGACAATCAAGCTGTCTGCTTTGTCCTGGATGGTGTCGTATTTCGTGAGTGTTATTGAGGCTGTACCTATCCAGACAAATGGAGTGTACTGGCTGCTGCTGCCTCTTGCATCAATTATTACAAGAGATGTTGGCTAAGAGGAAACTTCCACCCCCCAAGTGTTTGAATGAATTCACATGTCCATAGTTCAACACACACAAATCAATCAGGCAGTATCTCAAAACCATTCTGAACACACCCAACAAAACCCACAGCATCTCAGGCCAATTCTTAAAGCTCCAAAATTCAATATACTGTCTTTGGGACAAATGTGTAGAACATGGAGCAAATCTGGAGTAAAGCAAAGCCTTCTATGTCCTTCTGTTCTAGATGCTCAATGCTATTTTAGTAATGTGTTCTGTTTATGCGGATAAACAAACCACTGACAGACCCGTGATTGATCTGTGATTATCTCTGCCATATACATTGTACAAAAATTTTAAAATATAATACCGTGAACTGGATGTGCAGGTGATGGCAATGGTACAGTTTTGAGATTTTTCTATGTACAGAAATTGTGTGCAGTGCACCATACAATGCTATATGCCAACATAATGCATATTCTGCCTTTAAATTGTATTATAGTTTAGTCTGCATATAGCATACTGTATTATAGGCAAAATTATAATGGAATGATAGTAGGATCTATGCAATGTGCCACTGCCGGCAAGATATTTAACAATGCCTGACATTTCTCTTTACAGAGATAAAATGGCCATAAGTGTGGAGAACACACTTTAAGGTTGCAAGTTTTATACAAATCGCATAGAACAAAAGAGCACAGAACTGTATAGCATAAGAACAGGCCCTTTGGCCCATCATATTTGAGCTGATCATTGTGCAATTCTAACCTAATCCCATTTGCCTGCACATGGTCTGTATCCCACTATTCCCTATCTGTCTGTTCATATGTCTGCCTAAACACCTCTTAAACATTGCTATAGTATCTGTTTCTAGCAACTCCCTGGCAGCATGTTCCAGGCACCTACCACCCTCTGCATAATAAAATTGCCTCAGACATCCCTGTTAAACATTGCCCCTCTCATTTGAAATCTACAGCCCCAGTATTTCACATTTCCACCTTGGAAAAAGACTCTGAGTATTGACTATCCATACCTCACAATAATTTTATATACCTCTATCAGATCACCCCACAGCCTCCAATGCTCAAGCAAAAACAATCCACATTTGTCCAAGCTCTCTCTGTAGCTAATGTACTCCAATCTAGGCAACATCCTGGTAATCCTCTTTTGCACCCTCTCCATAGCCTCCATATCCTTTCGATAGTATGGCGACCAGAACTGAAAAATGAGATTTCAAAACTTGTATTTTTTAAAAATATATTGCATAATCTCAATATAAGAAGATTATTATGGTGACATGATGGAATTTTAACCTGCACAGAAATCTGTGGTGACCTGTATGAAACCTACCTTTGGTCTTCCAAAACAGCAGTTATCAAGGTGCTATCTTCAGTTGACACTACACTTAGTTAAACGGAAACAAAATGAATAGCAGTAAAGTCAATTACAGTGGAACAATTTTGTTTGTAATATTCTTCAATTAATCTGCCCTTCAAATGATCCTAAAGGTCACGCTCACCAAGTGTGTCTACTGACGATCACACTGTGGACAAATGTGCTTTTTCCTCTAATCATTCAAATTAAAATCCAAACAGCCAGTGATCAGTTTCAGTGGGCCGCTGGGAAAAAAAACATTGATAATATTAATTATCCCAGAAATTCAGCAAACTTTTTGTTCACAGATTAAGACCAAATCAAATCTCTTAAATATTGGGGGAATGGGTTCAGGAAGGGAAACTGAAACAATAATTTTCACAAAGCAAATCAAGTAAGTTAGAAACAAAGCAAAGCTGATTAACCTTTGTTAAAATTGCAAAACGTACCTGTCTTGTACATTTAGTTTTTGAATTGTTCAAAATTTTCCATATCCCTCTTCAAACATTATTCTCAATCAGTTTTGTTAAAAACAGGATACATTTTGTCAAAGCTATTTGTTTTTCATCCATCAGGACATTTTGCAAGAATGCCAATTTAAAGACGAAATCAAACTTTATAGTGTGTGAGAGGAAAGTGCTGTTTGATTGAGAATTAGACTTGAATTGATTGAGGCATTACCATTGAAAAAGCATCAGTTAATGATAACTCACACATTACACATTTTTAAAAATGTTTTACTATCCTTAAATTCAATAGCTTGCAATTGCAAAACTCAAAATACAGTGACCAACATTAATTGTAATTCTGCAACTTGACAGCATTTGCTAAATAATCCTCAGTGTGCAAAGAGTTATGCTGACAACCAGTTTACAGTTGCCAGTCGGGCTGTCAGTGTGGTGCACTTGCTACATTAATTAATACATAAGGCCCTGTTCTTTACAGACTGAGAGAACATGTATATACACTGTAGATGTTCCAATGCAACAAAATAGACTACAGCTATTTGTAATGTTTTGACCAATCAGGATGTGGAGATGTTGGTGTTAGACTGGAGTGGACAAAGTCAGAAGTCACACAACTCTAGGTTAAAGGTCAATAGGTTTATTTGAAATCACAAGCTTGCGATTTCAAATAAACCTGTTGGGCTATAACCTGGTGTCATGTGACTTCTGACTTTGACCAATCAAAGTCAACCAGCCTGGTTTAAAATTGAAACAAAGCCTGACAGTTGATTGTCAGTCATCATGGACATGTCTGCTAATCACAGTCCACTTTCCATCCAAAAAGCATTCTCCCCATTCAGTATAAACGTTGGTTTCCCCTGAAATTGGTATTTTTGGGAATAATCTTGATGAGTGTAACATGAAAAGCTTCAAAAAAGCATATATTTCTTCAGCAGTCCTCAAGTTCTGTACAACCAAAGAAGTATTCTCCTTATCTCAGTGAGGTAAGTGGATTTTGTTTCATGCATCTGCCTATCATACTCTGAATGCAACCATTAACATGTATGAGTGGATGTCTCCTCAGACACCCAACAAATGTCCTTCAATTCTTCAAAACTTATGGTCAGAATAAAGGTATTTTAGAAACTAAAACACTGCATCATGGAAAAAGATAGTAGTTTAGACATTTTTTTTCTCAGGCACCTATCCTAATATTATTCCCAAGAGATAGCTAGGGTCAAATAGACTGCTGGATTTGTAAAGTGGTATAGTGAGAAGGGGTTTTGTCCCAAAATAATGACAAATCCTTCATGGAGGCAGGTGATCAGAGACTACTTCAAGTGAAAGTGGTGTATTTGTCAATGGTTGACTGAAATCGATCAACCTCTAAAATAGTCTATAGCACTTTTACTGATTGACAAGCTAATCTGCCTCATTGGTGGGCTTGGAGGAATAAACATAGGCTTAGGCAAGTTGAGAGGAAAGTAGGCTCAACAGTTCAAGCAATATTTGAATCTGTAAGTAGTAGGTGAAGGCTTAGCAATGTTGAAGGATTTGCCATGTGTATCACACATCTCTGGTAGAACAAGTAAATCTTTCTGCATATCAAAGCAAAATACGGAAGATGTTGGAAAACAAATTAAAACACATAATTCTGAAAACATTCAGTAGCCAATACAGTATCAGGGGAGGAAATAGGAATTAGCATTTCAGATCCTATTCAAGCCAGTTGCCAAGTTTTTCCATGGGTATCTATCTACAGCCAGTTCTTACAATGCAAAATCTGTCATTTTCCCCATAAAAAAAATCCCTTTTTTATTGTTAATAAAGAGGAGTTGAACCCATTCTATAAAACTCAATATTTTCTCAAACAAATCATTAGGAAAGAGTTGGACATATTAGCCATGAAGGGGAAATAAATAAAATAAAAGTAAAATAAATAATATAAAATAAAACAGGACCAGACACAGTAAACCCAGAAAGGATGCTCCAGATGGCACACAGATGTGAATAGAGCCGGAGGACATTGGTAGAATGTTAAACAAGAACTTCATGCCTGTCTTTACTGAGAAGGAGGATGTAGATTAAATAAATCAAAAAGATGATGGATTGTGAGGTTTGATATAGAAAGTGCAGAGGTATTGGTGGTTTTGACTGATTTAAAAGTGGAAAAATTCCCAGAACCGAACATGGCCCCACATGGAGGACTGATAAATAAGGTAAAGGCAGATAGAATCGACAGTAAGTTTCTATGTTGGATCCAATTACAACATTTAAACAGCATCTGGATGGATTTATGAATTGGAAGGGCTTAGAGGGATTATGGTCCAAAGGCTGGCAAACGGGACTAGATTTATCTAGGATATCTGGTCAGCATGGATGAGTTGGACCAAAGAGTCTGTTTCTGTGCTGTACATCTCTATGACTCTAAAATTAGCTTAGGTGGTAAAAAGCTATTTGTGTGACTTGAGGCCAGTGTCCAGTGGCATACCACAGGAATCACTGCTGGGTCCCCTATTGTTTGAGAGATATACAAACAATGCAATTGAGAATATGGGGGGGAATGATAAGTAATTTTGTGGATATAATGAAGATTGGCTGGATGGTTGACAGCGAGGAAGAAGTTTTTACCTTAGAGGAGGATATAGATGGATTTGCCAAATGGACAGTTCAGTGGCGAATGGAATTTAACCCTAATAAGCGTGAAGGGAAACACCTTGGAAGAAGTAACCGGACAAGGGAATACTAAACAAATGGCAGGACACTAGGGAGCTCAGAGGAACAGAAGGATCTTTGAGTACTTGTCCAAGATCCCTAAAGACATCTGGGCAGGTTAATGGAGGAGTGAAAAAGGCATACGGGATACTCAAGGGGCATGGACAGGGTGGATAGAAAGCAGCTATATCTGTTAGTTGAAGCATCAATAACAAGGCAGCTCACTCTTTAGGTGAATGGAAAGAGGTTTAGAGGGAACTTTAGGAAAAGTCTTTTCATCCAGAGGTAGGTGTGTGGAATGAACTGCCTAGCGGAGTAGTTCAGGTGCATAACCTCATAACTTTTAAAAAGTATGGATAAGCACTTGACGTGCGATACGTTAAAGGCTATGGCCTAGTGTTGGAAAATGGGACTAGTGTAGATTTAGTGTACATTTAGCAATACAGACTCATTGGACCAAAGGCCCTCTTCTGTGCCATATGATTCTATGATTATCAGGGAGAGAGAAGGTATTTACAATTGTATTGTCCTCATCACCATGGGAGTGGACATTACCGTCAAGAAGTATTAGTGTTTCCGTAGTATAACTGGTCCATTAAAACAGATTTTTGAGAAACACTCAATACTGTTATATTTATTGAAAAGAAATGAAGACATAGACAGCCAATACTGTGATGAATACTCATCATTTCATGTGTCTCCCTCCCACCATCAACAGCACTGCATTTCCTCTTTATCTAAGCTTATCCTACTACACTGCCCTGCTATACCTATAAAAAATGATTCAAGCCAATAGTTAATTGCAGTGAAAATCAAGGAGAAATTGACAAAATATAAACCATCACAAATAATCAAGTTGTTATAGTGGCACAAGTATTCGTCTATGGAAACCTTGTAGCGTTTTGTTCCAGCCCAAGTGATTGTTTTATATTACTCGGAGGAGTTGGCAGCAAATCAGCAGCACCGTGAAGCAGAGGGGGAGGAATGTACAAAAGGTTAATACCTATGTGAAGCAGACTAGGGGGAGAGTGCAGCAGCTCAGCATTGTTGGAAAGGAGATGAGGAAAGTGGACCTGCATGAGAAGGGCAGCAGTGGAAGGAGATAAAAACTATTAGCAGCACTCCCTTCGACCTGTTACTACCTGTCAGAGCGGAAGAGTGACAACACAGAAAAATAGGTAGGTGATTGGTGGGTATTACCTCCGTGTGTCTTTTAATTAGTCAAATTGTTTATGTCAGGAGTTGTTATCACAACTGAAGACGATTTATGCAGCTGTAGTATGCGGGAGGTGGTGGACAAAGTGACCACATCTGCAGCAAGTGTTGGATTCTCAAAGAAATTTGGCTCAGTATCCATTAGTTGGAGTCTGAGCCACAGATTCTGTTTCACATTAAGGAGATGGAGAGTTCCCTGAACACAATGTTTCAGGAGTCAGTCATACACCTTGGATCAATTACATCAAATCTAGTCCATGTTCAGGGGCAGGTAGATGTGACTGTGAATGAGACAAGTGTTGGGATCCAGAATTCATCTTTATCACAGACTCAACTAATGTCCTTGTCCAACAGGTACAAGAATTTTGCTGTCAGTGTGAACAAGCACACAGACTATAGGGAGGATGAGGAAACTGATCAAACCGTTGTAATATGAATTGTCAACCAAGTGGTGGGGCAGAAAAGAGAAATGTAATAGTTACAGGGATAGTATCATTTTGGGAACAGATTCTGTTCTCCACACAAAGGCAAACAGTGTTGCCTACCCGACTGCCAAGGTTAAGTACATCTCTTCTGGGCTAGAGAGGAACTGAGACTGGGAAGGTAAGGAGCCAGTTTTATCATCCAAATAGGCACCAGGGGAATGAGGAAAGAAGTTCTGTTGAAGAATTACGAGCAACTTGGGGCTAAATTAAAAAGCAGAACTACAAAAGTAATAAGCTACACGAGCCACATGCAAATTGGTGTAGGGTAATTAGGATTCAAGAATTAAATGCATGGCTCAAAGATTGATGTGAGAGAAATCGATTCTAATTCATGAGGCACTGGCACCTGTACTGAGTAAAATACAGAGTTGCTCTGTTGGGACGGGCTTCATTTGAACCTGGTACAGTATCCTGGTGATTGTGGTACTAGGGTTGTAGATAGGGTTTTAAACTAACTAGTGGGATGAAGGGTTCAATTGAAGGGAAGTTTAAGAATTGAAAGAGCAAAGGTGCAGCATAGTGAAGAAGTAAATGATACTCAATATGTTACAGGAGGGGTTAGAAGGATTGCAATAGAAATTGGAACCAATACTTAATAATGCTAAAAGGACCAAGCTTAAGCTGCTTCACTAGAATGTGCACAGCATTTGTAACAAGATAGATGAATTCACTGCACAAGTAGAAACAAATGAACATGACTTGATAGCTACTCCTGAGATGTGATCGCAGGGTAATCAGGACCAGGAACTCAATATTGAAGGATATTTGAAATTCTGGGGAAAAAAGTGCAAAACAGAAGAGTGGTGGGGAAGTATTGTTAGTAAAGAAAGGTATCTGTGCAGGGTGAGTGGTAATGTAAGTGCAATATATGGGAATCGGTTTGGGTGGAAATAAGCAGTAGCAAGAGAAAGAGATCATGGACGGGAGGAGTCTCTTGGTTCCTGAAGAGTTGCTTTACTGTACAGCAAAGTTTAAATCAAGAAACACATCAGGTACACAAAGCATCAAAATTAGTGGCAGGCCAGAGGATGATGAGCTTCTGGAACTAGCAGCAGATGACTAAAAAGTGAACAAAAAGGACAAAAGTTTATTATAAAAGTAACTTGGAAAGCAATATAAAGTCAAACAGAGCTTCTTCGTGCGTATAAAAAGAAGGGAGGAGCTACAGTGAGTACAGGATCCTTGAAGGATATGACTGGGAGCTGAGAGTGGGAAACAAGGAAGTGGCAGATAATTCAAACCATTATTTTGCATCAATCTTCACACTGGGGGGCACTCTAAATATCCCAAAAGTATGCAAGGTGCTGATGGAAGGAATGGTCTTATAACAGTCTCCATCGTGAGGAACAAAGTATTTGACAGGCTAATGGGACTGAAGGCAGGCAGGGTGCAAGGACCAAATGGCCTGCTTCCTAATGTTTTGAAGCAAGTGTCAATAGAGATAATGGGGGGGGTTGGGTGAACTGTTTCAGAACTCATTGGATTTGGGATTGTTCCAGTGGATTGGAAAACTGCTAATTTGATGTCCCTGATAATGAAGGGAGGGAAACACGAAGAAAGGCCAGTTGCCCTAACGTAGCTCTTTGGGACAATCTAGAGTCCATTATTAAGAAATAAATAGTTGTACATTTATAAAACTTAACACAATCAGGGTCAACACAATTCAGTAATAGGGAAATCATGTTTGATAAATTTGCCACAGTTCTTCGAGGATATAACACACAGACTTGATAAAAGGGATCTGATGGATGTAAGGTATTTGCATTTCCAGAAGAAATTCAATAGATGGCACAAAGAAGTTATTGTTCAAGATAGAAGCTCACAGTATTGCGAGAAATACATCAGCATGGATTGAGAACTGGTTAACACACAGAAGACAGACAGTTAGAATTAATGGGCCTTTTTCAAGACGTAACTGGTGGAGTGCATAGGGATCAGTCATTGAACCTCAATCATTTACTATCAATATTCATGGCTTGGAGAAGGGGCAGAGTGTAGTATATTTAAATTTGTTGATTGTATACAAACTAGGTGGGAAGGCCATGTTGTGAAGAAGATGCAAGGAAGCAATATGGAGAGTTTGAGTGAGTTGGCAAACACATGGCAGATGCAGTTTAATGTAGGAATATGTGTGATTTTGCACTTTCGTAGGAAGAATCAAAAGGCAGACTGTCGTTTAAATGGAGAGAGACTGAAAAAAAAGTGCAGCACAGAGGAATTCTGGTGTTCTTTTGCACATAACTGAAAATGTTAGCAAGCAGGCACAACAACTAATTAAGAAGGCAAATGGAATGTTTGCATTTATTGCCACAGGGCTGGCATTTAAAATCTGGGAAGTGGTGTTACAACAGTATAGGGTGTTAGTTAGGCCACACCTGGAGTACTGTGTATAGCTTTGGTCTCCATATTTAAGAAAGATATACTGGCATTCGAGGCAGTTCAAAAATAAAATTCATTAGGCTAATTCCTGGTAAACCCTGATAAAGGGTTTGACTTATCAAGAACAGATAAGCATGCTTTGCCTTCATACATTAGAATTTAGAAGAGTAAGGGGTGATCTAATTGAAACATGTATGATTTTGAGGGTGCTTGACATGTTAGGTGTTATGAAAACATTTCCACCAGTGGGGGATATAGTTACGGGATAAGGGGAGGCTAACATATATCTTAGATGTGAAGGAATTTCTTCCCTGAGAGAGCAGTATTGTCTGGAATTCTTTACCCCAGAGAGTGTGGAGGCTAGATCACTGAAGTATTTAACAAGGTGGTAGATATGTGGAACAAAAACAGAAATTGCTGGAAAAGCTCAGCAGGTCTAGCAGCATCAGTAAAGAAAAAATCACAGTTTAACATTTCAGGTCTGGTGACCCCTCCTCAGACATAAAAATAATGCAAAAACAAACTACTGTATTAGCACAGAAAATGTATAATTACAGCAAATAAAAACTAATTCTTTAAAAAGTCTTGTTTCACAACTCAGTGAATTAAATGTGCTCAGATGGTTGCTAAGGATAGATGGCATTTTACTCCAGTCATTACATCAGGATAAAGGTGGGCACAATTTAAAATTGAGTATGAGTGCACAGAATATGATGAAGCCTGACTACACAGAGGTACAGATGCTAACTTGGGAATTTTCTGCAAGTGGGAATCTCTCTGGTTAGTTTATTGAACTGTGTGAGAGCACAGAGTGTTGTGAGGTATGAATGTCAACTAGGGAATTTGAAATTTGAGAAATCTTTGCAGAAAAGAAATGAAGTGTTTTTCTTTATATCTTTTTGCAGTCTCTAGAAACTGGTGTGCGCTCAAGGGTCTAATTAAGTGAGCAGATGAGAGATTATTTGCGGAACTGTAAACTCATTTTTTCTCTCTCTAAATGTAGGTAGAGGTTTAAGCCAAAACTGCAGCAATATGAGTAATACATTAAATCTATTGCTTGTTTGATTAAGCTATTTGGTACAATAACAGACAATGGTTGAGTAATAATTCTAAACTTGAAACCTAATTAGTAAAACACATCATAGGCGGTAGGGCAGATGGTGTGTTGCAGGTGTAGCATCTGGGGCTGGTGAACACAGTTTGAACACAGTGTGACAATAAAACTGAATTTAGATCTTCAAAAATATTTGATTAGATCCCATATAAAAGGTTACTGCGCAAGATAAGACTTTATCATTTATATATGTAGAGGTTTGGCTATCTAATAAGTAAGACAGTCTGACTAAAAGGATCATTTTCAAGTTGACAAACTGTAAATAGTGGATTATCCCAGGGATGTCAACTATCTTCAATCTATATTAATGACATAGGTGAAGAGACAAATTGTACCCAGTTTTGCTGAAGACACAAAGATGGATAGGAAAGTAAGTTGTGAGGAGGATACAAAGAGACTAGAAAGCACCATTGTTTCACATATCTAGTTCATGATTCATAAGCTTTAAATTCTAACTTTAAATTTTACGAATGGAACTTTTAAGCTGGAGTTTAAAATTTTAAATGCGAAATTTAAAAAAAACCATTCCAGAAATTTGTAATAATCTTGAAGGGAATGTAATTCAAGCAGCCTGGGAATTAACGAGTGTTAATCGCTACCCTATGTTTATTTTACAAGTTCAGAAGAAAAGCATTGGAAAAATTAGTGATCCATTTCTGGTCCTCTCAGTAGAACCAGGGAATCTATTGTTATCTCAATAAGAGGAGCTAAAACATAGCAATTCTGAGACAGCTGTGTAACTGTGGAAGAGCGACTGTTCCACGGACGAAGAGGCAGGCATAGCTTGGACCTATGTGGGTGCCCATAGCCACCCTTTTAGTTTGTAGGAAGTGGGAGGAGTTAAAGGACAAGTTGAGGGCAGGTTCCGTCAAGCAGATGAAAGTGTCGGTCAGATGAGAATGTTGGGCCTAAGGAAGAGGAAGAAACAGAGGGCTTTTAGTCCCTCCTCATGGAGGATACAGGTGTAGAGAGACTGAATGTCCATGGTGAAGATGAGGAGTTGGGGGCCGAGGAATTGAAAGTCTTGGAGAAGGTAGATAGCGTGGGTAGTGTCCCAAATGTAGGTGGGGAATTCCTGGACCGGGGGGAAAAAAGAGTTGGGGTAGGCAGAGATGAGTTCAATGGGGCAGGAGCAGGCAGAGACAATGGGTTAGCCAGGGCAGTCAGGTTTGTGGATTTTGGGAAAGAGATAGAAACAGGTGGCGCCGGGTTGGGGAATGATGAGGTTGCAGGCTGTGGATGGGAGATCTCCTGAGGTGATGAGGATATTGTTGGTCTGGGAGATGATGGTTTGGTGATCAGAGATGAGTTCATAATCGAGAGGTTGGTAGGAGCAGCTGTTGGAAGTCGGCGTCTGGAGTTCAGTCTTGATTAGAAGGCTGTTTAATTTAATTTAATTCTAAATGTTTGCTGACAAAAATAGACTGTTCAGTTAGGGAACAAACAAAGATAACTATGGTTTTGCTTTGGTGAAGACCACATTTCACTGGATTGAGAGAACTAACAAAAGGTTACAGTCAGCTAGGCCGGCATTTCAAGCAGAGAAAGTACAAATTTCATTGCTCTTGCATAAAATATGGATGAGGTTCTATCCCACGTAGAATTTCATAAAAGGAAACAGCTGGAAGATTTGTTCAGTTGACAGTCAGTAGAAGAAATACACAGTAGTTCTCACATATCTTTGTAGCAGAAAGCAGTTAACAAAGTTAGCTTGGGAAGGCAGTTTGAATATGCCAAGAATTCAAACAAAAAGCTGAGGCATTCACATCATAAGGTTCAAATATTTGGTAAAGATCTGTAGCTTGGGTTGTGGGTGAGGTTGTTGACTTGCTCACTGAGTTGACTTATTCTCGTTCAGACGTTTCATCACAATGGCTAGTTTCCTCCTGAATACATGAACTTCAACTAGCAACAAAATGGCGTGACAAACTCTCCTTAATATTGGTACACTGAGACAATGAAGGTCATCAGTTTAACAGGGACAAGGTAACCAAAGTAGCTCAAGCCAGACATAGACACGCACAGGAATTTCTAGAGGCATGGTTCTCCACCCAGAATGCAATCAAACAAATAGAATTGGACCCCACATACAAACCCATGCGCATTAAAACTGGAAATAACCCTACTCACCATAATGGACCAAATAATATAAATTCCAAGCGGAGTGGAATAACATCGCTTCATCGGACACTCCACTGATGATGTCACCTAGCATGGTGACAAAACATCTGAATGAGAACAAGACAGCTCAACGAGCAAGTCAACAACCTCAGTCATGAGGTTGGTAAATGAAAGTGGGAGGGTTGTTCAGCCAAACACCTATTGGAATATCCATTATCTTAGCATGGTGGAATAGCTGAAATACTAATGCTAATAACAATGAATTCAGAGGGCAATGTCGTAACTTTTAGGCTGCTTCTGGAAAGAAGTGAAATAACCTTAAAGATTTCATAAAATATGGGAAAGTAAAAGGTAGAAGAGCTTATAGATGTATTTTTATGAACTATAGTGTTAAGAAAGTAGTTAATGCTCGTTGCTTGGTTTCTTTTTATGTGCACTTAACTCTGTTTTGTTTACAAGTGTGAACTCTCTTAGCATAATTCTGTCAGCTCATTGCTGAGTGTTCAGATTTCTTCTGTAGGTGCTAACAGTCCCTCATAGGAACTTCACAAATCGGGATTAAGTGAATGGGCACAAAAATTATAACATATTTAACACTATACTATCGGAAAATATATGGTTGATCATTTTAGTAGGAAGAAAGTAAATCAGAATGTTATTATTTTATTGAAAAATTACAGAGACCGAAGTTTTAACTCAGTTTCTCTCCCCACCTCTGTTGTATGACCTGCAGAGTCCTTCCAATAATTTTCTGTTTGTAGTTCAGATTTCTAGCACACTATATTTTGCCTTTTGATTAAATATTCAATTTGGTTAATCAGTGTGATGTAAATCTTAAGCAAATAATCAGAGGGAGGAAAGGATCGTCACCAATTACACTAACTGACGATGCTTATTGTGCATGATCATTTGCAAACATGAAGTCTCCAGATTAAGTTCTTTTAGCCTAAAATAATCTAGCATTTATTCACTTCTTAGATTAGTAATTAAAATAATTTAGTTCTTTATTCCATTCTCAGACTTAGAGTCATTGAGTGACAGAGCTGTACAGCATGAAAACAGAGAAAAGACCACAATTTTTTTCCAATTTTTCATGACGGAACCACAATGTGGTACATAAGCACAACACATTTCTTCCTTTCCAATTTCTCATTACAGTTATCTTTAGATCATTGTCATGTACAGAAAATGGCATTGTACATTTTGTAACAATCTATTTACTACCAGAGAGAGGATAGTTGGGAATTAAGAAGGCTATGTTTTAAAGCACACAAAGTTCTAATTCTGAATGCATCCTGCTAAATCTTGCAGTTTCTTCCCAAGAATTTCACAGATACCAACCCATTGCCAAGAGGGAAATTAATATCTTCTTCTCAAAGGCCTCCACTAATATTATTATCTCCATTATGTGATATATAAAAATGGTCCTGAAAAATCATAGCACCATATTTGCCACCCACCTCTTTTTACTTGTGGATGAAAACACAGCATCAGTGGATCAGCCCCTTCCATACGCATTCCAACTAAATACAATTCCAAACGATTCACCAACTTCCTGTTGCATACATCCCCAAAACACAGAGCCCCTTATTGATGCACCATAATGTATATAATTTCAATGTTGGTTGGTACAAGATTTAGTATTCATTCATATTTTGTAGAAGTCTTAAATAGAAATGATTTCAAAAAGGACTCAGCGAAAGCACTCTCCATTCCTACATTTCAGGTTTATGATCCAATCATAACATTCTTGATCCACAGAGGAAATACTCTAATGAACACTACCAGGTTAGCACATCATTCATCTTTCAATCACTGACAAACGTACTAGAATAAAGAGGACTTTCCACAATAGCATTTTCAATCAGGTTCAGTTGTGGCATTATTAAATAGATTAATGTTAAAATATATAGATGATAAAGATGCAGTGGCATACATTGGCAGGCGTACATCTTTGCAATGTTTCATTTATACATACAGTAGCAGTTTATAGAAACCACAATCCACATGTACTGTGTTCTCAGCAAGATGTTTTAGTTATTCTTGGCTCATCTTAGTGCCATTTAGATTGTTTCATCCTTTGTAGGCATTAGCCAATATTTAATATTAGATTTTAAAAAAAACTCTACAAGGAATGTGATATGTAATTATTACAGCTTACTTCATTCCAAGATCAAATATTTAGGTTGATCAGCATAAATTGGATAGCAATCTCCACATCCATTCAAACATAGTTAACCGTTGTTCAATTTAACTGGTCCTCCACTAGTTATGCTGCATCAGGAACTCATCGAAAGACGCTGCATTCAAATACACAACATATTTGAAATTCCACTGTTTCCCCACTGCTTACCTTCTAAATATGTCAGAAACAAGTTCCATTTGTACATTCTTTGTAAGAAATTACACTCCAGGATTTTCACTCAGCAACTTTGGCGAAAAAGCAAAATAGCTCCAAATCAGAGATAACAAGCATGGGGCTGGATGAACACAGCAGGTCAAGCAGCATCATAGGAGCAGGAAAACTTGACGTTTCGGGCCTAAACCCTTCATCAGAAATGGGGGAGGGGAAGAGGGTTCTGAAATAAATAGGGAGAGAGGGGGAGGCGGATAGAGGATGGATAGAGGAGAGGATAGGTGGAGAGGAGGCAGACAAGTCGAAGAGGCGGGGATGGAGCCAATACACCTCCTCCCACCCACCCTCCTGCAAAAATGCCATCCCCTATTCCCAATTCCTTCGCCTCCGCCGCATCTGCTCCCAGGATGAAACATTCCACTCCCGTACATCTCAAATGTCCTCATTCTTCAAGGAACGCAACTTCCCCCCCCACAGTGGTCGAGAACGCCCTCGACCGTGTCTCCAACATTTCCCGGAACACATCCCTCACGCCCCGTCCCCGCAATAATAACCAAAAAAGAATCCCCCTCGTCCTCACATACCACCCCACCAACCTTCGGATTCAACGCATCATCCTCCGACACTTCCGCCATCTGCAATCAGACTCCACCACCAAAGACATTTTTCCCTCCCCACCCTTATCTGCCTTCCGGAGGGACCACTCCCTCTGTGACTCCCTTGTCTGCTCCACACTCCCCTCCAGCCCCACCACACCCGGCACTTTTCCCTGTAACCGCAGGAAGTGCTACACCTGCCCCCACACCTCCTCCCTCACCCCAATTCCAGGCCCCAAGAAGACTTTCCACATCAGGCAGATGTTCACCTGCACATCTGCCAATGTGGTATACTGCATACGCTGTATCCGTTGTGGCTTCCTCTACATCGGGGAAACCAAGCGCAGGCTTGGGGACCGCTTTGCAGAACACCTGCGCTCGGTTCGCAACAAACAACTGCACCTCCCAGTCGCGAACCATTTCAACTCCCCCTCCCATTCCTCGGATGACATGTCCATCCTGGGCCTCCTGCAATGCCACAGTGATGCCACCCGAAGGCTGCAGGAACAGCAAATCATATTCAGCCTGGGAACCCTGCAGCCCAATGGTATCAATGTGGATTTCACAAGCTTCAAAATCTCCCCTCCCCCAACCGCATCCCAAAACCAGCCCAGCTCATCTCCACCTCCCTAACCTGTTTTTCCTCTCACCTATCCCCTCCTCCCACCTCAAGCCACACCCCCATCTCCTATCTACTAACATCATCCCGCCCCCTTGACCCGTCCGTCCTCCCTGGACTGACCTATCTCCTCCCTACCCCCCTACCTACACTCACCTTTACTGGCTCCATCCCCGCCTCTTCGACTTGTCTGCCTCCTCTCCACCTATCCTCTCCTCTATCCATCCTCTATCCACCTCCCCCTCTCTCCCTATTTATTTCAGAACCCTCTTCCCCTCCCTCATTTCTGATGAAGGGTTTAGGCCCGAAACGTCATGTTTTCCTGCTCCCATGATGCTGCTTGACCTGCTGTGTTCATCCAGCCCCATGCTTGTTATCTCGGATTCTTCAGCATCTGCTGTACCTTTTAGCTCCAAATCAGGATGGCCAGCGGCTTAGAAGCGTAATTGCTTGTTGTGGTGTTCCCATGTATCTGTCGCCCTTGTCTTTCAAACTCATAGAAGTCATAGGTTTCAAAGTTGCTAGCGAAGGACCTTTGGTGAGTTATTGCAGTGCATCTTGTAGATGGTGTACACCGCTGCCATTGGTGTTGGAGGGAGTGCATGATGGTGGTGCTCAATGGGGTGACAATCAAGCAGGCTGGTATGTCTTGGATAGTGTGGAGCTTCATAAGTGTTTGGAGTTGCACTCAATTAGGTAAGTGGAAAGTATTCCACCTTACTCCTGACTTGTGCCTTCTAAGTGGTGAAATGGCTTTGAAGAGACATGGTGGGGCAGGATTCATGCCCTCTGACCTGCTCTTATAGCAGTCTTATTTATACGGGTGGTCTAGTTGAATCTCTGGTCAACTGTGAGACCCAGGCAGTTGTTAGTGGGGTATTCAGTGATGGTAATGTCACTAAACGTCTAAGGGCAATTGTTTGACTCTCTCTTGTTGGAAATGATCATTTCCTGGCACTTACTTGGCATAAATGTTACTTACACTTGTCAGCCCCGGTCTAAATGTTGTCCACACCTTGTCAGCTTAGGGATTGCTTAAATGTCTGAGAAGTCACAAATGGTGCTGTACACACATTTTTGTAGCTATTTTCCACACCTTACCCTGCACTAATTATGTAACCAGTCTCTTTGGTATCCTTCCTGCTCAACCATATGACAGGAGGGGTGAAATTCCCCTGCTGTTGGGTCCCACTGGCAAACAGGCCACTGGCATCATATTTTAAAGCTGTCAGATGCTGTAAGCCAGGAACTATCCACAAAGTGTCCTCAAAGGAAATGGAAATGTCTCAGAGGGAAGCTGGCACCTCACTTTCCAGCAGCCTAGAGATTATAGTGGATGGGATGGTCAACAAGAGAGCCATCCTCTACCCAACTGATCACACAGAGAAGACAACGGTACCAAAACATAGCTGGCCTGGACATAGATAGTGGCCCAGGTCAGAGCTGCCTCAGAGTTCAGGCAGAATCCATTGCAGTGAAAGAAGAAAGATTAATCATCTTCTTCGCTCTGCTAGGGTGTCATCATCTCTCTCTGCACAGAAACCGCATCAACACTCATCGACGACCAACTTCACAATTACACACAGCATGTCCACTGAATGTCTCTCATCTTCCACAAGTAATAACCTTTCCTGCCCTCTGGCTAAAAAGCAATGCAATTCACAGAGGCTGGCAGCCTCAAAATAAACATAAAATAAGTAAGCACTGAGAAACGAAGCCAAGAATCTTGAGCTACATCATGCATTGATGTGTGAGATGGTTGTGTGTCCCTCAGCACTAAGAAACCTATCAGGTGAATGCATTCAAAGGTGCCTCCGTACCCTGAAGAGACGTTTTGAAGGACTGAGGAAGGATCACTGGACCTGAAATGTTAACTCTGATTTCTCTGCACAGATGCTGCCAGGCCTGCTGAGTTTCACCAACAATTTCTGTTTTTGTCTTTGAAGGACTGAAATGGATTCTGAGTTGATCTGGGATCAGCCATTGTAATATGGCGAGATTGGTGGCTTGCCAATACCACCTTTGCTACTTGAAGAGAAGAGGAGAATGTGCTTCATCGAGCATTCAAGGACTTTTTGGTGAAGGGACATTAAAATAGAGGCTCAGAGAAACAAGCATGAGTTACATCTGACAGGTAACTGCAATGACCTACAATTCCTAGCACTGATCCCTGAGGCACACCACTATTCACTGTTCGCCAACTAGAAAAACACTCATACATCCCCACTATTTGCTTCCTGTTAGTTAACCAATCCACTATCCATGCTAATAAATTGTCCATAACGCCGTGCACCTTTACCTTATGCAGCAGCCTTTTGTGTGGCACCTTGTCAAATGCCTTTTGGAAATCCAGATATACCACGTCCACTGAGCCCATAATGTCTTCATAGAATTCCAGCAAATTAGTCACACATGATCTGTCCTTCGTGAACCCATGCTGTGTCCGCCCAATGGGGCAATTTTTATCTAAATGTCTTGCTAGTTCTTCCTTAATGATAGATTCAAACATTTTCTCCACTACAGAAGTTAAGCTAACCAGCCTATAATTCCCCATATTTTGTCTACCTCCTTTTTTAAACAGTGGCGTCACGTTAGCTGTTTTCCAATCTGCTGGAACTGCCCCAGCATCCAGCGAATTTTGGAAAATTACCACGAGTGAATTTACTATTAGTCCTGCCATCTCTTTTAGTACCATGCATTCCATCAGGGCCAAGAGGCTTTCTATATTTAGCTCCATTAGCTTGCCCAACACTATCTTTTTCATGATAATAACACTACGCTCCATTTTGTTCCCCCATTTGACTAACTTCTTACAACACAACACCATGGTTAGGTACAAAAACAAAGTTGCTGGAAAGGCCCAGCAAGTCTGGCAGCATCTGTGAAGGAAAGAAACAGAATTACCTTTTCGGGTATGGTGAGCCTTCCTCAGAAGTTCTGAGGAAGGGTCACCGGACCCGAAATGTTAACTCTGCTTTTTCATGGTTAGTTAGTTCAACCACACTGCAGCCCCACACTCTGGCTACCAGTATATCTTACATGTTGAAGCTGTGACACATCATTTTTCCTGCCACTAATGATGTGTTCTAATTAACTGCATAATTATTTTTATGAATGATACATTTACTTACGTTTTTATATACATATGTGTTATTAAATTTACCACTAATTCTAAGTTGAACCTTAGGGATAGAATAAACCTTAGTTACTTTCCAGATACTCACCAAATAACAAGTTCCTTCTTCTTCTGTAGCAGAGCAAGAATCAATTCCTGCAGGATGAAAATCTTTAAAAAAGCTAAAAGAATGGAGCAACTGTTTCCAATGTTCCCTCTAAATTTCTTACCAGTAGCACAGGCCTCTGAATCTGGTGCATGGTAATACCTTCTGGAACCAGAAGCTAGTGCCACGGTGGTAGACCAATGCCAATTGCCTGCACAGAATCTTGGAACAGCTGCAGCCATGCAACTTATAGGAAACTTTGCCTGTTTCTCTTCCTCCCCTAACTCCCTTCATCGCACAACTCCAGTATTCCACTGTCAGTCGCATATAAGTGCAAAATCTGATTGGCTACAAACTTGCTGCCTATCCTACAATTTTGCTTTTGCAAAAATTGCCTGGAGGTGGCATGGAGCCAGGGAAATGGCACACCAGCTGTTATGGTTACTTATAGTTCCTCCCCCTCCCCTGCAGCAGAACCCAAAAATCCTGCGTTTTTTGCTCCCTATGAAGAAGAACCCAGTCAAGAATTAGAACTCATAAAGAAAGATGAATGCAAATCATAACCGATTAAACTGTGGCAGAGTGGACTAACGCATCAAAATCCTAAACTTTACTTTGATTTAATTTAGTATTATTAGATCAGCACAGATCAGACCAACTCGCCTGGATCCTACTGTTCATCACACATGGTAATATACAAGCCATTGCATTATATGTTAGCAAAATTGCATTAAGATTTTATTTTGTAAAACTTACTCTTGAAAATAAAAACCAAAAGAACTGTGGATGCTGTAAATCAGGAACAAAAACAAAGTTGC
>JAHRHZ010000289.1:30437145-30474886 GCA_024137785.1 Ginglymostoma cirratum | reverse complement strand
AAACGTTACCTCTGCTTTTTCCTTCACAGATGCTGCCAGACCTGCTGAGCTTTTGCAGCAACTTTGTTTTTGTTCCTCTTGAAGATGCCTTGTGGCCATGAGCATTTACCTACATAATATGGTTTTAAAGTCACACATCGGGCAGACTGAGTGGAAAGGTTCCCTTTCTGTAAAGAAATTGCTGATTCACTGAGATTCAAATACCTAGGGGGTTTCATGGTAACTTTTCTGATATTATTTAATGAACATAATTTCCCAAATTTCCATGGTGAAATTTGGACTTGTGACGTACTGGTTATTAGTCTACAACCAGAGTAACTATGCTACTATATCTGAATGTCCGCTTGGCTCTTGATGATCTACAAAATGATTCAACAGGAAGGGTCTGCTTGTCGCTGAACTTCAAAATAGGGGATTTTACAAAAAAATTTCCTCTCCTGGTCTGGTTTTGGAATTCTTAAAAGAAACAAATCAATGACTATACATCTGTTTAGAGAAGAGGCTGGCCAAGATTGTAAATCCTGTAGAAGATATTAATTACGCATCACTCAAATATAACGAGTGATTGGGTTTAAACTGAAGTCCATTTTCTGAAGGCAGGGACAGGCACATAAGGCTCCTGGGTCTCATCCAGCTGCTGGAGAACCAACAAGATTTCTACATCTCTTCCTTTTGGGAAAGCCTAGCTGCTAAGACAAATATCTCTCAGGCATTTCAGTGGATCTTCCTGCGAACAAGGACCACTAGGGTGTAATTCATGTCCTAAATGCTGCCACCTGAAGGCCAGCAGCCATGCCTTGTAGGCAGTGCCACTAAGTCAGCAGTATTAGTTGCCAGTAATGCACACATCAGAGGTCTAGAATTGCCAAAAGACTAAGGTCACAAGAGCTTATGGGAAGGATAGAGGTGGGTGCGTGACCATGGTGATAACAGGGTCTGTTTCACAGTTGGATTACCCCCTTACCAATGCCAGATCTCTTAGTCATGCACTGAGCAAGAATACCCCTGAGACCATGCAAATAATCCCAAAATAGTTTGATTAATGGGGTTCACACATGGTGAATCCCCAGCCCATCATTGGTTGAATACCAGAAGTGATGGTAGGAGGCCTATATATGGGCATTAATCCTTTTAAGGGCTTCAAATCACAGCCAGGCAGGAATGCCATCTACATGACATTCAATCCTATCCCAATTGGAGCTGAAGCAGGGAGGCTCCAAGGTGCTATTTGCCCCCACCCAACAATGTGCAACCCACCAGTTCCCCCCAACCAACCCCCATACCCTGGACTTCAAACTAGTTTCATTAAATTCCATCGAGATATTCCATCTTCATTTACTGTGGTGCCATTTCTTCTACACTCCTAGTGTGCTCCTGAGATTCGCAGATATTCTTCTCATTTCAGCATGACAATCTCTTTGCTTCATCTACACTGCTTTGACAGTTGAGAAAGTCCTGATAAAGAATTCTTCCAAAAAGAAATCAAAGATGATCTTACATTACAACCCATTTTATTGAAAGGGTGTCGGAATGACTAAACTACAATGATATACCATGATGACCTACTACAATTTTATTCATAACTACAACAGCTTTCCCATAGGAAGAAAGCATTGACCTTTTAACAGTAGCACTAACACTTTTTCCCGATAAATTATCTGGGCAAATGCATGATGCCCAAAACAGCTGAACTTTTTTTGTAGACTGTTCACTGTTTCTCATGCAAATGCATGTGTGAAACATCTGTTAACACAACTTTGGCACTTTACCACCCTGTGAAATGGCTCAAGTTAAGGGCAATGCCAAAATCCCATGCAACAATGAAAAAAATGTCTGAGTTAAATTTCAATTAGCAATTGCCTCATAACATTGAAAAGCGTCTAATTATTGTTTGGGTAGCGATCAGGCATTCCTGAACATCAAGTACAAAAAGTCAAGCTTCTGAAAGATCTTACACTAATCAATTTAACACATCCAATTAAAGATCCATAAAAATGCTTAATTGTTTGAATATTTGACATGCTTAAGTAATAGGATCGTGCGGCTGAATGTAAATCCTAGACAAAATCCTAACCTGTGTGAGGAACATATGAGCACAGATAACAGCTTCTATGTATCCACCTTTCAGCTGAATGCAATATTTTGGTTTGGTGAAGTGGGCACAGCATGTAATCAATGCATCTGTTTTGCTCCAAAAGACTATGGGTGATAAAGAAAGACAATAGTAAATTGTTGACAATGAAGAGACTGGACAATATGTGCACCATATGCAGAATGCAGATTGTGTAGAATGGAAATCATGCAAAAATGTTAATGCATGGGTGCAGATTGAGGCACACTAATTGTGAGTTGAGTGGATTTAGTGTACAGTAAACAAGTAAAATGGAGATAGTTTGTGAGACAGATAGTAGTGGAGTAGTCATAGTGTCATACAGCATGGAAACAGACCCTTTCGTCCAACCAGTCTATGCCAAACATAATTCCAAAATAAACCAGTCCCACCTGCTTGCTCCTGGCCCACATCCCTCCAAACCTTTCCTATTCATGTACTTATCCAAATGTCTTTTAAACATTGTAATCGTACCTGCATCACCTCTTCCTCAGGATGTTCATTCCATACACGAACCACCCTCTGTGTAAAACATTTGCCTCATGTCTTTTTTAAATCTCTCTCCTCTCACTTTAAAAATGTGCGCCTGAGTCTTGAAATCCCCTATCCTCGGGAACCTACATGTCATTGCCCACCCATGCGGTTTTATAATTATGACCTGATATTTTACATCACAGTGTTGAACGAGCGATGGAGAAAATTGTTGCATTGACGCTCGCCTTCCAAAATTCAGCGTGGATTCAGAAATGGTTCCTGCAGATTGGAAAATAGCAAATACCTCAGGAGGAATGGAGGGAGGAAACAGGATACTACTGCCTTATTAGTCATACATCAGTAGGAGGGAAAACACTATCTATTATAGAGGGTGTGATAAGTGGACACTTAGATAATAATGATCTGATTAAGCATAGTACGCATGGACTTATGAATGGGACAGATTGTAATACCAATGACATAGAGGAATTTGTGTTAATGTGGGAAAAAAAGCATTGAAGTGCATGATCAGCCATGAATGTTTTGATTGCTGGAGAAAGCTCGACATGCTAACTGTGCCACTCCTGTTCTTATGTTTACAATTAATTATTGCAACAAGCAAAATCATCCTGCATCATCCTGCGCTCTTTACAACACAAGTACACAAAGCTCTTTTTCTTCATTATAGAAACAAATTTTTGAAACAATTCTTGATGAAATAATATCCCCTTTAGTTGCTTGTCTGAGAGGCAAGCAGTGAATGAATCACAACAGGAAAATGCAGACAGAACTGTACCAAAGATTGAGAAATAATGTGTTACCTGCGGGGCTGGAAAAAGTAAGGCAATAATTCGGACAAGAAAGTTTGAGCATGTCATTTCCCACCCATGTGGTTTTATAATGATGACGCCAATCTCTACTCAGTTTGAAAAAAATCAATTCAACTATTTGGTATTGCTCTCAACTGTGCTGGGTGTTATACATGGTGAAAATGGCTGTAAAAGCTAGCAGAAAATTGGAACTTCTCCAGAAATGTTTGTCTTATTTATCACATTCACTGACAAAATTATCAATCAAAGCTGTTCAGAAATATAATGTTATAGCCTAGTTAAATATAATGTTATAACCTAGTTTGGCAAAATGTAAGGAAATCTCAGCTTCTGCTCCTGAAATCCATATACTCAAAATCCAAACTAAGCAAAGTCCTCTTCAAGATTATAACTCCAGCATCATTAGAATTGTTGTTAGAGCCAAAGCTTGCTAGGCATATCGACATCCACAACATGAGTTGTGCAACTGTGCATCAACACCCTCTCGTCAATGCAAAAAATAATAAAAACTTAGATTTACATAATGCTTTCGTTCTCAAGACACTCAAAATGCTACAGTCAATGAAATACATTTGAAGTGTAGTCACAGTTATAATGTAGGAAAACCTGATAGAACATTTGCCCTCTGCAAATTTCTTCAAACAAAAGCGGATTACTTGGTCATCCACTTTTTAACCAAGGAATCCGTTTTTAATTATGTTTGTTGATGGTGTTACAACTGAGTTTGGAGGGCTGTATCAATTCCGTTCTAGTTCCACTCCTACAATGGCTGTAACAAATTGTAAATTTATCCAAAGTGATCTGTGAAATTAAATAAGTTTTAGACTGTGTCTGCTTCAGTTCAAAAGCAATTCGTCCAGGTTTCTTTAGTCAACAATGAATGACTAGTTTATTATAAATGGAATGTTTTCAAACAAACATAAAAAGGTTTACGTCAAAAAATGTTTAGTACAAAGATAAATATGACTTGTATTCTAACATCCCAAACTTAACATGAGGCAAATATGGGTGACAGACAAACTATCGCCAAATACTCTGCAGTACACTTCAAAATGCGATTCAGATACATTTCATGTATTTCTCAGCAATTCTGTCATCCCTACCCCTAAAAGAAAAATCATGAATGACAGTGTGAGTCAGCAAATCTCATCAAACATTCGTAAGGGATTACAATTCTTCATTTTTGCTGACCTGACCTTGAAACTTCCTACTATAGAACTCCATCATGGACTGTCCTAATGACTGCTCATACTCTGGTAATTCGCCTTCCTTTCTTGGATTCTGGGAAACTGCACTCCTGCACTTTCTCACAGGTACAACACCAGATTTTCGCAAGTAGCAAGCTTCACTAAACCTGTAACAGCACTGGATATTCTTTCTGATTTATCTGAATCAGTTGCAGAAAGTAAATATCGCTTGAGGGTTTCCTTCAATCTTGTTCACAGGTTTACTGAACTATTAGTGACACACAGCTTCTTCTAATACACACCCACGATGGCTCCCAGGATTTTTCTGGAGGCGTGAGTTCTAACAGTGCTTTCTCCTACTCCAACTTCTCACGAAATTCCTAAGTACACAAAGTCAGTGTGGTTTCCATTATTTCAGTAGAGGTTAGCAGTTTTCTTCCTGCATTGAGCTTACTTCTGTCTTTGTCTTCTAGTCCAATTAACTGTAACCATAGGACGATTCTTTAGCGACCTATCAAAATACTTGTAAAAAGCACCATTGCTACTACTAGACAACATTAAATGGAACAGTTAAATGTAACAATCAACAGTGAGACTGGAATGTAACAACCTATTGGAATTGTCTGTTCTCTATCAATGTTACAACATTTACCGAGTGCCAACTCTGACAGCATAAAAAATGCAGAGAAAAGAAAGAATTCTTAGCAATAGCTAAACATGGACGAGGCCACTGGCAGGAACTCTCCTGTCTTTTTCGATCTGTGCTGTGGCTTCTGTTGAGCATTTCATCCAAAAGACAACACAATGAATCTTACAATATTTCGGCAAACTGTAAATCCTGTTGTGTTTGGTGGAGGGATTCTCATTGCAAGGCTGAGCAAGTTTTCTCTCTGTATCTGACCAAACTCACCGAATTAATTATTATTTGGACCCTGGCGGTAACAATTGTACCTGACTTCCAACCCATCTCACCACATACGGTTTCTGGAGCAACTTACCATTTACTGGAGATTCTAGAATTAACCAGCATCCCTGGTGCCAGCTTGTCCCACTTTAGGCCAAGTATCTGAAGGTCCTCATGGATAAGGTTGTGCAAAGGTAGGACTTCCTCTTCCCCAAGGACCAGCAGTGGAAGGCACAACAGCAGACCATGCCAGTTTGGTCTAAGGTTGCCACTCAGGTTAGAAATCTGAGCCATCTGGTGGAATGCCCAGCACTGTAGGAAGAAAAATTAATATTCTTCTCCTCTCCAGCAGCATTATTTCCACCATCTTCCTTCTGAAAGCTCACACTCACTCAGTCTTTGCTGCTGTGCCCACCTCCCATAGAATCCCTACAGGGTGGAAGCAGGCCATTTGCCCCATCAAGTCCACACTGACCACCCAATCATTTCCCATGTATAACCCATCTAGCCTGCACAGTATGAACAATTTAGCATGGCCAATCGACCTAACTTGCACATCTTTGCATTGTGGGAGGAAGCCCACACAGACATGGGGAATATGTGCAAACTCCACAGACAGTCACCCAAGAACATAGAACATAGAACATTACAGCGCAGTACAGGCCCTTCGACCCTTGATGTTGCGCCGACCTGTAAAACCAATCTGAAGCCCATCTAACCTACACTATTCCATTATCATCCATATGTTTATCCAATGACCATTTAAATGCCCTTAAAGTTGGCAAGTCTACTACTGTTGCAGGCAGGGCATTCCACGCCTTTACTACGCTCTGAGTAAAGAACCTACCGCTGACACCTGTCCTATATCTATCACCCCTCAATTTACAGCTATGTCCCCTCGTGCTAGCCATCACCATCCGAGGAAAAAGGCTCTCACTGTCCACCCTATCCTCTGATCATCTTGTATGTCTCTATTAAGTCACATCTTAACCTTCTTTTCTCTAATGAAAACAGCCTCAAGTCCCTCAGCCTTTCTTCATAAGACCTTCCCTCCATACCAGGCAACATCCTGGTAAATCTCCTCTGCACCCTTTCCAATGCTTCCACATCCTTCCTATAATGCGGCGACCAGAACTGTACGCAATACTCCAAGTGCGGCCGCACCAGAGTTTTGTACAGCTGCAACATGACCTCACGGCTCTGAAACTCAATCCTTCTACCAATAAAATCTAACATACTGTACACCTTCCTAACAACCCAATCAACCTGGGTGGCAACTTTCAGCGATCTGTGCACATGGGCACCGAGATCTCTCTGCTCCTCCACACTACCAAGAATCTTACCATTAGCCCTGTATTCTGTATTCCTGTTACTTCTTCCAAAGTGGATCACCTCACGTTTTTCCGCATTAAACTCCATTTGCCACCTCTCAGCCCAGCTCTGCAGCTTATCTATGTCCCTCTGTAACCTGCAACATCCTTCCGCACTATCCACAACTCCACTGACTTTAGTGTCATCCACAAATTTACTAACCCATCCTTTTACGCCCTCATCCAGGTCATTTATAAAAATGACAAACAGCAGTGGCCCCAAAACAGATCCTTGTGGTACACCACTAGTAACTGAACTCCAGGATGAACATTTCCCATCAACCACCACCCTCTGTCTTCTTACAGCTAGCCAATTTCCGTTCCAAACCACTAAATCACCCTCAATCCCATGCTTCCGTATTTTCTGCAATAGCCTACCGTGGGGAACCTTATCAAATGCTTTACTGAAATCCATATACACCACATCAACTGCTTTACCCTCATCCACCTGTTTGGTCACCTTCTCAAAGAACTCAATAAGATTTGTGAGGCACGACCTACCCTTCACAAAACCGTGTTGACTATCCCTAATCAAACTATTCCTTTCTAGATGATTATAAATCCTATCTCTTATAATCCTTTCCAACATTTTACCCACAACCAAGGTAAGGCTCACTGGTCTATAGCTACCAGGGTTGTCTCTACTCCCCTTCTTGAACAAGGGGACAACATTTGCTATCCTCCATTCTTCTGGCACTATTCCTGTAGACACTGATGACATAAAGATCAAAGCCAAAGGCTCTGCAATCTCATCCCTAGCTTCCCAGAGAATCCGAGGATAAATCCCATCCGGCCCAGGGGACTTATCTATTTTCACACTTTCCAGAATTGCTAACACCTCCTCCTTATGAACCTCAATCCCGTCTAGTCTAATAGCCTGTATCTCGGCATTCTCCTCGACAGCATTGTCTTTTTCATATGTGAATACTGATGAAAAATATTCATTTAGCATCTCTCCTATCTCTTCGGACTCCACGCACAACTTCCCACTACTGTCCTTGACTGGCCCTAATCTTACTCTAGTCATTCTTTTATTCCTGACATACCTATAGAAAGCTTTGGGGTTTTCCTTGATCCTACCTGCCAAAGACTTCTCATGTCCCCTTCTAGCTATTCTTAGCTCTCTCTTTCGGTCCTTCTTGGCTAACTTGTAACTCTCAAGCGCCCTAATCGAGCCTTCACGCCTCATCTTTACATAAACCTCCTTCTTCCTCTTGACAAGAGATTCAACTTCTTTCGTAAACCACGGTTCCCTCGCTCAACCACTTCCTCCCTGTCTGACAGGTACATATTTATCAAGGACGCGCCGTAGCTGTTCCTTGAACAAGCTCCACATTTCAATTGTGCCCAGCACTTGCAGTTTCCTTCCCCATCCTAGCATCCTAAATCTTGCCTGATCGCCTCATAATTGCCTTTCCCCCAGCTATAATTCTTGCCCTGCGGCATATACCTATCCCTTTCCATCGCTAAAGTAAACATAACCGAATTGTAGTCACTATCACCGAAGTGCTCCAATTCTAACACCTGGCCTGGTTCATTACCCAGTACCAAATCCAATGGTGCCTGGCCTCTTGTTGGCCTATCTACATAATGTGTCAGGAAACCCTCTAGCACATATTGGACAAAAACTGACCCATCTAAAGTACTTGAACTGAATCAAACCCAGGTCCCTGGCTTTGTGAAGCAGCAGTGCTAACCACAATGCCACTAACCACTATGCTAACCACTATAACCAGCAAGAAAGCAAACAAACGACGTCTCACCAAGGCTCATGCTCTACCAATTTCACTAATGCCTGCAACACCTTCCTCATTTGCTCTCACCCAACCGAAACCCTGACACAACTCAGCCCATATGTCCTCTGTATGATCAATAGCTGTGCCATTTAGCTTCATCTTGTGTCATAGCTGCAAATTAGCCTATAATAGAGTAGAAGGAATGTAGATGGATAGTGTACAGCCTGTCATTCAATTCCTTAACCCTTATCAATTGTGTACTCTGTCTCTGACCACCTGGAGTAGAACCTGAACTGGTATCAGAGACAGCCCTAGATTTAACATGCCAGGTTCCCCAGAGTGAAAGCTATCCCTTTTGACTGGACTGGTGCTTGCTGACAACCGTGGCAAGCTTCCTGCCTTGGTTTCTGTGCTGAATGGCATAGCAAGATAGCAGTAAAGCGAGACTGGTATTTCTGGCTGAGAGAGCATCCACAAAAAGGCAAGGAAAGGACAGGGATGCTGGGAGCACCCAGGCAAACACAGAGTGAATGAGTACTATGACAGCAAGTGAAAAAGCGTGAGTTGCAGCCTGGTCCAGTCCATGAGCTGGGTGTGTGTCCTTCCTGCAGCTATACAATGGATAGATGCCAGTGCAGCCCAAGGTGCAACACTGAAGTAGAGAAGCATCCAATAAGTGGATCGGGTCGATGCCAAAGTTCATGGATGTGAGATGTGTGCAGCCAGTGCCCACGAAGCATGTCTAAGATGATGGTGCCCCGTGTCCAACTTGGACGTCTTTTGGAGTAAACAGAAATTTGAACCCGCAAAAAACTCCTTCTGGTTTCTCTGCTTCTGACGGCTAGTTTGTATGGCAAGTTTGCTAAAATTGCAAACTCTGACAAGTTGGGCTGTTAACAAGGTGTTCCACCTCAACACCATGTAGATTATGCACAGTCACCTCAAAGGTCACAAATGGCCTGGACAAAGCCCACCCTCCATTATAACCAAGGCTTGAACATCTGTGCTCTCACAAACTACTCTGGTCAATTTTCACAGACATTCAGCTTCATTGTATTTAATTTCCTCTTCCTTGACCCTTCTCTGACTGTACATTGCCCCTACGTCATGCATACAAAAGTAAACTGTGGATCTTAAGATGTTAAAACTATGGTTTTCAAATATAGTACTCTTCTGTGTTCAAAGCAGCTACAATTTGACAAATTGGATCTGTCTTCTATTTCCTGAAATGTATGGCATTATCACAAGCAATAATTGTCATATTACCTCAAAAAGAAATTTTCTGGTCTATTAAACTGTGCTACTTATTGTTGTGAATACCAATGGTTTCCCAAAATTGACATTTTTAAAATTAGTTATGGGAATGTGGACATCGCTGGCAATTGCTGCATTATTGTTCAATGCAAGGTGCCCTGATATAACAAAGGGGTTTACTAGGCCTCTTCAGTGGGTCGTTAAAAGAAAAGGAATTAGTGTGACACCAAAATCCTGTAATAAGTGAAATTGGGAATGAACAGCCGAAGTCTTTTAGTGAAAGAAATCTGTGAACCAGTCTCTTTATTAAAAAATATGAGTTGTAAATCTCGCGCTGGAGTGTGAACTCTCAGAACTAGATCTTTTCAAAGGCAAAATTAGTTGGCGACCTTTATAAAGGTTGGGTGGGATTCTGGTACATAAATTTCACCTTTGTTTCTGTTGGATCTCATTTTTCTTAGTAAGGGAAGGGGGTGGAGCATGAATTAGACAAGCAAAAAAAGCCAAACTCAGCGTGGCTATATGATTTGATCGTGACCCAATTTTCATCACGCCAATCCTTCAACCGCAGTGTCAAAGCCATGATTTTATAGAGGAGGTGTGAACACTTACCTTATATTTGTTTATAAAGTATGTTTAGGTGTCACGGTCTGAAGTGATTTAAATCTACAATCTCTTAAAATTAAAATAAAGCAGACTGCAGCTTCCTGTTCGCGTTGAAATGCATTTACTTGTTGCTGGCGTGCATCAACGGACAGGCCATCTTGTGCAGGTAAGTAGAAGAATTGCCATCTCTTTTTGAAATTTGAACACTTTTTCTTCACATTTCCCAAGGTTTGTTGTTAAATCTCAGCATTTAATGTTCGACAGGCAAAGGTCCTACCCCCAAAAATTTCAGCAAGTAGTTGGATAGATATTTTGATTGATAGTTTTATGAATTTGTTAAAATATTGACTGTCTTTGATGTGGTTAGTGTTTGTTACTTTTACAACAAATTAACTGTTTGCAAGGATTTACATTTTTTGATTTGATTTCATGAATAAGGTTTTTTTGTTTCAGCGTCATGTACAGTCGTGCGAGAGCTCTATTAGATTATCATAAGTTCTTTTATGCCTCCACATGTCTCCTAAGGTCTGCTCATAGTTTAGTTTGGAGGATATTTGGGACATAAATGGGTTACAGCTTGTGAAGGGACAATTTTATTGAAGCTAACAGTCTCTCGTATAACTGGGACCGGGGGTTGGTTGTCTGGATGGCTAGTTTGCCTCCAGAGTAGCACCAACAGCAATGGATTCAATTCCTGTATCAGCTGAGTGTACCATGAAGGTCACACCTTCTCAACCTTGCCAACTGCCTGAGGTGTGGTGACCTTTAGGTGAAACCACTAACAGTCATCTCTCTCATCCTCTTGGACTATGGCAACTTTATGAATACAACTGGGCTGAAGTCCGAGAGGACCAAGGCAGACATTCAAACTGGTCCATCTCAGTATTTGTGCAATTACTGAGGTAACAAATCTGACTCCATCCGCTCCTTCTTTGCTTGGCAAAAAATATGGTGGGTGGAGTCCTTTTAAGGGACATGGGTCAGCTAAGTCAGAAAGTTTCTCACCTTGATGTTCTGGTCTCCATAAAAATCCAGTCGATGGTTTTTGGATCAGGCAACCGGACAATATGTTTAGTAGCACAACCACTACAGTATTGTTTGTGCTTGCGCACAATGATGTCTTTCACTGCCACTATTCACACACCGCTTATGTTGACATGCACCACTGGAATTAAGCTCTAACACTTTTTTTGGTGTTACTACAATGGTCCGATGGGCCTGTCACATTCCCATTTGTTTAATAGAAGATGTGAACAATTAATTTTTATAAAATGTACAAAGAAAATTTGCGCCAAAGTAAAGTGCACTGTAATTAGATAAAGGAGCTATGTTGAAATTAGGGGAATGACTGACATCCTAATTAGAAAAGTGTGTGCTGTTGCAATTATAGAACCATATGACATTATAATTATAATACCATAATCAGGCATTGTAATTAGAGAAATAAGTGGTTCTGTGATTATAGATGTTATAAATGTAGAAATAAATAGAGCTGTTGAACAATTCATACAAAACAGCAATCTGTTAACAAATAATTATTTTTTTCTTCAAAATCTCCTTGTCCATTTTAAACTATTGTTTGTATCTTGACCTGCAAACCTCAAGAAAGTTTTATTTTCTGTGTGAGATTTGAGGTCCAAGGCAGCTCATTAAGAAATCTGCAATATTTAGCAAGTGATTAAATTAAATAAAAAACAGTTTTGTGTAAAACTTCATTGAAAGAACAGAAAGGCAAAGCTATCCATGATGCTTCTTTGATCATCTGTTACCCATTGACATGACCGATTTGGAATGGACCTTGACTAACTTTCTCCTTAAGCCCTTGAACCATCTTCTTTCTTCTCTGTTAACATCCCCATCCAGAGTCTACCATTAAGGATATAAGAGCATAAGAAATAGGAGCAAGAATAGTCTATTCAACTCCTCAAGCCTATTCCGCGATTCAATAAGATCATAGCTGATCTGACTGCGATCTTCCACAAAAAGCTCAAAAGTTCAAACAAAACTATATGGAAGACAGTTATAAAGATTTTAACACAAACATCAATACAAAGTTTCATCCTCTTTCACAACATCATTTACTATCAAGACTCGATCCCGAAGAAAAACTCTCCTTTCTGAGTTTTTTTAAAATCTTTACTTGATGCTCATGCTTTCTAGTTTCTTTCTCTTGGGCTGTTGAGACTCTTTTTATGAATCCTTTTGAAGTCCACTGGCATGAACCTCCCACAATCGTTATGGCCTCAATGTTCTCATTTGTCACATCTTGAAGACTTCTATTCAAATTCTCCTGGCTTGGAAGCTCCACAGACTAGAAACTACTTTTGTCAATGTGACTGTTTCTCCTGAATTGAATTGGAAAAAACTTGGTTCTCTTGCTAGTCAAAAACTCTTCACTTCTGAACTGAACTCAAGAGTTCTTCTGAACTAATACTTTGAACCACTTGCATTGAAATAAAAACAAAGCTAATTGTTTTAATGTGTTTACTCAGCTGTTATAAAGCAAACAATATAAACTCTTTACCAATTACCACCACAGGGATTCTTTCAGGTGTGCTACTGTAATTGCATGACTTCTTGGAACTGATGTATTTAGGTCACTGTGCCTTTCTGATCAAGCTGATTAAAACAAGCTTCATAAAACTGACACACATCCATATGCTTTGGTTTTAAATTTCATAGCCAAACACATAGTACACATTATTAATTAAGACTTCCCTTTCACATTTCTTCTCCCTTGCAATAAAGGCCAAATTTCAATTACCTTGCTAATTACTTGCTTTACCTGCATATACAAGGATGCATAGCTCCTTTTTGCTGCAGCATAATGCAGTCTTGTTCTATTTAAATAATATTCTGCGCTTCTCTTCCCACTAAAATGAATAACATCACATTTACCACATGCTAATCCAGCTGCCAATTCTTTGCCTCCTTGTGTAACATATCTATATCACTTTACAGACTCTTCATATCCACTTTTATATATGTGACTATATATCGATGTTGCAGCACGCTATAGAAAGACTTACCATTAAATCAGTTTTCTTCCTGTCTGGAGCAGACTTTATAGTCTTTTCCCGCCTATCAGTTCCAGCTGCTTTTATTTCAATCCATTCTTATCACACAAAATGATATTAATGTAATCCTCAACAATTTTGATAATTGTCACACTTGCCAAGTGATAAAGAAAAAACTTTAAGGACTTGGAATTAAACTAATGAAGCAGTAAAAGTGCACAATTCTCACAGTGATTGCTATATCTGCTTCAGGAAACAAACAAGACTGAACAACAAATGGAATGATCTCGCAAGTCAGTAACAGTGCTTGGCGTCATCAATAATTTAAATGTGCTTATAGTGTATTCAAACTATCTGTATTAAAAGTGACAAAATGCAGTAAAATTCAGATGCATATTTGTGTGCAAAGCAAATTATTTTGAGCACTTTGACGATGAAAACCAACGATCATTATTGTTGCTGTGTTATTTCACAAGCAAACTGCAAGCTCTGCTCACACTTCTTTATACTGTAATTACAAGTCAATCACTACTGCTAATAGTTATTCCTGATTCTAATAACCACATTGACCATAAGCACCCTTATACATGGGGTCTAAATTATAGATCTGTGTGTTATTTGAACCACTCAAATCTTCACTAACTGTACATTCCAGTCATAACAAGCATCCAACAACAAAGCCAATTGACTTTTATTCTTGATTTTCTGAACAAAATCCAATACAGTGACACTGTCATTTATTTATGACAACTAAACTCAAAAAACATGATGCACTTATGATACTTTTAAAATATCTCAAAATTTTGTGTGAGGAATTCTCCTGCCTTCAACACAAATGGTCACAGCAGTGATTTTTCCATTTGATAAGCATTTAAGAGTTGGAGAACACATACTAGCATGCCATTTATTTGTTTTTGGCAACTTCCAAAAACCAGTAATAAAGTTATTTTGCATTTTACCTTGAAGCATACATCCCACAGAGAATAGTTTCCATCACTCTGCTGCCTTATAAGCCCCACCCATCACTGGTCTTTCCAATGCAAATTAAACTTCATTGTGAAACATCCTTGCATTAAGCATATGCAATTAAGGCTCTCCATATGGAGTCATGTTAATAGAGGAATTAATTACTCACCTTGACATCCATAACAATTCACTCTCTTTTTCCACAGTGTACAACACCTTAAGAGTACATAACTCAGACTTGGTACTATGGAAGCTGCCAGTATGGTTCTTGGGTGAGTGATTTCATCCTGATTTTCAAGGTTCATTTCTCAACCACATAATTCTGACTATGAAATATATCACTGTTTCTTCATCATCATGGGTCAAAATCCTGGGATTGGCTTTCAAACAGTGCTGTAGATGTATATACACCATATAGACAAAAACAGTTCAAGGTGATTCAATACCAGCTCTTCAGGACAATTAGGGATGGGCAAGAATTGCAAAGTGCACATCCCATGATCATATTTTACAAAGCCTCTTTAATCATTTGCACCACACAGGCAAGTCAGTTTATGAACTGATCAATTGCATTCCAGAAACATATTCCCATGATTAAATAGGGATGTGATGCATGTAAATTTAGGATGTCTTCTCATTGTGAGTTATGTTCCATTCATGTTTAGTGTTTTAAATTAATGATAACGATCTGAAATGGATTCTACAAGGTCATAGCGATTGACCATCCCGAAGGCTTCTACATTCCTTGTGACTGTTATTGTTGCAAATAGCTACAGTAAAATAAAAATTTCTTCAGTGACATATGGCTCAAATATCCTTGAACTTTCCCACTAAATGAAAAATGCACATTGCATCTAACTGCACTATCTAAAGCATAAGAAAGCAGATGGAGAAAGATGACTCGGATTTCTTCCTGGGAAAATAAAACCTAATTACCTGTGACAGTATGAGAAGGAAATCAATAATCCAAGCTAAGTTTATAACAGTACATATATCAGACACAAAGAGAAGTATAATAAAATATATATTTTAAAATGTCACTGGAGAGTGGTAGCTTGCATTGTCCTGCAAAACTTTTTTAGAACTTGTTATACCCTTCTGTTTCAGTAAAAAATGTTTAAAATATATTAGGGGTGTTCCTGCTGATTATGTTAGGTGAAGAATAAAAGAATGCGCAAGTTCCCATATGAAGACATTGCAATCTTAACCAGGGACCAAAATTTAACAATAGGAGGTGATATCAACAAGGATATGGTGATTGCCCAGTGTGGAGGAAGGTAATGGAGTGACGAAGAAATAGAGTGCACTACAAGAGGCATACTGCAGTAAGTTGCAAAGGCTCCTCCAACAGCACCTTTCAAATCCATGGCCTCTACCACCTGGAAGGACATAGGCAACAGATGCATAGGGACACCACCACCTGCAAGATCCCCTCCAAGCCACACGCCACCCTGACTTGAAACTATAATGTTATTTCCATGTTGTTGCGTCAAAAGCTTGGAACTTCCTTCTTCACAGCACTGTTGGCGTTCCACTCGAAGGACTGCAGCAGCTCATGAAAACAGTCCACCACCACCTTCTCGGGGACAAATAGGAATGGAGAATAAAAGCTAGGCTAGCCAATGACACCCACATCCCATGAATGAATAAAAAAAACTCACATTTGGCACTGATCATGGTTTGGAACCTGGGTGCTGACTCTTATTTACAGCGCGCTATTGATTCGTAGCCAGTGAAAAACAGAGATGAGCAATAACTTCAGGGCAAAAAACATGCTGCCTCAAAACAAATCCTACTTATTCTGAGATACAATTTCTGTTTTAGTTATGGACTGAATATCTTCACCCTGTCTTGAATAACATGAAAGCATTTAATGCTGGAATAAGTAGACAGGATAATTTGAAAAAAAAACACAATGTTGGCAAAATAGAGGTCTGCCAGCAAATGTGAAAAGATAGGTTAATACTTCATTTCATCTCTTTGTTAAAACCAAAAGCTGCAAGATAAACAGTTCTTAATAATTTGAAAAATAAACAAAGGAAAATGACGGAGAGATAGTCAGAGGTCATAAAGATGCAGGTTGAAATATGGAATTTGGAAGAATGAGGAGAGGAAACATACAATGTAAGTGTGAGTTTGCAGCAGTGCAGAATCAGAGAGATCAAATATTCACATATACAACTCTTTACAGGTGGCAGCAGAAATTGACACTGGCAGTTAAATAACCAGAGGACTCAGATTTAAGATAATTGGCAAAAGAACCCAGAGAGATGAGAAGAATTTTGTTTTTTTAACACAGCAAGCTGTTATGATCTGGAATGTACTGACAGAAAGGCAGATTGAAGCAGAATCAATATTGACTTTGAAAGGGGAATTGGATATATACTTGAAAAGAAAACATGCCAAAAAGCTGTGGGAAAGAACAGAGCATGAGCTGAATTGGATAGCTCTTTGTAATGGCCCTGGCTAAGTAGCCTCCTTCTACACTGTTGTATGCTAAAGGTTGGCTTAATTTACACACATATACAAATTAGGAACAAGTACAAATCATTCAGCTCCTGTTCCTTCATTCAGTAACATCATAGTTGTTCTGCTTTTAACCTCAAATCCATATTCCTGCCTACCCAATAATCTTTTACCCTATTGCGTAAATAGAATCTCTCTATCTCTACCTTATAAATATTCAAGGATTCTGCTTCCACTACCTGTTCAGGAAGAGAATTCCAATGATTCATGACTCTCTGAGAAAAAAAAGATGACCTCATCTCTGTTTTAAATGGGTGACTGATTTTCAAACAGTGATCTTTAGTTCTCAGTTTTCTCATAAGAGGTACATCCTCTTCACATCTCCTCTGTCAATATCCCTCAAAATCTGGTCCTTATCACTCAATGAATACAAGCCTAATCTGTATAGCCTTTCCTCATAAGAAAACATTCCACTGCATTCCAGGTGTTAGTCCAGTAAACCTTCACTGAACTTCCTCTGACACATTTAAATCACTCCTTAAATAAGGTGATCAATACTACGCTACTCAAGTTGTGGTCTCACCAGTGCCTCCTTGAAGAACAACCTTTTGGATTCAATTCTCCTTACAATAAATGATAACATTTTATTAACTTTCCTAATTGCCCACAGACGATCTATTTGTGTTTCATGTGCGAGGACACCCTGATCCCTACGTACCTTAGAGGTCAGCAAACAATTTAGTAAATGCACATTATTTTATCCTTCCTGCCAAAATGGGCAATTTTACAAGTGGAGAAAGAGCAACAGTAGAGCAATGATGAACATACCTGTCTTTTTGCTCAGCAGGATTCTAAGCAGTATCATGTTAATTGCAGGTGGTGCAGCCAATCTTCAGTCCTTGAAGGCAGCCTGAAATTTACAGCCACCAGCTCAGATATTGGCAATGTGTGGGCCTTAGAAGCTAGTGCAGAGTTGGGATCAACATGCGACTAAATAGCAAGAATTTGGCGCAGTCGTCAGATAAAAGATAGTTCAAGAAGCTGTTCACTAGAGGTGAGTCTGACATTAGTGGTGGGTAAGTTGTTGGAAGGGATTCTGAGAGATAGGATTTACTTGCATTTGGTGAGGCAAGGAGTGATTAGGGATAATCAGTGCATGGGAAATCATGTCTCACAAACTTGGTTGAGGTTTTTGAGGACATAACCAAGAATATAGATGCGGCAGAGCAGTAGACGTTGTCTACATGGATTTTAGTGAAGTTTTTGACAAGCTTGTGCATGGTAGGCTGATTAGTCAAGTTAGGTCACATGGGATTCAGGGAGCGCATGCTAACTGGTTACAAAATTGGTTTGGCAATGGTGACAGAGGGTTGTTTTTCAGACTGAAGGCCTGTGACCAGCATGCTCTGCAGGGATCAGTGCTGGGTCCATTGTTGTTTGTAAGTCATATAAACCGCTGTTAGCCTCTGGTCATAGGGTTATCATGTCAAAGGCTACAGAAGGGTTTTGCTCTAGGGTGTTCAGATGAGAATCCAAGTGGGCAGCACAAAGGGCAATACTGATGGACATTATTCTGAGATGTTGGTTGTATGACAGGCTTGCCAGTCAGCCTTGGTCATTAGCGAGGAGCATTGAGCTCCTATTCTCCACAGCTTCTGCTGCATCTCTGTTTCATCCTGCAGACCTACATGCACAGTAACTTCAGCCACTATGCCTACTGCAGACTCTGTGTGACCAGATCACCTGCTCCTCTGCCCTGTGATAAGGTAAAACATTCCATGATAAACAGACAAACTCACTATATCATCACAAGAAGCACTCCACAATACTTCGAGACACCTTAGAGCAGCCAAAGCTCTTCAAATTGACCTGAACTAGATATCTGCCCCTTTAGACAAGTCTAGTATTGGTTCTCTAAGCTGAACTCTTGATCATCAGTGAATGATGAATATATTGGAACCTTGATGATCCAAATTTTAAAAAATGGGCATCATATTATCTGAGGGGTGTCAAGATGGCACCAGTTCAGCTTGCTCCAATGCTTGTTGCAGATGCCCACGTGAGCACCCTCCTCAGGATTGCACTCTACAAGTGAGTGCCCGCTTAGTACTCACCCCAAGAACATGGCTGTCTCTTATGTCCATCAGAATTGATCTTACACCCAATGACCGCACAAGTGAAAGTAGCATTTTAGGACTGGGTCATTGAGTTGAGTGAAGTTCCTCGGGAGTTTGCTAAGTCTAAAACACTTCCATAGATGGAACTAAATATTGAGACAATAAATCATAATTAGTTGTTAGCACCAAATTCTACAGAGGCTAAATGGGGCATGGTGGATATAAAGGATTGTGATTGGATTTGAAAACTATGGGCGAGGTTGATAGGCAATAGAACTCAAAATGATAAATGTAAAATTATACGTTTTTGAATTAAGAACGGGGGAAGATTGACACTATAATAACTAAGAATTTACAGGTGGTAGAAGAGGAGAGAGATTTATAAAATCATGAGGGGCATGAGTAGGGTGAACAGCCAAGGTCTTTTTCCCAGAGTACTAAGTCCAAAAGTAGAGGACCGAAGGTTTAAGGTGAGAAGGGAAAGATTTAAAAGGAATCTGAGGGGCAACTTTTTCAAGTAAAGGGAGGCATTTGCATGGAATGAGGTGCCAGAGGAGATGATGGAGGTGGGTACAATTACAACATTTAAAAGGTATCTGAATAGATACATAGGAGGAAGTGTTTAGAAGGATATGGGCCAAATGCTGGCAAATGGGACTAGATCAGTTTAGGATATCTGCTTGTTGCAGCTGGGTTGGACCGAAGGGTCTGTTTTTGTGTTGTATAACTCAATGACTCTATTACAGTGATTCTTTTTTCGTGTATATACAGAGCAAACGGATAATTATCCAAAAGTGGGGATTAAAATGTTTGGTCTTTTGTTTCAAGACAAAGACTATAATAACATGAGGCTTAAGGTTGAATTGAAACATACGCTTGTTAGGCTACAATTGGAGCATTCCACTATTTTAGTTTTGAACAGTAATTACAGTAAGGAATATAAAGACAATGGAAAAGGTTCAACATAGCTGAGGATTTTTAAGGACAACAAGACTCAAGAAATTAGGGATTTTTAATTGAAGTTGAAATGTTAAAAAGGTGACCTTTCAAAGGCAATTAAGGTTGTTCTGCTAATTAGTGGAAGGGTCATTTTGTGGACAGGTGCAGGAGAAACCTAAAGCCTGAGGCACATCAAACTGGACATTTACATGCAAGCAGAAAACGCCAATTGCCCAGGGACTGTTCATTGATTCCACAAGGATAAAGTTTAATAACTGCAACCCCAGCAACAGCCTTCAAGTAAGTATTGAAAGGTTAGGAGGGGGCAAGAGAATGGGAGAGGAATTGAACAGAAATCAACTGTGGGCTTCAGGACTGTTTCTGAACAGAGTGCACCTTGCAGCACCACATTCAGATAAGTATTTTCCAAATAAAAAGCATTCTATTGGCAGCTTCCAACAAAACATTTAGCAACCTTTAGCAATCTGTTTCAGATATTATCCATGAACATCTATACCGCAGGATTTAGAAATACAGAGCACAGCTCAACTTTGGCACAAAGGGAACACACCCTATCTGCCATACTAGAAGCTTAGAGGCAATTTTATGTCTGTAATGGGTGGATCATTAGTAATTTCCTCGGCCACTGCCGCCTTGGGTATTTCTTACCTGTGCGTCATGCTCTGACCTAAAGCAAAGGAAGCCTTTTAAAATTACATGAATTCAGCAGTTACCTTATAGATAATTACACAAGTTAAATTGAGCTCCATAACAAGGAATGTGCCTGGGCTAGTTCATAATTTATTATTATCATCCTGATATACAAGTCTTCCAGGTTATCTGAATGGTAGTGTAAAACTGAAGCTATGATTCCCCAGTGTTTCTCCTGGGCAATTAAGAGAACTCAGGGACATTCATTTTTAACTAGTCCCCCTAGGCCACTGCCTCTAACCTTTCAAGTCAGTTCTGGTGTTTTGACACAGCACGAAATAATCTTTCATTTATTTTTAAAAGATTGAGGTTGCGGCAAGTGTGAGATTTGTTAGTTTCTATTGTCAGAAGTCTTTGATGCCCAAAAGAAAAAGTGGAAAACCTTACTTTCTGTCAGAATTCATCACATTCCGAATTAAAGAAACAACATTATTAGCCACTACATTACATTCTTCATTTTTTATGGATGTGCCAGGAGAGTGAAACGGTATCCTTTCGTTTCAAAGTATTTACAACCAACGTATTAAAACTTCATCTGCTATTGAAGACCAACACAATGCTTAAATTGTGCACAGCCAGAACTCTACAAGAGAAAAATAGTGAATAATTGACTGGTGAGATAATTTATTTCTGGTGTAGATGGGTGGCCAGAAATGCAGGAGAACTTCTTCAGACAGTAGAGCCATGGGATTGTTTACTACTAATTAAGAAGGCAGACGCGGCCAAACAGAATCAAAGAATTTCACAGCACTCAGGAGACCCTTTTCACTAAACACGCCTGTGTTGTCTTGTTCTGCCACCACCATGACATAAAGCTCGCTATTCCTGTAAGTTTGTAGGGAGAGCATAAAGACAGTCCAAACAATGGGCCACATGGTGATCCATGAAAAACACTACAGGATGTCAATGAAGAATTAACAGTTCAGTCTCCTGAATTAAAAGCATTTCATTTTATACCATGATTGAATTGTAAGCAACTCTATCTGTAAAACCAGTTGTTAGAAATATTCAAAAGCCTTGGCTATTTCTCCATCTGGATTATTCTGAAGAGTGAAATGGGAGTTAAAAACAGCCCCTCTGTGACTTCGACATCCTTCCATAAAACAGAATATAAAATCCTGAGCCCTAGTCTAACAACTTATTTGTATATGGTTCACATTGCATTTTGGCATTTACAGCTATACCTGTTTCATAAATCCTTGTATTTCTATGAGCTTTTTTTATATACTTTATTAACTTTTACTAGCATTACTAACTTGTACGTCCTCTGTTACAATATCCATGTACCTTTTAAAGTTTTATTCTAAACGTATTTTTCCTTCTTCAAATATATTTTGTATATTTCTTCTTCCTTGTAAAATGCATCTGATTTCTTTACCACTATAAATTTCATATGATTTCAAATTGCCCAATCTATTAACCTCTTTGAAAGTCATTTCAGTTTTGAGTTCATTTAACCACAACTTATCAGCGATTCAGAGGTATTGGTTTTGTTTACGTATTTAATCCAAAGGAAGGTTGAATTTATAATATTCTAACTCAAAGGCAAGAGCAATGACAACTGAACAAAGTTCATATCCAAGATTATCAATTATAATCCCAATTAGAAGACTGAAACCCAATAGTTTTTTTTTAATCAACAGATTTCATTTTCTTCTCCATTTTCAGTTCTGGCCTCACCCTCCCTCAGCTATGGCCTGTGCCACTCATCATTTCTAGCTGTAAATTGGTCAGCATGGAGCCTGCTCTTAATTCTTTGTTATGCCCCACTTTGACTGACAGTTGACGAGACTACAAGAGCCTTGGTTACACCTCTTCTAATTTTCCATTTCACTTTGAAGGGAAGAGACAGCCCTCAGCTCAAAGATACACTGATGTTTAGAAACTTACTGCATGAGCAATTGCTGGCCCCTAGTGACATGTTTCAATGTCCTGCATCCATCTGCCTTGAATGCTTATGATGAATGATAGTCAGAGTCAAAACATGGCTCAGTAAGAAAGCCATGTCCCAAAAACTGACCTCCTTTAGGACTTTGATAACAGGCTACTGTAGAATATTAATATTCATCTCTAACAGTGTGGGCGTTTAAGCCAATTTCTATACAGCAATGGACTTCTCCAATGTAAAATGATTATGCATGGTATAAGACCTTAATAAACTAAAGTCATTTCTTAAATTAATGTTCCCTCTCACTTCATTGTAACATTCTCATTGTATATGTAACATTTTCAATCTGGAATTAAAATCCCTCTAAAAGTCACAATCTCAAAACAATACCAACCTTGAGTATGGACACGAATTTATGTTTCAGCCATCAATACATTCACAAGAAAAGATAACATCTTTCTTGTTGTACCTCTTGATTCTTGAGTTTATTCTTCTTGAGTTTATTTGTCCTCATAGGATATTGCAATAACCAATGATATGCCCAATATGAGAAATCAAAGCTGTTACTCACCCTGAGATGACCAAAATATTTTATTTAAATCAGGTGTACTCACTACTTCAAGCCCAAGTATAAATATCGCTTGTTACAGGATCTATAGAGGAAAGTCCGAAAGTTTTCTTAAATCTGATATTCTGAGTTTAACAAATGATTTGTGTATGGAACTCTGTATCCCAATTTATAAATCCGTATGCACTATTTTCTTCTAATTTATTACCTTTTTCTAGCTCCATTATATTATATAATTACATAACTCCATTTTCCATTGTTTCTTCTCCTTTCAAAGTACTATTCTGTCAAATATATAGCCTTCTTTATTCCAAAATGTATCAGATTATTTTCCCTAATGAATTTCACCTGATTTCAAGGCACCTGATCAATGAACCTCTTCTAAAGAGGAGTTACCTGACCTCAGTCTATTTTTGCATATCTGTCCACATGACGATTGTCACTGCACTTGAAAAGTATTTCTACTGTGAAGTGATTTTTTTTTTTTGGATTTAAGACCCAGATCTTAACTGTAGGTCAGTTTATAGCAAATGAGGTGTGCTGCAGTACGTGTGATAAACTAATCCACTGCCTTTGGAAAGGAAACCCAGGAGATTTCTAACTTCTGAGCCTCAAAAATAAATTCTTATTCAGGTGGGGAGTCAGCAGAAAAATCACAGTGCTTGGAGACTGCCTAGCAACAGCAGGACAGGGTGGAATTTGATATCTGGTCATGGAAATATGGTAGTTAGGAGCAAGAGAATGCCATTTAGCTCTTTGCAACTGCTCTGACATTCAATATGATCATGACTAATTCTCTATTTCAATGCTATATTCCCACGTTCTTCCTATAACTCAATGCCTTTCGTATCTAAAAATGCATCTTTCGCATTCTTGAATATATTCAGTGACTTGGCCTCCACAGCTTTCTCTGGTGAAGAATTGTACAAGTGCACGACCTTCTTATAGGGGTCTGAGCAATGTGGGCTATAACGAGATTTGAGTCAGATTCAGACCAGAATCTAGCGAGGCCTATCTCAACACAGGAGCACCTTGTTCTAGCTTTCATGTTTCTGATCAGCGATGTGTCAAGTTTCTCATTCGGCAGAAGTGAGTTACCAATGAAGAGATTACTGCTTGTTTAGTGCCTTGTTAACAGCCCAACTTTGCCTTGTTAATATGCAGCTTTCTAAGGTACCAAATGTGCCAAACAATCCAGATGTCGAGAAAACTCGACATGGAAATCGGAAATGGGTACCAGACAAATACAGCTCGAGGCTTTCTCTGAACAAGCTCCTTGTTTTTATAACTAACTGCATCTCAGGACACAGTCAATGGGCACCAGCCACATGCACCCCTCATCAAAGGACATTGGCATCTGGCATTTTCCAACTCCTCACAACCATCAAGGTACCTCTTCAATGTACTGGCAGTGCCCTCTGGGGGCACAGACCCGCAATGTAGGACACACCAGCAACTGGTATTGAAAGGCTATAGGAGGGACAATTTGCACACAGGGACAGGGATTGGACCAGGTTGCATCACAGGACTTGCTCACTTATTACCTACCCGTATACTCGTAGCTGCCATGCTTTGCCTTCCCATACTATGCCAAGTCAATTAGTGCATTGATGCTTCAGCCAGAACCAAAGGCTACCAGCACTGTCGACTTGGTGTGCTGATTTGTACGGACAAACAGCTTGTCCGTAGGCATCTGTCCAATGAATACAGGACGGAGGAACATCTTGATAATGAGTAAACTGAGACATCAATCGAATACCTGGAGAATGTGCTAGCTGTTTGTGCACCATGTCAGAAACAAGTGTGAGCTAGTTCTCAGTCCAGTCAAAGAGAGGCTGCTGACTGTCCTGTGGTTCTGGTACCATCCCTCAGGGCTACAGTCCAAGTGCAGTCCAGGTGCTTGGCCACTGTCAGTTGTCCATTTGTGATGCTCACAGTTAGGGATCTGTCTCACAGAGATCTGAAGTCCAGGGAGTGGGCAGCAGTCAGTCTTGTTGAGCAAGTACCAACAAACCAGAGAATACCATACTGCGAAGGTGTCAACGTGAACTGTGAAACAGCTCAGGAAACTGCAGATGTATGGGGGTAATGCACAACATCTTGAGCGGACATTGTAGGCTATGTGAAGGCATTTAGGGCGCTGACAACTATTGTAACCTCCATGGGGAAGACATAAAGAAGTTGAGTGAGTGTAATCAAGGTATAATGCTGGGGCTTAGGCGACAGGGAGGACAGATACAGGTGAAATTCAACAGTGGATGGGTGGAAATGGCCTGTCAGGGCTGTGTGAGGTAATAGGGAACAGACGAAAAAGACGTAGAGGCATTACAGGTTACATTGTTCAAGGTTAGAGTCCATTCAACGGTCTGATAATGGCCGGAAAGAAGCCGTTCCTGAACCTGCTTGTGCGTGTGTTCAGGCTTCTATATCTTCTGCCTGACAGAAGAGGTTATGGGGAGATCATTACCAGGGGTGCGATGGGTCTTTGATGATGTTGGTTGCCTTTTCGTGGCAGCGAGCTGTGTAAACAGAATCTATGGATGGAAGGTTGACTTCCGTAATGGTCTGGGCTGTGCACACCACCTTCTGTAGTTCTGTGTGGTCCTGGGCAGAACAGTTGCAATACCTGGCCGTTATGCACCAGACAGTATGCTTTCGATGGTGCATCTGTAGAAGTTGGTGAGGGACTTTATGGACATGCCAAATTTCCTGAGCCGCCTGAGGAAGAAGAGCCATTGTTGTGCCTTCTTGACCATATCATTTACATGGCAAGAGCAGGACAGGTTGTCAGTTACCATCAATTTGAGTAACTTGATGCTCTTCACCCTCTCAGTTCCGTTGATGTAGGTGGGGGCATGTTCTCCTCCTTTCTCTCTGAAGTCAATGATCAGATCTTTAGTTTTGCTGACATCAAGAGACAAATTGTTTTCATTGCACCATGTCACTGAGCCCTCTATCTCCCTTCTGTATTTTGACTCGTCATTGTTAGATATCCGTCCCACTATGGTGGTGTCATCAATGAACTTGTTCGGAATTTGCCAACACAGTTGTAGGTGTACAGGGAGTACAGCAGGGAGCTGAGGACACATCCTTGTGGTGCTCCAGTGTTGAGTGTTATTGTGGAGGAGGTGCAATTACCTATTCTCACTGATTGTGGCCGATGGGTCAGAAAGCTGAGGATCCAGTTGCAGAGAGTGGAGCTGAGACCAACACTGCCTTGATGTAATCCAAATGTTCTGGTAGTAGAACTATGGGGTAAGTGAACTGGCTTATGTGCCATCAAGTTCATCTGAAATGACTTCTTTGACATTAAAATTGATTTTTTTCCCATTGGAGTACACCCAACAGTTCAACTCCTCCCACTCATTATTTTCCAACTGATATTGCTTATGTACATGCCAGAAAGATGTCTGGAACATGGTGATGCAGCACCAGCCTTTACCCATATAGACTCCCTTCTTGCTGGTTGGCATTACTTCCATGGTGCCATTGACTGTGATATTAAATCTGCATCTGTATCTACATCTAAGACTTCTGTCTCATAAGTCGGAATAGGGAACACTATTGTAGAGTTACAGGTGGTCCTTTCAATCTAGTCTGTAACAAATCTTTATGGCATCTAGGCATACAGTTCAGTATCTAACACTGTAACCTTCCCTAATGACCACTTCGTTCTTTATTCTGGAGCTCTCCAGATGGAGTGGAGCAGTGACCGCTTTGCAGCTAGTATCATTTGCAAAAATATTACTTTTTTTCAATTCTGTTAGAATTAGTCGAATATACACGCGCTCATCCCCAGAGATGGCAACCAATTGTGTTGGACCCCACTTTCCTCATAAGATCAGTAACCGGCTCATTTAAGTCCAAGCACCTCTTCTGTTGCCTCTTCATAAATTTACTGTGGGCTCTTTGTCTTCCCAATTTGGTATTCTATCACCATCAGATTGAGGATTTTATTTAATTAACATGCCTTCAGGGTTTTTTTCTCAGCATCAGAATGCTAACACACTGTTCAACACTAACTGTACCAATACATGGTTTCTATTATTTTACAGGATCCTGTCTTCCTTAACCAGCACAAGCCCATTCTCGGGTCCTTATTTCTAGCCAGGGCAGAAGTCTCTCCAGGATAGTAGTCAGGGGCAGACTTGTTGGATGGTCATGTTGTGATAGGGTGAAGGGAAAACCGCTATTGTTGTTATCTTGCTCATTTTGGTATTGGAGCCCCCTTCCTTCAGATGTCACCCTCTCCTCACCATCCTCTGTGCAGCTCACCGGATGGATATGCAGTTACAATTTCAGACTCACAATACCTGATCCTGCCCTGATTCAAGTGCTGTATATGCCATATGACTGTGCCACATTTCTTGGCTGGGAATTGGTATCTGGAAGGCCAGTTGAAGCAAGTGTAGTTAATCACAGTCATAGCAATCGCTCCTTGCACAGTCATTCCATCTCTGACTCTGGCCTGCTTGAAAGAGATTTCCTCACAGGTGCCAATAATCTCAAACTTTCTCTGCATTTCACTTGTAAAGTACAGCTAGCATCTTCCTTCAGTGAAGGCCAAATCGTACAGCAAAACTCACTAGTTCATCCTGTGATATAATCTTGAAAATAGAAAATATTTAGGTAGCTGGTCATCACAACAGATAACAAGGTACATAGCTGGATGAACACAGCAGGCCAAGCAGCATCAGAGGAGCAGGAAGGCTGATGTTTTGGGTCTGGACACTTCTTCAGAACCGGGGAAGGGGAAGGGGATTCTGAAATAAATAGAGAGAGAGGGGGAGGCGGATGGAAGGTAGATAAACGAGCAGATAGGTGGAGAGGAGACAGATCGGTCAAGGAGGCAGGGATGGAGCCAGTAAAGGTGAGTGTAGATGGGGAGTTAGGATGGGGGTTGGTCAGTCAAAGGAAGATGGACAAGTCAAGGAGGTGGGGATGAGGCTGGTAGGTAGGAGGTGGTCATCACAAAGTTCTCAGTTATATAACTTATATCCTTAACTTTTATATGGTTGCAACTGGGACCAAAGTTTCCATTGCCCCATTTTCTCCATTTATCTTTTGCCCCTTCTACCAGACCTCTGGACTGTTTCTTATGTTTATCCAGAATTAATTTCATAACGGACACCTCCAGGTTCCAATGCAGTTCTTCCTGCTTATTCAATGCATTGGCCAAGTTTGGTCTCTGGTACCCTGCACTCAGTTTGCCAAGTGCCATATTATGCAGTACTTAGTACATTTAGTGTCCTTTAAATTTCACTATGTCTGTTGCGTTAGATACAATTACACTTATTTTGTCAAGCGCCCTTTAATTAGCTCCCACCTATCTGCACCACTCATCTCACTGACCAATCCCCACCACTCCCTACCTGCATTCACCTATCACCATCCCACCTCCCTTCCCCAGCCCCACCCCTCCTCTCTCTATTTATTTCTCAGCTCCCTTCTCCGTCCCCATTTCTGAAGAAGGGTCCCAACCTGAAACATCAACTTTCCTGCTCCTCTAATGCTGCTTGGCCTACTGTGTTCCTCCAGCCCCACACTGTGTTGTCTCTGATGCCAGCATCTGCAATTCTTGCTATCTCTGAGCCCTTTAATTTTTACTTGGTTCAGTACGTGAAACACTTCTAACTCTCACCACATACCTCCGATGTGGGTTTTCCATTTGGATTCTTAAATACCTGTATATACTTAACCATTTGCTTACGCTGCCCATGTATTTTCCTGCTTAACTGGGATAATGATCTTCTGGTGAATTTTCACTTTAACTACTGGTACTGCTGCCCTAGTGAGACTCCTAATTATCTTTTGTGTTTTGTGTCAGCTCCCCCAGGGTAACATATGTTCTCACCTGCTCCAGGCGATTGTCTAATCCAGCACTACTCCAAATGCATAACAACTCTGCATGCATACATTGATTTGCTTTCCTTTTCTCTCTACCACCCCTCAAACCTGCCCCAATGCTCAAGAGGTTTGGCTTGTGTCTCAACCTCTGCAACCTAGCTTAAAATAGCTTTAAAAATCATTATCTGGGATCAGGACTCTCTGGGCTATTGTGTTCCTTGAGATTTGACCCCATTTGAATTGCTTCTTCTGTAAAGTGCGTGGGGAGTTTAGAACTTAAAACTAACTACTGCTTCATCCACATTTTGCAATGTTTTAGCCTTAAATATCACTGAATGTCACTCTTACTCTGTAACTTCAATCTTTAAACCTAATTAAACTCCTTCAGCCCAGGGGCCTGCAGGACTTTAGATTAATTGTCAAGTCTCCATTAGTCTCTCTAAACCTCTCTGTTTTGTTGCTTCTTTTCAATTGAGATCAGCAAACACATTTACTTCTCCCCTCCAATTAGCAACATCTAATATTAAAACACGATCTCCCCAAGTCATTTGGGAGCTGTGGTGGGAACCCAAAGGCTCAAATCCTGACACTTTGCCACATGTTGTTAAACCAAATCAATCTAATCCAACTCAGAATTATTTACTCTGAATATTTCAAATAAAGTATGCTTTCAATTTATTCCAAATCATAAAGTTCCAAATTCAAACGCACAAACATCATGCATGCAGAAAAAAAACTGTTTATTCCATTACAGCTGAAAAGAATAGCCAATGATTTAAGAGGAAGACAACAAGACAACCTTGTTCAGAGGCATTTTCCACACATTAAAGACACCCTCCATTCTGTTTGTATGACACCATCACTGTGTGAAATGAGATAGATTTTGACCAGATCTCGAACTCAAGATTGGGTATCAATGAGATACTTTGGGCCATCATCACCAGCTAAACTTCTCAAACACAATCTGCAACCTCGTCATCTTGGAAACCCCTCAGTTTACCATTACTATCAAGTTATCAATCGTTGTTGGCGAAGAATGCCAGGAACAGCATGAGGCATATCTGAAAAAAGAGGCTTCAATCTGGTGAAGATCCACTACATCTGTGTCAAACAGCATAAGCAGCAGTTGAGAACATCATCAATGACAATGAGCACCTCACCAAGATCTTCCCTATGCCTCCACTTCTCACCTTCAAATAACCGCCAAACCTTAAACAGACCATTGTTCACAGCAAGCTACCCAGCCTTCACAACAACATCGACCACAACATTATACAACCTTGTCTTGGCAACCTCTGCAAGACATGTCAGATCTTCGACATGGATACCGCCATCGCACATGGGAACACTCACCCACCACGTGCACAGCCGACTCAGCCAACGTTGTCTAATTCATATGCTGCAGGCAGCAATGCCTCAAGGTATGGTATATTGGCGAGACCTTGCAGATGCTACGACAACAAATGAATGGACACCGCACAACAATTGCCAGACAGGGATGTTCCCTCCCAGTGGAGGAACACTTCAGCGGTCAAGGACATTCGGTCTCAGATCTTCGGGTAAATAACTTCCAAGGCAGACTTTGGGATACACAACAATGCAGAATCACTGGGCAGAGGCTGATTGGTACCCATGAGGATGCCCTCAAATGGGGTTTTGGGTTCATGTCGCACTACAGGTGACTCCACCACACTATTCACACACACACACACACACACACACACACACACACACACACACACAGTGCATACATACACACTCACTCACACAAATAACTCACACATACACACACACATACACATTCACACACACACACACAGATCCATCTCTCATACACACACTGTCTCTCACACACACACACTCACACAGATCCATCTCTCATACACACACTGTCTCTCTCTCACACACACACTCTCACACAGAAGCTCCCTCATACACACTGTCTCTCAAACACACACACACACACACACACACGAATCTATGGCGTGAATCTGTATTTGCAGATACATTCTATTTTGTTCAAAAAGCACACAATTTATAAACAGTCAGTTAATGTAGCGTTTTATAAGTTCCTACTTTAGAAATAAAACCAGTCTGACTCCAAGCCAAAACACAAACAGATTCTGAATAAGGTCTCACGCCTAAGGTACATTTTCTGACCTGAAATATCGCCTCTTCTTTACACTGATAAAATCTTTCGTTTTCTCAACACAGTGACTTCAAAGGAATTCGGGGATTTACATATATGTATTAATCAATTAAAACCTTATTACTGATTAAAGATTTAACAGCATCTTAGGTTTGTTTAGTACATCCTCATCAGTGATGTGACCCTTTGATCTTTTACTTATAAATTCTGTGTCTGATACTACCTCTCTCACTAACACCTGAAACAGGAGTAAGACTCCGAAAAGCTTGTGTTTTCAAATAAATCTGTCGGACTATAACCTGGTGTCGTGTGATTTCTGACCTTGTCCACCCCAGTCCAATACCGGCACCTCCACATCATCAAACCACTGAATTAGATCTAAGCTCGTCAATCCTGCCACAACTAGTCATTAATGATGGTTGTTAAGCCTCACGGGAGTAGCTTATTGGGAACTGAGTCATGTTATCCTCAGAATCATCATAGAACTTAAAAGATTTTGTAAAAGTACGCAAATTTCCTCAGTTTACCAGAATTTTAGATGTCTTTGTTCAAAGCTTCAAACTGGTCAGCTACCTGGAAACCAATCATATAGTTGTTGGCATGAAGAAGGCCTTTGTCATCAAGAATTGGTCACTAGCTCACAGACCAATCAGCTACTCGTTGCCGGCCAAATCTGCATGTGTACTCAGCCTCTTTGTAGTCATAAAAGCTGGTCAGTAACTAGACTGCCACCACTGCTTGAATAAGCAGCTATATAAACAGCACCTACAATGAATGCCAGGTTACTTATTTTCAAACAGCACAGTCATTTTTCAACAATCTGTGATTTTTATAACAATTATTTTCCCTTTTTAGTCTGCAATCAAAACAAAAGAAATAATATAATGATTACATGTGAACAATTAAACAACTCACATCAGTGAAAAAGACAGGTTGAAACAATCACAACAATCTTCAGTCAGAAATGCCAAGTGGATGATCCATCTTGCTTTATACAGAGATCACAACATCACAAATATCAGTCTTCAGTGTGACGGAATGCCCTACATTTGCTTAGGTGAGAGCAGCTCCCACAATACCCAAGAAGCTTGACACCATCCAGGATAAAGCGACCAATTTGATTAGCACCACATCCACAAGCATCCACTCCCTCAACCTCCGGCGCTCAGTAGTAGCAGTGTGTACCATCTGCAAGATGCAGTGCAGAAATTCTCCAAAGATCCTTAGATAGCCCCTTCCAAATGCACAACCACTGTAATTAAGAAGGACAAGGGCAGCAGATACATGGGAACACCACCACCAGTAAGTTCCCCTCCAAGGCTCCTAACACCCTGATTTGGACTTATAATGGCATTCCTTCAATATTGCTGAATCAATTACCTGGAATTTCCTTCCTTACACCATTATGGGTCTGATTAAACCAAACGATTTGCAGTGGATCAAGAAAGCAGCCCAACACCACCATCTCAACCTCAGTGTATTTTTTTAATAATTACTGGCTCAGCCAATGATGCCCACATCCCATGAATGATTATAAAAAAGTGTAAACTATTGTGCAGCTCTAAATGTGATTTCTACTAATTGTTTTCTGAAATGTCTTTCTTGTTCTGAACTTGTTTCTGTACTCATTGTTAATTTATTTCTGTTCTTGAGTAGTTTATAGTCTTACCAACAGAGACACAGGTATGAATTAATTCTAATTACTGTTGCTTTACTCTTCCCATATTTCTTTGTCAGCCAGAAATTTAGTTATCAATCCCTTGGGCTTTCAACTGCAGGTATCATCTTCTGACATGTCTCTATGTTTCCAGTTCTCATTGCCTCTATGTTTTACTCCTATCCTGCCAATTATATCAGCACCAAGATGTGAATTTAAAAATTCTTATGGTAAGCCCAAACATTTTCAATTACTTCTTTAATGTGTTCTCTTCATCATAAGGTCAGAGCGGGGAAGCTTGATGATAATTGTATGGTGTTCAGTTCCATTCACAACAGCTCAAATCATGAAGCAATCCATGCCCACAAGCAAGTAAAGAAAACATGGAAAAGATTCAGCCTTGGGCTGATAAGTGGCAAGCATCACAAATGTCAGGCAATTATCATATCCATCAAGACAAAATCTAATTACTTGCTCTTGGTGTTCAATGATTTCATCCTTGTTGGATACCCCAGAATCAAAATCACTGGAGCAACCATTGATCAGCACCTTAAGTAATGTGGTTAAAAGAACAGAGGCTAGGTTTGCCACCATGCATTACTCAGCTCCTGGCTCTACATGGTTTGTCTACCATCGATAAAGCAAGAGTCAGATGAGTGATGGAATATTCCTTTTTGAATGCAGCTTCAAAAACACTTATAAGGTTGACCCCATCAGGGCAAAACCACCCTGCCTAATTGACACTTTACTTCCGATCTTAGGCATTTATTTGCTCCTTCCACCAACTGCACGCTGCATCCGCAGTATATAATATCTACAAGATATACCGCAGTAATCTCCAAGGTTCCTTCAACAGATATTTCTAAACCTGCAGTCTTTAACATTTAGAAGATATTGGGCAGGCGGTACATTAAAACACTACCACTTGCAATCTCCCCTTCAAGGCACACTATCCTGACCTGGAATTATATTTTCATTTCTTCACTGTTGCTGGGTAAATATCCTAGAATTCCCGATACCTTAGGCCTCCGTAGACATCACAGGCTGCAGTGAAATAAGAAAGCAGTGTGCCATCATCTTCTCAATTTAGCATTTAATGGTAGCCAACCAATGATGACCTTTGCAGTGATGTCGATGTACCCTGAATAAAGAAAATTTAACTTCCTCTGTGCCATAACTCACATGATAACACTGGCAATAATCAGAACTTGTGTGAGTGTTCAAATTGTTGCAAAACTCTAAGCACAGTCTCCAACATTAAATGTGGTTCTGTGATTTGACAATATTTGTTAAATGTTCCCCAGTGGGTTGTGAATTATGCTGACAACAAATTTAAGTTTGTTAAGTAGACTCACGATGCACTGCACTTACATGTAGTGGATGTATCTATGTCTATTAATGCAAGGGCCCTTTTCTTTGCAGAGAACAAGTACAAGTGTACACACTGTGTTTGCTCCAGTTCAACAAAATAATCAGCCATCGTTTTTTGTTTCATTTCGCTAGAGAATGCCTTGACCAATCAGAATCAACCTGTCTGGTTTAAATGTAAGTAAATCTTGGCCGTTAGCTGTGAGTCATCATTTAACTGGTGCATTGCCATGGCAATGCCCTGACCCATCACAGTTCATTTGCCAATCAATCAGTATACTCTCCTCATATAGTATAAAGATGTTGGTTCCCTTTATAATTGGCATTCTTGAAATTGTCTTGATGAGTGCAAAATGAAAAGCCTGAACAAAATGTGCCTATTTTGAGCAGACCTGGAGTTACTTTCAATCTAGAGTTTATTTTGTTAATATGCAAAGTCAGAAGTCAAATGACACTGAGTTATAGTCCAACAGGCTTACTTAAAATCACAAGCTTTCAAAGCGCTGCTCCTTCCTCAATTTGCGTTCCTATTTCCAGTTTCAGGCTGCAGACTATGTGATGTGAACACCTGATCAGTGCCATGAGGACTTTCAGCTTTTATCCTTCTCACTAGCCATTTGACAAATCAACCTTCCAAGGAATAAGTGAGCTTTGTTCAGCACAACATCATGGGCCGAAGGGCCTGCTCCTGCACTGTACAGTTCTATGTTCTACACTTTGCTCTGGTGCCCTTTGAAAAGATTTTAATGTCATCTCTTCTCCAGCCTTTGAAACAAACTTCATTGGCACAGGGAGCAGTCTCAAGCACTTTGGTCAACTCCCAGATTATCCTTTCTTCTTGCATTAAATCAGAAGAGGTATTGCTGAAAAAACATGGAAAAGAAAATGAATCAACGAACTGCCGATCGTGGGGGAGGGAGGGAGGATAGGAGGGGAATTAATGTTCTGCTCAGTGGGAGTTTCACTAAAAAATGCTCAAGAGATCACAAAAAATGAATGTGCAAATGAACATAAGCAATCACACAATAAGGCATAAAGGGACAAGCAGAGAATAAATCTACAATGGAGCTGCAGTGCTTTTCATGAGTTGATATGGAAAAAAAGCAAAAATGTGGTTCAAAAAGAAGAAATAAACCATTAAAAAGGTGTGAGTTATGCCTTGGTTAAGGCAGAAGGGTGAAATAATGCCACGACCCAGGTTGGTTTCTGATTGATGTGAAACCTGTCAGCGCCAATATTTTGGTGCCACACACCACAAAGAAAGTTACAAATCAGCCACTCCGAGGTTTATCTGAGGCACCGCAAATGCCAATTGGCATGGCTGGTTTGCTTTCACCTTTGGAACTTGCTGCCATGCATGGACCTTAGAGGTCTGTGCAATGAATAAAAGTATAAGAGGGTATATTGCCCACAAATTAAGTGGATTTATACAGCATTTCTGTACTGAGGAATAATGTACTTTATTTTGTAAGTTATTTCAGTATATACAATTTATATATTGGGCAGAATCTTTTTGGAAGCCTGAACAATGTGAGTTAAGGTGAGATTAATGGCAGAATCATGTGAGAATTCTGGTGAGGCCTATCTTGACACTGGGTGTAACTGCTGCATGTTTTATTCATCTATTGGGCATCAAAGTGAGTTTGTCACTAATCAGCAGCGAGTTGCCTGTTAAGGAGGATTATTGCCTGTCAAATACCTTGTTAATTGCCTCCTTAATGTGCATTTCCTATCTTACTAAAGGCTTCAGACAAACTGCATGAAATTACACTGAAAACAACAAATGCTGGAGATCACAGTGGGTCAGACAGCATTCACGGAGAGAGATCAAGCTAACATTTCGAGTCTAGATGACTCTTCAACAGAGCTTCAGCTGGAGATTTGATGAAGAGTCACCTAGACTTGAAACATTAGCTTGCTCCCTCTCCATGGATGCTGTCTGACCCACTGTGATCTCCAGTATTTGTTGTTTTCCATACAGATTCCAGAATCTGCAGTAATTTGTTCCCACATGGAATTACACGGCGACTTCAGACAACCACTGCCTACGAACTGCCGCCATGTCAAGCAGCTCCAAACTGTCTCAGTATACGTTCTATGAACACCAGCAATTCCCCCCCACCATACAGACACACACACACACACAGCTCATCCAAGGACATTGGCACCTGTTATCTGCCAGATCACTTCAGATACTTATTGTACCTCGCAGAGCCAGAACATTAGAAAGCACAGACCTGCGTTGTGAGGACCACCAGAAACTCATATTGAAAGGCTGCTGCAAAGATACTTTGCAAACAGGGGCAAGCAACTAGCTCAGCAATTGGACCAACCTGCGTCTCAGGGCTAAACAAAAATCAAAGAACTGCAAACGCCTGAAATCGGAAACAAAAAAAAAATAGCTGGAGAAACGCAGCACGTCAGGCAGCATCTGTGGAGAGAAAGCAGAGGCAACTGAAGAAGGGTCACTGGACCCAAAATGTTGACTCTACTTCTTATTCATAGATGCTGCCTGACCTGCTGAGTTTCTCCTGCTATTTCCGTTTTTGTTGCATCTCATTGCTCATTGCTTGCTCTCTTAGCACCTACCTGCATGGTCATAGAATTACATCCTTGCCTTGCTGTGCCATCCAGTTTATGCCTTGTTACTTCAGCAAAGTTAACTAAAAGTTATCAGTTTTGGTGTACTGACATGCTCTTTCATGTCGATACACAGGCAGGTTACTTGTCAGTTGGGATCTCTCCAGGGGAAATGGCTGGGGACATCTTGCTGCATAGGAAACCGAGATGGCAGTCTAACACTTATAACATGTTTACATTATGGGTTTGTTAGACTATTAAACTATCAACCATTTTTCAAGGATCAGCATTTAAAACAGAAGTCACTTCTGGATTTTTATAAGTTTACGATGTAAGTTCATTTCCCCCTGTAAAATAGTTGAGTTTTCTTTAGCCTAAAGCACAACATGAGATTGTAGAAGAACAGGTTAACACAAATATGCAAATTAAGCATAGGTAATCCATTCTTATTCAAATGTATTAAAATCTTTAATATTGCATTTGACCCCATCACTCAGCCAATGCAGGTTCATTAATGCTATTTAAAAGGGAGTTTTCTTCCATTTAAGTGCATAAAGTATCAGGCAGCAAGATAATGTACCATACATGAAACAGTAATCCCCCTTTTTTTTCTGATAAAGCATGTGCAAACCAAGCCAATATTACATCATCTCTATTTACTAGAACACTGTATCAGAAATAAAAACTCATTTACAAGACCAATTGCATCATGCAACCGCAGTTAATTAATAATTTAAATAAATTGGCCATTCTTGTCAGTATTTTCTACCCGAACGAAAAGAAACTAACGTAACGCCCTTCATATGTTTTTTGAGTAACAATGTGGAATCAGCTGTACTGAAATGATGAACCTTATAATACTTAGTAGCCTAGAACTTTATTACTGCAGATGCCAGAAATCTGAAATAAAAATGGAAAATGTTAGAATTACAAGGTGTGGAGCTGGATGAACACAGCAGGCCAAGCAGCATCATAGGAGCAGGAAAGCTTGACGTTT